>CM066044.1:72158301-72758301 GCA_033557465.1 Ichthyophis bannanicus | reverse complement strand
GTTCTGTCTCCTGATCTTCCTTTAGGATCCTCTTCTGGTTTCCTGGGTGGGTTTCCTTCTCTTTTTTTTTCTTTTTTCTTTACAGCTCCCAGGCTGGCACCCCAGACTCCTCAATTCTTGATTCTCCTGCAAGATACTCTCACAGAAACACTTTTCTAAAAATCACCATAAACCCAACAACACTTTAAACAGGTATCTTTGGTACTTGTTCCACTAGATCTCTAAAAAGCACACATCTCATAGTACTCCTCAAAAAATGTCTTATTTGCAAAGATACAAATATCAAAATCTCCAAATCCCTCCTACTCACAATACTTCTCAAATACTTCTCTCTGGGCACTACTGATGTTCAGCCCCTCACACGTAGACTGGACATGCCCCAAGTTGCTCCCACTCACCTACTGTGACATACAAAAACTCTCATTGACTCCTTTCTCCAGATACTTTCCTAGGTCTGCACTTCTTCACTTCCTATCCCAGCCAAGGGACTTTCCCCTCCTTCTCTCAGGTCACATCAACCATCCATAGAAAGTTTTTCTTTCTGCTACTGCCTTCATAGTCCTCCTGTACTTTCTCCAGCACTCTGAAAACCTAAGACCTACCGACCCAATACCCAGGGTCTTAAGGAATTCCTTCCAAAATTTAGTCATGGAATTCCCAGCAAATTTAGTAAAGATGAGGGCACAGCCTCCATTTCACTTCCTCATGTAGCGCATCTTGAAGCAGGCTCTAGAAACTTCCTCAGAGCAGATACAGAGAGAGCTTTATGGAGACTGTGTTGCAGATGCATAGCATCTACTTTCAAGGAGTCTATTCTTTGATGTTCTTGGGAATAGAGGTTGAGTGGAGCTGGGGCACAGTTGAGGATAAGCACATCTATGCAGTATAAAGAGATCTGTGAAACAGGTTCACCTGTCTTGGAGCAGATGTAACTTTGTACAGGATCTCTCCGAGAGGCTATTATATACAGGCACATAGGCGCATATTCGATAGCATATAAGCCTATGTGCCTTCCCAACCTAGTTCTAAACTTTCCCTCCATACATCTGTCACAAGCAGGGCCGGATTTACCTATACGCCATGTACGCCATGGCGTAGGGCCCACAGCCGGCAGGGGCCCACAAAAAAAGAACCAGGTAATTTTTTTTTTACTCAATTAAAAAAAAAACCTGGTGGCTGCCGCCGCGGGGCCCCCTCTGCTGCCGCGGGGGCCCCGTCTACACGGTGAAGCGGTGCGGTGCGGTGCGGTGCGGTCGGGTCTCCCCTCCCTCCCTGCAGGCTGCGAGAGAACGCGAAGATAGAGCGTCTCCTCGCGTCTGTGTTAAGCCCGCAGGGGCTGATGGGATTTCCCATCATCCCCTGCCGGCTTAACACAGACGCGAGGAGACGCTCTATCTTCGCGTCTCTCGCAGCCTGCAGGGAGGGAAGGAGGGAGGGAGAGACCCGACCGTACCCGACCGCACCGCACCGCACCGCACCGCTTCAGCTTGTATACGGGGCCCCCGCGGCAGCAGAGGGGGCCCCGCGGCGGCAGCCACCATGTTTTTTTTTAAATTACATTTTTCTTTAGGCCGGGGGGGGGGGGGGGGGGGGTAGGACTGGTAATGGCTATGGGGGGGGTAGGCTGGTAATGGGCTATTGGGGGCTGGGGCTGGAATGGGCGGGGCTGGGCTGGCTGGGCTGGGCTGGGCTTGGGGGGGTTAAGGCTAGAGGTGGGCTGATGGGGTTAGGACTGGTAATGGACTGTGGGCTGTTGGGGGGGGCTTAGAACTGGCAATGGGCTTTAGGGGGGGGGTTAATACTGGTAATGGCTGTGGGCTGATGGGGCTGTCTGGTAATTGGCTATTGGGGGGGCTAGGACTGTAAATGGGCTGGGGGGTTAAGACTGGAGGTGGGCTGATGGGGTTAGGACTTGTAATGGGCTGTTGGGGGGGGTTAGAACTGGTATGGGCTTTGGGGGGGTTAAGACTGGTAATGGCTGTGGCTGATGGGGTTGTCTGGTAATGGGCTATGGGGGGGCTAGGACTGGAAATGGGCTGGGGGGTTAAAACTGGAGGTGGGATGATGGGATTAGGACTGTAATGGGCTGATGGGGGGGGGTAGGACTGGCAATGGGCTATGGGGGGCTGACTGGAAATGGTTGATGGGTTAGGACTGGAAGTGGGCTGATGGGTGTTAGGACTGGTAATGGGTTATAGGGGGGGCTTAACTGAAAATGGGGTGATGGGGGGTTAAGGACTGAAAATGGGGTGATGGGGGGTTAAGGACTGTAAGTGGGGTGATGGGGGGGCAGGGACTGGAATTGGGTGGGGGGTTGCTAGGACTGGAAATGGGCTGATGGATGGCTAGGACTGGAAATGGGGCTGATGCAGGGACTAGAAGGGAATGGATGCTGGGTGAGGCTGGAACTAGAAGGGAGCTGATGTTGGGGAGGATTAGAATGGGATGGGGCTGGAAGAGTAAAATGGAGAAGGGAAAAATATTTTGTGTGGGAGGTATAAAAAACTACATTTGGCCGGGTATTGGGAGAGTAAGTGGGGATTGAGGATGGAGGGGTAAAATTTGAGTGGATGAAATAGGAATGAGGAAAGAGCAAAAGGAGAAAGATTAGTATGTTAAAGCAGATGTAGAGAGAGAATGGAAAAAAATCTAGAAGAGAGAAGAAAGGACAAATGGACAGCAGACGATGGAGAGTTAGCAGAAGACACGAAGAAACCAGAAGTGGCTGGAGCAATTGCAGCTGAAAAAAATGCACAAAGGTAGAAAATATCTCTTTATTTTGAATTTTATTAATTGGAATATGTCAGCTCTGGTAAATGTGCATCATTAACATCTGCGCTTTGTTTAGTACAAGAGCAAATTAATGTATAGTTTTATTTCTACAGTGTTGTACATTCCAAGTTTTGGCTTTTGGGATTCCCAGTTTAATTATTGTCTTCCTATTTCTAAATTGTGATTACTTGTTTGGTGATGGTCTATGTTCTGCATGTGTAACTGAGCTGAGGTGTTCTGTTTATATAATTCCTATTTGACATTGCCACTTGTTCTCTTTCCCCAGTAGGTCATGTATTGTTGTTCTCTGAAATGTATTGGTTTAATATTTGCAGTGTTGCCTTTTGATTGGTAGAGTATGGTGCTTTGTGAGTCCTGGTAGTGCTGTTAGGATACGGCGGGTTTACTATGGGCAGTGTTTGTAGTAGTTCCTAATGTGTCTGGCAGTTGGCACTGGATTATAGTAATGTAGAAATCTTTTAGTCTTTCTTTATCCATACACTCATTAAGAGGCACGTTTACTAAAGTTAGTATATGGTAACATTATGCAAATATTTATGCAAATGAGGCCCCTTATGCAAATGAGGTCCGCACCCCCCTTGGGCCGCCCCTGCTGGGGGCCCACAATTTTTGTTGGCGTAGGGCCTCACTCAAGGTAAATCCGGCCCTGGTCACAAGCATTCCTAAATTTATGCCACAGTTGGGGCTCTTACCATCTGTAGCAAGACTCAAGTGGCTAGCACACTGCCCGCTAAAAGGTTATTTTCTCGTAATCCTTTTGAGCTGTGCTTCAGCTTCATATCATGGCTTCTGGTCTCTGAGCTTCCGTTCTTTGGAAAATGCTACCATCTGCTACGTTATTGAACCCTTCAGGGCAGGATTTACTAAGGCTTTCTCCCAATCTGTGCCTACAAGAAAACAAGTTTAGTGATTGAGGCCCTCTGTCTCTCTGCATTGCTTATAGTACAGGCATAAACCATTTCAGTGATCCTGCTTCGAGCTGCTTCTACTTTATCAATGACTTTTCATTGGCACAGTGTCTAAAATTAATATTGCTTTCCTCCTTCCATTAGTGATATTTCTCTTCCAAATATTCAGTTGGCTTTCCTAACAGATTTTGTTGGTGATGCAGTTTTAGGGAACATAGCAGATGAATTTATAAGTACTATCTGTGCGTATAGTTATATATAATTATAGTTTATCCACCTGATACACCGCCTAGAGCGGGTAGCAGCTAGGCAGTTAAGGAAGCTACATTCAGGTACCTCATGCATAAATCTCCTCTTATAAACTTGTTCCTATAAATGAGCGCGTAGGAGTTGAACTCGGTGTTTGGCAAGTAGCAGGTCCTGAAGGAGGGAGCTGGGTGGAGTTCGGCATATATGCACATACTTTCCATTTTAAGTACATATGTTTAAAATTACCAAAGTACCCACATATATTTAAACCTGCCCCTAAGCAAGGGTAACTTACGCATTAGGCTTTAGGTGCCATGTGAGAATGTAGTGGAAGAGGAGCCTAGTGGTTGGTGCAGTGGGCTAAGAACCAGTGAAGCCAGGTTCAAATCCCACCGCTGCTCTTTGTGGTCTTGAGCAAGTCACTTAACTATCTACTGCTTCAGGTAGAAACTTACTGTAGGTTGTAAAGCCTCTGGAGACAGAAAAATACCAACTGTACCTGAATGTAACTTGCCTTGAACCTCTGAGAAAGGCATGAGCAAAATCTAATTCTCTTACCACATAAAGTAGGTGTGGCCATTGCAGGATGTCTAGTTATAAAATTACCCCCATAAGGATAATAAAGATCATAGAAACATGTCGGCAGAAAAAGACCATATGGCCTACCTAGTCTGCCCTTCCATGTCATTGGCTCAGTTTCTTTCCTGCTGCTATGGCTTTCTTTTCGATTTATCTTCGGGGCTTGAGTTCTGTTAGTGTCTGTCTCCTCCCTGTTCCCTAGAAGGCCACATCACACATGCATAACCCTATGTCCAGGTCTATGTCCTGTAATTTCATACTGTGACCACTTGTCCTAATGATTTCTTGTACCTGTACACAGTTGAAGGCTGTTTTGTTTAGAGAAGCTTATTAATTATAATGGCTATCATCGTGTGGTGATTTTTGTGTGTGTGTGCATATTGTATGTTGCTTAGATATTGTGACAGGCAATTTATGAATTAATAAACAAAATGAAAATTAAATCTTTCATCTTCCCCTGTCTTTCCCGGCATCCTCCAGATATGCAGATTCTGATTTGACATCTCAGTACACTCCAGTCCTTATTCTACTGAATTATCAAATAAGGATGAGCTCTTAGCTCATGATGAAAAGGGGGTGTTACCACCTGTCCCCAAACAGGTTGATCCAGGCCAGATGTTGCCCAGTTGCATACATGGATATATAGATGTGCCTTTTTTAGGGAGTTTGGATCAGTAAATAATCTAAAGCAGACATACTTTCCTTATGGAAATTAGAACTTCAATTTCATGTATTGAACAATTGAGGAAAACGTGAACTAGCTCAGCCTCTCCAGATTAACCTGGGTAAGGGGGCAACCCTTTATAGCATAAGCTTGAATAGGGAATCAGGCAAGTTTGTTTTAAATAAAGGCATCCAAAAGTGTGAAAGCTTCTATAGCAGGATGCCAAAATATCCCTTGCATTGCATAACATAAGAAACCTCCTGGGTCCCTGCGCCAGATGAATGTTCATCAAATTTAATGAAGGGGAGGTCTAAGCAGTGAAATCAAAAAGAGTGAAAAGAGATTACCAGTGATTTTTTTTTTTAAGGTGCTGTCAAGTCAGTGCTGACTCTGGGTGACCCAGCAGCTCCTGGGTTTTATTGGCAAGGTCAGACCAGAAGTAGATTGCCAGCCTTTTCTTCCCAAGCAATGGAAGGTAAAGTGACTTGCCCAAGGTCACAAGGAGTGCCAGTGGGAATTACACCTGGATCTCTTGGTACCAGGTTGTTGCTCTAACACTAGGCTGCTCTTCCACTCCAGTGAACATGTGTGGCATGCTTCCTGCTAGGATTGCTGTTCCTTACTGAGAAGAGAGGGGAGAGTGTTTTGTGTGTCCTGATTAATATGCATTGGAAAGAATATTGATGAAGAGTGACTTTATTAGCATCGACACCCACAGACATATTTCTCTGTACCCACCCTCGGTACCATCCTCAACCACAAGTAACAGGGACCCAACTTCACCACTTATCCAGATAAGACTGTTTTTAGGAGGAACTGTTAGCTTAGCCCGGATTCTTTTTGATTTACTGTAAATTTTCACTCAAATGTAAAGCCTTCAATTGCCTGAATTAATGGTGTAATGCTCTATAGATTTACCCTAATAGAAGTTCCATAACCTGCATGCACAAACGGATGTTTGTTTGCACACCCTCCAGAGCTGTGCACCACACACTGAATTTCCCGATAAAGCCTTTGTAACATTCTGCTCCTATCCTCCAGCTGTTGCACTCTCCGCAGCCCTTTAAAAATATCCCTGCTAGATGCAGAAAAATAAATAAATAATCATAGTTTGATCCTTCTTTTCAAATGTTAATTAGCGACGGGTCCCGAGGGCTCTGTTTTTAGAGTTTTTATACTCCTTTATGTTGGCGATTTGCAACTCCCACTGACCTCTTCTGTTAATTACTTGCAATGGTGTTTAATCATCGTTATTTTAATGAGGTGCCTGGATAGCAGCACATTCAGCGAGCCCCAGCAGTGTTGTAGTGGAAATCCCAGGGAAGTAGCTTCCTCTCTGGTCTCTGTGGGAAGTGTACGGAAGGAGTGCAGTAGTGGACCATCGGCCCCCACTCCCAAACATGGAGCCTTTCAGTTGGGTACTAATACGACAAAACCACTGAAGCTAATTAAGGGACATGAGCCTTCAGTTCAAATCAAAACTGAAAACCTGTGCTTTTATCCAGATGTAGGAGAAAAGGTCTGGGTTTTATTTTCAAATAGTTTATATTTGCTAATTTGCATCAGCTTTGTGATTGTAATCTACTATGATGCACATAACGAGAGGCAGAATATTATGGTGGTAAATCAATTCAAAATCAAATTGTGTGTCGATGTTAAAAATACCTAAAGGCTCACAATCAAAAAGATTTATATAGCCTTTTTTGAACAATTTGGAGGTTAGATAACACACAGCTTTTGTCAGGACACTGAGATATCCATAAAAAAAGTTATGCAGATAGAATAGGGAGGTATGCAAGTATTCAACCACTGTTATCTGTTATCCATTTCACAGTCCAGACTTCAATGGGTAAGTTTTTAGGAGTGTGTGGCTGAAAATACGCTCAAAAATGCCCAGATAATTTGTCCAGATATCTTTAAGTAGTGACCATTTCACCGAAGATGGAACTCTTAGGGGCTGGTTTACTAAAGCGCGCTACCTGGGTAGTACGGGGGTAGGGTGCATTTTTGGCACTCTGCCGCAAAGTAGCACAGGGCCTTGCACTAAAAAACACCATACTACCCAGGCGGTGTTCATGTGGGCAGTACTTGGGTGGGGTGTGGCATTCCCACCACAGTACCACTAGCACAGGACTTGAAAGCCTGCACTGCTGCTGCCTGGCGGGGACAACTACCACCAGCACAGAGAGTGGCAGCGGTTACTCCACATGGCAGTACTACCGCAGCAAGCTGGGGTAAATTCAAGGAGATGGCTGTCCCCATCCCCCTGCATCTAGCGCAATGCAACCCTAACCTGCATTGCTAGCATGGGGCTTAGTAAACCGGCCTCTTAGTCCGTAAGTCTGTTAGGGCGAGTGAGGGATAAGAGGCTCACAGGGCAGGCTTAACCATTAAGCAAGACTAAATGACGGCCTAGGGCAGCAGGGCCTAGGGCATTGATGAGATGCTTCTTGCAGCAACCAAGCTCTCCAGCAGAGGAGAAGATGGGTGCCAACAGAATGACGAAGGTTGGACAGAAGTCACCGGGGCCTGCAAAATCACCAATCCAACTTCTCCAGCCCTTGAATTGAAGAACCATTATGCAGCCCTGGAAGTGGAGGAGGTGAAAGCATCCCTGGAAAGGGAAGAACCAGAGCTCAAGTACCCCAAAATTGCAGAATCAGTGACCACAAGGAAGCGAAGGGTAGTGGTGTTTGTTGAATCTCTTCTGAGGGGTACTGAGACGTCCGTCTGCCTACCAGATTTGATGTCCAAAGAAGTATGCTGTCTGCCTGGTGCCAAAATCCAAGATGTTACGGAGAGTTTGCCGAGACTCATCAAGCCCACTGACTATTACCCAATGTTGCTAATCCATGTCGGAAGAAATGATACTGCCAGGTATCCCTCTGAGCGTATCAAAAGTGACTTCATGGCTCTGGGACAGAGGGTGAAGCAGTTAGGTGCACAGGTGGTGTTCTCTTCAACCCTCCCTGTAGAGGGTAAAGGCCAAAGCAGAGAGGCTCGCATCCTGGAGATGAATGCATGGCTGCGTGGATGCTGTCATCGAGAGCGTTTTGGTTTCCTAGACCATGGGATGCTATTCCAAGGGTTGCAGAGCAGAGAGGGCATCCATCTCTCCAAGAAAGGTTGACGCGTCTTTAGTAATAGACTGGCTAATCTACTGAAGAGGGCTTTAAACTAGATTCGTTGGAGATGGGTGAAGAAAGCCCCCAGGTAAGTGATACATTAAATACCTTTATGGAAATGGGTAACAGGGGTAACATATGGAAAGCAGTGTGTATCAATGCCCGTAGCATGGGAAATAAGATCCCTGATGTTGAAGCTTTGGCGGGAGTGGCCAATTTGGATTTAGTAGCAGTTA
Source organism: Ichthyophis bannanicus (assembly GCA_033557465.1). Lineage (NCBI taxonomy): Eukaryota > Metazoa > Chordata > Amphibia > Gymnophiona > Ichthyophiidae > Ichthyophis > Ichthyophis bannanicus. The sequence continues at coordinate 72,749,747 of CM066044.1, read as the reverse complement.
CAGAAACATGGTTCACAAAAAAACATGACTGGGATGTAACTATACCTGGCTATACTTTATTCAGAAAGGACAGGGTAGGAAGAAGGGGAGGAGGAGTGGCACTATATGTAAAAAATACTATTAAAGCTTTGGAATTACGGAGCTTAAAAGGGGGAGAGGAGGCATTGTGGGTTAAACTAGAAAGAGGGAAAGAGAAATCTATTTGCATTGGCGTGATATATAGACCTCCCACACAAGAGGAAGAGGTGGACAGAGTTAATTGAAGACATACGCAGCATTGCTAGGAAAGGGGAAGTGCTACTGATAGGGGATTTCAATATGCCAGATGTTGATTGGCACATTCCTGCTGCAGTATCATCTAGAAATAAAGAGATCCTGGATTCTCTACAGGGAGAACTATTCAGGCAATTGGTAACAGACCCCACACGTGAATGGACCATACTGGACTTGGTGCTTACCAATGGTGAAAGTGTGTCTGATGTAGTGGGAGATCATTTTGCATCCAGTGATCACCAGATGGTGTAGTTCAGTATTAGGACTAGGATTGTTAGAATCCATTCAAAGGTGATGGTCTTAGACTTTAGGAAGACTAACTTTGCGAAGATGGGCCAATACCTCAAGGAGTCATTAGCGGGATGGGAACAGCTGGGGGATGTAGAAAAACAGTGAGCAAAACTGAAAGGGGATATTTTAAGGGCAACCAACCTTTTTGTTAAAATGGTAAATAAAGGGGCGGAGCCTGATGTCCAGCGGGATGGTCGCATAACGCTGAGGCTCCCGAGAGGCCTACTCAGAATCCTGAATTAACACCTCACATTTTGGAATTTCTTCTCTGATCCTGCCGGGGCACATTGGTGAGATGGCGGGGACCAAACCAACGCGCCTGGAATTTGGGTCTCCTGCGGCCTCTCACGGCAAACGTTCCAAAACTGAAACCTCCATCTCTCCGCAGAAGGGGCCGCCTTGTGCGAGGGCCCCGAAATGCAGCAGAAATCCTCGCAGAGATTAGAGGGGTCAAAAACTTGTGCAGGCAAACGGTGAGCACTCCGAGCGCTGCGGGACGATTTTGGTGTGCTGCAAAGCAGGTAGAAGGGCTTTCTTCGCGTCAGGACAAAATGGAGGGCATACTGGACTCCCATGTGGCCCGGGGTTGTCCAAACTCGACAAAGTTGAACGACAGGTGCGGCCTTGCAGAAAGAGGTGGAAGATGGCAATAATAGAGCGCGCCGCAACAATATACGACTTGTGGGCGTACCGGAGGGAGCGGAATCGGGAGACATGAAAGAGTTTTTTTATGCAAAATCCTCCCTTCCTTGCTCCAAATCACCTTTACCAAAGATTTGGAGATTGATCGCGCTCATCGTGTACCCACAAGCATAACGCTCAACAGGAAGACCCCGCGGCCTATCATTTTTCGACTATTGAGATATCAACACGTGGAGCAAATTCTAAAGTGCCTCTCGGGCAAAAGGGGGCCCTATGGAGTTTGAGAGCCACAAAGATCTCCTTCTATCCTGACTTGTCTAAACCCACAGTCGACCGCCGCAAAAGCGTTTCCTGGAATTCCGGCCGAGGCTTCAACAACTACAAGCACGCTATGGCCTGATGTACCCGGCCCAAGCTCCGAGTCACGCTTCACAATCAAACAAGAACATTCGAGGACCCTGATTACTAGCGGAGTTCTTGGGATTCCAAAGAAGCCGACTTGATGCGGCTGACTCCCGAATATTCTTGCAGGTCTCCTTATATCCGCTGTACCTGCCATATTGGATCTGCCGCAGCCTAGCAAAGAGTCTGGCGTGTGCAGTCTATTGCTTACTCTTGATGGTATCTGTGACCCGACTCCATCTACCCGCAGTAGTAGCCTCGATGAGTATCAGAGACAGTATTAATATGGACTCTGGTGTTTCTTTCTTTTACACATGTCTTCTATTTCCTCTCCAGGGCCTCTCCCGCAGACAACATATGGTCGCCCATATTCTTTGGGGGTTTGCTTCTTCTCTAGGATACGTTGTACATACTTTTCAATATGGGTGTATATTAGCCAGAATACTCGGTGATTATGACATTGTTGTACAGATCTTGCTTATGTTCTATGTTATCAAGCGCCCTTACTTCAAAAGTTTTCTACCAATTGATGGCACCATGTAAGATTTTTTCATTGAACGTAAAAGGCATCAATAATCCGATAAAACGGAAGAAAATCCTAAGCTACCTCAGTCAGGAAGCAGCGGATCTGATTTTTCTTTCTCCAAGAACCCATTTAAATTCGAAGGAAACTCTTAAAACTCAATATTAAACCTTACATGGTGGCCGCTTACTCCCCAGCCGTTTCTAAGAAATGTGGGGTTGCCATACTGGTTAGGAAAATCTTTGCATGCTACTGGTTATTGCGACTAGCTCAGATACAGAAGGTAGATGGTCTAGAGTTCACCTCAAGATAGGTAGCCTAGAAAGTTACATGTATATGCCTTTACGGCTCCTAATGTTGATGACCCTGCCTTTTTTGCTACCATTGCTCAGGTTGCGCAGGCTTCTGCTAATACCTCATTGATCATTGGGGGGGATTTTCAATCTAGTCCTTGATCCCCTGATTGACAAACAGCAGCCTAGGACGAGTGGTCCCCCCAAGAGTCACGCTACGCCTTACCTCCTGATCAAGGATCTTGCTTTAGTTGATCTATGGAGATTACTGCACCCCAATGAGCTTGACTTCACCTTCTTCTCCTCTCCCTCATAAATCTCAGTCTCCGCATAGACTTCTTTCTAAATCTCAAAACTGTTAGTTCCTCAGGTGGACACTGCAAAGATTCACTCCCAGCATATTTCAGATCATGCTGCCATTTCCTTTCAATTACACACTACTGCACCCCAGGGAAACTCGGGAGCCTGGTTCTTTGATAGAGCCCTGTTAACTCAGCCAGAATTCCGTCAGAAATTCGAGTAGCCATATAGGATTACTTCCATTTTAATCTACCCCAAGATACTGCGAATTGGGCTTGGTGGGAGGGCTTCAAAGCGGCCCATTCGGGCAACGATCACTAGCTATCAAATCCGCTTGCGGAAACAACGTAAAACAGCAGCTGCTCATACTAGACCAACAAATAAAAGCAGGCGAACGAGTTCTAACTTCCCGTACTGACCCATGTGTATTAATTCGATTACAGCGTCTCGTTTTCAATATAATTCAATCCTCTCAACTGCAGCTTCTAAGAGTATTGAGCTTCAACGAGGGACATATTATCGGGAAAATACCGAGCCGGCCGACTCTTAGCTTAGCCATGCCTTGAAAGGTCAAAAAAGAAGCCAAAACGCGTTGCGGCCCTTCGAGCTCCACAGGGAGGGGGCATAGTGACCACAGACTCCGATATCGTAGAGCTGTTTCGGGATTTCTATACCCGCCTATATCAATGCTGAATGTGAGTTCTCGTCAGAGACTATTCGAGCGATTGCTCTCTGGCATTCAGCGCCCGACCCTCTCTGAAGATGATAGAGATGCGATGGATGAACCCTTCTCTACTTCAGAGATCCAATCAGCCCTAAAACGAACAGCCTCGGGCCGTGCCGCAGGGCCGATGGTCTCCGACCCGAATTCTACAGACGTTCAGTGCAGATTTAGTTCCCTACTTAAAACTCTATTTTACTGCCCTTGCGGTAGATACATCCCTTTGGGATCCTTTTCTGCAGCTAATGTGGTTGTATTTGAGAAAGAATGCAGGGACCCGCTACTGACAGCCAACTACCGTCCAATCTCCATACTTAATGCAGACTATAAGATCATCGCAACGATCTAGGCCACCCGGCTATCCGAAATGATGGATACCCTAATTCACCCCGACCCAATGCGGTTTGTCATACCCGGCAGATCAACTGCTGACAATGCTCGACCTTGTGCCATGGTGTTATCTAGTGCTGCCAACCTCGACCCATCCATGGGTGGGTCTTTCTCTGGATGCCGAAAAAAAGCCTTTGATCGTCTAGAAGGCCTGCTTCTTATTTGCAGTTCTCCGATGGTATGGCTTTGGAGAGGGTTTCCTCACGATATCTCCAAGTCATGTACACTCACCCCGTAGCCAGTATTTGTGTATACGCCATCAAATCTCTGCCATTTAACCTCCAAAGTGGCACGCGTCAAGGTTGCCAGCTCTCTCCCATGCTTTTTGATCTCGCTCTTGAACCCCTAGACCTCCTTCTCCGACAGTCGGCACGTATTCGTGGTGTCCCCTTCAGTCATAGGGAGATAAACCTCTCGCATATCTGAGATGACCTTATGCTCTTCGTTTCCCTCGATTCGGTTCCAGCTGTCTTGGATCTGATTGATGGATACTCACAATTATCGGGCTATAAAATTAACTGGACCAAATCTGTAGCATTCCCACTAAACCGCTGGGTACATGAGGCTGACATGCAGGCCTTTCCCTTCCTTTGGCAATCCCGCATGGTGAAGTATCTTGGGGGTCCATTAATGTTCTCCTTTAGAAGTCACTATTAGTTTTAATTCATAATAGGTAGTCTCAAAAGTCCGTGAACTCAAAAATCGGTTGGTCTCTCTTATCTCTCACATGGTGTGGCCGCTTAGCTATAGGACACAGTGAAGATGATGATCGTCCCCAAAGTGAACTACATTTTAGAAATGCTGCCATGCTTACTACCGCTACATACTTATAAAGATATTGAGGGCCTCCTCTCGTCCGTTATCTCTGGCAGGGCAAGCCACCAAGGATAGCTAAACATAACTGCAGTCTGCAAAGGAACGAGGGGGTACCAGATTTTCCTGATTTTCTTAGATATCATCAAGCCTTTTTACTTAAGCAAGGTGCCCGATGGCTAGATACCTCAATAGACCGCCGACCAGTTTGGCTGGGACATAGAAGAGGAGCTTAGTAGCCCAATTCCGTTAACCCATCTCCCCGGTATGTCTTATCAAGTAGACACCCGCCATCCACCGATGATTGTCGATACTCTTGCGGCCTTTAACACTCTCATTCTATCACTGGGCCCGAATGTATGTCTCCGGACGGACTCCGCTATGGACTAACCCCAGAATTCAAGTCCTAAATAGAAACAATAGCCGGGAAACCCTGGTACTCCAGGGGGATCTGGACACCCCAACAGCTTTTCTCAACAGCTCGTTGGAAAACCTTTTCGGATTTACAAAAGGAATTTGCCGTTACCAGCGAAACACTACTTTCAATTGATGCAGCTGCAACACACTGCCTCCAAAGTGCTCGAATCATGCCGCCCTCTGCCCCTACTGAGGATGGGCTATTAGAGATAGTTCACTCCATTTAATAGTACACATGGGGTAGCCTCTAATTTCTATAAATACTCTGTCAGGGTACAGATACGGACACTTTTAGAGCCCAACAAGCCTGGGAGCGCGAACTGCAAAACCACTATAACCCCTGTGCAATGGAGCGTTTTCTGGAGTAAAGTAGTGCGGGTTCCCGGTCTGCCTCTGTTACCCAAAAACTCTTTTCTTCTTTGCACATAGATGCTTTTTATACCCAGAAAAAAAATAGCCAAATGGAACCCAAATGCTAGGGACCTGTGTGGTCTTGCCATACTGCTGTGGGATCCCTCGCTCATGTTATTTATGAATGTCCTCACACTGCAGGTCTATTGGGGGCGGGTCTGGGGTCGTATTCAATCTATCTTGCACTTTCATGAACTCTCTTTCTTGGAAGGTCGTGGGACTCCGCTCTGTGGTGGAGGTTCCCCTCTCTTCCTAAGAAGGGTCGCTTTTCTCCTTGATTTCATGCTAGGTATAGCCATATGCTTAATTACGAGGAATTGGAAGGATAACTCTCGACTTACCGTCAATGAATGGTGGAACCTCGTCTGCTTATATAGTAAATATGAGCAGATACCTCGGAGAGCTATTCCCCATGTCCAAACTCACTCTTGCTTGTCTAAATGGCAGATGCTTAATGATTATGTACAATCTGCTCATTGTTCCAACATGCCTGTATAATGTGAACTCATCATGTTTTAGATCACCGTAAGGTTTAGTAACACAATAATGTAAGTTACACGCCCGCTTCGGGAATGCTAGTTTTCTGAGAGAGAAGCAGGGGGGAGGGGGGTGGTAGGGGTTTACTTTGGTGTATGTATTACACGTTATGTATTTGTCTTTTAGCTGTATGTCTTCCTTTCCTTTGTTGTTATAAAACGAAAATAAAGAATTTAAAAAAAAAATAAAATGGTAAATAAATGTAAAAGGAGACCGCTATGGCTTTCAAAAGAAGTAGCTGAAAAGGTGAAGAAAAAGAGGGAGGCCTTCATGAAATACAAGAGATCACAGAGAGGGGAAGACAGGCATCTATATTTGGAAAAACTTAGAGAAGCTAGCAAAGGAGTCAGGAAAGCAAAGATTCAAAAAGAGGAGGAAATAGCCAATGCAATAAAATGGGGAGATAAAACAATGTTCAAATTTATTTATTTATTTAAAAGTATTTATATCCCACTTTATCCTTGAATCAAAGTGGATTTCACTGCAAACCAATCAAGTAGGGTAGTGCGGGGGTGTCGGCATGCAGTGGTTGTGAAGTTAGTGTTCATGAGTGTGTGGATATGTTAGTGAGAAGAGGAAGGGCAAAAGTGGTATTGTCAGACTCAAGGGTGAAGGGGAGGAATATGTAGAAGCTGATGAGGATAAAGCGGAATTGCTTAACAAATATTTATGTTCTGTGTTCACAGATGAAGAACCAGGAGCAGGACCTCAGAAAACACCCACAAACAGGAACAGAAGCGAGGGACATCTTGAACAATTTTTAGCAGACTGTGTTCATGAGAAACTAGCTCAACTTAAAGTAGACAAAGCAATGCGACCAGATGGGATACACCTTAGAATACTGAGCTTGGGGACGTTCTAGCAGCTCCACTGACTGACCTTTTCAATGCCTCGTTGGCGTCTGGAGTGGTGCCAAAGGACTTGACAGAGGCTTATGTGGTGCCTTTACACAAAAGCGGAAGTTAGGATGTGGTTGAAAACTACAGGCCAGTTAGTTTAACTTCAGTGGTGAGTTATTGGAAATGCTGCTGAAAGAGAAAATAGTGAGGTTTTTGGAGTCCAGCAGATTACAGGATCCGAGGCAGCATGGATTCGCCAAAGAACGGTCTTGTCAGACAAATCTGATTGATTTCTTTGACTGGGTGACCAGGGAGTTGGACCGAGGGAGAGCCCTAGATGTGGTGTATTTAGATTTCAGGAAAGCCTTTGACACTGTTCCTCACAGGTGACTTATAAACAAACTGAGCACCCTAGGGATGGACCCTGAAGTTACTGCTTGAGTTAGAAATTGTTTGGGTGGGAGGCGACAAAGAGTACAGGTAAATGGAGCTCACTCTGAGGAGAAGGATGTTACCAGTGGTGTGCCCCAGGGATCTGTCCTTGGTCCGATTCTTTTTAACATCTTTGTTAGTGATATAGCGGAAGGGCTGTCGGGTAAGGTTTGCCTCTTTGCAGTTGATACCAAAATCTGCAATAGAGTAGACACCAAGGAAGGTGTAGATAATATGAGGAGGGATCTAGCTAAGCTTGAAGAATGGTCTAGAATTTGGCAGCTGGGATTTAATGTTAAAAAATGTAAGGTCATTCATTTGGGCTGCAGCAATCCAAGGCTGCAATATTGTATAGGGGTGAAGTACTTTTGTCCACTAAAAAAGAGCGGTACCTAGGCATGGTTGTGTCTGATGATCTTAAAGTAGCTAAACAGGTAGAAAAAGCGATAGCAAAAGCTAGAAGGATGCTTGGGTGCATACGGAGAGGAATGGCTAGCAGAAAAAAGGAGGTGATAGTGCCTCTGTATAAGTCTTTGGTGCGACCACATTTGGAGTATAGTGTGCAATTCTGGAGACTGCACCTTCAAAGGATATAAACAGGATGGAGTCGGTGCAGAAGGTGGCGACTAAAATGGTTAGTGGTCTTCATTATAAAGCATATGAGGACAGACTTAAGGATCTTAATATTTACACCTTAGAGAAAAGGCGGGATAGAGGTGATAAGATTGAGATGTTTAAATACCTCCATGGCATAAATGCACAGGGGGAGAGCCTCTTTCAATTGAAAGCAAATTCAGCTACGAGGGGACATGGGATGAGGGTGAAGGGGGATAGATTCAGGAGTGATTTTCGGAAATATTTCTTTACGGAAAGTGTAGTGGATCCGTGGAATAGTCTCCCAGTGGAGGTAGTAGAGATGAGGACATTAACTGAATTCAAAAAAGCTTGGGACAAACACAGAAGATCTCTAAAGGAAAAAAGGGGTCTGTTGTAGTTGCTGATATGGAAGGACAGACTAGATAGGCCATGTGATCTTTTTCTGTCGTCATATTTCTATGTTTGTATGTTCTGAGGGGTGGCAAAGAACAGCAGCAGTCAAAGCAAAACAATAGATCCCTACAGCCCCCTAAACTCAAAGCGCCATCAGCAGATTCTTTGCCTGGGTAAATGACTCCTGCAAAGAGTTATAGATGCTTGGAATACCCTTCCGATGGAGGTAGTGGGGGCAAATACAGTGACGGAATTCAAAATGGTACGGATCCCTTCATAGCAAGAGAATAAAATCAAAGTAAACTTAAATATCTTTTATACCTCAACAAATAGAGGAGCGGTGGGTACAACTACTCTTGCCACCTTACTGGGCAGACTGGATGGACCATACTGGTCTCTATCTGCTGTCATTTACTATGTTACTATGCCTTTCTTATGTATGCATTTAAAAGTACGATGTGCAGTTATGTGTCTTTGTAAGATAGTTGTGGAATGATCAGGACTGTCAAGTTTAATTATCAAAATTGTGGATAGGGGATAGGCTAGGGGCCTGGAAGATAATTGAGTGGGAGGGCATAAGACTGAAGGTTCATTTAGGGGCCCAATAGCTTTGTACCAGCCCTGGGGATCTGTCTTTAAACTGTTACAAAACACTGTTGCCAAAGAATTTTATCCTACAAATCTTTATGAAGAATAAAATTGAAAAGTCGATATGCATCTTCGCAGGCTGGAATTTCTTGTGTACTTAATCCTGAAATCAATTTTTGGAATAATCCAATCACTTGTGCAGACGAGGGGAAAATCGGGAGAATTTTGTGTTGCCATACAGAAAAATATGAAGTAAACTAAGTGATGCTTGACATAAAAATGGAATAGATGTCTTCAAGGAGTCAGGGAACAACTTCAAATGCCCCAGTTGGAGAACAGGATTATACCGTCATCCCTATTGGTACAGAACAGACCAGGTAACTTTGTCAGGTTGAAGAGCTGGTGTTAGATGAAATTACCCAATCTTAAAACAAGAGAAATGACTTTTTTTGTTTTTATTCCCACTTTGAATACCTTAAATTGCCATTGGTTCAGTGTCTGAAAAAGAATTGATAGGAAACATGGTCAGAGTCACTTTTGTAGGTGAAATTAAATCAAAAGAAAATTTGCTTTGTCTAGAGCACAACTATCCAGACCTTTTCTAAGGTCCTACATCCAATCGGGCTTTGAGGCTATCTACAGTGAATATTTGTGAGATAAATAATTATACCTGGACGATCCTGTGCTGAATATTTTTGTTATCTGTAAACTGCTTTCATGGGTTTCTTTGAAAGATGGCTAAGCAAATTCTCTTGATAAATAAAAAGATGCAAATATATCTGGTGCATATTCATTGTGAATATCCTGAAAACCTGATCGGTTAATGCCTTTGGTCCCCTCAGGAAGCACCTCTCTAGACATGGAGTCCCATTCTAAGCGGGCATGTCCGGCCCGTCGGCCCGTCCAAAGACAGGATGAGCCGAATGTGTACCCGATTCTGCAACCGCAGGAGCTAGACATTCCTGCGGGTGCAGAATCGGGCACATAGACGGGCCGAACATGCCTCGATTCTGCGGCATGGGATGTCGATTTACCCCCTTGTACAGCCCTGCCTATGCTCCTGCTGGAGCGCCATGGCAATGGGACGCAGGCACCCCACCACTGGCGCCGCTTTTCTTTTCCCGCCATCCAGCCCTCTGCGGGGGCAGCCACGGCTGAGATCAGTTGGTGGGGTTCTCCTACAGCTGCTCCTCCGAGGTGGAATAAGTCCTATGCCTGATCTTGCACCCTCGGATGTACAGGGCTGTGACCCGAATTGGCCCTGTCCATCCGGGTTGTGCGCCCCACCCCTGTTCTGCCCAGTCCCCGCTCTGTCGCCACCCCCTCCCGCCCCTGGCCAGAGCTCCCCATACAGAGACCATGTATGTGCGGGGAGCTTTGGATACAGAACTGGTCCCTGCAAATAGCGGGGGTTGGACGTCCAAGCCGGACATGCATCCCTGCATGACCCCCATAGTCACTCTAATTTTGCATCACACTTAGGGGCTTGTTTACTAAAGGGCCTTAGCTGCTACCACAGGACTAATGCAGAATTAGTACTCGCTGCTAGCAAGCTAATGTGGGAAGAACGCAGACATCGTGGAGCTTTTCTGCGATGTCTGCACTTCATGCGGTGGGCGCAAGCTTGGGCAGGATTAGGGCAGAGAATAGGAGTGCCTGCAATGTGTGATTATCGTGGACATTACCATCATGCGATAATCACATAATTCTGCAAGCTTCACAGATGCAGCTATCACTACTTCAATGGGTGGTGATAGCTCCATCCATGAATTTTACCCCCCCACGATCCCTGCAGGGGAAATTCTAGGAATGGCCCCTGCAGTTATCACGGTGCTTTTGCAGCTTAACACTGGCTTTTTGCTGTGATTGCCTAGTGTTAGCTGCAAAAGCTTAGTGCACATTAGTAAACTTGCCCCTTATTGCCTTCACTGTAACCTGTCACTGCATCGTGGGGCTCATTTCCCCCAGAATCAGTTATTATAAACTTTGCATCTTGAGGCCATGTGGCTCAGAATCAATTGCTATAATGCATGACGGAGTTATCACTATAATAAACGTATGTAGTCTATAAAATGCTTTTATCAGGAGGGCAAGGTGTCGTGGTAAAGTGGGAGAATGTTTTTTCTCCATTTAGCACAGGTCCCAGACTGCCTTGTAAGCTGCATTTGTGCCGGTAAAGGGAAAGTTTCACTAGATAAGTACTGGAAGATTAGAGGATTTTTCTGCTTCTTTCCCATCAAAAGATCTAATGTGCTGAGCTTTGTTTCCATTCGTAGCCAGCGCATTTGAGATTCATAGGATTTTGTGTGCCGTTTGCTGTAGTGAGTGCGTTTGCTGTAGTGAGTGCTTTTGATGATAATTCTATCTGGCTCTGACAAGTTGCCACCTGGCCAGTTGTGAATCTGTTTCCTGTCTTAATAATTCTTTCACCTTTCCCTGTTTTTTTTTTTTTTTTTAATTTTCTGAATTATTAGAGGGTGAGTGTGAGATAGCGAGTTTCCGCTTAAGGCAGGAACTCATCAGTCAATATTATAGGCTGTTGTACTTCTGGTTAATTTAGATTGCTGAATAATTTGTGGGTATTCATATGCATTTATTCACATTTTCAAGAAAGGATCATTTCAATTTTCTGATGAATCCTTCACCATAATCCTGAGAGCAGAGCATTTCTCGTCACCAATGAATGCCTTTCCCTGGATATTCATGTTAGGAAGTTATTATTATAAGCATACTGAGCTGCTCAATAAAATAGTCTTCATCAGCTTCCAGAACAGATAGAATCCATGGCCTCCTGAACCATCTGGGCTACAGACCCTGTGAAGTAAGCACATTAGGAGGACCTTCCCCGCCATTGTTAAAGGGACGTGAGGATTTACGGAAGATGCCTATGACTTGGCTAAGCAGTAGAACGATGCCGTCACAGGCAAAGAATCACAGTCCCTACGGAAATGCTGTTTTCATTTCATCCAGTTCCTTGAGTCTTAGTTATATGTTATCATTTCTAAAACCCTGTGAAGGACACTTGAAGGTAAAACAAACGCCCTGCCAAAAGCTTGCACTGAAGGGATCTTTAAGGAATGAAGTAGTAGAAAATAACATATTTTTGTTGAATCAAAATGAAAACTGGCAATTTTTTTCTTTTAAATCACTGATATTTCAACACAGCGGAAAATTCTGGAGAGTTGTTGCTGCATTTCTGTTCTTAGATTTATAGAAGAATAAGAAGAATCCTGCAAGACTGCTCATATGCAGGCCGAGGTCACCCAAAAAGCAATCTAAAAGTTGTGCAATAAAGACATAAAATCTTCCAGGTGTTCAGAGCAGGGCCGGTGCAACCCGGTAAGCTGGGTAAGCGCAACAGGAGGGCACCGGCGGCGAGGGGGGTGCTGTCACTAGCTGCCCGCCACCCACCGCTTCGAAAAAGAAAACAGCCGTGGGAACATTTCTCTGTTCCCGCAGCTCTGTTCTCTTTTAAACTGCTGGGTCACGGAGCTTCTAAAGGCAAGAATAAGCATTTCCTGTTATGCTGAAAGGCAGCAGATACTGGGGGGCTGGAAGGGAGTAGACATGGGGGAGCAAACATGGGGGGGGAACAGAAAAGGAGCAGACACGGGGGGGAACAGGAAGGGAGCAGACATGGGGGATCAGACACGGCGGGGGGGGAACAGGAAGGGAGCAGACATGGGGGAGCAGACATGGGAAGGAACAGGAAGGGAGCAGACACGGGGGGATCAGGAAGGGAGCAGACACGGGGCGGCTACAAGGGAGCAGACATGGGGGAGCAGACACGAGGGGGAACAGGAAGGGAGCAGACACGGGGCGGCTACAAGGGAGCAGACACAGGGGGGAGCTGGAAGGGAGCAGACAGGGATGGGGCTAGAAGGTGGCTGGGTAATAGGAGGGGAGTTGGAAGAGAACTGATAGGGGGGAAGGTGGGGGCTAGAAGGGACCTCACATGGGGGGTTGGAAGGAAGTAGAAAAGAGGGGAAGGAGGAGGCTGGAAGGAAGGTGGGGGCTTGAAGGGAAGTGACACCCAGGGATGGCACTGGAAGGCAGATAGACAGAAGAGAGGGTGACTGGAAGGGAAATGACATGGGAGGGGGCACTGGGACTGGAGGTTCGCTGATACCTGGGATGGTATTTGGACTAGAAGGTGTTGGATGATGGAGAAGGAGGGAGACTAAAAGGGAATAGACATCAGTGGCGGTACTGGGAATGCAAGGGGATTGACACTGCAAGGTACTGAGAGGGGAGGCTGTAAAGGGGACTGATACTGGGGAGGGTTACTGGGACTGGAAAAAGGCTGATGGAAGAAAATGAAGAAAGCAAAAGGAGAGTCAAGAAATGGTAGATGGACTATAGACCATAGAAAAAGAGCTAAGAAAAGACAGAGGGAACACAGAAACCTCAGATCGGGACCAGCATGATCAAAAATCGTCAGACAACAAAGGTAGAAAAAATAATTTTATTTTCAATTTAGTGATTGGACTTTGCGCTATCTTTATATTTCAAATAGTATGGGGAACTACATCTCTTATCTAGTGTGGCACCGCATGCGGAGTCTGGCTTCTTGGAATTTCATTTTAATTTTTGTGTACATATTTTTATTTTTACTTTAAGTTGTAGTCACTTATTCTGTACTTGGTGAGGGTCTGTGTTCTGAGTGTGTGACCAAGGCCAGGTGTTCTGTTAACATGGAGTTTGTATGTAGGGATCTGTACTGTAATAATTTGACTTGTACAGCTTTTTAAATGGGTGTATGGAGATTTTGGGGCCCATTGCAGTATTTGTAGTTCTGCTTTTTTCTGAGTAGGTCCCTTATTGTATGAGTTTTCGAAGTGTATGCTGGTATGGTATGGTATGGTAGATTTGACTTTGTAGATTTTCAGTGGCTTTTGCAGTATTTGTAGTGCTGTTTTTTTCTGGGTAGGCCCTTATTGTATGAGTTTTGGAAATGTATGCTCGTATGATATGATAGATTTGACTGTAGATTTCACTGGTCAACAATTTTTTACAAAAGTCATGTTACTGAAATAAAAATAGTCATTCCTTATCAATTTTCATATGCTGAACACGAATATGACAGTGGAATTGCAAAGCTGGCTCTAGCTTTTTTGTAATCTACAAGAATTAATGTTTACATCACGAAATGCATGTCAGTAGTAAATATAATAGTCTATGACTTGGTTTTTTACAGGTATTAACCGAAGGCCTACTTCTTAGATTTTTTCGCCTGTCTCTTGTACAGCTGTTCAGGAGCTTCTCTGGGGAGTGTCCAGCAGTAGTCAGCCAGCATTGTAGTGGACCATTTTCCCTGGTATCTTTGCTCCATCGTTGCGATATCCTGGTGAAAACATTCACCCTGTTCATCACTAACCATACCACAGTTGTCAGGAAAGAAATCGAGATGGGAATCAAGGAAATGGATCTTTAGAGACATATTGCAGCCAAGTTTCTGATACTGCATCAGCATGTATTCTACTAGTTTCTTGTAGTTTTCTGCCCTAACATTCCCGAGAAAGTTTGTTGACACTAGGCGAAAAGCATTCCATGCTTGTTTCGCATCACCCTGCAGCAAGTTGTTGAACCAGTCATCTTTGAAGAGCTCTCAAATCTGAGGACCCACAAAAACTCCCTCTTTAATCTTTGCTTCGCTGAGTTAAGGGATTTTTTCATGCAGGTATCGGAAAGTTGGCGAAGTGCGGTCCATGGCTTTCACAAAGTTTTTCATCAAACCTAGTTTGATGTGAAGGGGTGGTAGCAGGATTTTGTGAGCCTCAACCAGAGCTGGGTGCTGGATATTCTTCTCTCCAACTGTTACATTTTGTCTGCAATTCCATTCCTTCCGCAAGTAGTGCCAATCCCTTGCTCGGCTAGCCCACTCACTTAAGAAACACATGTATTTTATATATCCCTGCTGCAGTCCCATTAAAAGGGCAACTACCTTCAAGTCACCACTGAGGTGCCAGCTGTACTTGTTATAGTTAATGGAAGTCAGTAGATGCTTTAAGTTATATGTCTCTTTCATGTGGACGGCATGCGCTACTGGAATAGATGGAAGACGGTTTCCATTGTTCAAAAGCACAGCCTTCAGACTCGGTTTCGAAGAGTCTATAAATAGTCTCCAGTCTTGTGGGTCATGAGTGATTTTTAAGGCATTCATGAGGCTTTCAATATCGGAACAGAATACCAGATTACTTTCCTTTCCGACTGCGTATAGTACACTGCTGACGTCAGATGGCTTCAGCAGCCGTCTGGCAGTAGTATTGCATTGCATCAGAAAATGATGCAATCAACCCTGGATGATGTGTGCATGCTGGTATTATGCAATGTGATGCAATATTACATCATTCAAGGCTTATTTGGGATGTTGTTAATGTCCTACTGGATAAATTTACATGGTGAAACGTCAAAAATGAACTACATGCAATATCTTTGGTGCGACCTCATTTGGAGTATAGTGTTCAATTCTGGAGACCGCACCTTCAAAAGGATGTGAACAGGATGGAGTAGGTGCAGAGGGTGGCTACTAAAATGATTAGTGGTCTTCATTATAAAGCATATGAGGACAGACTGAAGGATCTTAATATGTACACCTTAGAGGAAAGGCGGGATAGAGGTGATATGATTGAGATGTTTAAATACCTCCATGGCATAAATGTTCAGGGAGAGAGCCTCTTTCAATTGAAAGCAAGTTCTGCTACGAGGGGACATGGGATGAGGGTGAAAGGAGATATATTCAAGAGTGATATGCGGAAATATTTCTTTACGGAAAGAGTAGTGGATCCGTGGAATAGTCTCCCAGTGGAGGTGGTAGAGATGAGGACAGTAACTGAATTCAAAAAAGCATGGGACAAACACAGAGGATCTCTAAAGGTAAAAAGGGGACTGTTGTAGTTGTTGATATGGAAGGACAGACTAGATAGGCCATGTGGTCTTTTTCTGTCATCATATTTCTATGTTTATATGTTTCTATCTTCAAAACTAGGGCCAATAAAATCTTTTTAATGTTATATTCGTGTTCAGCTCACCAAGCTACTACAGATTAGGGCCTTTTAAAGTCAGTAACGATTTCAATGTTTTCAGTGACTTTTGAAGTGTTTTATATTAGTTCACAATATGCCTGGAACTGGAGAATGTTTATGTTGTTAGTGAGATGACCGGAATCAGATTTTATATAATTTATTTTTTTTACTATTACAGCCTGTTTGTATGATGCTAAGTATGTACTGATAAGTATTTTTATTTTGGTTATGCATTTGCTCTTTTGCTGCAATTTTCTTATAACACTGGATTTGAAGGAGAAATACTAATATCGCTTGAAAAGAGTTCACAAAGCAGTTTTGGGAAAAAGGATGGAAGGGTGCAGCCGACATTAATAATAATGAGGGAGGGGCACTGATTTATAGGTTGCAGGGGGGCGCTAGAAACCCTAGCACCGGCCCTGTTTCGGAGGGTGAAAAGTAAGGAATGGCAGATAGGAAGAGGAGCCGCCAGAGATGTGCACATTACCAGCTTCCTTTCAGTCCACAGACCTCCAGAAAAACATCTTTGCCCAGATACTGACTCCAGTGGTCCTCGGATCTGAATAGATTTGCTCTGGACTGGTGTTGCTCTTGAAACTGAGGCAACCATCTTACTTCCTGCAGGAGAAAGTTTGTTATGTTTATGAAAATAGAAAAGTAAGCTCAAACCTCCCACCCCTTTTTTTTTTTTTTTTTTTTTTTTTTGTGCCTTCTGAGATACCAGCCTTGCTCTGGGGCATCCATACAAATAATGTTCCTTTACACCTAGCCTCAGCTTTAATCCAAAATTCACTCTTAAGGGGAAACGTTGAATAATCTGCATTCTTTGCAATGTATGTAGTGGCTTTTAGCCTGCTTTTAGGACAGCCAGTTTTCAAAGGAAAATATCTGTTGCTCATCTTTGAAAAGCAGCAGGATGAGGTACTAAAGCTCCCATATACAGTACACTGTACATCTGTAATCCAAGACATTCAGAAGTAGGCTGAAGAGCTGTCTCTTGGGACCTTGGAATGCTGACCATAGCCTGCCTTTGGCAATGATTCTATGCCGGCCCATTTCCCCTTTGTTCCACCGTTGTCTCCACCCCTTCTCTTCTTTTTATCAAAGACTGTAACTTTCAGGATTTTTTTTCCATACTAATTTGATTGAAGGATAAGGTGGTATACAAAAACTGTCTAAATAAACCGCTATGATATATGCTTGAATTGCTAAATAGAAAGTAAAATAAAGCATATACACTTCTTTTGTCTCCTAACTGTAGGCACCCCCAGGAATGCATCTTTTTAGCCCAGTTAAACGTGTGCATGCTATGAAAGCCTGTGCAGACTTTTAGCTGGGCAGAAGAGAGTGATTTACAGCAAAGACATTTTACTTAGCTATATCACAAGGAGTGGAGGAGTAGCCTAGTGGTTAGAGCAACTGCCTAGTACCCAGAAGATCAAGGGTTTGATTCCCACTGGCACTCCTTGTGACTTTGGGCAAGTCACTTTACCCTCCATTGCCTCAGAAGAAAAGGCTGGCAATCTACTTCCAGTGATACATTGCCAAGAAAACCCAGAGGTAGCTGACTTGCTATGAGTCAACATTGACTTGATGGCATTAAAAAATCAATTTATCTAGGTTGAGGTGGTAAAAGCATGCCTGTTTTTATAAAGAGAAATAGGTGCCTACTTGTCTTCATTATTCTTTCCAACCTAACAGAAGTTGAAAATTATACAAGAGGGGTCCAAAATTGTCTGTCTATCTGTCTGGGGCAAAATAACTCTCTGAAAAGTAAATGGAATGGGATGAAACGTGGCATGGGAGAAAAACCCGTAAAAAGACACACCAGATTTGAAAATGGTAGAGATCTAGTGTCGCCCCTTCCCTGATGGGTTCTATCATCAATTGCATCTGAGCAAAGCTGCTTGTTAGGTAATGCAGGACCACGGTCTTTCTACTTCTTTCAGATTTGTAGATTAGTTTCTCCAAAGTCACTATGCTGTTCATTGACCAGCCTTGAACAAGTCATTAACCCCTTCCTTCCTTGTTTTTAAACTCGTTGGCATGAGGACACTGACTTGTAGAGTAGCAATTCTTAACTCGTCCTCAAGGACCTTCTACCAGCCTTCAGGAGATCCACGATGAACATGTGTAAAACAGATTTATGTGACTTGCCTCTGTTTTACTGTAGCTAAATAAAAAGAGAAACAAAAGAATACCTTCATCTTCTTTTCCTTTTTAAATTCTGGCTTTTTCAGCTACCATTAAAGTGGACTAACGTGGCAGCTATGCTACTCTGTATCTCGCGCATATTCCTTGCAGATCTCCTGAAAGCCAGACTGGATATGGGCTTCTCAAGAATCGGCTTGATAATGAGCATCATGGGGTATTACAGACATTGAGAGTAATGCAAACATCCTTACAACTACATTCCAGTGGCAGAATCGGGCATAGCTAACACAAACACATTGAATGGCACCATCGATTTCCAGACCATCCACTTTCCATGCGATGCCCTATAGGTCACTTCTGCAGCTAATTGCCACATGTGGAGAGAAGAGAGACATTCCAGTCTTCCCTAATGCCACCCAATACAATTCAATGTGACGCCTTACAGAACACAGCAGAGCCCACAGGTCACAGGTACAGCTGCAATACAACAACAATATTTTGCTCTTTAATCCCAACTCATATTAAACTTATTTCCTCCAAGAAGAGATCACCAGTGAAAGATTTCATTCCAGAGAGCAGAAAGAAGTCTGTAATAATAGACTTGTCACTTGGAGCCATATCTCAGGCTGCGGTGAATGCCGCCTGTTTGCCAGTAAATTGCTCAGTATATCCCAGCCAAAAGTAGCAATGAGATACTGGGGGCTGTTCATATCTGCTTAATGCAATGAGTGGTGTGAATCTCACTAGCTGCTGGTCCCGCTCACTCTACGATCATGATAAATGGCATGTGATAAAGAGCATCACCTGAAACAATGCAATAATACTCTGCCCGGAGTTGACTACGCTCAGAAGAGCTGTAATGAAATGTATCTCTTCATCCTGTTTTATCATACATGCACGTAACATTTAGGGTGCATCATTCATAAAAAAATGAGAAAGTCAATCTGCACAGCAGAGCATTCAGCTTTTTGCTGCACAGTGCAGACTGTTAGCGGCAGGATGCAAGAGGAGATATGCCTGTCATGCATATGAACTTCAAGGCGCAACCTAATAAGAGCTTCTAAACATAAGCTGTTATGCTTGGGTAGAAGACTTCTGTTTTGATTAAACCTTAAAAGGGTGATTTTATAAAGGGGAGCTAGTTAAAGCCTGTTTTAACAACTTTTCTTTGGTGATGTATAGCACTTCTGCCTTCCTGTGGTTTATCGTCATGTTGTGTTCAAAGAGCTACTTTGTGATGGATCTGAAACATTACTTAAAGGGTGAAACTATTGGGTTGTTAGTGGAGAATGGGGTGTAGATCATGACGACATCCTCGTAGATGTGGTAGAGTATGTTATGTGCCTGCATGAGTGTGCATATGGGCTGTAGGAAGATGTTAAAGAGTAAGGATGATAGTGCGGATCCTTGGGGGACTCCTTGATCCAGCGTGAATAGTGCTGATTTCTGGGTGCCCATTCTGACTTGGATATGTCACTCAGTGAGGTAGGATCTGAACCATTTTAGAGTAATTCCACTCAGCTGTATGTCTTGTAGGCATTGAAGGATTAGATGTACCAGTTCAGTAGAGTAGATGATTTTGCTGTACACCTCCTGATACTATAACCATCACTGGAACACTGCTGCAAGTCAAACCCAAGTTCACTACATGGGTATAACACTAGATCAAGGCTTAACCCTCATCACTCACATCAGCAACATCACAAAGCCATTTATCACAAGCTCAAAACAGTATATCACCTCAAGCCACTTCTGGACCCCCATGACCTTTGTTCAATCCTTCAGGCACTCATCATCCCTCACTTGGACTACTCTAAACTCATCTTCCAAGGCCTGCTGAGATGCACACTCCATCCGCTCAGACTAGCCCAACACACAGCTGCAAGGATCCTCTTCAATGCCTCCAGAGCTGAACACATTACCCCAATACTCAGACAACTACATTGACTACCCATTGCGGAGTGAATAAAATACAAAGCCCTGCTCACAATCTCTAAAATCAGTCATGACCTATCATCAGTCTACCTCCAATCCCTCATACAGAAAATGCCCTGCAACAGATCCAGAAGAACACACACCCTTAACACCCTGCACCCTCCTTCAATAATCACCAAGACCAAACACACAACATCCAAGAGGGCCTTCGCCCTATTTTCCCCAACTCTTTGGAATGCACTTCTGGATGACCTTTGTGCCACGGATAACTTAGTAACCTTCAGGAAAAAACTGGAAGCACACCTCTTTATTGGATACTTCAGTGATCCAACATAGCAAATTGTATTTAATGATCCACTGTACCATATAACCACATGTCACCCATCCTCCCTTGACCACTCGGTGGTCCTCCTTTCCTCCCATGCCAAATATTGAAACATGTGCAAATGTATTAAGTTATTCTATTTTACCAGTTACTATGTTCATTTGGGGTATGTTTACTAAACTGCGTTAGTGCAATTCACGTTAGGAGCCGCGTTAGTGGAAGGAAAGCCAAAAAAGGACATGGGTGGGACATCGTAACCGATAACGCGCAGTTACGTGCGTTATTACGCGCCGCGCAGCAACGATCGCTACAGCGCATGCCACTGCATGCACGCCTAAGACAGTGCGCAGACACCCAAAGACAGAAACAGAGCTGTAGCACAATGGTTACTACACAGACTTATGATACAAGAGTCATGGGTTCAATTCCCCAGGGTGCCTAATGAAAAAGGCTGGCTGAGGCATCCTGTGTAACCCTTTGAAAGCCGACTATAATATTTTAATCCACAGTCTGCAGGTGGGTTACAGCTTGCATATGTCTGGAAATTGTACCCGTCTTATGCAATACGTTCCAATAGTGACGTTCTCTCTGACATGGTCATGTATTATATACCATTTGATAGGAATATTTAGGCGCTCCCTATAGGAAGAAGTGGAAGGCGCACCGTATAGGGCGACTGGTAAGGCACGCCCTGTAGGGCACCGCATAAGGCATGCCCTATACGGCGTCGCGTAAGGCACAACCTATGGGGCGCCGCGTAAGGTGCGCCCTATGGGGCGCCGTATAAGGCGCCCTATAGGGTGCCTTTTGAGCTACCCTAAGGTGATAGTACCCTGAGGGTGGTTCTGCTGGCAGCACTGATATACAGTAAAAGTAGACAATGCCTATGACAGCCCTATCAATGAACCCCACTGTGGGTTGTGAACCTATGACCTCTGGCTCCATGGGCAGTGAGGTAACCAGTGGGCTAGAGCTGCTAATAAACACATGGCTGGCTACAGGAGGACTGCACGGCACCACACCCACATTCTGCTGTGATTACCAGGGAGATTACATACCACCACCCAATGCACCCTCTAGGGCTCAGGGAGGGGAACAGGATCCCCCACCCACAGATCCACTTTCAACCCCCTGCAATGGTGGCAGTAGAGGGGACCATCACCCCACTCCTACTCGGGCTCAAACACCCTACAGGGCAGGCAATGCAGAGCACTACACATCCATAAGGCAAGAGCAGACAGACGGCAGTTCTGGAAATGTGCAGCTGCCCCCCACCATTATCTGACATTCTCCAGCAGCAAGCCTCCAGCCGCTGCACCCTTCACGGTGTTCCAGCAAGACACATACTAGCTGCAGACAGTCCGCCAGCTAGTCCATAGTGCATGGTCCTGGAGGAGATGCATGTACCCAGAACGGGGATATCAGCATACACACCAAGCAGATAAGTCAGTGATTGGGGCCCCAAAAGGAAACTCATAAATATCACATAAGAAAAATACTATATAGCACTATGGGGGAACCTAGCCATGCCATAGTCACTGCTCAGTCAGGGTGAGAGTGACCTCCCAGCAGGACATGCTGTGGCCACGCTGTCCGTGCAGGTGGTGGCTGAGCACTACAATGTCCGAGCCATTGCCCTATGCCCTGTGCAGATGCGGCCAGGCCAGGCCACCCTATCCAGGCTATTCCCACAGTACCTTGCTCCTCATTATGCACATTGGCAGGCCAATACTGGCAACAGTGCTAGCAGTGTGGGCTGTGGAGGGTGTTGGCAGCCACCACACACTGGATAGACAGACACACACTCCCCACACCTATGCCAGCATTGTGCAACTATAGAGGTGTTGGGCAGCCCAGGCCACCACACCAGTCCTGGGCACAGTGCAGGCATGGCTATGGTACGCAATACTGTAGGAGTCCTCCCCCAGATTGGTAAACACTGTCAGACACAAGACCTGTAGCACACACCACAGACATCAGAAGGGTTGCTATGATGCAGCTCACTCCGACCATTGTACTTAACCTAGGAATTGCTATCTGCCAGTACTCATAGCAACCTTTTGATAGCTGTGTACCATATTCCCAGGTTTAGGGTGGCATTACTAAGGTATGCAAGTGCTAGTATTGGGAGATGCACGCAGAGCCCAAAGTCCTGTCTCTCCAGGAGGCTTGGGATAATGGGGCCTGTGGGTGCAGGTGTGTCTGCCCCTGTTGGCTGCTGCTTTACGGCAGAGGTTCCCAACTCCAGTCCTGCGGTGCCAAACACTGTTCGGGTTTTCATGCTGTCTCTCATGAATATGCATGAGATACATCTGCATACCATGGGGGTGGCGCATAGAAATGCAGCACAGGCATCTTTATCAGAGGCAGCATGGAACCGGAATGGTGTTTGGCCCTCCAGGACTGCATTTGGGAGGCTCTGCTCTAGGTAATGTGCATGTTTATGGTGTCTGTGCTCTGTAGGGTAAAATGTTGGTGTTGTGGGCATGTTAACATCATCTGCAAGAATGGTTCTGCCTGTATTAGCACGTTATAGTAGTGGGTAAAATATGAGGACTGGGTTGGCGGAAACCACAGCTGGGACTTGAACCTGTGACCCTCTGCTTCTGAATACAGTGGTTCTGTGCATTGCACCACCATCATCTCACAGAGATGGTGCATTCCCTGGTGATACCATGACTGTTGGTCAGACAGGGCCTGTCTGTTGCAGTGCATGCCACCCACCTACACAGTGTTAGGCCACGGTCTGCTCCGGGCAGCTGCCACTGCCCCCTCCACCACCAGTATCCCTCAGCCACCATGCTGACATGCTGGTGGAGCTGACATGCTGGTGGAGCTGGTGGAGCGCGGTCTCAGGCCGTCCAGTGTGAAGGTAGGCGGCTGCCTATAATGTGTGTTCTGGGGTAGGGGTGCCTGCATATACGTCCACGCTCCCCCCCAGCCCCGCCTGCCAGTGTTCCGTGCCCTTGGGGGTTGCTGGTGGGTACTCTCTCCTGTGACGCTTTGGGGAAACACACTCGTGCCCATGTTGGGCCCTCATCAGTTGCTGTCTGGCTCTACTGTTTACGCATTCCTATGGGCCAACTGAGCATCACCCTAGTCCCCACTGTAGCCCAGCTGCGCCACTGCATGTACTGCCTGCAGCCCTCTGTATCCCCTTTTCCAGCATCTGCCCGGTTGCCCGTTCCGACATGCCCGCCCTGATGTTGCGGGACATGTGCATGCCATAGGACCCTGTCCGATGGTGGGGAAGTCCCTGAGCAGTGCTATTTCACTGTGGGCCCATGCACCTTGTATGGGGACGGGGTATGGACCTTTCCGCGATTTATAACTAAATAAATGGAATAAATAACTAAATAAATATCTGTTCAATGGAGCTTACTCGGGGGGGGGGTTGATGTTTCTCATTGATACCACTATTGGCCAGCTTGGTTGTTGTTTTTTTCCAGTTTCTTGGGGTCATTTTCAGTGTTTCTGTGCCCTTTTGTTCTGTGCACATGTATCACACTTATCACCTTTTTTTGGTTTCCCTGCCTAGGCTGTACATTGCTGACAGTTAAATGGTTTCTCTCCCCTTTAACGTGCATTTAACGGCAGGTTTTCATTCGCGTTGGAATTCAGCTCTGAAATTCAGCGCGTTAGTGTAATGGGAGCCACTCTCCGCCCATTGACCCCTTCTCTCCACCCTCTCTCCGCCTTCTGCGTTGTTTTACCGTGCTGCGGAGCATCACGCGCATTAGCGCGTGATAACACGCGCTATAGCGTGTTTACGATCGTTAATGCGCTATAGTGCGCGCTATAGCATGCTAACAATCGTTAACATCATACAACGCACGTTATTCACGTTTACCGCAGTTTAGTAAACATACCCCTTTGTTTTCTTATTAACTGTAACTTTTATAATGCTCTATGTAAAGCCCTATTGGCCGTGTTTTTCTCATGCAAACTGCTTAGACTTGGAGATTCAGCGGTATAGAAAAATAGCTAAATAAATACTGGAGTTTGACCATGTTGTCTACTTTCAACTTCAGAATATTTATCAAAGCAGAGTTGGGCCCCAGGAGGTGGTAAAACAATAGCTTCCGGACACCCGTTAGATACAGAAAGCACGCAGCTCTGCCTCCCAACTTTCCGGTTTGTTCAAACAGCTCTTTTATTTTCTCTGATCATCATAGTTTTTGTTGAATTATCAGTTTGCTCAAATATATAGGCAAAGAAACCATAGCTTGACCTTCACAGACTCTCATCTTCAAAAGAACGGTCTTATGATGTGGAGTTTATTGGACTCTACGGGAGAATCCAAGTCTTTTGTTTGGATGTCAGAAGTTCCTCCATGGATTATACGAACCCCCAAGATTCTCCCTGAGCAGCCTCTTCATTGCCTCGTGCTTCATAGGCTCTGGAAGAAGTGGTTCGTGTGTGTGTGTGTGGGGGGGGGGGGGTCATTTTCTTGTTGTGGCACCTGGACGTGTGACTCTAATGATAGCTGATAGAGGAAGGGTGTCCGCAGACTCTGGCTGATGGGTTTATATTCACTCGTGCAATGGTACATGCAGCTTCCTAGGGAGAGGATGTCGGATCCAATCAGACGTTTTCTCCTCTCTGTTACTGAGCTGGTTACAGAACAATGTATCTTGAAATAAGAATATTGCTAGAAGTGGCTTATCTGAGATTGTTCAGCACTTCCTGCTCTCTACTGATGGGGGCCCCAGGGACCCAAAGCAGATTGTCCATCGTCTGCATATTTAGAGATAATGGAGACCGAGGGAGACACGTTTTCATAAGCTGACAGAGAAACTCTATCAGTCAGCTTTTCATTTAGGCCTTTAAAGAACAGGATTTGAAAAGTGTCATGTTTCTTTTAACCCTGGTTTTGATGGTATTAATTCGGCTTTCCTAAAGGACTGACTTAACCTTAGCTGAGATGTTGACATTTTGGTAGGGGACAGAGTCGTTGACACATTTTCACTGGTAGGGGGAGAATTACTCCTTCCATTTCTGCTCCAAGAGCTAAGATAGCTGAGTCTTCCTCTAGTAAGAAGATGAAGGCTCTTAATTTACTTTTGGTTTTTCCAGATGAGCATAGGCAAAAGTATATACTTCACAGAATCAGGAAGTAAATAAATACCATTTCAATTATTGTTAGGCTGAAATGGTATTTATGACTACATTTTGTTACAAGAAAACTTCAGCTCGATCAGTTCCTGAACAAAATCTGACAGCCTGACACATTGTCCTGCCTATATATAAGTTGCAATCTGCTGAGGGAGCTGTGAGCATTCACAGACATGCCTCCTTGAAACAGACTCAACCGCTACCACCTGCTTCCGTCCGCTACATTTCAGTTGCTTTGCTGCCAGTGTGGGTACATTTACCTTCCAACCTGTGAGCCCTGTGTGTCTATTGATTTGTTTACGGTATTTTATCATTGTTAGTGTGCTATTTATCTGTACGTTTTTTAAGTTTTTTACTTTTGTACCTGTCTCTGCATATTCTCATAACCTTTTGCAACTTTCTAGTCTGTCTGAGGCCAAGCTAACATTTAATCCATTACCTACTTCTTCTCTGTCCTGGTGTTTTATCCAGCATTTTCCATTTTTCTGTGCCTTGCTTTACTCTCTAGTAACTAACCCCTCACCCTCCCCTCCTGAGGCTTTGCTTTAACCCTCTCTTCCTGTTTTGTTTCCCACATGTGCTGATTTCTCTCTGCCTCAGCACTGAGAAGCTGCTTAACTGCTTTGCTGCCAGTATGGGCTCATTTACTTGCCAGCCTGTGAACTGTGTGCATCTATTGATATATTTATTTTATGATTGTCAGTGTGCTATTTATTTATCTGTACGTTTGTTCAGTTTTCTCCATTTGTATCTGTCTCTGTATATCCTCATAACTTCTATCCCTCCATCCCACCCCTCTGCCCATGGCATTCAGTCTCTTATAGCCATGTTGTGCTCTGGATTAAGGAGCTCCGCAGCCACTTCAGCCCAGTACTATCCAATATAATGAACCTCTCCTTCACAACAGGTTCCTTCCCCTCCGCTCTTAAGCACACCTCTATCAGACCTCTTTTGAAAAACTGCAAACTCGACCCCCCAAAAAGTGGATTCATATAGACCTATATCCAGTATTCCGTTACTTGCGAAGATCATCGAAAAAGAGTACAACGACAACTACAAGATCACGTCGACATTGCCTCACCATTAGACCCCTGCCAACATGGTTTTTAGGGAATCCCACGGAGTGGAAACCCTTCTTACCACCCTCTTCTGCAGGATAATCACTGGCATTGATGACATCCGTCAAGGATTTGCTCTCATCTTTCTGGACATCGCTGCAGCTTTTGACTCAGTAAGTCATGAGCTTCTCTTAGGTCGACTATTTGAGAAAGGAATTACTGGTAGACGCGCTTGATTGGTGCAGATCTTACCTGTCTGGAAGATGGCAGCATGTGCGTTGGAGGGATGACATCAGAACCTTTCCACCAAAGCCAGGGAGTCCACAAGGTTCTTCCCTTTCGGCCCTCTTGTTTTAACATTTACATGCAGCCAATTTGTAAGATCATCCGATCCTTCAATGTCGACTGCCATGTTATACGCTGATGATGTCCTGCTGTACATACCCTTCTCTACGGAACATCTGGACCTCTCCTCCACTGACGAGTTGCTTCAACGCAATATCTGACTGGCTTCTCTCCCAAAACCTCCGAAATACAACATAAGAAAACGGAAGTACTCTTCATTACTAGGAACACTAACTTCACACCACCACAAATCCTTAAAGTAAAAGAAGCACAGCTACAAACAAAACCATCAATACTCTACCTGGGAGTCACCTTGGATCAGCGCCTAGACATGAAAGCCCACATAGGGAACACAGTCAGAGCAGTATACTACAAGATCCGCTCACTTCGGCATTTACGATCTATGCTAGAACCAAATGACTTCAGGACTATATACCAGGCATTGATCATACCTCATTTTGATTACGCCAATGCCATCCTTCAAGGCCTGCCCCTATCCACCCTACACCCGCTGCAGCTCGCCATGAACGCTGCAGCAAAGGTCATCCATGGAGCCCCCAGAAGCGACCCACGTGACACCTCTGTTGATACAATTACATTGGCTACCTATCCAGGCTAGAATCGTTTTAAGACTCTGTTACTCACTTTTAAAGCCATTAACAAGCTCTCCCCTGAATCAATAATGGCCCTCATCCATACCATATCTCCTAATAGAGCAAGGAGATCCACAGCTACAAACACCCTAAAAGTCCCGAAAGCATTAACAGTTTGCACTTCATCTACAGCCAACAGGGCGTTTAGTATCAGCGCACCAAGATGCTGGAACGCATTACCTCCCAGATATCCGGGCTATTAAGGGCCTTACGCAGTTTAGGTAAAGCCCTCAAGTACCATCTTTTCAATAAGTACCTCATAGAACCCAACCTCACCCACCGAGACAGAGATGCAACCCACTAAGCAAATATATGGTTTCCCAACAACATGCCAAGAAAGATTCTCTAACCCTTAGTGGTGCATTTGTTTCTATAGAATTCATGATCATACAACCTTATGTAGCAATATTTGTAAATAGTTTACAAGCTTATGTAGCAAGTTTTTGTAAATAGTTTACCCCTGTTATCTAAGTTACTTGCCCTGTTATCTGTAAACTCATACATGTTAACTGTACTGAGCGTTTCTGTTCCATGTAAACCGCGCTGATGCCGAATAGTGCGGTATATAAGAGAATGTAAATAAAATAAATAAATAAATAAATAAATTACCTAATCCCCTGTGATCTCTCCCTCCTATCCTTATTTCTTCTGATTTCTGTTCTCCTCTCTAGCTCTCTCTTTTATGGCTCCTCATCACTTTCTCTTCCTACTCCTCATATTCCCTAATTGTCTCCCCTCCTACTAACACCTTTAAGCTCCCCCCTCCATCTCCCCTTTACCATCCTCACTTTTCCCACCATCTTGTCCTCTATCCTATCATCAGCTCTTGAGCTTCACCACTTTCTCCCTCTTATTCAGCCATCTCCACTCTCTCTAAAACAACCTTACCCTCATTATCGCTCTGCTGTCTCCTCTGCCTCGCACTCTTCTACTCCTCCTCCTTCTCTCTCTTCTGGTGGTATCAGCCCCAACCCTGACCCCTCCTAGACTTTTGTCACACTCCCAGAACAGATCTTCCCTCAACAGCTCAAATCTTATTCCTATCCATCTCCTTTCCCCTTCCTCTCTCCCTTTCTCATGTGCCTTGTGGAACATACACTCCATCTGAAATAAACTTGCCTTTACTCGTGATCTCTTTATCTCTAATGCTCTCCATCTTCTTGCTCTAACTGAGACCTGGCTCCTCCCAGAAGACTCTGTGTCAGTCACTGTCTCTGTCACGGCGACTATCAGTTCTCCGACATGTCTCATCACACTGGCCGTGCTGTTGGTGTTTGGGCTTCTACTCTCTTCTTCCTGCCAACCCCTCCTGCTGCCTCAATCTCACTCCTTTCCTTCCTTTGAAGTCCACTCCATCCGTCCTTTTTACTCCACTACCTCTCTGGTTAGCTGTTATTTATAGACCTTCTGACAAGTCCAGCTCTACCTTTCTCACTGACTTTGACTTGTGGCTTTCCTTCTTTCTGGATTCATCTTCCCCCTCCCTAATTCTCTGGGATTTTAACATTCATGTTGATAACCCCTATGACCCTTATGCTTTAAAGCTCCTTTCCCTTACCTCCTCATTTGACCTCCAGCTGTGCTCTACTGCCCCCACTCACCGGCACGGCCACTGCCTCGATCTTGTATTCTTCTCTAATTGCTTACCCTCAAACCTCTATACCTCAGTTCTTCCATTAGCTGACCATCACCTGCTAAGCTTCACTCTTCATCACTCACCACCTCAACCGCACCCTTTCTCCTCCCACCTCTTTAGAAATTTTCATGCTATTGACCCTTTGGCTCTCTCCTCCACTATGTCATCTGAGTCTGTTGACGAGACAGTAGCTTCCTTTAACGCTGCACTGTCCTCTGCTCTGGATGCTCTTGCTCCACCCATGCCACATCCTGTGAGATGTATTATACCCCAGCCCCGGCCGTCTCCATTACCCACTATTTACATTCCTGTGTCTGTTCAGCTGAGCGTGCTTGGCTGATATCCCGCACCCTTGCAGACTTTCTACACTTTAAATTCATGATTGTCTGTCTCTTTCCAGTCAACCATAGCACTCCCCAAACAAGATTTATGTCCATCTGACTAACTCTTTTGCCTCTGACCCTCGCCGTCTCTTTACAACTCTCAGCTCTCTCCTCAAGGTGCCTCTGCTTCTGACCCCTCCTTCCCTTTCCTCCAAAACCCTGGTTGAATATTTCCATGACAAAAGCCACAAAATCACACTGCAATTCCTCACGATGTCAGCTACTTCCCCTCCCCCCCCCTCTTGACTCCCAACTTTCCCTCCTTCCTCTGCTACCCTCTCTTCCTTTTCTATGATCTCTGAGGAGGAAAACACAGACCTTCTTTCCTCCTTCAAACTCACTACCTGCTCCTTTGATCCTATTCCCACTCATCTCCTAAGCTCCATCTCCTCCACTGTTGTTCCTTCCTTCTCTCATACTCTCAACCTATCACTCTCCACTGCAACTGTCCCTACAGTCTTTAAGCATGCTGTGGTTGCACCTCTCCTCAAAAAAACCCTCACTAGACCCTACATGTCCTTCTAACTATTGACCCATCTCCCTCCTCCCCTTCATTTCTAAACTACTTGAATGTGCGGTTCACCGCCTTTGCCTCGACTTTAACTCCTCTCAAGCCCTCCTGGATTCTTTACAATCTGGCTTTCATCCCTTATGTTCTACTGAAATGGTTCTTGCCAAAGTCTCCACTGACCTGTTCCTGGCTAAATCCAAGGACCTTTACTTGATCCTCTTCCTTCTTGACCTTTCTGCTGTTTTTGATACTGTTGACCACAGCCTTCTCCTTGATACCTTGTCCTCGCTTGGTTTTAAGGGCTCTGTATTATTTTGATTCTCTTCTTATCTCTTCCATTGATCTTTCAGTATTTATTCTGGTGGATCCTCCTCTACTGCTATTCTGCTCTCAGTTGGTGGACTCCAAGGATCTGTCTTGGGTCCACTCCTTTTCTCTTTATATGCACAGTCCTTTGGTGCACTCATCTCTTTCCATGGTTTTCAGAGCCATCTTTACACTGATGTCTCCCAGATCTACCTCTCTACACCTGAAATCTCTCTGGCAATCCAGGCCAGGATCTCTGCCTACTTTTCTGATATTGCTGCTTGAATTTCTCACCATTGCTTGAAATTGAACATGGCCTAAACTGGGCTTCTTATTTTTCCCCCTAAACATTCCTCTCCTCTTCCTCCTTTCTCAGTCTCTGTGTATAACTATCCTCCCTGTCTCCTCAGCTTGCAAACTTTGGGTCGTCTTTGACTCCTCCCTCCCTCTCTCTCTCTCTCTCTCTCTCTCTCTCTCTCCCCCCCCACACACACACACATCCAACTGATAGCTAAAACCTGTCGTTTCTTCCTCTATAGCATCAAAATAATTCACCCTTTCCTTTCTGAACACACTACTAAGACACTTATCCTCTCCTTTGTCACCTCCTGCCTGGATTATTGTAACTTACTCAATGCTGGTCTTCCTCTGAGTCATCTCTCTCCCCTTCAATCTGTTCAACACTCTGCTGCATGGCTAATCTTCCGCCAGCCTCGTCATGCTCATATTACCCCTCTTCTCAAATTGCTTCATTGGCTCCCTATCTGTTTCTGCATTCAGTTCAAACTTCTCCTGCTAACCTATAAGTCAATGGCAAAGGAACCAACACCCCAACAGACGCAAACAATACTCCCTCAAGACTATGCTAACTACCTAAAATCAAAGATGACAAAAACATCCAACATTTGCACCTCTGGACCAACAAAGATTGACATACCTTCACAGTCAACCACATTAACCAAGTTTAATACATTAACAATCAAAGAAATCGAAACTATTGCATCAATAATGCTACCACGCTGCAAGTGATCCATGTCCAGCAGCCTGGATAAAAGACCTTAGACATGAAGTAAGCTTCTTCATACAGAACATACTGGAACAATCTTTTTCAACTGGAACCTTCCCCCAATGCCTCAAGCAAACCTCAATTAGACCATTATTGAAAAACAGCAAATTAGACCCCCTAAAAGTAGAATCCTACAGGCCAATATCCAGTATCCCACTTCTAGCGAAAATAATTGAGAAAGGGTTCAACGTCAAATACAACAACACATTGACACTGCAGTTCCACTTGACTCTGCACAACACGGCTTTAGAGAAGCTCATGGAGTGGAGACCCTCCTCATCACCCTATTCATACACTAATCACAGGAATAGATAACATTCACCAAGGATTCATCCTTATATTCATGGACATCTCAGCTGCGTTCGACTCAGTAAGCCACCAAATACTTATCGATCGCCTTAAAGAAAAAGGAATCCTTGATGCTGCACTTGACTGGTGTATATCCTATCTAACTAACCGCTGGCAACAAGTACGAATTGGTGAAACAGCATCTGAACCATTTCTCCAAGATCAAGGAGTACCGCAGGGATCCTCTCTATCAGCATTGATGTTTAATATTTATATGCAACCTATCTGCGACCTCATTCGTTCCTTTAATGTCACCTGTTTAGCATATGCAGATGACATTCTACTATACATGCCATTCTCCATCGACCACCCTGATTTTACACCGTTGACAAAATGCTTGAATCAGTAGAAGATTGGCTCACCTCACAAAACCTAAGAATCAACCACAGTAAGACTGATGTGATGTTTATAACAAAGAACCAAAGCTTCATACCTCCTACTTCCTTAAAGATAAAGGACAAGGAATTAACAGTAAAACCTACAATACGATACCTAGGTATCACCCTCGACCAGCGTCTCAGTATGAAAGTCCACATAAAAAACATAACAAAACTAATATATCACAAGATACGCACACTACGCCACCTTCGAACCCTTATTGGAACCCTCAGACTTCAGAACCGTCTATCAAGCTTTGATAATGCCTCACATCGACTTTGCAATGCAATTCTATACGGGCTCCCTCAAGCATCATTAAATCCTCTCCAACTGGCGATGAACACACCGCTGCCAGAGTACTTGAAGCTATATCAAAGACAGATCACATAACTCAGTCCTAAAAGACTCCACTGGCTACCAACCAATGCGAGAATTCACTACAAGATCCTGATCACTACATTCAAAGCCCTAAACAACCAAGCACCATCAACCATCATCAACCTCGTACATCTACAAACCCCCAATAGATCCAGAAGATCAACTGCTATAAATACATTAACAATCCCGAAACAAGCAGTCAGATACACTAAGGAAACAACTAAAAGAGCCTTCAGTATCCATGCCCCAATAGCCTGGAATGCCCTCCCACCAGAATTGAGAGCTATAGTCAGCCTAACACAATTCAGAAAAAGCCTCAAACACCACCTCTTCTTAAGCTATTCCCAATCTAATCTTTGAATAAGGAAAATACTACCTACACGTTTCTGACCAAGATAATCCCAAATGATAACCAAATATGACTAATGTGTATAGAGTTTTTTGTAAATAGTTACTTTGTCTATATAGTTTACCTTTAATCCCAAGTTCAAAAACCCCTGTTATTTGTAAAATGCATTACAGTTCTCTGTATGTATATGTTTGTTCCATGTAAACCGCGCTGATGACAATAGTGCGGTATATAAGAGATGTTAAATAAATAAATAAAATAAATAAGTGCCTTCACTCTGCAGCTCCTCACTAACTTTCCTCTTATCTCTCCCTATACTCCATCTTGGGAAGCCCGCTCTTCTAGCAAATCACTTCTATCTGTGCCCTTCTTTTCTATTCCTAATTCCAGACTTCGCTCCTTTCACCTTGCTGATCCTTATGCCTGGAACAAACTACCTGAGTCTGTACATCAGATGTCTTCTCTGACCCTTTTCAAATCCAGCCTGAAAACTCACATCTTCGCTGCTGCTTTTGGATCTTGACTCACCTATTCTCCTTTGTGTTTCCCTACCATTCCCCCTAGATGTATCCCATGTCTACAGCTACTGTGTTGTCTGTCTTGACTAGATTGTAAGTTCTGATGAGCAAGGACCATATTTTACATGTGTTTTTACAGCACTACATAAGCATTGTAGGACCATATAAATGTTTGGTAGTAGTTCAATAGGAACCTGACCACCACGTTCAGACTGTAGTGCCACGAGCCTTCAGCCACAGCTGCACACATTCCCTCCCAGCCATTGCAATAGCAATTGCAGGAGCCACACACCATAGCACCCTTTGGAACCTGCCCTAAAGCGCAATGGCTGGGAATCCCTCCTGCAGCCTCCATAGCATCGCCAGCCCCTGCAGCATCAAGGAGCCAAGACTAGGCTTAGGAACCAAACCTAGATCTCCTACTTGGTACTACTGAGTTGTGGAGACCGATTTGAAAAGGAGCACATCTGGGCCATCTGGACATCCTCATGCAGGATAGGCCTTTTAGGACCAGATTCTGGACCGCGGGAACAAAACTTTCCTACGGTACACGGAATTGGGCCCGAGGATGGACCAGCATGCCCCTGCCTGCCTGCGGGGATGTCTTCCCTGCAGGATCCCTTGGCTGCTGCGGCTCAGCCCCCCCCCCCCACCCCGTACCCGGCCTCGGCTTGATCACCAGGTCGGTGCTACTTATTCCACCTTTGAGGCGGATTAACAGCATGTCTCCTTTGACCCAGCAGGACATATAGGGCCGAGACCTGAATTGGCTCTGTACATCCTGCCAGGGATGGCCTGCCCCCACTCTGCCCAGATCCTTCCCCCCCTCCTGCCCCCTGCTGGCTCTCCCCATCCTGCTGCTCAGGACGTGCGGGGAGAGCCAGAGGGGGAATCTGGCCTGGATGGCTTGCAGGGCTGCATGTCCCACTGGGACGTGCAGCCCCACAACCCTTGTATTTGCATCAGGCCCATAGGGTCAGCTAACACTTTTTATTTTTATTTTTTTAAATTTTACATTTATATTCTATCAAGCTGTTGTTTTAGGCGGTTTCAAGCATATGTTTAGAACACACAACAAACTCCAATACAAATACACATTAAGAAATGGACAGCACTATAGTATTCTCCCCTATTCCCACACCACACTATCCTTTCAAAATGTGCATTCAAGGGGGGCGGAGCCCGATGTCCAGCGGGATGGTCGCATAACGCTGAGGCTCCCGAGAGGCCTACTCAGAATCCTGAATTAACACCGGACATACTTGAATTTCTGCTCTGATCTTGCCGGGGCACATTGGTGATGGCGGGGACCAAACCCACGCGCCTGGAATTTGGATCTCCAGCGGCTTCTCACGGTAAACGCTCCAAAACTGAACCCCCGTCCCCGCAGAAGGGGCTGGCTTTGCGCGTGGGCCCCGAAATGCAGCAGGAAATCCTCGCAGAAATTAGAGGGTTAAGGACCTCGTGCAGTCAACGGTGAAGCACTTCGAGCGCCTGGAGGGAAGATCTTGGTGTACTGCAAGGTAGGCTGGAGGGGCTCTCTTCGCGTCAGGACAAAATGGAGAGTATATTAGACTCCCATGCGGTCCGGCTGTCCAAACTCAACAAAGTTGAACGTCAGGTGCGGCCTTGCAGAAAGAAGTGGAAGATGGCAATAATAGAGCGCGCCGCAACAATCTACGACTCGTGGGCATACCGGGGGAGCGGAAATTGGGAGACATGAGGAGTTTTTAGGTAAAATCCTCCCTTCCCTGCTCCAAATCACCTTTACCAAAGAATTGGAGATGCGATCGCGCTCATCGTGTACCCACAAACATAACGCTCAACAGGAAGACCCCGCGGCCTATCATCTTTCGAACTTTTGAGATATCAACATGTGGAACAAATTCTCAGTGCCTCCCGGGCAAAGGGCCATATGGAGTTTGAGAGCCACAAGGTCTCCTTCTATCCTGACTTGGCTAAACCCACGGTTCGACCGCCGAAAGCGCTTTCTGGAATTTCGGCCGAGGCTTCAACAACTACAAGCACGCTATGGCCTGATGTACCCGGCCAAGCTCCGAGTCACGCTTCACAATCAGACAAGAACATTTGAGGACCCTGATCTACTAGCGGAGTTTTTGGACTCTAAAGAAGCCGACTTGATGCGCTGACTTCCAGAATATTCCTACCAGTACTCTCATATCCGCTGTGCCTGCCATATTGGATTTACCGCGACTCAGCGAAGAGTCTGTCGAGGGCGGTTTGTTGCCTTATTTTGAAGATATCTGGGACCCGACTCCATCTACCCATAGTAGCCTCGACGAGTATCAGAGACAGTGTTACTAAGGACTCTGGTGTTTCTTTTCTTTTACTATGTCTCTATCTTCCGCTCTAGGGCCTCCTCCCGCAGACATCTGGTCGCATATTCATTGGGGGTTTTGCTTCTTCTCTAAGTTACTTTGGTACATACTTTTCAATTTGGGTGTATGGCCAGCATGCTTGGTGCTTATGTCATTATTGTACAGATTCTGATTATGTTGTAAGTTTTCAAGCGCTCTTACCTAAAATGTCTGTTATCGATTGATGGCACCATGTAAGATTTTCTCATTGAACGTACAATGAATCAATAATCCGATAAAACGGAGGAAAATCCTAAGTTATTTAAGTCATGACGCTGCGGACCTGATTTTCCTCCCAGAAACACATTTCAATTCGAAGGAAACTCTCAAACTCAATATTAAACCTCACATGGTGGCCGCCTATTCCCCAGCCGTCTCTAGGGAAGGTGGGGTTGCCATATTGGATAGGAACTCTCTGCATGCTACTATTATTGCGACTTGCTCAGATACAGCAGTTGATGGTCCCGAGTTCACCTCAAGATAGGTAACTTTAAAGTTACATGTATTTGCCTTTATGCTCCTAATGTAGATGACCCTGTCCTTTTGCTACTAATGCTCAGGTTGCGCAGGCCTCTGCTAATACTTCATTGATATTGGGGGGGATTTCAATTTAGTTTTGATCCCCTGATTGACAAATAGCCGCCTAGGATAAGTGGTCCCCCCAAGAGTCACATCGCGCTAATCTCTGTGAACACAGATATTGTTCTAGTCGATCTATGGAGGTTACTACACCCCAATGAGCTTGACTCTACCTTCTTCACTTCCCCTCACAAATCCTAGTTTCGCATCGATTTCTTTCTGATATCAAAACTGTTGGTTCCTTAGGTGGACGCTGCAAAGATTCACTCTCAGCATATTTCAGATCATGCTGCTATTTCTTTTCAATAACATACTACTGCACTCCAAGGGAATCCGGGGGCCTGGTTCTCTGATAGAGCCCTATTAATTCAGCCAGAGTTCCGGTTAGAAATTCGAGCAGCCATGAATGATTACTTCCAGACCCTGGTACTCCAGGGGGATCTGGACACCCCAACAGCTCTTCTATGCAGCTCGTTGGAAAACCTTTTCTGATTTATACAGGGAATTTGCGTTACCAGCGAAACATTACTTTCACTTGATGCAGCTTCCATGCTGCCTCAAAAGTGCTCCAATCATGCTGCCCTCTGTCCCTACTAAGGACGGGCTATTAGAACTAATTCACTCTATTAGTAGAACACATGGGGTAGCCTCTAACTTTTATAACTATTATGTCAGGGTACAGATACTGTCACTTGTAGAGTCCAATAAGCCTGGGATCGCTAACCGCAAACCACTTTAACCCCTGTGCATTAGAGCGTTTTCTGGAGCAAAATAGTGCGGGCTTCCCGGTCTGCCTCAGTTACCCAAACTCTCTTCCTTTTGCACATAGATGTTCTTATATTCCAGAAAATAGTCAAATGGAACACAACTGTCAGGGATCAGTGTAGGTCTTGCCATACTGCTGTGGGAACCTTCGCTCATGTTATTTATGAATGTCCTCAACTACAGGTTTATTGGGGGCGGGTTTGGGGTTGTATTCAATTTATCTTACACCTTCACGAGCCTCTTTCTTGGAAGACTGTGGGACTCCGCTCAGTGACGGAGGTCCCCTCTCTTCCTAAGAAGGGTCGCTTTCTCCTGATTTCATGCTGGGTATAGCCATATGTTTAATCACGAGGACTTGGAAGGATAGCTCTCGACTTACTGTCAATGAATAGTGGAACCTTGTCTGCTTTATAGTAAATATGAGCAGATATCTCGGAGAGCTATTTTTCCATACCCAAATTTATTCTCGCTTGTCTAAATGGCAGATGCTCAAAGATCATGTACAATCTGCTCATTGCTTCGACATGTCTGTTTATGTACACTCATCATGTTTCAGATCGCTGTTAGGTTTGTAACACAATAATGTCAGTACACGCCCGCTTCGAGAATGATTCAGTTTCCTAGAGAAGAAGCAGGGGGGAGGGGGGTGGCAGGGGTTTAC
Source organism: Ichthyophis bannanicus (assembly GCA_033557465.1). Taxonomy (NCBI): domain Eukaryota; kingdom Metazoa; phylum Chordata; class Amphibia; order Gymnophiona; family Ichthyophiidae; genus Ichthyophis; species Ichthyophis bannanicus. The sequence goes on along the minus strand of CM066044.1, from coordinate 72,712,019 downwards.
TTTGGTATATGTATCATATTCCATGTATGTATTTGTCTTTTAGCTGTATGTCTTCCTTTCCTTTGTTGTTGTAAAACGAAAATAAAGAGTTAAAAAAAAACAAAATGTGCATTCAAAAAGGCTTAATCCCGAGCGCAAACTTGTGTTTCTCATAGAAGGAAGGAGTTAAGATGTGTGGATTTTGACTTTTCTCTATTGCTACTTTACAAATGCATTCTTGCTCTTTCCCTTACTTTTCCTGAAGCCTCCTGATACGAAACAAACAAATTCAAACATCTAATTCCTATTGTTCTGAGAACTTAGAATTAAGTAGTTGAATTTTACAACCATTTAGGAACTCAGCATGGCAGAGTAATTGTAGCAGTCAGGAGTTGTGCAGACAGTTCAGATTCTTGGGGACAGAAGAGGCTTGCTGAATTTGTATAACAAAAAGAAAATATTCTGTTTGGGGCTATTTTATTATCATTTTGATTTGATCTGAGATTTGTTTGGTGGAAATGGATTTGGACATTGTGGCCATTACAGAAACATGGTTTAATGAATTGCATAATTGGGATATAGCCATAGCTGGCTATAATCTATTCAGTAGAGACAGAGAAAATGGAAGAGGAGGAGGAGTAGCCTTGTATGTCAAAAGCAATATTAAAGCTACTGAAATGCAGGGGGCATGGGGAAAAGAAGAAGTGCTCTGGGTTGTGTTGGAAAGAGGAGATGGCACTGTCATCCATACTGCTGTAGTCTACAGACTTCCAACTCAAATCGAAGAGCTAGATAACGAATTGATTATAGACATTGTCAAAATAGCCACAAAGGGGGAAGCAATCATATTGGGTGACTTTAATCTACCCAATGTGGATTGTTTTACTCCTTCTTCAAATCTGGAAAGAAGCAAAAAAATTGTGGATGCTCTGCAAGATGCGTTACTTAGACAAATGGTGATGGAACCAACCAGGAAAAGCTCAATGTTGGATTTTGTCCTCACCAACGGTGATAGCGTGTCGAATGTCTGGGTGGGTGCACCTGTGAGCAGCAGCGATCATCACACGGTGTGGTTTGAGATAAAAACCAAGGTGCAGTCCAACTATAGCAAGCTCAAAGTCCTAAACTTCAAAAACACTGACTTCAATAAAATGGCCATGTACCTAAAGGAGGAGTTGACAGGGTGGATAGAGATAAGGGTAGTGGAATTGCAATGGGCTAAACTAAAGGTGGCAAATAAAAGGGGCAATGGATAAATATGTAAGAAAAGTAAATAAAAACAAAAGGAGAAGGAAACCTATTTGGTTTTTCAAAGAAGTGGCTGCTCAAATAAAGGCAAAAAACACAGCTTTCACAAAATTCAAAAGCTTGCAAACAGAGGAACACAGAAATGAATACAGGATCAAACTCAGAGACAAAAAGAGAAATAAGGATAGCAAAATCAAAGGCAGAGGAAAAGATGGCTAAAGATGTGAAGTGTGGTGACAAAACTTTCTTCAAGTATATTCGGGAAAGGAAGAAGATCAGAGGTGGAATCGCAGGACTCAGAACTGCTGGGAATGGACTCATGGAAAGGGACATTGAAAAAGCGGAATTGCTAAACAAATACTGCTCTGTTTTTGCTAAAGAAAATCCTGGAGAAGGACCAACTGTGACTCCCAAATATAAAGATGGGAATGAAGTAGATACCACACCATTCACAGAAGATGATGTGTTAGAACAACTTGCGAAACTGAAAGTCGACAAGGCCATGGGACCGGATGGGATACATCCCAGGATACTGAAAGAGATCAGAGAGGTTCTTGCAGGGCCATTAAAGGATGTTTTCAACAGTTCCTTGGAAACAGGAGTAGTTCCTCAGGACTGGAGAATGGCTGATGTCGTACCTCTACACAAAAGTGGTGACAAGGAAGAAGTGTCAAACTACAGGCCCGTGAGCCTTACCTTGGTGGTGGGCAAAAGTAAAGGAGGTGCTTCTGAAGGAACGAATAGTGAACTTTCTCAAAACCAACAGGTTGCAAGATCCGAGGCAACATGGTTTTACTGAAGGACGATCTTGCCAAACAAATCTGATTGAGTTCTTTGACTGGGTGACCAGAGAACTAGATCCAGGGGCATGCGACAGATGTCATCTACCTGGGTTTCAGCAAAGCCTTTGATACTATTCCTCATAGGAGGCTTATCAATAAACTCAGTAGTTTGGGGATGGGTCCCAAGGTGGTAAACTGGATCAGAAATTGGTTGACTGATAGACGACAGAAGGTGATGGTAAATGGAGCTCACTCGGAGGAAAGGAAGGTGATTAGCGGGGTGCCCCAAGGTTCGGTCCTGGGCCCAGCACTGTTCAATGTATTTGCGAGTGATATTGCTGAAAGACTGAATGGAAAGGTCTGTCTTTTTGCAGATGACACGAAAATTTGCAACAGAGTGGACTCCCCCGAGGGAGTCCTTAACTTGAGAAAAGATCTACAAAAGCTGGAAGAATGGTCAAATGCTTGGCAATTAAGATTTAATGCGAAGAAGTGCAGTGTCATGCACTTGGGTAGCAGAAATCCAAGGGAAATGTACACGATAGGGGGCGAGAGGTTGGTGTGCACGGATCAGGAGAAAGACCTTGGTGTGATTATTTCTGTAGATCTCAAGGTGGCAAAACAGTGTGACAAGGCGGTGGCAAAAGGCAGGAGGATGTTTGACTGCATACGAAGAGGAATCACCAGCAGAAAGGAAGAGGTTCTAATACCACTGTACAAGTCACTGGTGAGGCCTCACTTGGAATACTGTGTTCAGTTTTGGATACCATATCTTGCAAAGGATGTAAAAAGAATGGAAACTGTTCAGAGGAAGGTGACCAAAATGATTTGGAGCCTGCGTCAAAAACCTTATAAGAGACTTGAAGACCTAAATATGTACACTTTGGAGGAGAGGAGGGACAGGGGAGATATGATTCAGACCTTTAAATAATTAATGAGAAATAATGAACAAACAAACCTCTTCCAAAGACAGGGAAGCTGTAAAACGAGAGGGCATAACATGAAGCTGCAAGGTGGAAAATTGAAAGGCAATATCAGGAAATACTGTACTTGTTCACTGAGAGGGTAGTGGATGCTTGGAATGCCCTCCCGATGGAGGTGGTGGGGGTAAATACAGTGACAGAATTCAAAATGACATGGGTTAGACACAATGGATCCATTTATAGCAACAGAATAAAATCAAAATAAACTGAACCATCTAACTTCTCAACAAATAGGGGTGTCCTGCATGGAGCAGTGGGTTCACCCCTAAACAAAGACATGGGGAGGGGTGGCCTGCACAGAGTGGCACCTATTCCTGCCATCTTAATCCGGCCATCTTACTGGGAAGACTAAATGGACCATACTGGTCTTTATCTGCCGTCATTTTCTATGTTACTATGTGCTGGTGTTTTTTTTTTTCAAAGCGAGTTACGATGTCTTCCGTTTTTCCTTGAAAATAGTTCTCTAGACAGCTGAAATTACATTTTTCTCTCCTCCAGCAAAGGTCTTGCACACGCTGCCTAATGCAATTCTTAAGAATGCTTCAGCTCAACTGGTTCACTGCATCCACACTACGACCTTGTCAGGCCCAATAGTTGAAATCATGTATCTACATTGGAAAGGTTAAAGCACTTTAGTCAAGGCAATTAGTGCTAAACTGGTTTGGATAAATCGGATCTGTGTAGAAAAACTCTCAAGAAATCCTTTGAGCAAATTGTCAAAAACCTTTACTATGAACCAATTTAGCAGACCTGCATTTGCAAGTGTGGCCTTTCAACCAGTTTCCATGCATATCGGTGTAATAGTAGGCAGCCATTTGATTTGAGGTTGGTCTCTTCCAAAGTTTGATGATAGGTTTTGAAATGACTTAAGAGTCTAACCCCTGAGCCTATAACTTAGGGGGTACTTTTGAAAAGCTTATATGGCAGATATATGCATGTAGAAATGGCATGGATGCAATCTGTAGCCCTGAAGGAGCTGCATGACACTTTATAAACTAACGTAATATGCACATACCTAGTCCATAACATGGAAGAGTCTGTTTCTACAAAATGGATGGAAAGTGCTAGTATTGCAATTAAGTATTTTCCAGGAACAAACAGGAATCAGCCCTCCCCTGCACTCCGCTTAGAATCCTCCTTTGACTTCCCTTTCCCATCCTCACCCCTCTTCCCCCCTCCTCGTTAAAGATACAAATCTCCCCCCTCCTCACCTCCTTGTTCACCTTTCCCACGCCAACGTACATTGTTTTGTCCATTTCGTATATTACCTCTCTCTTCTATTGTATGTACTTTTGAGTTTTCTATCTCTACTGATCCTTTTCTTCCCTGTCCTTTTTTTTTCTTTAAAGATTTTATGGCGTTCTTTTCTTTTTTGCAGCTTTTTTAACCTTTGTTTGTAAAACCGCCCAGATGCTACTGTTTATGGGTGGTATATAAAGTTTTAAATAAACACATGGGTGATGTTGGCGCCGACAAAGCCCGCGCAGAAGCATCTCCTCAGCTTTAAGAGAGAGCCTTTGGGAGGTGCACCATGCATGTGTTGTCCCCTTCCGCCCAAGGGTGCCATCTTGCCTCAGTCTCCTTTTTTCCACAGAGCCCTCCAGATGTCTGTCCAGTTTCCCTCCAGAAAACGTGTGTGTTTTAAGCTGTTTTTGTCCAGTACGCCTACTAGTTCCTTTCCCTCTCCTGAGCCAGCTCACCTCAGCGTCACTCCTCGGGCTCGTTCCTTTGTGTTTTTTCTTTTTTCTTTTTTCTCTCGAGATATCCCTCGAACGGCAATTCGTGCCCTTTTTTGCCACAGGTTTTGGACCCCTGACTCCTGGCAGGGTCTCCCTTTTACCTGATGGCCTCCAGCAGCTTTAAAAAAATGTGATTGCTGCTGTAAGAATCATTGAAATACATAGTGTGTTGAAATATGTTTAGGAATGTTTCTCTTTTTTCTTTTGGTTCCGCTGATCTCTTCTAGTGCTGCGTTTTGTTGTAATATCTTTCACAATGTTTGATATATTTTTTATCCACTTTCTTAGTGATATAAATCCTTTTGAGAAGTTCATAAGGCCATAGAGGTATGCCTCCATCTTGTTATTAGTCACACCCTTGTTTTTTGCCTTTTATACCTGTTTTTTTAATGTGTGGTTTTTAAACATTCATTTCTTAATATTTGTTTGTCTTATGTCTCTTTTATTATATCTTAATATATTGATTTACAGTTATAGTTCTAACTGTTAATGGTTTTAATCTATCACGGTGCTTCATTTGTTTTAATTTAATTTATTCTGGTCACCGACTCCTTTATGCTATATATGGGTGATAATTCATTATATGTGTATAATTTTTTAAGTTACATGGTGTTTTTGTTCATTTCAATTATTTTTAATTATTTATATTTTTGTTTTTATTGTTGACAATTTATATGATTTTATACTTTTAGCCCAGTTAAGAAAGCCCCTGATGAAGGCATAACGAAACACGGCCTGTGTTGGGCCATTGGCTATCTTCTCGTTTAATAAATTATTTCATCCTTCTGCTATCCACCTTTTGGACTGGTTCACAGTCCTTTCACAAGTCAGACTCTGCAGTGACATTGCGCTCTGGGGCCCCCTCGGTACCTCGGTGCCTATGAGGCCCGGGCTGCCTTGGAGTCCCATGGCCTCGGGTCCTCAGAGAGGAAATCCTTAGAGGTGGAACACAAGAAGTCAAAACACTCGAATACCACCTTGGAGGACAGATCTGGGAAGAAGAGTAAATCCCATTCCAGGCCCCACAGTCCCCAGCGTGAGGCCGAGGGGTCGGAGTGGGAACGGCCTCACAAGCTGCCCCAGAAGGAGTCATTGCTATCCCGCAACCGACATAGGACACTCTAGACCATCCTCTTCAAGGACTCCCCTCAACAGAACTGATGCCAGGCCCAAAGTCTTTGGTACCCGTGTTGAAGGCTACGGAGCCAACTGGTATGGAGACCAGGATGGCAGCCTTAGAGCAGTATATCTGCCCTCGTGGCCATGCAGCAAGCATTTTATATCCGATTCCTCCGATTCATCCGCCCCAAAAATGAGACCCTCTACATCAAGGGCTTCACTGTACGTCTAGCCAAACCTCAAGAGGCGCATCGGACAAGGTCCCGGTCTTGTTCTTCAGGACACCAGTCATCTCAAGCGAGTGTACGCGGTTCAGACCGCAGGTCCCCCAGAGGTTGCAGGCCTTTTGGCCCGGGCCTCAACCGCGGTGACTGCGAGGCCTCGGACTCATCCTCGGATTGTCGGAATTGGCGGTCGAGAACGAGGAGTACCTGGACATTTGGTGACACCGAGACGTGCCCTCAGACCTGTCTCCCCAGGTGTTCAGGCGCCGTTCCATGCCAGAGGATGTCGCTTTCCTCGACTTTGTGCGGAACATAGCTAAGGCGCTTGCCATTGAGACTGAGGCTGAGGGGGATCCACACACGGAGGAACTGGAGATTCTCCAGTTCAAGGCTCCCGCTAGGGAAGCACCTATGGTGCCTGGTCCTCTGATCCTCGAGTGCCTCCTCCTCTGTATGTAAAAGACACAGGCATCGGTGCCCATTGTCAGCAGGTGACTCGACTCTATGTACCGAGTGCACCAAAGCCCTGGGTTACAGAAGACTCAACTGCCCTACAACTCCATGGTTGTTGAGTCTGCCCTGCACAGACTCAAGAGTCAAAAGACCCATTTTTCGGTGCCTCCTGGAAGGGAGGCCTGGACTCTTGACGCACTTGGCCGAAAGCCCTTTCAGGGCTCGAATCCAATCCTACCAACTGTACATGGGTATGTACCTCAAAGAACTGGTGAGAGAGCTCGCAGGATTCTCGGCAGGCCTTGACGGGGAACCCTCCAGTGGTACAAGTCTCTGGCCTTAGTGGTCAGGGAGTGCTTGAAGTTTTTATTCCGAGCAGCTTACGATGGCTTCAAGTCCTCAGCCAGAGTTGCCGTCACGGGCATCAGGGCCGAATGTCGGGCATGGCGGCAGTTGTCTGACCTTAAACAATGGGTTCAGGACAAACTTATCGATGTCCTCTGTATCGGAGAGCATCTCTTTGGGAAACCCATGGAAGACAAGGCGGCTGAAATAGACTGAGTTCCTGAAAAGGGCCAGACTCTCCAAAAAACCTCAGTGCAGCCCAGTAAGAAGGTCCTGGGGAAGACGCCCTTCTTCCCGAGAAAAAAGGGAGGTTTTGGCAATGCCTCACAGTTCCAAACCACCTCAGCCAAGGCCAACAGCACAAGGGCAGGGGCATGGCCCCCACAAACTAAAAACCTCCAAATCCTAGGCACCGGATCCAGCAAAGGAGCTTTTGACTCCTTGGGCATGACCTCCTCTCCCCAAGGGGGCCCCCCACAGCCCACAGGAGGGCATCTGGCCCTGTTTGCCTACCGGTGGTCCTCAATCACCACTGATTCCTGGGTACTGCAAGTGGTCAAGGAGGGCTACCTCCTCCACCTGCAACAGACAGCACCCTCATACTTTCCAGTAGAGCCTGTAAAACCTCTCCCCCACCAGACTCTGCTTCTCACCGAGCTCACAGGTCTTCTCGAGGACAAGGTGGTGGAACCAGTGCCCAAGCATCTCTGGGGCACCAGCTTCTACTCCAGGTATTTCCTCATTCCAAAACAAACAAGGGGCCTCAGGCCTGTCTTGGAACTGAGAGACCTGAATAGATTTCTGGTAAGGGAGAGGCTCAAGATGTTCTCCCTTGGAAGACTACTGCCATACTTTCAGCAGGGAGACTGACTAGGCTCCTTAGACCTGAAGGGTACCTATACGCACATCCTGATCCATCCCAAATACCGAAAATACCTCCTCTTCATGGTGGTAAGAAGTTGCTACCAATACAGGGTGGCCTCATTGCCAAAGGTCTTCAAGTAAATATGTCTTGATGTCACTTCTCAGAGCTATATATAACTTCTCAGTCTATTCTAGGTGTTTAGCTCTACTCTTCACCCTCAAGATGATATGTGATAAAGGGTTTCCCTGTGTTACAACTCATCCATAGCTTTATATAAATATGCAACTGGGTCTCGGAACCAGAATGGGGCGACTTACTGAACGCATATATTCATATGGAAACAGCGCCCAACTTGTTGCTTATTTATTGATTGGTGCTAAAAAGGATGTTTTTGTAATCTGTAATGTTGAAACAACACTGGGTTTATTATATGCATCATCTTGTTACTATTTTTACTTTCAGTATACGATTTAATAACACTCACCCCATGCCGGCTGTTATGTCATCTGCCAAAAGAGGCCGCGCATGCGGACTCTAACCCTCTGGGAATTTTAAATGCCTGAGCGGTAAACATGTGACTCAATCATGGCTTGCAATTCATCAATGACATAATCCCCACTCTATTTGTGAATTCAGGCTCTTCGGATACACTGTGTCTAAATCAAAAATCCATTTTTGTTCTCTTTTTAACAACGTAAGATCTCTTGATTTTCCCTCCGAGCCTCGCTCAATTGAATCAATGCAAAAACATTTTAATGAGTCAAAACTGTGTTTTAAATCCAAACAATGTTGGACTATGGGAGCTTGCATGTAGCCACATTTGATTTTGCTCCTGTGCTCCCTCATGCGCACCCGAAACGGACGTATGGTCTTGCCTATGTATGCTAGCTGACAAGGGCACAAAATGCAATACACTACATGAGTGTAGCTGCATGACGTATGATGTCTTAAACGGAATTTTTTTCCTTTATGATCAAAAACATCCAATACTAAAGTTAACGGGCATATATCGCAAGATCCACACTTGTAATGACCACAATTTTCTTGTACTGAACTAGGTGATTCTGAACGAAGAACAGTTGGGCTGAGGAGCTCTTTCATATTCCGTTGTCTTTGCCAGACACAACGGATATAATGATTTTCTAGTCCGGGTATGCTGTGGAGAACATTCTCATGTCTTTTCAATATTTTTGTTATATTGTGGCTATATGGAGAATATTTCGTAATAAGATTGGCGCAATTTTGTGATGGTGTATGTGCACGTCGGGGGGACAGTAAGATATCTCGATTATAATATAAAGCGCGTTTGTATGCTGATTCAATTATTTGATTTGGGTATCCTCGTGTTCGAAATTTTTCTTTTAATGTCTTTGCTTGTATTCTAAACTCTTTCACTTCTGAGCAGTTTTGGCGGAATCTAAGGAACTGTGAAAATGGAAGGCTATCCTTTAATCTTTTTGGGTGAGCACTAGTGTAGTGCAACAAAGTATTTCGATCGGTAGGTTTACAATATACAGATGTGTTCCATTTATTGTCGCCCTTAGATATCCGCACGTCCAAGAACGTGATGGATTCTTCGCTACTTTCATGAGTGAATTGGATGTTGACATCACAACTGTTTAGCCATTGTACAAAACTGGCTAGGTCCTCTGATGACCCATGCCAAAGCATGAATACGTCATCTATTGTCACGTGCACCACCTTGGCAGGGTAATAGACCAAGGTAGGTTGGACACAAAAATATATAAGGTTGAGTTTGGCAAGTGTTTCACAGGGCCCAGGGACTTTTAGCCTGGTAGCCTCCTTGTTACCAAATCTCAAAGAACACAAAGGTCAGAGTGGAGGGAAAACAAAGGCATTTATTTCCCCTTCTTGCAAAGGTTCAAACGGTTGGGCAATAACATCAACACAAGTGTCCTTACTTCAGGTTAGAAGAAAAAGTAAAACATGAGTTTAAAGCAAAACTGTTATCTTCACAGAGTAGTGTACAAAAACAAACATTTTCTATTCCACAAGTTATAGCTTATGCGCTAGGCAAGGACTCCAGGCTTCCTGTCATGCAGTAATTACAGTCCATTTCGGTATCTGAAAGCTCTTTAGCAAATTCCACATGCATCGGTTCCAATTCGGAAGCCTCTGAAACTGAGTCAGTAGTTTCTGGCAAATTGTAGTCAGGCTTCTTATATAACTTTTGTATGACCTCCCAATGCTCAGGGTTAAGCATAGGGCGTCGGTCCTGTGCTCTCCTATACTGAGAACACTCCTCCTTCTGCAAGGATTTTACATTAGCTTCATGCAAACCTTTCTCATTAAAAAGTCTCTTATTTGATAAACGTTTCTTGTACGTTGTATCATAGGCAGTTTTATATGGACAGTATTCCTCTGCTCCCTGTCCTCCCCATATACCAGCAGTCTGAAACCTGCTTCGAGTAAAATAAGGGTTACCTTTTATCTTTGGCTTTTCTACTCCAGGTGAGGGTTGAGGCCTGCCTCGGCTGGGATTCTGACTTGCCTGAGCAATAGGCCTCAGGTTCTCCAGCCGTCCTTCAGTTGGCTTCCTACTGCAGTCACAGCAATGCCTTCGCCTCTCTGGATGAAGAGCACTCACTCTTGATGGAGCTGTCTCTCCTTCTCCTCGTTTGCTCCTCTCATCATGCCACAGTGGCTGCTGCTGCCTTCTGCCAAACTCCTGTCCAAGGGCTGCTGCTTCAGCCCTTCCTTTCCCAGAACTGGCTGCTTCTTCTGCTGGTCCTGCCTCTTTTCCTGGTCCTGCTTTTCCTCCTGGACCTGCTTCTCCTCCTGGACCTGCTTCTCCTGCTGGACCTGCTTCTCCCCTCCTCCAGTCTCCCAGACTCTCTTTAAGATGTACTCCTCTCTTCCTTGATTGGAGGCTGGCTGGCATTACCTCACGACCTATGGGGCGTGGTTCCTCAGTCTCTCGGAGGTCCCTCTTGCTCCCTCTATCTGGTTCCTCGAAATATTGCAGCTTGTGCCCGACTTTTTCTGTGTTTAAAACATTTTCTTCTGTTCCCAGAGGGTCTGCTGCGTGACACTATGTAGCGGCGCCATAGTTTTATATTATCCTCAAAAGTGGACGTGGAAATCCATTTACGTTCGAACGCTTCTATGTAAATTCTGAATATCTGCAGTCGCTGCATGTGCCCTGGAATCACTGAAGCTAACCAGGTAGCAGGATATTGCACCACTACCCGGTTTTGCTACACCTAGTTTTACCCACTGATCGCTAACTGGGTAGTGGTGCAATATCGCCGCTACCCGGTTAGTGACAGGCTCCGCCTCTGCTCTGCCCCAGAACGCCGCAACACTCCCCCAGTGCTAACCGCATAGCATCAGGGCGCGTAGCGGGGTCAGAAGGGCATATTCAACGGCAGTAACACTAAGTTCTGTTGAATATCCTGATTTAAGACGTTTACGCAGTTTATTTTGAATATCGGGCCCATATTCCTTATTGAATCAGCCCCTGTGTGTCTCTAGGAAAAGATGGTGGTGAATATCTGTAAACTGCCTCAATGTGAGGCCTTTGAAAGGTGGCCAGGAAATCTATGAAAGAAAGAAGTAAGGCCCTTGGAATAAGGCCCTCCATCTTGCACACTTCCTGTTTGTTGATACCCTAGATGAGTCAATTGCTCCATCTGAATAGGCAAAATCCTCCCTGTCAGTCTTATTTCTTTCTTTCAGAAAAACATTGGAGTCCAAATCATTGTGTTTACTGACAGGAATATTCAATTGCTGCAACATATTAAGCGCCGATGATAAGCTGAATAAAACATTTGTGAATCTAGTTGACCTTTCTATCAAATTGAATGCAAATATCTGTGAAGTGTACTCATTACTTTGCCAACATTTTTGTTATCCTTTGTGAATACATTAGGGCCCTGTGCAGTTATTAAAATTGGAAATGATGATCATTTAATCTCCTGCGTGCTCTTTGCTTCTGAAAAAGAAAATGGAAAGCAAGTGGCAGATGTGAGAGACAACTTCAGCTTTCACCTACAACTCTTTGATGGAAAGAACGCACGGCAGAGCCGGATAATGCGGGCAGACGTTCATAAGGGGCTAGACACAACCAGAATCATTGAGTTTCTAGAGGTCTGAATGGCAAATGGTGGAGAAAGCCCAACAACGGAGCAGATATTTAGGATGCATTTGCCCACCACTAGGGAAAAAGAAATTGGCAATGCCCAAGATGAGGAGCTGGTATAGTATGCAACTTCAACTGGCATATTTTTGGGAGGGGGTTGCAGGGTTGGTGCCTGTAATTTTATTTTTATTTATTTATTTTTGCTTTATTCTGGCCATTTTTAAAGAAACCTCTAGCAGCTTTGTAGGCAAGAGCTGTGCCCAGGCCTGGAAAAGTATTAAGGGCAATAGCTCTCCTTTGGCTAAAAGCTAGGGATGTAAAGGGAAAACAGTTTTCGTCATCTTCAAGTCAATTTTGGACTTATTCCCTCATTTTGAGACATTTTTTTCAGTTTGCTTCAAGCATTTGCGTTAATAAAAATCTTTAATGTGCACTAGAACTTTTTAATGCACTTTACTTGATAGGGTAGCATGCCTTAAATTGATTTTTCTCACAATAAATGTTTAAGGCATACTAATGAACTGAGTGCACGCCAACAAAGGTACCTGCAGAGCTCCACGGCATATCTACATTTAGGGGCCCTTTTACTAAACTGCGCTACTCAGAGCAGGTTTTGACACACAGTAACCATGCGCTGGGACCCGCTGTAACTCTTAGCACGGGGCATGACAATTAGCAGGGGCTGATTTCCACGCTAACTACAGTTCACACGTTGGAGTGCTTAATGTGGGTGGGTTAGGGGCGGAGAATGTGCATAGCAAGAGCTGCACAGTCAGCACTGGAGTAAGCACCATGCACAATCATGTCTGCAATTAGCTTGGGTGTAATAACTTCTATCTCAATAAGTGGTGTTAAGCGCACCCACGGTAATAGTACCCCATGTTATAGAGTATGGCATCACACATGCTGAGCGCCGGGAAACAGGAAGACCTCTTTGACCTCAGTGCAGCAGCGTTCTAAACTTCAGTACAACTGCCGAAGTGAAGGAAAAAGACACGCTTCACTTTGGCAGCTGTTAGAGGTGAGCCAGGGCTTCTCCAGTTCCTCCTTCTAAAGCATTTTAGATAGCCACGGGGCTCTTCAGGAGTGGAGAGGAGGGAAGGGGGGGAGCTAGGACTGGAAGTGGGCTGTGGAGGGGGGGCTTGAACTGGAAATAGCTGATGGGGAGGGAGGCTTCACTGGAAATGGGCTGTGGGGGGAGCTAGGACCGGAAATGGGCTGAATGGAGGGGGGCTTAAACTGGAAATAGCTGATAGGGAGGGGGGCTTGGACTGGAAATGGGCTGTGGGGAGGAGCATGGCTGAAAATGGGCTGAGTGGAGGGGGGCTTGAACTGGAAATAGCTGATGGGGAGGGAGGCTTGTACTGGAAATGGGCCAGGTGGGGGGGGGGGCTAGGACTGGAAATGGGATGAGTGGAGGGGAGCTAGGACTGGAAATGGGCTGATGGTGGGGCTAGGAAAGGATTGGAAATGAGCTGATGGAGGGGCTGGGATAGGACTGGAAATTGGCTGGGGGAGGGAGCTAGGACTGGAAATGGACTGAGTGGAGGGGGGCTTGAACTGGAAATAGCTGATGGGGAGGGGGACTTGGACTGGAAATGGGTTGAGTGGGGGGAGCTAGGACTGGAAATTGGCTGATGGAAGGGCTAGGATAGGACTGGACATGGCTGTTGGGGGGGCTAGGATTGTAAATGGGCTGTTGGGGAGGGCTTGTATTGAAATGGACTCATGGAGGGGCTAGGACTGGAAATAGGCTCATGGGGGGCTAGGATTGGAAATGGGCTGAGTGGAGGGAAGCGAGGACTGGAAATGGGCTGATGATGGGGTTAGGAAAGAACTGGAAATGGGTTGAGTGGAGGGGGGCTTGAACTGGAAATAGCTGATGAGGAGGGGGCTTGGGCTGGAAATGGGCTTAGTGGGGGGAGCTGGGACTGGAAATAGACTGATGGAGGGGCTAGGATGGGACTGGAAATGGGTTGATGAGGGGCTAGGATTGGAAATGGACTGATGGGGGGACTAGAAGGGAGCGGATGCTGGGTGGGGCTGGAACTAGAAGGGAGCTGATGTTGTCGGAGGACTAGAATGGGATGGGACTGGGAGAGTGAAATGGAGTGGGGAAAATATTTTGTGTGGGAGGGAAGAAAAATCTATGATTGGCCAGATATTGGGAGAGTAAGTGGGGATTGAGGATGGAGGGGTAAAATTTGGGTGGATGAAAAAGGAACAAAGAAAAGGATGGAGGAAAGAGCAAAAGGTGAAAGATCAGTATGTTAAAGCAGATGTAGAGAGAGAATGGAAAAAAAACTAGAATAGAGAAGAAAGGACAAATGGACAGCAGACAATGGAGAGTTAGCAGAAGACAAGAAGAAACCAGAAGAAAGTGACTGGAGCAATTGCAAATGAAAAATAAAATGCACAAACAACAAAAGGTAGAAAAATACTTTTTTATTTTGAATTTTTTAACTAGAATATGTCAGCTCTGGGAAATGTGTGCCTTTAACGTCTGCATTTTGTTTAGTACAAGTGGAAATTAATTTATAGTTTTATTTCTGCAGTGTTGTACATTCCAAGTTTGGCTTTTGTGATTCCAAGTTTAATTATTGTCTTCCTATTTCTGAATTGTGATCCCTTGTTCTTTGTTTGGTGATGGTCTATGTTCTGCATGTGTAACCAAGCTGAGGTATTCTGTTCATGTAGTTTCTATGTGACAGTGCCACTTGTTCTCTTTCCCCAGTAGGTCATGTATTGTTATTCTCTGAGATGTATTGGTTTAATATTTGCAATGTTGCCTTTTGATAGATAGGGTTTGGTGCTTTGTGAGTCCTGGTAGTGCTGTTATGATACGGCGGGTTTGCTATGGGTTCTAAATGGGCAGTGTTTGTAGTACTTCCTAATCCCACTAGAGGACAGCAACCTTGGGTAGGAAGGACTGGGGTTTCTAGTCCCACAGGTGCTCCTTGTGGTCTTGGGCAAGCCACTTAACCCTCCATAGCCCATGTTCCCTGTAAAATAGTTATCTCCAAGTTATAATGCCCTGTTCAATGTAATTTCAGTTTGTTCAATGTAAACCGCACTGATGCAGAATAGCGCGGTATATAAGAGAATGTAAATAAATAAATAAATAAAATGTGCCTGGCGGTTGGCACTGGAATATAGTAATGTTGAAATCTGGTAGTCTTTCTTTATCCAGACACTTATTAAGAAGAATGTTTACTAAAAGTTAGTGCATGTTAACATTATGCAAATATTTAGGCAAATGAGGCCCCACACAGAGTCTCCGCACATAGCCCGGCACCTCCCCCCCCCCCTTGGGCCGCTCCTGTAAGAGGGCCACTTAGTTGGGTTAAAGAATGAGCCCTAGGAGGGGAAGCATGTTTAAACTGGGCCATTCGTTTTGAACATCTACTGAATAATATAAATGATAAAGCTACCACATACTTTGCAACTAGGGAGACAACTCAAAATTGTGCCCATTAGGTTAGGGCAGGAGATACCCCCTTTTTGTATGTTGACACAACTTAAATGTTGTGAGCCATCTTGCTCTGGTGTCAGTCAAAAAAGAACAGAAAATAATTATTGTAAATTATATTAAATTAATTACATTTAGGTTGTGGTTTACTTTCTTGCCTTCATTAATTTTTATGTTAGCCCAACAAAACTGACATTTGGCTATATTTTCTTGATTAACTTAAGGAGGAAAGATAACAAACGTAATTAGTAAGGTTATTATGACAACTGATGGATGAAAGAAACTTGCAGTTTTCTGGTCATTTCTTTTCTGCTTTAGGATACAGAAATTAAGGGACTGATTCGCCCAATTTAAGGATGAAAGGCTGTGATGAATAACTATTAGAAAACAATGGTAAATTCTTTAATAACATCATTATTCGAAGCAGAAGCCATGCAGGAGCTTGAATAAGGGCAAATCGGGTGATTAATAAGCATAGAATGAGGCATTTGGGCCACCTAGCTCCTAGCTGTGACGTGCAATAGTAGCCTCATTACGCTATGCATGAGCCTTTTTTCAAAATTCAGAATAATTTGGATGATGTTAGGCCCTTGTAGAAAAGGAAGAGAAAATCACTTTAACACTCCTGAGCCACAGGGTCAAAAGCAAGAAATGCATCCCACGTTTCAATCGGCACACCATCTGATTTGCATACTCTCTGAAATATTTATTCACCTCCGCTCCATAGGATTCCATGGGGAAAGTCTCTGCAGTCATATACACAGAAAACATGAACCACCTTTTAATCATGAGGGATAATTATGGCTAAGGAAAGATAAGAGTTACTGCTGCGTAACAAACTAGAGTGTCTCTTTTTGACTGAGCAGACATGCTGCTATCGCTAGATCACGAGATTGCCAATGCTAGTTCTAACTGAGATCTCCTCGCAACTAGCTCTGTCTGCCTGGTTTTGGAAAATAGAAGTTGTACTGAAGTTATGACAGCATTGCACTTTATGTCTTTGACTTGGCTCATACTTTATACTGGGAGAAGCCAAAAGCGGAGACATTCTTGAAGAGTAATCTCCTGGACCACATGCAATTGATTGATTTTCGCACACAAAGCCAAACATGGACTGCCGAAATTCTCAAGAATTAGAAGAATAAATGCTGATAGCCACGTTCCTCCAGCCAGCAGACCTCCCCTGACAACAAAAGCATATTATAAACACAAAGCAGGATGGGCTGTTTATATCTTCAGAGCAATAATATACATAGACACCGCTCATCATTCATGGCAGCCAGAGTAGACAATTATATTGCATGGGTTATATTTAACTTTTTGGCAAATTACAGAGATATACTTCTCAGACAATCCAGGTTAATTCTTCTCTAACCCAGAGTTCTTTGCAAATGGCCATGCCTTGGGAAATGTGCCAGTCCTGAGTTTCTATTCAAATGGAAATACTGTTTCCGAGTGGTTTGTGCTTATGAAAGGCTTATGTTTTCTAACACCGATGCACAAATTGCACACACATTTTATTCAGTTTATTCTTTACAGTTTATGCCTAAAACTAGCCAATGTTGACCAACACTTTCAAAAAGTATGTTGCCCTAAATATTTGCAGAGGGACGAGTCGGTTTGCCTCTGGGATTTCTAGTCGGTCTTGTTTTCCCGTCATTATTTCCAAAACTTCTCGTCTAATAAAGGTACCTTCCCCGAGTGCTGCTTACTTAGCCTTTGTCCATTGGAAGCCACTGCACATCCAGTCCATCGGTCATTCAAATATTTTATACTGACTGACATCATTAACTCCATCCTGTCCGTTGCATAGCTGCTGGGCAATGGACAGGGATTAGATAACTCCGTCTGAGATTGTGTGATACCTCAACAATACTTGATTTAATTGATTAAAATTTGTAGTAGAAGTCTAAGAGTTTGCATTTTTAACTCTTCTAGGGATTGGTTAGGATTAAGCAAGGGCATCTTCTGAAGGGGAGCTGGGGGTAGGTGGCTATTTTCTCCTCCTTCCAGGTGTTCTCATTCCAGCGTCTTAATGATAGCATTCCTTTCCCACACGAGCAATTAACTATGCTACAAAAGATGCCATCTTCTCAGCTGGGAGAGTAAGTATGCCCCCGTAATCAACAGCGCAGGGAAAGGGCACCCAAAGAGGGCTCTACTGCCCATAAGCATTCAGTTCGCAAAACCATCTGTCACACATAAAAGTTAATGACTAGCACACTGGCCTATCATGGAAGGCAAAATGCTGAAGCAAAAGGTCATTGTGCAACTGGCGCATTTATCTGTTTCAGTACAATAACGATGGACCAAATGTCAGATCATCATCTAGAGGACCAGCTGCTAAAACGCCACAATTACTGTTGTTGGAGTTGCTCAGTAGTTTCCTGCAACAGCTATGCCAAATCCATAGCCAGTCAAACAAATTGCATTTGGTACCATATGACATAAATTTACTGGTAATAAAGGAAATGAACAGAAAATACAATCCTTGCAATAACATGAACATGCTAGCATTGTCTACGCTAAAAGTTTTGCCAAGCAGAAAAAGGATTTTAAATGGGACTATTCACAAGTATATCCAGATATCCCAACAACTCTCTGCACTACACAAACTTGTATAATTTAATATAGTCAACTGTCCAAAGCAAGCAGATACACACAGCCTGTTCAGTCGGCCCTTCTGGCGACTGGACTCGAGTTTTCAAAGCTGGCTCACAACTATTGACTTTCATAGATCACGTGAGGATAAAGCTACAAGAATGGGCCATGTTGTTTTTGAGTGTAAACAGCATGTGAAGGGTAATTTAATAAGAGGGTGCCAAGAGTAGGTGCCATTTTGTAGAGACAAATACTAGCAGATGTGGCAGGGAGTGTGCCTTGAAAATGGGCACAATCCCTTATTCCTGCTGCTCAGGGGGCCTCAGTCACTCTAAAAAGAGTAAAAAGCCTGCTATCCATCCTCCTAGCACGGGCTGACTGTAAATGTTGCAATAGGAGCAGCTGCGCTTATGCTATCCACTGAGATGCCGCTTAGGTGCGCCTGTGTTAATTGTACCATGCATCCTCTGCCCACGCTCATCAGTGTGTGATGCCTGCACAGGTCTTCGGGAGGTGGGAACTGCGCTATGTCCAAATGTATTCAGAATGATATTGGGAGTGGGAAAGCGGCGGCAGGAGCAATCGGAAACCTTTGTAATGTCTCCTGGGGAGTGAAGCAGAATATCAGAACAGGAAAGTCTTGACGCTTGATAATTTTGCATTTGGCTACCTTTTGTTCTTCAGCTACAGTATTCAGCTGTACGTACCTTTAGATACTGGCTGCCAGTACAGGTTACCTCCTTGCAGATTTATGGTCTGTCTTCAGTAGTGGTAAATGAACATTTTTCAAGTAAGAGGAATAAAGAATCATTTGCACGAAATCGGCTGTGTACAAGGTCAGTCTTTATCTATTTCCAATGAACAAGGGATGAAAGTTGCTATTACCTATTAGTAAGGGGATTACTTTAGAAGCAATAGTGGCTTTTAAACATAGAAACATGACAGCAGATAAAGACCATAAGGCTATCTAGTCTGCCCTTCCATACCAACTATTACACGTGGAGATTGGAAATACATGTGCAAACGCAATCTTAGAAAGTTGCTATTTGCATATAGAGATCAACACTGCGTAGAAATTCTAAGGGGTGTGGTAGAGGCGTGGCAAGGGCAGGCCAAAAATCTACACATATGTATTTCCTGTTACCCGATGGGAATCCATGTATATGGCCAAAAATCTACCTGTCTGGATTTACACTGGTTCTGAAACACGTCAGCTGCCAAAACAGAGGAGTGAAAAATATGCTTTTATTATTAATTATTGCATAACTACAGCCAGGTAAAATAAAGCACAGGTGTGACAGATAACGCAGGGTTGCACAAGGCCATAGGGGCAGAAGGGAGGCTCTACTTTTCATTCCAAGGTTTATCCTGTAGTTGAGTGCTGTACCTAGAAGACCACATCCCCTCCCTACATCAAGGTGACAACAGATCCAGTAGACAGACGGACAGCTCTCAAGAAAGCCCCTTGTTAAATTCCTCACTGAATGGAGGACTTAGCTGTAACTAGTTGGAATCCCAGTGATAAACCGTGTCAGGAATACAGAAATTTAATTTTCCAAGATTTGTCAAGATCAGTTGTTCATGCAGCACAGTAATTGTCTGTAGATAAAGAGTTGTTGGCTCACACAGCTTGCCCGCTTGCCCCCCTACCTCCTGAATTTGTGTGTAACCTACTCGATCACCAGCCATCAGCTTCCCTCACTGTTACCATTACCCAAAGTATCTGGCCCAGGTATTCTTGAATTCTATCAATGTTTGTGTTCAACCAGTTACCCCCATGCTGGGCAATTCCCGGCACTGAAGAGCCTTTCAGAAAAGAAGAGATTTTCCTTCAGCCTCCCCTTTTCTCATGCTTTCCAATGCATCATATAAAGTTTTTGAAAACCAAACACAGTTTTGGACAGCTATGCAGAGGGTTACCACGAGCTGACACCGACTCCATGGCACTTAGCAACAAGTATTCGAGATGGCAACAACTCAGCCTGTTTCATGTCATTTCAAATTGAATTGAAGCAAAATCTTGGCAGTGGCGCTGGCTATTTAAGTGCTCTTTAAGATAAATTCCTCGGGGATTAAACGTTGGACATATATGGGCATGTTTACTAAGCCCGCGCTGGTGTGGCCGAGCTATCAGTATGAGGCTACAGGTTAGCTGCAGGGGGCCAGGTACATTTATCCCCTTGCAGTTACCATGCTTACGTGTAGTTGCATGCACGGCCAAGTTGCTAATGCCACCCCCTGAGGTGGCGTTAGTTACTTGTACACACCTCTTCAAAGAAGCCTTAGGAAATATCACATAGTCTCTCCACAGCACTCTACCACTAACTTCAGATTCCCAATCTCAATCCAGCCACTGTGTAATTACATACTGTGATAAGGAAGCTTATCATAGCTCAGGAAGGAGCTATAGAAAAGGTGAAGTGACTCTGAACAAGCAACCTGTCAGTTCTGGTAGAAATAAGAAAACAGAATTTTGCCATAAAAGACTACCAGTCTCAGAATGCACCAGGTTTCCAACAGCCATTAGAGGAGCTGAAGTGGGGAAACATGTGTTCAATCAGGAGGGCTATGAGGTAATCCCTAAGCACTCATCTCAAAGGGCAGGGCCTGATTCAGCACAGCTGCGCTGTGTTAGGGAGGAGCACTCATCTAAGCAGAATAAGAGTAGAGTTTATTCTACAGATGACCATCTTCATGATCACCTTGGATATCCAGAGAATTGTCCTCAGTATCCTGAGAATCAGCTTGAGTTTGATCATCAGTTTCATCTGAAGGATCATCAGAAGCAGAAGCCAAACCGGACGGACAGAGAGGGAAAGAGACCCTTTGGAAGAAGGAAGAGAAAAGCCTTTGAGAGGTCTAGAAGAGTCCAAAGCAGTATGTATACTGGGAGGTATTCCAAGGGCCAGCATACACCATTGGACTGGGGAAAGCCAGAGGAATGGTGCTGCAGAGCTAGGAATCACCAGAGGCTACTTGTGAGGGAGACGGCTGCATGTAGAAGGGACCCTAAGACCTGTGCCAGAAGGTATGTGAAGAGAGATCCAGTGTCCAGGGATCTGGATTGGAAGGCTGGACATAAGAACTGGACTACATACTGGCCAGGCTATATAGAGAGGAACTCTAGCAGCAATGGAAGCTCAGGTATGAACACTGATCTATGCCCTAGCTATAACCTTGAAAGACATCAGGGAAACAAGTATTCTCCTGAAAATGCTCCATTGAGAGATTCATCTGTGCCAATCCATGATATTGAACCCATGCTTGTTGAACAAGGGGGAATAATAGCAGATGAGGATCCTGTTTATATGGACTGCTCTCTATCTAAACTCCGTTGGTAACTTTCTGTTATAAAGTACAGCAACCATCACAAAGAAATACAAATTTGTTCTTTAATCTACTCAGAAAAGCTCCTGAAGCAGGATTTGACCCACACAGTGGAAGGCAAGCCAGCTAAGGGGTTTCAGCTGGTGACTGCTAGCAATTAAGCCTTACCTAATTGCTTGTGAGCTAGGAGAGAATCACTTCTGAATTTATGTGGGAAGTAATCAGAAGTTAACCTGAAAAGGACAGTTTGTTTCTTGCTTTGTAGCTTTTCATTTGTTGTTTTCCTGATTTTGACTTTGTTTTTCCAAGTTAACACTGAAAGCAAGTTACCTAATTTATGTGCTACCAAGCATATCTGTGTTGGGAGAAATAACCCCATAAATAAATATCTTATTGGCTTTACCCAAGAGCACAACTAAATTATTGTCAGCAGCTGTGTCTGGTGTGAATGAACTACATTGCCCACAATACCTTGCAAATCATATAGATATATGCACTTGACAAGACTGTGAAGATTCTCACCCAGGCAGCCGTCTGACAATACCCAATCCTCCCTCTTAAATTCATCCTACGCTGCTCAGATGAACTTCTTGTTACGTGTTACCGATGCATTGTTGTTTGTCGTATACAGCTCCATGTAAACCACTATGATACTATGAATAATGGTATAAAAGAAACGCTAAATAAATGTTTGCACCAAGCATACAAGCAACAAACTCCCATGCTAGCTACGCCATCAATGGAATGCCCCTGTCCCACCCAGTCACTGTCCCAGTATGCACTAGCAAGGTGGTATGGGGTTTTTAGTACTCGGTCCTGTTATCTTTTAGTGTGGTGCCTTAACCGTGCGCTTATCACTGCACTACCTGGCAGCGAGCTTTGGTGAACATGCCCTATAAATCATTAGGCGCCCAAAATTATCCATCCAAAGAGGAGGTGAGATTTGGGACCTTCTGGGGTGATGCCACTTAGACATGTAGCTTACGCATCTAAGGGGCATGTATACTAAGCTGGGATAATGACTAACGTGTGCCGTTTGCAACTGGGTCCCACTGCCAGAATTTCATCGTCATTTGTATTTTGGTTCTGATACAAATAAGACCTCTGTAGTTATAAATTAGCCTGTTCTTTGTCATCATAGGGTGGGTTTTACATGGGATGCATGGAAAGTTCCATGCTAGTTACATATGTAAATCTCTGTTTTGAAGGACCCATGTATGTGAATGGGTGCTTGCTTGCGTGCTTTAGATGGTCGCTGTTCTGTAAGTGAGCGCGCATGTCCTATCGCATGTATGTGAATGGGCGCTTGCGTGCGTGCTTTAGATGGTCACTGTTCTGTAAGTGAGCGCGCATGTCCTATCGCATGTATGTGAATGGGCGCTTGCGTGCGTGCTT
This sequence comes from Ichthyophis bannanicus, assembly GCA_033557465.1. NCBI lineage: Eukaryota > Metazoa > Chordata > Amphibia > Gymnophiona > Ichthyophiidae > Ichthyophis > Ichthyophis bannanicus. Next base: position 72,689,388 of record CM066044.1, on the reverse strand, counting down.
TAGATGGTCGTTGTTCTGTAAGTGAGCTCGCATGTCCTATCACATGTATGTGAATGGGCGCTTGCTTGCGTGCGTGCTTTAGATGGTCGCTGTTCTCTAAGTGAGCGTGCATCTCCTATCGCATGCACAGGGTCAGAGCTTAGGCAGAGCATAGGCGGGGCCTAAATTTATGCACAAAGAGGCCAATTCAGAACAGGGCCCGTCCAGACATCATATCTGCACACAATTCTGCACTCACGAGAGCTAGACGTCCCACAGGAAAAGAATTGGGTGCAGAGGGCCTGGACGTGCCGGCTGTGCCCCGATTCTGCCACTGGATGCCCAGTAACCCTCCTCGTCTAGACTGCCCTATGCTCCTGCATGGAGCCCAGTGCTGTGGTGTCCCATCGCCATGTCACCAAGTTGCCATGCAGGAGCCCTGATCTGCTGCATGACTCTGAACGATTTCATACCCTGCCGCCTGACCCCCTCCCCCCAAATGGGGTCGCCTTGGGCAGGATCACGCTGCGGAGATCCCCCTCCTGCACCTCACCTCATCAGTGTTGTCCTGCCACGCTGTCCTCCAATGTCGAGGGGGGGGACGTATTCTACCTCTGTGGTGGAATAAGTCCTCAGTCTAAGTTAGCAACCCCGGATGTACAGGGCCACGACCATAATCTGCCCTGTATGTCAGGGTCCTGCCTCCAGCCTGCCCACGTTCCCCTTTGGCCCATCTCCTCCTGCCCCTGTCCAGAGCTCCTCACACATCACCCCTGTATGTGTAGAGAGCTTTGGGCAGGAAATACGGCCCAGGCATTTAATGGGTATGTACATCCAAACCGGACATACATCCCTCATTAAACACTGCTCAGAATCTACCCCTTAGGTTATAAAATATTGTAACTTACCTGTGCTTCTGAACAACACATGCGGGTATTCAGGCCTGCTCTAGAGCAGATGTAACTGCCGCAGCTAGACCAAGGTACATCTTTACTCCCCTATTTTATAAAGCAAAATGCGCCCCAAATACACACGTGGCAATAGGCGTTAACTGAGCAAGAGTTTATAAAATGATCATCAGTACCACATGACTTACACTTTTTTGGGCTTTTTGATAGTCCTTCAATGAATAAATGTTCTGCTTTGTTGGAATAACAGGAAGCATCTTGCAAAACAAATTAATTCCAATTCACTACTCAAAAATATGGGGGCTTTTAGTCTCCCATCCCTTGTGAATATTAGAATACTAAATGTCAGAGAGGGAGCTAACAAGCTAGAAAAACATCCATGCGCACTTTCTGTTTTGGCATCTTCCCATTGATTTTCCTCCTGCCTCTGAGTTCACTTTGAACTGTGGCTGGGATCCAGTTTCATCAAACCATATTTGCTACTAGAGAGATGTTTTTGTTTGGAATGAGAGAGGACATTGTTTACATTTTTTCATTTTATTTTCTAGTGATGTGCGCACAGAAATTTAAAATTCAGTTAATTTTCTTTTTTTTTTCACAGATTCTTCCCAATTCTGGGTATTTTTTCGGTTAGTTTCACGCTTTCATACTAATAGGGAATTTTTAGTTCACACTAATTGATTTAACATGCACTAACTGAGATATTAAGGTACGCTAAGCTGATTACTGAGCATTTTAATCAATTTTAGCATCAACTAAATTTTCCAAGGCATACAAGTAAATTGAATGCACAATAGCAAGAATGCGCTCTTATTGTTTTCCTTCTAGTAAGCAGCTACCACACGGGCCGTTTATAGATCCCAACCTCCTTTATTCTCCTGTTTAACCCTTTCAAGGCCAGGTTTAAATTTTTAATCCACATTCTGCAGCCGGGTTAATTTTTGCATATTTCAGGAAAATTGTACCCGTCTTATTCAATATGTTCTAATAGTGATTTTCCTTCTGCTATGGTCATGTATTATATACCATTTGATAGGAATATTTAGTCAGAATTTTGGATTCCGAGAGTTTTGGGCTCGGCCTGGAAAGGGTTAACACCCATGTGGATTTCAATCATTTCCCTTACAAAATTACTCCAGTCTCCTACCTATTCATCAGGATTTTTGTACTGCTTTGTCATTTCAATCAAAGCAGTTTACGTTGTAACTTAAACGTATCAATGTCCCTTTTTAACTTACATTACTAACCGATTTTTCTGAGGAAGTGGAGGGTTAAGTGACTTGCCCAAGGCCACAAGGCGTGCTAGTGGGAATCAAACCCTGGTCTATTGGTTCCCAAGCCAGTGCTTTAATCATTAGGCTACTCCTCCCCTCTGTCTTGAATAGCTTAAGCTCTGTGGAGCGGGGACTCTCTCACACATGCATGGGTACAGTGCTGCCCATGCTTTGTAGCACTATACTGTGATAGGCGATGGCCTACCATGTAGCAGAGCTAGGTCTGAAGCCCTTTTTTCCTGCTTTAAAATGTTATTGCCGATTTTGGAAAATTACAGAATGCTGTTAGCTGTTAGAAAGAAATACTGTTCTATTCTGGTTTGATAACATGTTCTGCTCTCCTGGAGATAAGAGAATTAAAACTTTCTTGTTTATTGTTTAGGTAAGCCAGATGTCTGTTTCAGTAGAATGCCGCGCCACTGTATCTTTGCTAGATGTGCACTGACCTCGTAATTAGGATGAAAATATAGCAGAGAAGCTGAACAGTGTAAGAATATTTTGTCTAGCATTATGAAGATTGTTTAGTGTTTTGAGGCAGGGCTAGAGATACATCTTAGCCTTGCTTTGTTTGGCCTTGCTTTGTTTTGCTTTTGATGAGAATGCTTCTGATATGCCTTCCACTATCTTTGCAAGCTAACTGACCTTGCAAGAGTAGCGAAATATACTGTATACTTTAGCAGTAGTATTATGTTTAGTGTTATGTCTACTAAGACCAGGACCAATGAGAAGTTTTGCCTGTATTAGACTGGAGAAGAAAGGTATATAAACTGTCATTTTTCTGAGCTCTGGGCTCAGACATTTTGTATGCCAGTGCTGAGACTGTATATACAATAAAAGGGAGTTGAATCCTCGTCCATTGACTCTGGGTATTATTGGGGTTGCGGGCCCTTCGCTATTACAATACTACCGATAATTAGAAGTAGTGGTACTACCAGCCATGGTCCAGTCTCTCATTCACTCTTCCTCCTCCCATGAAAATAATTAAAAATTCAAAGGGCCCAGCAGCAGCCTCTTGGAGTTTCAGAGTGTAAACAGGGCAGGAGCACTCCCTAATCCCTGTTGTCCCCCTGACTCTCTCTTTCCAAATGGTGCCAGCGGCCCCCGAGGTGCCACTTTTTGTTCTACCGGAGTTTTGTTTTATGTCCATACCACAAAATGACATTAGTCTCAAGATCAGCTGACACCATTTGGAAATTCAGACCCAGTGGGGCAACAGTGAATCATTCCTGTGTCATTTGGATCTTAAAGACCTCAAATGAGTAGGAGGTGTCCAGGTGATGAAGGGAGCCCTAGGTGGGCATTGAATTTTTAAAATTTTTGTGCTATTTTTTTTCAGTCAAGAGGAGGGGTCACATGTTTATTTGTTCTTTAATGGATATTGTTTATTTCATTTTCAAACAAATGAAACAAAAGAAACCATAAACAAAAACAAAAATTTGACACCCCCCCCCCCCCACCAAAACAAATGCTTCCCTATTGGCAGAGTCGCCAAGTTAGCCAGTTCCAGAAGTGAGATTTTAAGCCAATCCTAGATATCTGCCTATCTCATCCTGATGAATTATGAGACCTGCAGCACTGATTCCAGTGGGTAAAATCAGGGACTACAAATTTATTTATTTATTTAGAAGGATTTAGTATACCGCCTTATCGTTAAATCAAGGCGGTGTGACACATCAATCAAAATCAATAATAAAGTGTGGTTTGTAGCATGCAGTGTGAGAACTGAGAAGTGTAGTGTGTGGGGCAGTGTGTTAGATTATATCGGTGAACTATTTACATAATGAGCTATATACATATATACAAAATGGGGCTGTTTGAGAGGCGTGCTAGGATTGAGATTCTGTAATGTCTTGGGGGTAGGATCGTGATCCTGTAATGTCTTGAGGTAGAAAATTTATGTGAGGTCCTTGAAATGTACTGTAAATAGATCAGTCTTAAGAAGTTTTCTGAAGTCCTTGAGGTTCTTGGTTGATCTTATATGGCCTGGGAGAGAGTTCCATATAGCGGGTGCTGCCAGGGAGAGTGCCCTCCTTGAAGTGGCCAGCCTTGTTTTAGCAAATTCTTTTGGTGTTCTGATGGTGTCTGAGGTTCATTTTCTTCTTGGTCTCCTGTTGTCATCGGTTTTTATGAGAGGGCGTAGGCTGTCTGCTGATAGGTTGTGTATTATTTTAAATATGTGTAGAAGTACTTTGAATTGGATTCTGGAGCTGATTGGGAGCCAGTGTAGGTGGTACAGTATGGGGGTGATGTGATCGTGAATTGTGTGATCTGTCGTGAGTCGTGCGGCTGTGTTTTGTGCTAGCTGTAGTGGTTTTATTGTCTTTTTAGGTAGTCCTTGGTAGATGTGATTACAATAGTCTAGGGATGGATACCTTACTGCAGTGCAATGCAAATTTAAAACCAGAGCTGGCAAAAAATCTCACTCCTGAACTGGGTAACTGGGCAACTCTGTATTTGCAGCTCCACAGGGAGTTTCTCTTATGTTTTACACACTCCCTCCCTACTTAATTAGCCCAATCCTCAGAGCAAAAGTCATCAGTGAGAGACTGTGCACCGGGCTCCTTCTGGACCTCTTCATTCATGGGGCTAATCTGCCCCGCAAGTGTCATTGCAAGTAGACTGGAGCTTCTTACGCGGGAGGCTGTAGATGCAACCTGCCAAGCCCTGACCAGCCCTGCCAGCAGAGGATCCCACTTAAAATTCATCTTAGACAGAACCAGACAGCAGATCCCAGAGAGCAGGAGGTAGGGGGGTTGGTTTTGGGGAGCAGAGGAAGGAAATAGGACCACGGTGGAGCCCTTCTCCAACAGCCACAAGCACGTGCCAGTGAAGTTAGTGGAATCAGGTTCCTTCTTGCCCTGGGTATTTGGTGCCTTCAGTTACCTATGTGGTCTAGCCTAAATCGAGCCTTATTTCTTTCTCCTGCTCCCGCACCCCCATCCACCAATTGATTTTCTTAGCAACGATTCATCTCATGATTCATATGGTTTTCTTCCGTTTGCCTTTAAAGAAACAAGAGGTGGGTAATTCTCAGGCAGGAAAATCACCCATTTAAAATTTGGGGACTGATTTTCAAAAGCACTTATGCAGTCAGGAACAGCACTGACCACGAAAGCGCTTTTTAAAAAAAAAAGAATCTAGTCACATATGGGATAATTCTGACCATTTGAACCACTAAACGGGGAAAGTTTTTTTTTATTGAAGAAAGGGTCAGGGTTAGTGGTGCTCCCAGGTTAGCTTAAGGACTGTCTGTAGCAATACGCATATGCTAAATGGGTGGCTTATGGTTAACTGTCACTGAACAAATAGCAGGAATGAAGTTAAATGAACATTTTACTCATTTAACTTTGTCTGCAAATCTCCAGTGGTGCTCCTTCAATGGAGAGAGTCAGTGAAACCCCTTAGAAAATTAAACCGAGGAGATATCCATTGAACTCTGTGAGGTCAGCTTGCGGCTGAAAATTGACTTCTTCGTTTTTTTAATTTCCAACCTGCCTTCCAGAGAAATTTCTAGCAAGACTCTGTACAGATTGTTACAGTGGTTCCTACAATTTTGCTTTCTGCTATATGCCAATAAACGAAAGAGGCTTTTGTAGTCTTTTTAGTTTAAATTCCATTCCAGCCTTAATTAGGTCATTTGAAGTAGCCAAGGTGCCATAAATAAAACCATGTCCCTCTGCTGCCTGGTAATTAATCAGCTCTACGTGGCTTGCTTGAGGAATGGTAACGGGCTCTCTCCCCGACAGGTACGCATTGTCTGAACGCCCGTGCTCTGCTTGAAAGGTCACTGGCTGCTATCAGACCCTCCATACGCTACACCTCTCTCTCTCTCTCACTCTCACTCACACACACACATACGATATGCATACACATGGTGCCAAGTATCTTGGCACACCAATCAGAATTTTAAGAGCTCCAGACATAATGACTTTGGATGCAGATTCTACCATGTGCAGTCACAACCATATCCTTCCTTTTTATACCTGATGCTGGCAGAAGAGAAACAAATTTCATCTTAATCACTTTATACATCATACAACAGATTCAAGATATTGTTTAAGTAATTGTTCATGACGCCATTAATTCTAGGCCTCTTCTCCCTTTCGCACACCAAACTCTCTGAATTCTAGGCTGTTGGGTACAGATGGGTGACGTCCCTGTGATCGCTGCTGAAGAGTCTTGTGCATTGGAATTCTCTTGCAGCGTCTCCCTTTCCCCTTTTTTGTCTCTCCCGGGGCCATTGCTCAAACATTCCTATGTCAATAACAATGAAGATATTTCATGATGGGGGAGTGGAGTCTTCACTGCCCAGTCTATCTTTGCGCCATAAGCGCTACTATTCTGAAATTTTTTAAGTGGTTGGCAGGAGCTCGGCATTGTAGCAATCAATGTATGTGGCAACTTTCTCATTCAGAAACTAAACTCAAGGGCTGTATGCTATGGGCCTGATATAGAGAGGTCTTTAAAAGCCACAGCAGTCGGCTGCGATGTTTAAATATTGGCAGAATATTCAGCTGCAGTATCTAGATAGGAGCTGCCGTCAGCACCGTATTCCTCTGACAGCTTAAGCCTGCTTTTCATGAGAACCAAGTTCTGCAGATAGGTGCTAGTTGACTATTGCACATGCCCTTGCCCTCCCCATGAACCCCCCCCCCCCCCTGCACTCACTGGATAGTGCAGCTGAATCTTGCAGTGAATGCTCTTATCCGGATGGCCTCCTGTTGGCCATCTGGCTAAGGATTTTGACTATCGGCCTGTACTTCGTTTTCAAAAGCAAGCTATAGGAACTAGAAGATAAGGTGGAAATATGTTGTTGTATTTGTCAGGATTTTTAAGGTGTGTTTTGCTGTTTTTTGACTCGCTAGTTTAACCTGGCTGGCACTTTGTCCTTTTCTGAGAGTCGTAGTCTTAATGGTAACTACATGAATATCTTTTATAGTCACAAGTAGGCGCCTATGATGCACGATATGCAGGTTTGCTGACATTACATTACAGAAAAACATTTATGACTGAATGAAATCACACAAGTTAAACCTGATTGTATTTACTGTTAAAACAGAATTTCATCTGAGCCATCCTGAAGCTTTGCATGCGGTGCAGCCACATTGGGCCCTGCAGCCCTTCCCTCCTGACTAAGATTACCCAATGTCCCCAATAAGTGTCCCCGATGCGGTAGGCTTACTCTTATCTGAAAGAGAACAGCAATAGGTTGCTCCTCTTCTCTCTCCAGGAAGAGAAACGGCCCCAGGGCCAGGGACTCGCACGTTCACCGGCTTCCACACTACTGGCCTACAAACGCTCTGATTTCTATGCTCCAGAAAGGAGATACTTTTTGTTTCTCACTGCTCCTTCTTTCTCTCCGGCTCAATCAGAACTATGTTGGGATTTGGCACCATGAGCCTTCACTGCACCACCCGAGGATTTTTTTATGTCACCCCCCTAGTTGCTGGGCCAAGGGCTGTGTAGCCTTTGAAACCTTACAGCCATGGACCCTGACTTTGAATATCTAGGTTTCACTCCCATACAATGAGCACATCTCCCCCCCACCCCCTCCAGGGGCTACGAATGATGCCTTCCTAGTATCCCCTGCCCTTGCCAACCCAAATGTCTCGGCCTGGAGGTAAAGGCAGAGCAGAGGAGTAGTGGGAGCCTGATTGCTAGGGAAGCTAGGGTTCTCTCACTGACCTTGGGCAAGTCACTTTACCCTTTGCGGCCTTTAAGTACAGCTCAGAGTGTGAGTCCATTAGGACAGGGGAGTAATTTGTGTATTGGACTGAAATCACTTTGAGCTAGGATTTGGAAACAAGTGTAACGAAATCTTTAAAAAAGGGAAATTTCTGCATGGTAGTGTGTAGCCTTTACCATGTGAGTCACTGTGTCACCCACCCCATTTCCTTCTAATATTAAAGACAAGGGCTTGCATACAAATAGACCAAAGGGAGCCAGACTAATCACTCTAGTCTTACAGCAGTTCTCTTAATAAATAAATAAATGATGTGTATTTATATATAGATATATAGATATATATACTGTGTAAATATTTATTTTTTTATGTCATCAATTCAGTGCTGACTCCTGGTACCCCAGCTGCCTCTGGGTTTTCTTGGCAATGTATCACTGGAAGTAGATTGCCAGCCTTTTCTTCCGAGGCGATGGCGGATAAAGTGACTTGCCCAAGGTCACAAGGAGTGTCAGTGGGAATCAAACCCTTGATCTTCTGGGTATTAGGAAGTTTGCTCTAACCACTAGGCTGCTCCGCCACACATTAATGTTAATATAGGAGTTCCTAAATGTTCAGAGGGGGCAAATGGAGGTAAAGTTTAGACTGAAAAATTGGTATGACAGACATCGAAGCTCTCAGAAACCATGGCTGATACATATATATAGGATGGAGTCCAGGTCAGCTTCACTGGTACATTTTAATGGAAACATTTATTGGAGCGAAACTAAAAATTGCAAAGTTTTATTGCAGAAGAAAACAATGTGCCGAGTTAAAAGCTGGTCATCTGGGAATAATCCAGGAGTCATTAAATCCGGTTCAGTCCTGAGCCCGTCAAGGTCTGCAGATATTTGAAGCATGTGGCTAGGATTTGATCTTCTTGCTTCTCGTCACACTTTGTTTTGACAGGGCCAAGGACGGTATGTTTCTGTTACATAAAAATGAATGTCAGACATAGTGTTTAACTAACACAAGTCATTCCAGACTAACATTGCAAGCATGCTTAGACTTGGCCTCGGAGTAGAGGAGTAAAGAGAAATTCCATTCTGAAGCTTGTCCTAGAAGTTTCCCGATTTTTTTTTTCCTCAGAGCAAATGTGCCCAGTCTCCTTACTTAGGAATCAAATCATTTTTACTTAATGGAGAAAATATTTTTAATATTTGCTGTTCGGAAAAGCCTTCCCCGCTGATCCATTTTAGTGAGGGATTAGGATCGTCCCTATGTTCTTCTCCTGAACCTCACACAAGAAGGGAACAGAAACAGACACTTGTGATGGGCAATGTCACGGCCTCCACTCATGTTTCTTGTCACAGTTTATTCATGTAGGTCTCAGAAGTATTTCATCTTGAGCAGCCCTGCAGTGACATCAGGGCTTGTTCTTTGCACTGGAAATACACTTCCCAGCTCAAACTCTGACACTTATTTATTTTTTTAAAAAGTTTATCTACTAGCTTCGTTACCAGCACCATTCAAAATGTTTTACAAATCAATAAAATACAATAAGAGATGGAACAAGAAGGATGACAGTCAGAAATAGAAGCCATCAAAATATTTCCTTCCCAAATCATAAAAATCAATTACAAGTTACTCTTCTAGAGGAAGTAAGATGGTCTTTAGCTCTTTTCAAAAACTTAAGTTGGTTTCTATTCCTAAATGAATTGGTAAAGCATTCTATAATTGTAGACTAGTCACACTAAAGGCTTTAGATCTCCAGGTTACCCTATGAATAAAGGCTATGTCAGGGACTTCTAAAAAGTGACCTTGAGAAGATCATAATTGCCTCTTAGGAACATACGACTGTAGTCTCTTTTTTTTTTGAAATACAAAGCTTTTCCATTCCTTATAACTTTGAATATCAGCACCAACAGGACATTATTCCAAATATAAATCTATGCGGCCAATCTTAGAATGGTGCTATGTGTCTGAAATTGCTGGCGGACAAATCCATGGCTATACCTGCCCTTGGGCATGAATAGGCACCAAAAAGTGCTTGATTGAACAATCTAGTATCAGTCAGCTGGAAAAAAAAAAAAAAAGAAAGCCCTAACGTTCTTCAAATACTTTATGGTCTTCAATTGCTGCTTGGATATCTCACTGCTGCTTGAAACTGAACATGGCCAAAACTGAGCTTCTTATTTTCCCCCTAAAACCTCTTCTGCTCTTTCCCCTTTCTCAGTCTCTGTGGATAACTCTCTACTCCTCCCTGTTTCCTTGGCTCGCAACCTTGGAGTCGTCTTTGACTCCTCTCTCTCCTTCTCCACACACATCCATCTGATAGCTAAGACCTGCCATTTCTTTCTCTATAATATCAACAAAATCTGCCCATTCCTTTCTGAACACACTATTAAAACACTTATCCACTCCTTTGTCGCCTCCCACCTGGACTATTGTAACCTAATCCTTGCTGGTCTCCTGCTGAATCATCTCTCTGAATTTAGAAAATGACTGGCCAAGTTTGTTTTAGCTTCTATCCAATTAGGCGGGGCCATCCCTGACATAATGGGGGTTTCCCTTGCTTGATTGGTGATTCCGAAGACTGACGTGTGGTCTGATCAGCCAATGTCTAAAGAGAGTTGACATTGGTCTAAATGTCAAAGACTATTTTCTATAACGCAAAAAGCACCCAACCCATCTATTGACCCGACATCCAGCCTTCCCATGCTACTGAAATTCAGGGTTTAATCATGGCCTCTCCATACTGATCATCTAACTGCCTTCTTGGAGGCCTGTTAGGGTCATAACTGCCACTCCCCAACGGCTTTTGGTACCTGAGTAGGTCATGCTTCTGCTGTCTCTTCTTGTGGCCCACAGGACTGAAAGCCAGTGTTAAAAGGAAAAATCCATACTGCTGTGTTTCCCTTGGAAAATCTCATAGACCAGAGGGGGGCCAGTATTATTTTCAACCACACATTTTGCAGGTGCAAAGTGTGCGGATTAAAGACCCAGAAAGCAGGTATGGAGATTCGAGAGGAAACCGCTGTGCTTGCTGGTTTGGGCCCAACCGCTGTTCTGTCTCTTTTCCCCACAGAAGGCCCTGGTCAATTTTGAAGTGGTTTTCCGCACAGGTCAGCACCCATTTATCTGCTGAAAGTCCTTTGACAATTTCTCTGTATAACAGTACCACAAAACATTTGGGGGTGGGGGGAGTTATTGAAGGAAATTGATGGCTGAATATTGTTGTGGTTTGAGTTTTGAAGCAAATGATATGAGAGGGAAATTCATAGTTCAGGGGAAACGATGATGTTCCCTACTACTAATACTATTTAGCACTTATAAAGCGCCACGCATGCAGCGCTGTACAGCTAGCCTACAAGAGGTGGCTAACATACAAGAGACAGTCCCTGCGGGCCGAGGGAACAGGAAGGATAGTAGATCCATCCACATGGACTGAGAGAGGGGGAAGTGGGGGGGGAGTTGGGTGGAAAGATGAGGAGTTCAGTCTTGGCCATGTTCAGTTTCAATCGCGATGAGACATCCAGGCGGCGATGTCCGAAAGACAAGCAGAGATCTTGGACTGGGTTGCCGGAGAAATATTAGGTGTGGAGAGGTAGATTTGGGAGTCATCGGCATAGAGATGGTACTGAAAGCCATGGGAAGAGACAAGCGCGCCAAGGCCTTGGGTATAGAGAGAAAAGGAGGGGGTCCAAGACAGATCCCTGGGGTACACCTACATGGAGTGGGGTAGGGGAGGAGGAGAAGCCACCAGAGCATACACTGAATGAGCGATAGGAGAGGTAGGAGGAGAACCAGGATAGTACAGAGTCCCTGAAGCCAAGCGAGGAGAGGGTGGTGAGGAGAAGGTAATGGTCAACGGTGTCAAAGGCAGCAGAAAGGTCAAGAAGGATGAGGATAGAATAGAGGCCCTTAGATTTAGCCAGGTGACTTTTGTAAGTGCAGTTTCAGTGGAGTGTAGGGGACGGAAGCCTGATTGTAGTGGGTCCAGGAGGGCCTGGGAGGTGAGGAAGTCGAGGCAACGATGGTGGACTGCTCGTTCTAATAATTTTGGATAAGAAGGGAAGGAGGGAGATGGGCCGATAGTTAGAAGGGCAAATGGGATCAAGTGAGGGTTTCTTGAGGAGGGGTGTGACAACAGCATGTTTGAAGTCAGTGGGGACAGTTGCAGTGGAGAGTGAGAGGTTGAGGATATGAGTGATGGAGGGGACGATGGTGAGGGAGATGGAACATAGGAGATGGGTGGGGAATGGGATCTGATGAACAGATGGTTGGTTTGGAGGAGGAAAGAAGAAGTGCGGTTTCTTCTTCAGAGATTGGGGGGAAGGAGGAGAGGGTAGCAGGGGGAGTATGGGTGGGGGAGGAGAGATGGGGGGAGGGGAGGTGGATGAGGGGGGAGGGAATTAGAGGGTAATTTTGAGAATTTTGTCCTGGAAGTAGTCGGCTAGGGTTTGGGCAGAGAGGGAAGGCGGGATCGGGGGTCGGGGGGACCTTGAGGAGAGAGTTGAGGGTGTTAAAGAGACAGCGTGGATTAGAGGCAAGGGAATTGGTCAGATGGATGTAGTAGTCTTGTTTGGCAAGTGCTAGGGCTGATTGGAAGGAGCCAAGCATGAATTTGAAGTGTAGAAGGTCATCCAGGGAGTGAGATTTGGACCAGGCTCGTTCGGCAGAGCGGGCAGAGATGCATAGGTAACGGGTTGTGGGTGAAAGCCAGGGCTGGGGAATAGATCGTTTTACCGGACGTGAGGTGGGAGGGGCAAGAGTGTCGAGGGCTGAGGATAGTGTGGCATTGTATGAGGATAATGCTTTGTTGACAGACTTGGAGTATAAAATGGAGGAAAGAGATGGAGAAATGGTGGAGGAGAGAGTCAGGGGATTAATATTATGAAGGTTTCTAAATAGGTTGGAGGAGACAGGACGAGGTTGGGAAGGCGGGAGCTGAAGAGTAAATGTTAGTAGGTGATGGTCAGATGAGGGAAGGATTGATTTGCGGATGTTTGAGGGACAGGAATTGGAGAAGAGTATTAGATCAAGGCAGTGGCCGTGTAGGTATGTGGGGCAGTGGAGCAGAGTTGGAGGTCGAACGAAGAGGTAAGAGTGAGGAACTTTGAGGCATGGGGGTCGGAGGGGTTGTCGACGTGAATGTTGAAATCGCCAAGAATAAGAGTGGGGGAGGAGGGATCCATAAAGGCAGAGAGCCAGGAGTCGAAGTCAGTGAGGAAGGTTGATTTGGATTTGTCAGGTGGGCGAAAAATAACAGCTACACGGAGGGGAAGTGGTGTGAGGAGGCGAATGGAGTGGACTTCAAAGGAAAGGGGGGAGTGTGATTGGGGTGGCAGGAGGGGTTGGAATTGGCAGGAGGGGGAGAGTAGGAGGCCAATGCCACCACCGCGGCCAGTAGATCGAGGTGTATGGGAGAATTGGTAGCCCCCCATAGCAGAGAGAGGCAATGGATGCGGTGTCATCTGGGGGGAGCCAGGTCTCGGTCAGGGCAAGAAGGTGTAGGGCATTAGAGATGAAGAGATCGTGAATAAAAGTAGTTTTTTTAGTGACTGAGCATGCGTTTCATAGGGCGCAGGTAAACGGGAGAGCGGATGGGGGAGGAGAGGGATATGGATAAGATTGGATAAGTTACGTGTGGATTTCTTATTAGAGTAGCGTGGGGGCCTATTTCTAGGGTAGTATCGAGATCTAGAGGGAGTAGAGTGTGGATGGATATGTCTGGGTGTATGTGCTCTCCAAGAGGGACATGAGGGGGGAGAAGTGAGGGATAAATTGATGGTATCAGATAGGTTAAGTGGGGGATTATATTTGGGGGTAGGGTTGGAGTTGACATGAAAGGTTGAGTGACTGTGGAATGAATGGGGGAGGGTGAAAGGAGGGAGGAGCGGGATGTGGATGAGATTAGATAGGGTACGTGAGGAACTTTCTAACTTTCTTTAGTGTGGGAGAGAAATCGGGGGGGGGGGGGGGCCAGGGTTGGGGTTGATGTTACCTGATGAGAGAAGGAGAATGAGTATTAGGGAGCGAGGTAAATTGGAGATAGTACGGCGGAAGCGAGGATGGGGTTGCCTTAAAGAGAGGGGAGGTACGTTGAATGCGGAGGATGGTGTGAAGAAGCTCAAGAGCAGATGCTCGGCTAGGGGGCAGAACAGAGGGAGAAGTGAGGAAGGTAGAGAGGGGGGCAGGTTGAATGCAGGGAATAGTGTGGAGAGGCTCTGGAGTGGGTGCTAGGCTAGGGGGCAAAGTGGAGGGAGAAGTGAGGAGGGTAGGGGGAAGAGGAGGGAGGCTGTTGATAGGAGGGGAGGCAGTTGGGGAGGAAGAGGAAGAGAATGACAATAAAATGTGGGGCCATGGTAGTGGGCAGCAAGGTCTGAGCAAGCAGTGGGTAACAGTTCTACGCAGGCAGTGGTAGCAGTACAAGCAGAGAGCGATCGTGCTTACTCAGATCCAGGGGGCTGCGGTGAAGTGGAAGAGTAGGATGGATGGAACACACCAGAGCGTCCCCGGGCCCACGCCTAAGGGCCACGCCAAAGGGCCCTCTGGCAAGGCCCTCAGGCCCGGGCCCGGCCAAGGGGGCACACCGCTTTTAAAGGGCCGCTGCCCTTTGATGTGTCGGCGGCGGCGGTGTGCTCTGTTCCCAAAACATTTTTGCTGCTTCTGACTCACCAGGGAGGGAGGATTACATTTGTATTATTTTCTTTCAAGAAAAAATAGATAAAGTCTGAGCTGAATAATTTAAAGTTGCATTGCAGGCATTTGTCCTACTCATTAGTTATCTAGGAATGCTTTCATATAGGATAAAAGAGAGATGCACACAGCCTTCCAATACCCCTGTGGATCTCCCTTTCCTGGGCACCCTACACCCCTCTGCACACCCATCATCTTGGAATGTAGTAGCAGCCTAATGGTTAGAGCAGTGGACTAAAGCCAGTGTTCAAACCCCATTGCTGCTCCTTGTGATCTTGGACAAGTCACTTAACCCTCCATCACCTCAGATACAACCTTAGATTGTAGGTCCTCCAGGGGCAGGAAAATAACTGAATATAATTTGCTTTGAGTCCTGAAAAAAGGTGTGTGCTAAATCCAATCCTCTTTCCCTTTATCTCTCCTCCCCAGACTCCTTCAATGCCCTCTGAACATCCACCTCCCTTCCCTGGGCCCGTAAACTGCTCCCCCCATCTCACTCCGCATGTCCCTAAACTCTGCCCTTCTATAATAGATTCAAGGTGCGTGTGTAAGCAGTGAGTTTAGAAATGGTGTATGTAGCACTGTTCTAAACTCACTGCTTAGGCATAAATGCCAATTTTCACATGTTAATATACTTTTCACACATATGAAGAATGTGCAACTCTTCTTAAATCACCTCCAGTATTACATAGCCTATTAGAACACAACTGAAAACTCTATTACGGGTGTCGAACTAAAGAACGTAAGCGAGGGAGCTTAACCTTTTTGTTTAATCTTATTACAGTTACGGTTGGCTGCAGTTTTGCCAGAGTAAGTTGGGGTACATTTTCATTAACTGTGCTATCACACTTGCTCTGATTACATCGCTGTCCTCAGTTCACACTGAATGAAAATGAACCACACTAGCAAGTGTTGTACCTGGATGTCACGTGAGTTTGATAGATCCTAGCAAACCGTCCTCCTTCATGTCACAAGATCAGATGTGCTCAAATATCTGGGTCCGTCTTCTGCTATAAAATCCTGTCTCTTCAGCAGTGCATCAGATCTTTAAATATTTTGGTTTAGTTCGGGTTTGGATTCAGCTTTACCAAAGTATTTCTCGTTCAGTTCCAATTGAGGTCAATAAACATTTTGTTCTGGTGTGAAATGGAGAAAAAAAACTGAAATAATTGGACTTTCTACTGCTTTAATATAGAAAACAAACAAAAATGTGTTTAGTGATGTTTGTTGTAAAGTAAGTGGTAGACACCTGGATCCCTCGGTCTGCAGCAGCGCTCTCTTCTGATAAAGAGCGCATGTCTCCCTCAAACTGATCCCCGTTCATTCCCAAGATACAATACGGTTTCCACAGTAAACACTCCTGCTGACTTTTTCTAAAACACTTATTCTGAACCAGAAACCAGTATTTTTTTCCTGGTTTGGGTTCAGCAGAAATATTTAAATATTGGTTCAGGTTCCATACTGGCTCAGGCAAAAATAACAGCTAATTCTGGTTCTGGGTTCAAGTTAACTCCCTTCCTGGTCTTTAGAAATTACTTTTTTTAGCATATCCAAAATGTAGCAAAATGTAAAAGCTGTCATTGGTTAATACATATTAAAACATCATTTTTAGTACTACGGGATATATGCAGCATTGCACAGGCCTGATAAAGATGATGAATTTCCAAGCACATCTTGACAAACTACCCATACCCGTTACATCTTATGAACTCCAGAGGGAGGCGCTCTAAACATGATGCAAGCACTACGCCGAGCACTAGTAGTGAATTTGAGAGACTGAGATCATACTCCACATACTCTGGCTTCGAAGTGAGGTTCATGACTGTCATTATATGCACAAACCTAACCCATTTGGAGAAACTACCCCTGGTGGCAAATATTTGGGTGCAACGTGTCCCTGCTCCACATTGTTTATAGTCTACATGGGTACTTGAGACAATGGGAGATGTGGAGCCCGATTCTCAGAGGGATACATCCAGACAGTCCAGACATCCACGATGAAGACGTGCCTGTTTGGACCCAATTCTGGACCGAGGGAACTAAAAGTTCCTGTAGTGCATAGAATCAAGCCCATGGCTAGCCCGGCGTGCCCCCGACTCCTGCGGTTTAGGCCCCCCCTCATCCCCGCTGCCTGACCCAAGGCTGGCCTGCCAGGACCTGGAATCCCCCCCTCCCCACCCTCCACCCAGCCCCGGCCCTGGGTGGTTCCCCGAGCCTGATCACTGGGAAGGTGCTGCTTACTCTACCTTTTGAGGTGGAATAAGCAGCATGTCCGCTTTGACCCAGCAGGACATACAGGGCTGTGACCTGAATCGTCACTATGTCCTGCCAGGCTGGCCCGCCCTTGCTCTGTCCAGATCCTCCCCCCCCCCCCCAACCCTTTCCCCGTCCTACTGCTCAGGACGTACGGGGAGAGCAGGAGGGGGAATCATGCCTGGTTGGCTTGTGGGGCTGCACGTCTTGCTGGAACGTGCAGCTCTGCAACCTGTGTCCCAGAATCGGGCCCAAAGTGACCTACTCAAAGTCAAAATGAATTTCAGTGGCAAAAGCAGGAAATGAACTGTGACTTCCCTGGTTTGTTAAGAACACAGCCTAGTGTTTACTCTGGCAATGTTATGCCTGTCATTTGGAGAGTCCTGGCGGGTCTTTCCTGCTGCTTTGGTCTTCCAGCTTGATCTGAACTGGGGCTGCAGTGTGGTGTCTCAAAGGCTTCCTGAAGAACCGTGCAATCACAGAACCTGGGTCCAGCCACTAGATGTCATTGTGCAATGATTGGGACTATTTCTCCCCCCCCTCCCCTCCAAAGACTGTGAGTAGGGTTTCGACAGCAGGGGTTCTCAGCCCAGTCCTTGGGACACACCTAGACAATCAAGTTTTCAGAATAACCACAGTGAACATGCATGAGAGAAATTTGCATATAATACAGGCAGTGCTCGTAAATCTCTCTCATGCATATTCATTGTGGTTATCTTGATAACCTGACTGGATTGAGAACGCCTGCTCTACAGCATCAACAGCCTGGCTAACCTGCGAAGCAGAAGACTTGAGTTAGGTCCCTCCACATGATAGTACATAGCAACACCGTCTCTGAGTCACTGGGCCAGCCCCTGTAAACCTGTTGTGTAAAATGCTTCATATAACGAAAGCGAAGAAGGTCTTTAGAGTGATTCTTCAGGTTCTGAATCTAAGAAAGCTTTTCTCAGAATCTTCCAGCCCGTAACTCAATGAAATGCGCTGTCTTCCTTTATAAATGCTATCAGGTCAGTATAAAACTGTGGCCGTCGCTGCCGTTAAATATAATCTGGATATTCAGCACTGATGTCGGCCAACGCTGAATATCTGGATTTAGTTGTCAGCACCGGCACTATCTCCATAGCAGCAATAGTCAGCATTTTTGCTGTCCTAAGTTATATGGATGGTTACCCAGATAGTGGCACTGAAAATCACCACTGTCCGGATAAGAGCCGGTTCCATGTTTACTCTATTCAGAATAATGGAGCCTGCTGTTGATAGGTATCTGTATGGGTTATGTCCTTATACAACTAGCTTCTGTAGAGTGCTTTGTAAGGTAACGTTTCTGAACTTCAGAAGTCTATCATGCATCTTTAATGTGACCAAGATATCAGAATATCGAATGCTCTAAACTGCACAGTGTCCCTATTCCCCTTAGTTCTTTGCAAGATTCTGCTCCATGCTGGCTGCAGATGCTCGAAGGTGTCGGTGCCTCAGTATTCGGGGATTTCATTTCATGGTTAAACTCGGTGATTTTTGAAGTTTTCACTGGGGTAAACACAATAGTGTGTGAATGGAAGCACTCAAAGTATTCTCTTAATGCTGCATTCTCTGACCTCGGGGGAAAGCACTATCGTCCATCCTAAGAATAAATCTCCAGGAACAAGCAGGAATAAGTCTTCACATATGGGTACGTCGGTACCGACGGAGTCCGCGCGGGAACGCTTCCCAGCGTCCAATCAGAAAGCTTTTGGAAGCATCCCAACACGCCTGCGTGCTGCCTTCCCGCCTTCCCAACTGCCTCTCCTCAGTTTTCGTTTTTCCACGGAGCCGGCAGGACGTTCTCCTGTCACCACAGAAAATTCTTCTTTTATTTTTTAGTTTTCTTGTGGTCGCGGCTGCCTTCCCCGACGCCACCGGTACCGCCGGTGTTTCTTTTTTCTTTTCTTGTAAAATATTTTCCCTTTAAGGAATATATTTTTCTTTTTTAGTGTCTCACGGTTCTCAGGCCTTCTAGGCCTCTCCATTTTTCCTCATGGAACCGCCAGCCACTTTCCCCAGGAAATGTACAAACTGTGGCGGTACAACTTTATTTTTAGACACTCACAATTGGTGTCTAACCTGCTTGGGTCCTGACCATTTTCCTCCGGAGCCCTCAGGCACCAGTATGGTGAGAAGAAGTTTTCAACATCGAGTTCCCCTCGACACGCAGTCCCCCTCTAACTTCAGGGCACCAACCATATCTTCTTCTACACAGGATCAGGTAACCCAAAAACAGTCTGTTAAGACTAGCCAGTCCTCGAGCGGCAGTTCTCATGCACAGCATAGAGATGCCTCCGCCTTGCCCTCGAGAATCCACTGGCTTCAAAACCCCGGTGGGAGTCTTCGGCCTCCAAAGCCTGTGTGGGGTTTCAGGTTGTTCCTGAGGTTCACCCCTCACAGAACATACCTGAGCCATGTCCGGTGGTGGCATCCGCTTCGAGCGGTACCGATACCCCGGCATCGGCACTGGTGTTGGATGAAATATTCCTCACCAAGGATCATTGTCTGGCGTCCTCAGTACCTACGGGCCCGGTGGATACACTTCAGACCGACTTTTCAGTATCAGTATCGACACCGATACTAGTACCGACGTCGGTACCCTCCAGACGTGCATCGATAGACTCGCTTCCTTTGATGCCAAGTCTGGAATCGATCTCCAGTCTGGAGGACTGGGTACCGACTCGCCTTGGTACTGACTCCCGTCGGTACCGAAGGCTCGGTTCCGATGCTTCGGATCCGCAACTCTTGGTTCCTCCGATACCGTTAGAGTTGCCACCGGCTGGTCTTCTTCCACCGGTATCAGATACGGTACCGAGATCGTTACCGATATCCACAGTACCATTACGGTCGGTACCTTCCATGCTTCTCTTGTCAGGCTCGCTTCCCTCGATGCCGAGTCTGGAATCGATCCCTAGCATGGACGATCTGTTACCGACTGTTGCTGGTTCTGACCTGCAGCACCAGCGACCACCATCTAAGGATCCCATACTGCACCATTCAGGATCTTCTATTCCTATATACTGGAATAGATCCCTCGGTGCCAACGCTAGTTCTTCATCAGATCTAGCCTTTCCAAGGGAAATTCCCTCTGGGGATCCTTCTTTCCAGACTTTCCTCCTGGATATGGCAAAATCACTTGCCATTCCTATTTCTGGACAAGATCCTACACAAGGGAATACAGAATACCTCTCTGTTCCTAGCGAAGCAAAGGAGAATATAATGCTTCCTTTGCATCATTCTTTGCAGGATCTCCTTCTACGAATGTGGGAAGCTCCTTTAAAGGTACCCCCACTTTCCAGAGCAACTGATCTCCTATATCAGGTGCCCCCCTCTCCAGGGTTTCAAAGGACTCAACTTCCTCATCATTCCATTGTAGTGGAATCAGCATTGAGGCGAGTGAAGAGTAATTAAAAGCACTCTTCTTGTCCGCCAGGTCGTGAGTCTAAGACACTAGATGCCTTTGGACGTCAAACCTTCCAGACATCCATGCTTTCAGCAAGAATTCTCTCATATATTTTGTATATGGGTCTATCTCTTGAGGAGGTCACAAGAAAATTACATCTTTTGACTCCTTTTTCTTCAAGAGCCCAAACAAGCAGACTATTCCTTACTGGTTAGTCATGCTCATAATATCTCTAGGTTTCTTAATCGTGCTTCCCTAGACTCCTTTGAGTCTGTTAGCAGGACTTCTGCTATAGCTATAGGGGCACGACGTAGAGCCTGGCTCCAAGCTTCAGACTTGGACAAATGGGCACAAGAAAGACTGGGAAATACTCCTTGCACTGGAGAAAATCTCTTCAACAAGGAGTCTTTACTCCAGGTTACTCAGTTATCCACTGACTTTCCTGTTTCCAGGGGCTTTTCTACGCCGCCTTCTTTCCCAGTAGGTAGGAAATGTCCTACCAAACTTTCTTCCCCTAGGGGGAGAAGGTTTTGTCCATCATCTGCCCATCATACAGATGTTCCCAAACAGGGGAAACATTGCCCTGGTCTGAAGAATCTACTAACTCAACAGAGTCAACAAACCCAGCAGTCGCGGGGTTTCAAATAGATCATTGTCCCTCTTGGTTGCTGGTTAGGGTAGCAGTCTGCTTCTTTTCACTTGCAGTATCTGCACTAATTTATCCTAACCTACCTAGATATCTCTTCATGAGACATCTTTTCTCTAAGAGTCTTTATGATGATCATGCCCATACTTAACAGATTTCCTCTTCCTCTTGGAGGAAAGAGAGGTAACAACAATAGACAGTTGTTTTTCCATGTATTGGCATGTATCATCTCACCTGTCGGAGACTTCCTCCATTAATTGGTCTCTTGCAACTCTGTCTTACCTCCCTCTTACTACAACATTTAGTTTGTAAGAGTGACTTTTTGCACGGGTAAGCCCTTATGGTCCTCTACCTGTTCTACCGGGGGATTCTCCCTTCTGGAGCTGTCTTCCCCCTTGTTACCTTAGGGCAGCTCCTCAGACAATAGGAAGTCCTACCATGGCTGTTTCTTTTTTCCAAAAAAAAAAAAGAGGAGGGAAAAGAAATTCTCCATGATTGCCTTGATAGTTGCTGCAAATGCAGCAATTCCTAGTGGTTAAACCATTGGTTTTGTTCACTACACAACCAAGGATTTTCCCCTCCACTAGCAATCCTCCTAGCCTTGGTGCTAAGTTCCAAACAGGGTATCAACCTTGTTTGGGAAACCCTATTATCACAGTTTGGTTGGTTAACTTCTATTCTTCGCCCCCTTGTCCTTGGCAGAATAGCTGGTTACCTGCTGGTTTTCCACAGCCAGTTTTTTCTTCTAACCAACCTGCAGCATACTCTCTGCAACTCTACAGAGTAGCTTTGCACTATGGGCCCTTGCTAGAGAGCATTAGTATCTTGCCTAGCAGATAACCCCAGATGGTTAAAAGGGGTTTCCCCAGTCATGTTTCATGCCTGGCAGGTATTCTCTACCCTTTCCATCTTATCTTAAAAATCTTTTGAGGCATAAGCCTCAGGCCTTTCAATACGTGAAAGCCTAAAGAAGGGCCAATTCCCTGGCTTGGCCCATATCTCCTAGGGTCTCAAGTCAGAGATAAATTCTTCACTGGCAGCTAGAGGATACCTAATACCCATCTTGCCCTCATAGGCGGATCACTAGGGTATCTTCTTCCAGAGGCCTCCTCTATCCAATCTCCATATTACAATTCTGGAGATATCTGGACTTCCTGTCTGCAGACTGCCGTTATCCTCTGCCATTTTCACGTAGGCCATCCTGGTTACTCAAGAGCTCAAATTCTGCAAAGAATTAAGCCGCCTTTTTGTCAGGGACACCTTTCCTCTGACTATGCCAGTCATAACCAGGAGAAGAGGATTTTTTCTATTTTATCTATTCAAGCAGGTATCAACCTTCTTGCTATTAGATAAATCTTCCTCTCTCCCTATAAAGGGGGAGGGGGTTCTCTGGACATCTCTCCATCCATATACCTGGAGACATGTCTCTATATGCCTGCCTATTCATCTAGGTATATATATATATGCTGATTTATATCTATCTGTGTGTCTTCTGCCCATACATATCTCTTTATAGATATATGCATATATACCCTATATGTGTATATATTTAAATCTACATGTATATATGTGTATATATATATATATATATGTATATATGTGTATATATATATATATGTGTGTGTATATATATATATATATATATATGTATATGTGTATATATATGTACATATATATTAATACATATAATGAGATATATTTTTAGATAGATCTGTATCCATCTACTTATCTATCTGTCTGTTAGGATCACATATCCTAACATTCCTTTATGTTCCTGACAGATGGGCACTAACCCTATCAATGCTGTACCAGCATACCTAGGGGACTACACCTAGAACCACTCCTGTGGTAATTAACCTTTTCAGGTTAGGTACTCCTGAAGCTCTCCATGTACCTTTCTTTCCTAATTGACCTCATTTAGGAAAGACATTGCAAAGCTTCTGTTGCTCTAAAGCTTAGCGCTCCTGAGTCTGTCCTTACCTTTTTATCAGATACAAGGGTTTCCATACCCTTTCTTCCCTACATGGACTGATTCCAGCCCCAGTCCAGTTGGGTCAGACTAAATTTTTCTCTTGGCCCTAAATTTGTACTGTTTTTGGACCAAAGCAGCTTAAGCTTTCCTTAATAGTACCTTCTGCATCTCCGCTGAAGCTCTACCTCTCATACTACCCCAGTTTTCCCCTGGGGCTATTTTTCTCACCCTAAAGGGTTCTGACCTCCACTTGTTTTTTGTTCTACTTTATTACCTCTACTTCTCAGTGAGGTACCCCTTGAGCACATTCACTGGCTCTTCTATCAGATCCATATGTAGCTCGGTGCACTTGTGCAATGCCAACAAGGGAGGCCCAGATTACAGCTCTTTTCTGTATTCAACTCCTACCCTCCATCCCCAGGATGCCTGAGGTCCTGAGGAATAGCATGGCTCGTTCTAGACTTGCAACATGCTAGGACTCCCTCCGGGCATCTGAGCTTGGGAGTCCCCATATTTGAAGACTCATTCCTGCTTGTTCCTGGAGATAGCACAGTTACTTACCTGTAACAGGTGATCTCTGGGAACAGCAGGAATAAGTCTTCACAACCCACCCACCTCCCCTAGGAGTTGCATTTCTCTATCTCTATCTTTCCCTTCCTTGCTCTCTCTCTTTCTTTGTCTCAGCTTTAAAACTTAACTGAGGAGAGGCAGTTGGGAAGGCGGGAAGGCAGCACGCAGGCGTGTTGGGATGCTTCCAAAAGCTTTCTGATTGGACGCTGGGAAGCGTTCCCGCATGGACTCCGTTGGTACCGACATACCCATATGTGAAGACTTATTCCTGCTGTTCCCAGAGATCACCTGTTACAGGTAAGTAACTGTGCTTTAGTTCAATGTGAAAACGAACACTCTTTTGATATAAAAAGCTTCATATTTTGTGTACAGCAGATAGAAGCTTAGTTTTTAGATGAAATAGAGCACATGGTATTCCTTTATCTCAGTGGAGGTGCCTGCTGGCAGTCATGTCTGCTGCCTTTTAACCAGATCCCAAAAAACCTCACATCTTAGCACGTCAGATGTTTCTCAGGCTCTTCTCCGGCATGATCCTCTGATGTGTAAATGGAATCCTTGTTCTTTCCCCCTTTTTATACTTGACCAGTGAGCATTAAGTTTTTCCTTAACGGAGTCTCCTTACCTGGTTTGAGCATGTCAGCATGCTGGTTATCCTTCTAAACTGTGTCACCTTGGGGATGTTTCAGCCTTGCGAAGACGTGAATTGTAATTCGGAGAGATGCAGAATACTGGAGGTAAGAAACTTTTTAAATTACCTGGGAAAACATGTCGGTGAAAAGCTTCTGACTTCCATTTCTCTACCACAGTCTTCTGGAAAGCTCACATGTTTTGAGGTTTGTCAAACCCCTTAAAGTTTCTGCAGGTGTTCTTGATGTTGAATGAAACATGTAGATGCTTGTGAGGTTTTTGTATGTTTTGGTCCATAACGGAGACTGCACAAAAAACTGGTAGACATCAGCTAATAGACATTTGGAGTCTGTTTACTACAGTGTGTTAGTCTTTTGCAGCTAACGCCAGACAAGAGCTGCAAAAAGCCAGCGTTTAGTGGGCAAAGTCGCACACTATTTGCAGGGGGTGATCCCAACATGTCCCCTGCCGATACTGCAGAGAAAATGCTGCGATCACGGTGGGCCAGCTTTGCAGCTGCAGCTAATGCCACCTTTTCGGGTAGAAATAGCTGCATGTGTGCAGCCTGCAGAATGTGTTACTACCGCATGATGTGAAGGCCCGCTCCCCGGCCACATCCCCCCTCCCCCATCGAGCAACCGCCATGCGAAATATAGCTACTGCAGAAAAAGGCCTACGGTAGCTGCATTTCCCCCATGTTTTCTGTCTTTCCGGTGCGACAATCCCCTGTTAGCAGGGCAAAGACAGCGAAGAGAGATCCCTTTGTGGACATGGCAGCCGTCACCTGCCCCTGGCTAACACTTCTCACTTTATAGCCAGAACTCCCATAATGGCTTAGTGTCTGCCAGTGGATGGAACTGGTCTGATGCCATTTGGAAGAACGTATGTAACCAGCTACTACTAGGAACACGTTGAAATGCTTTACAGCTTCTCACCCATGGCCCCTGTTTTTCCCCAGGAGCAGTTACAGGGGCAAACAAAATATACAACTATTTTTGTTTTAACAAATTCATAGGTCTTCGTTGTCCTTTTTTAAAATAGATTTTATTTATTTATTTAAAACACGTATATATCATGATTTCTGAAAAATCATTCAATGCAGTTTACGTAACCTCCACAAAACACAAAAGTAGAACAGAAAGCAGAAAATATACAATAGCCAAACTGAAAAACATGCCATTTTGAACTGGTAACCTGTTGTAGTGGGCTCTGATATTAAAAAAGCATGTTTTCCCACCTCTAGCTAGCATGTCACCCAAACAAAATGGGCGGAACAAAATGGAGGGGGAAACTTGTGAGAGTTCATTTAAAAAAAAAATTGGATGTGTGAAGCTGCACCCCATTTTATGAAAAATGTCATATAGCATGATCCTGGGTTAGCTGTGCAAACTTGTACGTTTAGAGCTCCTCGGGGTATAATAGATCACCATGAGCAGGCAGGTACTTTGCATGACCTTTGTGGTTTAGGTCTGAAAATCTTTCAATCTGTCAGAATCCAGACACAGGAACAGCCTGCACCTCCATAGTATGTGACCTACACCCTCGTACTCCCGAGTTTTCATTAATCACAAAAGAGTTCCTAGCAAGACAGACATGAAAATGAGGGGCTAGTGAGGCAAGATGTCTGGCCATCTCATGAGCCTTCAGCGATATAAGACCATTGCGACCTAGTTCTTTTTGCACATTGCACCTCACCATAATACAGCAATTATGTGACATAAAAGAGCAGGCCACACAGAGATGAAACATTTCAGTAGAGTGCTGTCTGGTAAATTCAAGGTGACAAGGTTATATTTTGCACCACTGTCTCCAAATGTAACTCTGAAACACAAAATGTAATGTCTGTTTTCCTGTGCCTAGCTAATGCTTCAGTGTAGTGAAAAGCCTCTGTCTCCCTGGGCTTGGACGATGCTGAGGACTGGAACAAGTTATCACATACCTTCAAGTAGTTTGGTAACTCTAAAATGACCAAGATGGCTGGTAGCACTGTTGGAACTGCACATCTAGCTTGGAGGCCCACACCAACTTCAGAGGAGGAGGGTGCAACCATTCCCCTGCTGTTAGCAAGTTGTAAATGCGTGGTACTGTGCTAACCGGCACGTGTGTGCCCTTATACCACCCATTCAGGTGGTGGTAAGTTCACCCACGCATTCATGGTTAGCACATGCCCAGAACGCCCATGCTAAATGTGATGTGCCATCAACACCCATGTTTCGCCCCCAACCCACCCAATCCATGCCCAGTCGTATACGACCCAATTAACATGGGATTTTTAGCCCAACATTTAGCATGCTTGCCGCGCACTAAACCCTACGTGGTTTAATAAAAATGGCCCAAAGTGGCACAGATTGCACACAGAAAGGCTTTTTATGGTCTAATCTATTTTCATATTAGATATTTAATTTTACTTTTGAACGATACTGTAATCTTGAAGAGCTTTAACACCTTTCATTGGACCCATAGAAAAATGTCTGTTGTACCTGAGCTTTCAAGACCAGATGACTGTTTTCTTCAGATTTCAAGAGTTATTCAAGCCCATCTCAGCCTTTTCTTCCCCAAAAGAACAGACCTGCATGGCCCCAATAGCTCTTTTATTGCAACAGTTGGGGGAGAGAATATTATTTAATAAAAGGTATCTCCAGGACCCAAACAGCTATCAGAGTTCTGCACTAACTAGCACTATCATAACAACAGGATTAATCTTTTCATTTATGTAATACATTTTGCACTGGGAAATTTAGAGGTGGTTCTTTTATTTTCCATTATTCCTCTTCCCCTTCTATACATAAGAACACAAGGATTGGTTGATCTTCCCCCATGTGCAGCCCACCTGCACACCAGGGTTGCCAGCACTCTACATGTGACTAGATAAAAATGATTATTTTCCTACTGCCCCTCAAAAGTACACTTCAAGTGCTACAATTTTATCTAACAAGGAATTAGAATAAAATGGTCTTTATATGAAGCCAATAGTAAGTGCATATCTTCTATTTGCACATTTCAAAATGTAACTTATTTGAATGCAGCTTTCCTCTGCCTGTGTTCACAGATACTGAAACATTTTCAAAGCTTAATCGAATGTTCTGTTCAACCCTTTATAACAGTAATCTACTCTTTTGTGTGTTAAAACAAGAATTCCTTTCTTGAAGGACTAGAAAATTACATTTGATAATGCATTTCGTACAGACTTTCTATTGTACATATCACGATTAATTCTGCTTCAGTATCTTTGGAGATCTGCAGAAGCAATACAACCTGCAACGTCCCTGGGAAAGTCTTTACTTTCAGAACATTAAAATAAATATTTTGATAGATTTTTTTAGAGCTTGCCAAAGGCTTGTCTGATTTTTGTAACAAAGTGAACCTTTAATTAAATATGTATATAGGAAAGGGCTAAATCTCCCTAGATTTCTACATCTTATAGAAGCTGTCTGCAATTTATTTCCATGCCTTTCTTTCCAATGAAGGGATGTAATGTTAAATGCCGTTGAGTCAATGTCGACTCATGGCGACTCTGTGGATAGTTGTCCTAAACTGTGCTCAGAAAGTAATACAAGCTTTCATTGTATTCCATTTTGTTGAGCTGACATTTCTAAACAAATGTGAGACTGGAGAAAGCAAATTTCCACTTGCTCATTAGGTATAAATTTTGAGAATTAAATTGATCTATAGATAAGACAGGAAGAAAATTGATGCCTTTGAATTAGGGTGCTGGCGGCGAATACTGCATATACCATGGACTGGCCAAAGGACAAACCAGTCAGTACTACAGGAGATCAAACCTAAGCTTTCTTTAGAAGCTCTGATGACAAGACTTCGACTTTCATACTTTGGACACATCATGCGAAGAGAGAGATCATTAGAGAAAGACGACATGCTTGGCAAGATAGGTCAACGCAAAAGAGGAAGGCCAGCAATGAGATGGATCGATACAATAACAGCAACTACGGGTACCAGTCTGTCAACAATGAGCCGCCTGACTGAAGATCAAACACAATTTAGGACAACTATCCAGAGGGTCGCCATGAGTCGACACAGACTCGGCGGCACTTAACAACAACATATATAGGCTGGTAAAGGTTTCCACTAATAATTACAAATGACATGTACAGGACTGGCCCCGCAGTGAGTCCATGCAGGAGATCCAGGTTCCATTTCCAAGTCTGCATCAGCTGGGGCAAAGTTCACAGTGTAAGGGGAGGCATTCTGGCCACTGGATGCCCCTAGTGGCAGGTTCTTGGTCTGCATTTAAGAAACAGATCTGTGATCTCTTGAGCAAGGATCCTTTGCTGTGAAGGATAGGTCAGGAGGGAGGAGGAGAGAGTTTAAAAAGAAGGAAAACTTCAGGGTACCTGTAAATGAAACGTTATGGATGAGATGGAGTTGGTTCCCATTGAAATGGAAGTCCAAATAGCAGGATAAAACTGAAATAGGTTCAGGAATACCTTATCTAAGACGGTGATGCAGTGTCAAGTCTAAATTACAGACACTGAAAAAGCATTTCAAAGTTTGTTTGAATCTAAGACACTGGAAAGACAATGTCTGTTTTTCCATAAAAATTTTATAAAATCATATTTTGACTACCAGTTCTTGCAAGTAACTAATGTGGAAGGATGCTAAGTAGTAATGGTAGGACCTAGAACTCTGTTATCATGAACAGAGTTAAAGCTTAGATTTTAATTGGAAGTTTGGAATTTATGGAGGTGGATATGTTGTAGGGTATTATTAGGTGAATTTAAAGGTTGACAGATATAGTTATTTGTTGCAGTATCGTTTACTATCTATCAGTGATTCTGAATTGTATGTATCTTTGTTAGATGTTTTCAAACTTTATGTCTTATTTATTTTATCTTGTTCTTATGTTACCTCAAATCACTCTCTCTCTCTCTCTCTCTCTCTCTCTCTCTCTATAGAAGTGAGCTATAAATGCCAATTTCAATTAAGTTAAATAGGTGAAATAGTATATCCAAATGTACAAAACAGCAATGAGGAAAACATTCCCTCCCTGAAAGTGCTACCGTGTCTTACGTTGTAACACCCTGCTCAAATCATATGAGACTCATGAGGTGCTGGAATAGTATAAACTGCCCCCCCCCCCACCCCCCGCTTCTTCATTCACGTTTTACCAGAGTTTCTCCCATATTTTTATTTTAACTAAAACTCTTTCAATTTGTGAAGATCTATGTCATGTATATTCATTGGCTATTCTGAAAATCCAGTTGTTTTGGTGTCCCCAAGGACTAGAGATTGCTTACTCCTGTATCGGGCACCCCACTCTCCTTTGGGACATATGACCTCCTTTACTGCCCTCTCTGATGCCTGGATCACATGATAAACCCTGCCCCCCCCCCAACCCCTTGGGTATTGGACTGGCATCATCCAAATGGCACCTGTGACTCTCTGAGTTGATGCCAGGTGTTTTGATCTTCAGGTCATAGTATCACAAATGCCCATTTTCAAATCTGTGCATGGAGCATCCACTTTCCTCCTTCTGTTCGATGACCTCAATCTAATATAACCTCAGTGTAATGACCTCAATCTAATCGGGGCTCTCCACTCTGCATAAAAGGGGGCACCGGCATTGCAGCAGCCCTCTCCCCGGCCACGTGCTCTCCCTGAGAGGGATTGAGCTCCTCAACATCGGGACATCATCTGATCTTCGGCAGCCCAATTGGGGCTCTCCACTCTGCATAAAAGGGGGCACTGGCATTGCAGCAGCCCTTTCCCCCCGGCCACATGCTCTCCCTGAGAGGGATTGAGCTTCTGATCTTCGGCAGCCCAATCGGGGCTCTCCACTCTGCATAAAAGGGGGCGCCGGCATTGCAGCAGCCCTTTCCCTGGCCGCGTGCTCTCCCTGAGAGGGATTGAGCTCCTCAACATCAGGACACCATCTGATCTTCGGCAGCCCAATCGGGGCTCTCCACTCTGCATAAAAGGGGGTGCCGGCAGGCGCACCCGCGCCTTGTGGGCCTGCGCCTGAGGGCCTCGCTAGAGGGCCCTTTGGCGCGGCCCTTAGGCAAAGGCCCTCTAAGGAAGCACCAGCCTAGCGGGAAGACAGACACAAAGTAAGCCAGAGCTCCCCAGCCGGGGTCGAGCTCAATCCACCCGGAAACCACAGGACTACTAGATCTGACCAGCCGATAACACAAAGAGCACGGTGAGGTCCTCATTAGCTGAAAATCTGTATTAGCGCTATATACTAAATCGCGTTTCATTCATTAGCCGGAAACCCTTCACAACCAGCAAATTGGCAACACTGTAACCTCAGCACAATACCCTGCCTGATATTGCCTAGCCAGTTGATCATTCATACACATGTAACTTCCCAAACAGTTAAGCTGAAGACACAGTGCCTACTTAAGAATACCTTTAATTGTTTATTGCTACTGCCTAGATAGTAAAGTCCTTGCAGACTACTGCTGAGATAGCCAAGCTGATTATATTGTGCCTATGCAAATTACCTAGCTACTACTGCTGAGATAGCCAAGCTGAATATACTGTGCCTATACATAATTACCTAGCTATACCTCCAAGCTGTACCCTATAGCTATTGCCTAACTAACTATCCGAAAGACTCTGTGCCTGACACCGAAACAAACACCCCTGCCTGCAGGGGCAGAGAAAACCCAAGTCTACCTTGCACTCATCCCACTATGATAACACCCACGATGTCTCACTACCAATCCATGCTCGCCCTCTGTTGCACGCTGCTAGCGCTTACGCATAGCACCCTAGCCCTCATCTCCAATCACAACGCCATCCCAGTACTTCGAGGATCATGGCGAAGATGGTCAAGTCCCACCCACCACCAACCATGTGCCTCAGGACGCATATCAAGCCAGCATCTAATCTATGTTGCCATCCAGCAAAGCAGTTTACCCCTAGGTGAGCATATCACCCACCCCCGCAACCTGAAGTGTGCACTAATAAATGCATGATCGATCAGGAACAAATGGCCAGCAGTGACTGACCTACTATCCAACCATGACTTAGACATTCTGCTCATCACTGAGACATGGCTGTCCACATCTGACACAGTCATCCTGCACAAAATGGTCCCCACCAATTTCGACATCCACCCTTGCTACAGATCTGACAGAAGAGGTGGAGGAGCACTCATCATAACAAAGCAAGAACTACAATACCAGCTAACCGCAGCCAGTAGCACCACAAACCTTGATTCCATCACCATATCTAACAAGCACAGCAACATCAGTTTGTTCTATAGGGCTCCATCTCCCTCCCCAGACGACTTAGCCACCATCATTGACATTGCTGGTAACCCTCAGAATCCTCAAACCCAAAACTGGGTGATGCGGGATTTCAACCTCCCAGCTCTTCAGGACACTCACTCCAAAGCCTTCACAGAGGTGCTCACTGAGTTAGGCTACGTCCAACTAGTAAATGCCCCCACACACATAAAGGGAAACAAACTGGACCTGACATTCGCCTCAAAAGATACCATCGACACCATGCACAATCATGACCTCTCTGTTAGCCCTGTACCATGGTCCGACCACAGACTAATAAAGTTCCTGATGTCATCACACCACTTAAAGAATAAAATCCAGGCCCCAAACGAACCCACCGAATCATTCTCAAAACGGTTCCAACAATTCAATAGGGAGGACACCATTAACAGAATTCAGCCTCTCATAAACCCCTCAGCTCAGTGCCTTGACGATATGATCGCAGCATGGCATACAAGCCTTGATGCTGCAGTCAAACTACCTATCACCAAGAAAGCATCAAGGAAAAGGAGAAATGCACCTTGGTTCTCCCCCAAACTCTGAACATCTCTTCTTGAACTCAGAAAGCTCGAAAGAAGATGGCGCCGATCCCAATCAGCCGAGAAGCTTGAATTGTATAACAACCACCTGAAAAGACACCAAGCTCAAGTCACAAAAAGTATGAAACAATATCACGCAGAAGTACTACAACGTTCACTAAACAAGCCACACAAGCTCTTCAGCCTAGTTAAGACCTTAGCAAAAGAGCCCTCGACCACACAACCAAACCTCCCCGACCCCCAAGAATACGCAGATTACCTTCACGCCAAGGCAAGTCAATCCAACATACCTACCACCTATAATGCTCTTCCAACTACTCTATCATACAACCAAATGACTACAACAAATGTCAACAAAAACATACTTACCACGTTCTCTGTGCCATCAGTTAGAAACGTACAAGATATCATCTCCTCCATAAATACCACCACAGCACCAAACGACCCATGTCCAGCATTTTGGATAAAATCCCTGCGAACCGAACTCAGTCCTTTCCTCTCCAAGCTCATTGGGCTATCCTTCTCTACGGGGACATTCCCCAAAAGCCTTAAGCAGACATCAATAAGACCGCTTCTAAAAAATAGCAAATTGGACCCAGCAAGGACTGATTCATACAGGCCGATATCAAGCATCCCGCTACTGGCTAAAATCATCGAGAAGATTGTTCAACAGCAACTTCAACATCATATTGAATTCAGTGCACCCCTTGACCCCTGCCAACATGGCTTTCGAGAGTCACATGGGGTTGAAACGTTGCTGACCACATTACTCAACACCCTGACCATTGGGATGGACAATACCAAACAAGGATTTGCCCTGATTTTCCTGGACATTGCAGCAGCCTTTGACACTGTGTGTCATGAAATACTCCTCGCCCGTCTCAGCGAGAAAGGAGTCCAGGGAAACGCCCTTGCATGGTGTGCATCGTATTTAACAGATCGTTGGCAGCATGTGCGTGCTGGTCCCTCCACCTCCTCACCTTTCCTCCAAGAAAAAGGCGTTCCACAGGGATCTTCACTTTAAGCCTTACTATTTTAACATTTACATGCAACCCATTTGTAACCTCATCCGCTCATTCAACATTAATTGCCTAATTTACGCCGACGACGTCCTGCTCTATACACCGTTCCTGTTAGACAAACCGGACTTATTACCCCTCTCTGCCTGTTTTGACGCTGTTACAGATTGGCTACACTCACAGAAACTAAGGATACATTTTAAGAAAACAGAGGTCCTTTTCCTCACAAAAAATACAATTTACATACTGTGACACTCCTGCCTGCGCCCTGGAGCTTACAGGCAGGAGTGGCCTTATTGTCCCTTGTGAGTATAGGTAGAACTGTTCCCTATGAATGCTGGGAACTGAAGTCCACTTCTATTTTCTTTAGGGAATAAATTGTAGTTGCGACCAAAGATGGTAAGGCTTTGCAAGAATATTTATTTGTATTGGGGATGTTCTCCAGCGCATCAAAATTCATAGATACAAACGTAAAGGTGCAACTTTTAACATAAGCAGAAGTAAACAGGAACTCAGGAACAACTGAAATTGAATTAGCTTTAACTCAGCTTTTCATATTTAGAGGAGCTTAAACTCAGCATTGCCTCGAGTGGTAACTCAAGAATATTGCAGCCTCACATTAACAGCTGTTCAGCTCACAGCGTGGCTTTAGAACACAGGTGCAAACAATTATGAACTCTCACGGCAAAGGCAGCAGAAATAGCAAACGTTCTGTATTCCTTTCATACAAACTTTCAAAGCTTCTTTATATTGCTATTCTCTACAACAAAAAGAGCAGTCCATGCTACAAGGATCAGTAGTTAAGGTAGGCAAATCATTTTCTACCTGCATGTACTCCTCTGAGTTAATGGAACTACGGTCTTCTTCAAGCTTCTGATGTTTCCCTGCTTTCAGCTCTAAAAACTGCTGAAATTCTTTTAGGAGCAATTCAGCCTGCTTGTTATCAGGTTGGCAGTTATCAGTAAGGGTTATGCCCTTCTCCCAGTCACTAACTGTTTCTATTGCAGAGCTTTGCTTATACAGTTCAGGGCAATGAAAAGGTTTCTTCAACAAAGCACTAAAGATAGGAAATTGCGCTTTACCTTCTCCAGCATTGTTTGTATAAGAACTGACTTCTTTCTGCAAGACTCCTCTCCTGTTTGGAAGCTCAGGAGTTTTGTGGTTAATTCTTCTGTTAGGAGAATTTCCCTTAGGAAGGTTTTCTCCTTGCTGTAACTTTCTATAGCACTGCCTGCTAGTATAGGAAGTACCTTCTTTCCACGTGTTGGTTTTTCTGGGCTTCTCAGGTCCAGGCTCTATTCGGTAGAAAGAGTTTCCTTCAGAGTGTGCCTGCCTTTGAGGCTTTCTGTTCCAGGGTTCTGTCTTCTCCCAAGATTCTAAAGCATTCCTCCGTCCATTCCTCATAGGACTCCTCTTAGTAGTGCCTTTAGAACTCCTTGCAGAACCTCTCTTGCTCCTCCTCACAGACTCCGACTCACTCTTACTCCCAGAGTCACACTTAGCCTCAGACTCCGACCTTGCCTTCCTAGCAGCCTTCTTCAAGGCTTTAAAAAGGTTTCTTTTCCCGGCACACCTTGTCCAACCCCTGGGTGTGCCCAATCAGCATTGAAGCCTAACTCCTCCCCTGGGCTGGTGTCTGTGCTCAGCTCAGCACAGCAGCGTGTTTTTTTCAAGTCAGAATTGAAAATCCTGTGTGAATCCTTTCCCTTCTCAGGATTTTCCTCAATCTCCATCTCTTCTGGAGGGCATTCTTCACCACAATACCACCCAACTCCCTGAAAGTCAGAGACGCGGAACTCCTAAGCAAGCCTACAATTCGGTATCTGGGAGTTATACTCGACCAACAATTCAATATGAAGGCCCAGATAAGCAATATGGTCAAGTCCATATACAACAAAATAAGGACACTTCATCACCTGAGACAACTGCTAGATCCAGAGGACTTTAGAACAGTCTTTCAAGCTTTAGTAACCCCGCATTTTGATTACGCAGATGCCATACTACACGGCCTTTGAAAAAGCACTATAAACCCTCTGCAACTAACTATGAACACAGCTGCCAGAATCCTACACGGAGCATCAAGGAGGGACCATATAACACCAATCCTAAAAAATCTACACTGGCTCCCAGTCCATAGTAGGATTGCCTTCAAGGTGATGATGCTGACGTACAAAGCCATTAATAAGTGCTCTTCCACATCACTCACAGATTTTATTCAGACCACACCCACTAACAGGGCAAGAAGATCAGCTGCTATCAACACCTTGATCCTTCCGAGACAGATCACGAAATGCTCACAAGCAGCCAGGAACAGAGCATTCGCGCTTTATGCACCTAGTTGCTGGAATGCCCTACCCCCTGCTATCAGGGCCATCAAGGACATCTCCCGATTCAGGACGGCACTTAAACATCACCTTTTCCTACAGCACTACAACTACCAAGAATGCCTTCTACAGCCAGCCACGACCAGTAGCCCATACATACAACACCCAAGCAACAACTACTTAAGACTGAATCCAAGTCGACCAGACCCTGATCCCCCCGACAAGTAGATACTTATTCACCCCAAAGACTACATGTACTTAGTAAAGCCAACATCTGTATAATTGAGCTATTCTTTAGCATATGTTGTTAACCTATTTGTATATAGTTACCCTGCTCAAACCTGTACATAACCCCGTTATATTGTTACTGCACTGTTATATTGCAAGTCCAGTGCAGACATCCTGCACTGCACAGTTATGTTGTATTTAAACTGCACTGATGATAAAGAGCGCGGTATATAAGAAAATAAAAATAATAAATAAATATCCAAGTATTTAGTGGTATTATGGGGCCTGGAGGCTGGAGTCCTTCAAAGAGGCAGTTTGGGGTCCTTGGAAGATGGGCAGGAGGGGTTGCTTAGCCCCTGAAGGGTTTTGTCAGAGGTCATAGCCTGCTGGGAAGGATAGAATATTATTTTTGGTCCAAGGGATGGGGCATCTGATAGAGAGAAGTTTTGCCCATGATAACCAGCCCTTTCATTTTGGGTAGTTAACACAGGGAATTTTGAGCTGCCAAACTTGACAACTGTCCCATGGTATGCTGGTTTTAATGTGGACAGGGGAACTCAGCTACATTCTGCATCCTATTACCTCTATAAATCAGATGTCAAAGCTTCTTCAGATGTATAATTAGAACTAACTCAATTACCATGGAATTCTAATACAAGTTAGTCAATAGGCCCCTTTATTTGGGATAAAGTCTAAGCAGGAATGATTCATTTTCATAAGTAGGTACCCCTAGGAGATTTGGAGCCTTGGGTGGTAAGGGGAAGGGAAATCAATTTTATGCTCACTGGCTGGATCCTACTATGTGCTAGATTCAAGTCAATGAAACATTATTGGATTTTGCACTGTGGTCACTGCAGACCTCTTACAGAGCAGCAGAAATATAAGAGCAGCAAGATTTAAAAACTATTGCTGCTTTCTAACTTCCATATCCCATCCGGTTCATTTGTTGGCAAGAATAATTTTGTAGCTGATCACAGGGTGGACCGTGCGTGTCTGCTCCAGGGACTGCAGAAAAGACACGAGGAAGACCTTTTCTCACCTCTGGTTGTGGATCCTGAGGACCTGGTGGGAGACTATTCTCCAAGGCATAGTTCAATGGATGGTCACTCGCCAAATCCCATGTCTCTTGGCCTTTCTTCCAGGCTAGCAGCCCCTCGTTCTTAAGAAATCCATTGAACACTCCAGAACTCTATAATGAGTGAATCAAAATTTTAACTCGGCTCATCTGTTGAGCATTCACAGATATATAAAAATAAAAAGTAGGAAACAACATAGAAAGTTGAGATACTTGGTTAGACGAATGATCTCCTTTTCCCCAGGAGTCAGTCTCTCTCGGCTTAGGACTCTCTTCCTGGTCATTTGACTTCCCGGAGATCCTCCTCCTGAAATGTCCTCTGTCTCTTGCCTCTTCTCCACTAAACAATCTGCAAAATACGTTTCTGCAAGACGCAGTATCTTGCAGTGCGTTCCCTGAATCCCAGGGCAGTCTGTGGACAGAACTGGCGAGGAGCCGGCACTTATCCAGATAGCAGCAATTTGAAGCACTGCTCTGGGCACACTTCAGTTCCGGAGGTCCGAACGATCTTTCTGCAGTTTCATATAAAACAAAACTGCAGAGAGATCATTTGGACCTCCAGAACAAAAGTGTGCCCCTAGCTTTCTGCTTCGTTACAAGGCCAGAGACTTATCAGCCCCTCCTTGATTAAATATCTGCATTACATAGGGAAAGTAAAAAGCTGTCCTAAATCTATGCGGATTGGCTAATTGGATAGTGGCTGATATTGCTGCTATCTGGATTGTCAAGGGAACTGAAGGCAAATGGTGGCTATTCTGTGGCAGCCACTATCTGGATATTTTCCCATGGCAGCTGGCATTTAAAGAAACTGCTGTTTGCCGCAGGCTGAATATTGGCCCATATACATCCAAGTAGTGATGTTCGGCCACTAAACATATGTTAGATGGCCAAGTGGGCCACAGAAATAGGGTGTAAGTTACCTGTGGATATTCAGAACCGCCACCGAACATTGGTATAATGTGAAAACACCTAGATTAGACCTTTTGGGGAGCATATTCAAAGGCATTTACATAGTTTACAGACTTGCAAACCACATAAATGCCATTCACCAGGAGTAACACTGAATATCCCTTCCTAGGCCCGACACTAACCAGCTAGCCCTGGGGAATTCTGGAGGCAGAGCCAAAGGGGCTGCAACATTAATTAGCCACAAGGCTGGCACATGGAGATGAAGTGCCCTAGGTGAACCTCATCCCTTGTGCTCCCTTCCCCCTCCACAGCATCCACTGCTGCTGCTGTTGCCCCTCTCCAGGACCAACAGCTGGGGCAATAGCCACCAACAGCCTCACGGTGCTTAGCTTCAAGCATTGGCATTATCCAACCGGCCTGGGTATTCAATGGCCCAGCACGGAGTATCCGGGTGATGACCAACTGCTTTAATAGCTTTGCTTGTCGCTACTGAATGTGCCCCCCTTTGAATTATACTTTAATTGCATCAGTGAATATTCACCTCACTATGTTTAGTGGCCAATAGTAATGCTACTATTAAACATTTATACAGTGGTACGGTGTATGCAACACTCTCCACCAATATAGAAGATATAGGGGCCCTTCTACTACGTGCTGCTAACCAGTTAACATGCGTTTATAGTGTGTGGTAACTAGCGGTTGTGAATGCTTATTTATTATAAATTTTTATACCGCATTTTCCAGCAGATCGAATGCGGTTTACAATGAAACATTAACTGCCGGGAACATGCTGGTCATGGAGGCTTTTTTACTTAACGTGTGTTAAAAACATGTTACTTGCGCAGCCTTATCGGGATTTAGTAAAAGGCTCTCTTAGTCCCTTATCCATAGCTATGAAAGGACATTAGCAATTGCTAAAAGGTTTTTTCCCTTCCCCTTTTCACCCCAAGTTACCTGTTTTTTTTTCATGTAAAACTGTTTAATGTTTAATGTATAATACCATTAACTATGTTTAATGTAAATGTTCAGTTCTATGTAAACCGCTTTGATTCACGAAAGGCGGTAGCAAATACAAATAAATAAATAACATTTATAGTTGAGCTGACAGACTGTAAGGAGGACAGAAGGACACCAAGGAGGAAATAGGCCCAGTAAAATATACTAGAAAGTCCAGATTTGGTTCTTTTTCCTCATGTGATAGTAACTATCCTGCTATCGGAAGCTCGCATTTTAATATGTGACCATACAGGAAACTGGCATTGAGCCAGTCACTACAAGAAGGTCACAGCACAAACCCGTAGCCTTTTTCCTATTAAACTGGTAATGATTAATTAGAGTCACCATTAGACAACCCAGATATGCCGGGAAGATGACGCTCTGTACTTAGTTTTATTACATTAAGGGTGAATTGCAGGCAAGTATGTTCTTGGATGTGAGGTGAATGAGCCTAAGTGGGTCAAGAGACCACTGCAGCTTTCCTGAAAGGACTTGAAGAAGCAAAGTAACTGTAGCTGCTGAGAGACTGGCTAAGCCAGCTGTCAGCGTGTCAGGTACAGCACAGGAGGAAGGATGTCTGTTTCTTCTTCTACGGAGTCAACAGATCCTCTGTGGAAACAGGACAGCTGTCTGTGTTATAACAGGCCTGCAAAAATGGGTTTAGAGCTATATACATTCTATGGAAGCCTTTGCACAAGACACAAACAGCTTTAGACGTGGTACTGTGTGGACCAGCCAAACAATGACCAGCCATCTAATGCAACCAAAATACAATAGAAGGAAGACCGTTTCTTTTAATAATAGTAGTAGTAGTAGTCACGACAGAAGCTAGAAGAATCGATGAAATCCCACAGAGAGCTTCCAGACCCATCATGGCCCTGGCTTAGGCTATCAGACTCTAGATTATGGGGCTTCCATTAATGAGAAAACCGCTGTGGCTGCGAAGAGAGTTGCCGATGAATGTGAGAAATCAAGCCTGGGAAGGGGGCTCTGTTTCACTTGGACTGTGCATCAAGGGTTTCCCAAACTCTTGGGGGGTGAAGGGGGCCAAGGTTATGAGTGATCCGAGTGCACAGAACAGTATTTTACACAAACAAGTAGGTCCTTATAAACATCCCTGTCATATACATGCATAAAAGTAGACCCAAGGATGTCGCTTTTTCAAAAGTGCCGATATTTAAAGACCAGAGTGGTCAGCTGCGGCACTTAAACATCAGCAGGAGAATTAGCAGCAGTATCCAGATAGCACCGGTAATGCAATCACTCTGCCCACTGACCTCCCCTGCACTAACCAGATAGTGCCAGGGTGATCTATGGAGATCTTCCGTGGCATTATCCGGATCATGCCCTAGAGCATCTCGGTCAGCACCTGTCTCCGCATAGCCTCCCGTTAGCCATCCGGATAAAGGTTCTGCATATCGGCCCCAAGGAAGGTTTAATGCAGTACGAACACGAAAGGCATTAATGTGTATATTTTATAAAATAGAGGCATAAATAACTATTCTTACCAGCACATTTTAGGGGGGGGGCTCTGTTGTAAAAACACATAAATGCATATGTGACTCTATATGCGCCTTCCCTGCCTCGGCATCATGTTACAAAATGTAAATTGGCTGGCAAAATAGGTCTATTGCTTCCTACCCCCCTCCCAAACAACACATAAGCGTACAGCCAGAGAAAAAAGTTCTCCTTTGAAGACCCCACATTTTCCCTCCAAGACAGTTGTTGTGTACATTGATGACTTCTTGTGTTAGTTAACTATTGAAAAATTATTTTTCTTAAAAGCTAATCTCTTTTCTCCTATTCTTTTATATCCTAGGCTTTTGATAACTTCATTTTTGCATTTTTTGCTGTGGAGATGGTTATCAAGATGGTGGCTCTAGGGATCTTTGGGCAGAAGTGTTACCTTGGAGACACATGGAACCGTCTGGATTTCTTCATCGTCATGGCGGGGTTAGTAACCAGAGCTAATGAATTGTCACTGTGCTATCCGTCAACCAATCCACCAGCAGCCTTACTG
This sequence comes from Ichthyophis bannanicus, assembly GCA_033557465.1. Taxonomy (NCBI): domain Eukaryota; kingdom Metazoa; phylum Chordata; class Amphibia; order Gymnophiona; family Ichthyophiidae; genus Ichthyophis; species Ichthyophis bannanicus. The sequence goes on along the minus strand of CM066044.1, from coordinate 72,649,014 downwards.
CAGTGGTAATGTTTTAAGCAAGTGTGAGCCAGGAAAAAGTCTTTTAAAACCTGATGGTAAAGGCTGTGAAAGCCTATGGAGTTAGAATGTAATTGATTCTGCAGAAAGTGTGTCTGAAGATGTAATGGAAAACTGTTGTTTCTCTGATAGCTCATGAGGTAAGAGGGGGCTTTTCTTCATAACTTCTAGAAATTCATCCGAGCCGTGTACACTCTGAATTCCCTAGTTCCAGCTTCAAGAACTCCATATTAATGTTATTTGCCACAGATCCTTAGCTAACATTTTTGCTCATATGTCTGACCCTGAGGCTTAGAGGGTCTTTTACTGATATGCCGTAGCTGGTAGTCCATATTCTGACACGCGATGTAGGCACACTGGGATGTGTGTTGTCAACTAGCATAGGGCCATGACAGTTAATGCAGGATGATGTGACGCCGTAATATTTATTTATTTTTTTAACTGGTTCTGCTATACCATTTTTTTACCAGTCAAAACGGTGTACAATGATCAAGGTGCAACATAGTCTTACAGGTGCATTTAAGTTACATCAAACACGATATAGATGAGCTTCAAACTTCAAGCAACGTCAAAACACTGCATCGCACATTTAGTGAGTGGAGTAGACGTGGAGAGTGGGCGTGATGAGCTTGATGCATTTAGTGCTTTGTTCACACCACACGCAGGTCCACTTAATGCCACAGGGGGCATTAGGTGCATCTGTGCTAATACAGCATGCAGTATGAGGCAGGGCTCTGCAATAACTACCAGGGGAAAGTATTCCATGCCCCTAACAGTTAATATAGAGGGGTTGCACCTACAGTAATGCACCATGGTTTCAGCACTATTAGTGCATTAGGTGCAACGCCTTACCACGCATTAGTAAAAGACCTCCTTGGTCAACAAGAGTCATCCTATAGTCTGATGTAAGTAAGACCAGCAGTCTCTTAATCTCTCTCTCCTCAGGAACTCTACGTATCAGGCAAATCTCTTTTATCTATGACTCTCTTCTACTGCAAACTCTAGACTTCGTTCGTTACACCTTGCTGCGTGAAATAGACGGAGTCCATACATCAGGCTCCACCTATGGTCTTATATAAATTCAGGCTAAAATGCCACCTCTTCGAGGCTGCTTCTGGATCTTGACCTCCTTATTCTCCTGTTTACCACCCATGTGTGTTATAACCATTTCCCCGAGAGATCACGTGCTGCATGAGCGAGTGAGAGGTGTCTCTGCTCGCTCCGGGGCTGCCCTGCTAATAATTCGGCAATTTATCTGTGACTAACCCGACGAAGCCCTGCCAAACCCTCTCGGTGTGTAAGGTGCTGTGGTGGTGGAAGTGTGGGTGAGCGATCCTCTCGAGCAATGCCTGCCCCGCCGAGAAAAGAGAGGGAGAAAGTGCCGAAGTCGGGGACCCTGACTGCAGCGGGCCCTTCAGCAAGCATGGCGGTGCCCCGATCGCCGGGTGGCGAGAGTGTGGATTCAGGTCCGGAAGAGCTTGCCCGAGAGGTCGCCAAGTTGCTCGAGCCTAAATTTGACCTCATCTTGAGTAAGCTCGAAATCGTAGCGGAGGCACTTACCGAATGTACCCACCGAGTTGATGAGCTCGAGCATCGGGTGTCGGCGCTTGAGGAGGAGGAGGGGAAACAATCGCGGGAGCACAGTCGGATGCAAAAGCAGCTGGAAGCCCTCATTGACAAAGTGGACGATTTGGAGAATCGTTCCCGCCGCAACAACGTGCGGCTAGTTGGCGTCCCGGAGACCAAGACGGATGCTATGTTGGTGGACCTGGTAGAAACCTGGTTGCCACGTGCATTGGGGCTGGAGGAGCTCGTTGGGCTTTTAAAGGTGGAACGTGCTCATCGCCTGGGGCCTCGAGGCGACCAGCGGCAGCGGCCGCGAGTGGTTATCGCCCGGATTCTTAATTTTCAGCATAAGTGGATGCTGTTGCAGGCCTTTCGGAAGCAGCGCAGCCTATCATTGGACGACTCGGCGGTGTTGCTCTTCCAGGACTACTCGGCCTCGGTGGCCGCGAAGAGGAAAGAGTTTTCTCCGCTCTGTGCGGCCCTCTTCCAGCGACATGTGCGCTTCACGCTTGCCTTCCCGGCGACGCTCCGGGTGCAGCACGAGGGGAAGCAACACGTGCTGTCGACTGTGGAGGAGGCGAAATTACTCCTGGACAAGCTGGGCCTGACTGGGGCCAACCCGTGAGTAGACACATGTGTAAGCGCAGTTTCGCCGGATCCAGCCTGTGTCATGCTGCCGGCGATGAGGTCTGTGATCCCCTGGTGTCTGATGGCAGACGGCTCCTCGACAGTGGACTTTTGCTTGGACTTTTGTTTGGATGCCATACCATGCTGAGTCTTTTCTTTCTTTTTCTTAATTTTTCTTCTGGGTTCTGGCACCGTTTGGATGAATGCCTGGTTTGGTTGGGGCTGTATGCGTGTGTGCAGGAGTATGGGCTGGTTGGTGTGGGTCAGGATGGGTGCCTTGCTTTTAGGCCTTGCTACGGCTTGTATCCCGTGTCTTACTGGTTGTGGTTGGTGCTACTGCGCCTGGGAGACGGTCTTCTAGTTTCCCTGCCCTCTCTGGGCTGGATGAGTGTGTTTTGTAACTTTGGGGTGTGCGAGTGGTCTGAGTGGCTGTATGGTGGGGTTTGTTCCTGGGTGGGTTATTGGCCTGGATAGGAGTGGTGGTGGTGGGGCAGCCCTGTGGCGCACTGAGGTGAGTCTCTGGCCTGGCAAGGGAGGCCAGGAGTAGTATGATTGGATTTTATTGGGAAGGGGGGGGTTGGGGTGGGGGGTTGCTGTGGGGTTGCAGTGCTTGTGGGTTTGGGGAGGGGAGGTGGGAGGGCTCGGCTGCGTTTCAATTTTCTGTATCCTCTAAGTGGGAGCTGGAAACCTGGGGCAGGTGGAGATGGGTTGGGGGTGCTGAGGCTGGGCAGTACCCGCCCTGTTGGTTACATTTCTGGAGGTTTGCTTGTTCTAGAGTGGGCAATGGGGGCTAATGGGGCCTGAGATAGGTTTTGTCTCTTGGAATGTGGGGGGCCTTAATACCCCGGTGAAGCGCACTAAGGTATTGCAAGCGCTGCAAAGAGCGGGTGCCCAAGTGGCATTTTTGCAGGAGACGCATTTGGGTGCCACTGAGCATGCTAAGCTCCGTCAGAAGTGGGTGGGGTGTGTCTGTGCTGCAGAAGCCCTTGCGGGGCGGAAGAGAGGGGTTGCACTCCTCTTTCATAAGAGCCTAACGGTAGAGATCATCAGTGAAGACCCTGACCCCCTGGGACGTTACTTGTGGGTGCATGCGAAGGTTAATGATGAAGAAATGGTTTTGGGGAGCATATATGCTCCCAATCAATACTCTCATGGTTTTTTTTGAGACTATCGCTCGGAAGCTTAATGGCTTGCCTCGGGTACCGGTTATCCTTGCTGGTGACTTTAATGCTCCTCACGAACCTGCTTTGGATAAGTCTGCTTCTGGGGCTGGCGCGGGTCGGTGGGCTGATAAAGGTGTGGGTTATCTTTGTCAGGTCGGTGGTTTGGTTGATGTCTGGCGGGTTCTGCATGGTAGCGAGCGTGACTATACGCATCTCTCTCGGGCGCACCAGACTTGGTCCCGTATAGATTATCTTCTCGTTCGCCAGGCTGATGTTGGGAGAGTTCGCAGGGCTGAGATACGCCCTATTGTGGTCTCTGACCATGCGATGGTCTCTTTGGCCTGGGCTGGCTATTGCCGGGCAGGGGGCCGATGGTCGTTTCCCGGCACCTCTGGCAGCGGGTGGATTTTCAGGATTTTGTCCGGGAGCAATGGCGTGAGTTCTTGAGAAATAACGACGGCAGTGTCTCCTCGGTGGCAACCTTGTGGGAGGCTGGGAAGGCGGTAATTCGCGGGCAGGTGATTGCGTATGTCGCTCGTCGACGGCGTCAGGTTGATGATGAGCTGTTACGGCTTATGAAGGATTTGCAGGTGCAAAAGCGGGCTGCTGTGCGAAGGCCGCGAGGAGGGGCCGTGCGGGACTACCTTGAGACCCAACGACGGGTGAATGGGCTTCTTCAAGAGCGGGCGGTTTTCGATCTGCAGTACTATCGGCATCAGTTTTTTCGTTTTGGGAACCGTTCGGGTCGCTTACTGGCGCGGTTGGTGCGAGATCGCCAGGGGCCCCAGGGGGTAGCGCGTATTCGGGATGAGGGAGGTATAGTACGTACGGATCCGGCGGAGGTTGCGGCAGTATTTCGCCGTTTCTATGAGCGGCTCTATACCCCGGAGGACGCGAACGGAGACCAGACCCGTGGGTTTTGGAATGGGGTCCAGCTGCCTCAAGTGACTACGCAAGAACGGGAGCTGTTGAACCAGCCGATTTCGGGGACAGAGATTCAGAAAGTGATCCGGGCGGGGAAGTTGCACAAGGCGCCGGGCCCTGATGGGTATAGCATGGAGTTCTATAAGATCCTGGATGCTCAGGTGGTCCCTACCTTAGCGGCGGTGTATCTGGAAGGTTTAGAGGTGGGGCGGTTCCCGCGGGATATGCGGACGGCGGCTGTCTCGCTGATTCCCAAGGCAGGGAAGGACCCGGAGGACCCGGCCTCCTATCGGCCCATTTCTCTCATTAATGTGGATATGAAGATTTTGGCTTCGGTGCTAGCTCTGAGAGCGCAGGAGGTCCTCTCCCGTATCATTGGGCCACATCAGGCGGGTTTTGTGCGTGGTAGAGTGGCTGCTCGGAATATTGTGCAGATTCTCCTGAGTATGGAGCGGTGTATCCAGGCCAATCGCCCTTTATTATTAGCTAGTCTAGATGCTGAGAAGGCCTTTGACCGGGTCTCCTGGACTTACCTGTTTGAGGCGTTGTCGCGATTTGGTTTTTCCGGTTCTTATGTGGAGTGGATCCGGGCACTCTATACTGAACCGCGGGCCTTTCTTATGGTGGGCCGGGTGAGGTCGGAGCCATTTGTTCTGCGTCGGGGGACTCGTCAGGGGTGCCCCCTGTCGCCCCTCCTTTTTATTCTACATTTAGAACCCCTTTTAGTGAAACTATTGGGCCAGGGGGAGGTGGCGGGGGTAACCTGGGCAGCCGGGGAGATTAAACTTAGCGCTTTCGCTGATGATATACTGCTATGTTTGACGAATCCCCAGGTCTCTTTAGGGTGGGCATTGCGGATCATCGAACATTTTGGGTCCTTCTCGGGTCTAAAAATTAACAGGGCTAAATCTTTAGGACTGGACGTGGGAAGCAGTTGCCGCCGGACGTGGTGTGGCCCCTTCCCTCTGGTTTGGGCGTCGGGGCAGATCCGCTACCTGGGTATCCAGATCCCTGAGAGCCTTGATCGCTTGTACCGCGTGAATATTTCATTGCTGTTGGAGGGGACGGCTCGCCGGTTGCGGGCCTGGCAGGCCTTGCCCTTGTCCCTGCGGGGCCGGATAGCGCTCTTCAATATGGTCGAGTTTCCCCGTTGGGCTTATGTGTTACGCCATGTCCCTGTGTGGCTGTCCCGCCGTGCTCTGCGGCAGCTGAGTAGCTGTCTCTCTCGGTTCCTTTGGAGGGGCCGGTGCGCTCGCATTGCATTGAATACTCTTTTGCAAGCCCGGGAGAATGGTGGTGCTGGGCTGCTCTCGCTTCGCTGGTATAATTTGGTGTGTTGGACGCGTATCCTACGGGACCTGTTGGAGGATGCTTCTGAGCTTGTACCTTTGGCTTTGTTAGATGAGATGGCAGCCCCGTGGCATCGTCTGATCTTGGTGCATGGGGGTAAGGAGCACCTCCCCGCGACGTGCCGGCGCTCGGTGTTTTGGTCAGCTCTGCGCGCGGCGTGGGCGGCGTTGTGTTTACGTCGGGGTGTCTGTAGTGCGGTGACGGATTGCTTGCCGTTGAGTGGCAACCCGGCCTTTCCCCCTGGTCAAGGAGCTGGGGTGGCAGCTGCATGGGGGTCTCAGGGGGTGCGTTTTGTTGGTCATCTCCGGATGACGGCGGCGACGGAGGTGGACTCCTTTTCTTCGCTGCAAGGGCGTTACCGACTTGGCCCGCGGGATTTTTACTTCTATCTGCAGGCTCGCCATTACATCGGAGCGCTTCGGCGTAAGTCTGTGGGGTTGTTTGCTGGAGACGGAATGCTGGCGTTGTTTGCTTCTCTGGAGGGGAAAGTAACTGTTGGTTCATTGTTCCGTGCTCTGTACCCCGCCGGCTATGATGGATGCCTGGTGGGCTTGGAGGAGAGATGGCGGAGGGATGGGATTCCGCAGGCCACTGTTGACCGCCTCCGCGGCGCATTTGCGGGTATTGGTGCGCTCTCTGAGGCAGTGCAGCTACAGGAAATTCAGTATAAGTTTCTGTGGAGAGCATATGTCCATAATGTGTGGGCCGCCAAGGTGGGGTTGTCGTCGTCGGACCTTTGTGGCTTATGTCAACTGGAAAAGGGGGGCTTTGCCCACCGGTTTTGGTTTTGTCTTCATATCCAGAGTTTCTGGTTGGCGGTGGCCCACCGGTTGGGGCAGTGGTTGCAAACTACCGTGGATCTAACCCCTGAATGGTGTATGTTTGGATCTTTTGAAGGAGTGCAACCCCTCTGGGACAGCGGGCGGAGGCTCTGTGCAAAGGGTTTCCTGGTTGTTAAGTTATGCATATTGCGGGGCTGGCTTAAAGATGTGGCGCCCACGGTGGGGGAGTGGGAGGCAGCTATGAGGGAGTTGAAGGGGATGGAGCAGCGTACGGCCCTGCTGCTGGCTGGAGGAGCATGGGAGCGGTTTTCTTCGGTGTGGCGCCCCTTGGGAGATCCCACCCTCTAGGGGATGAGAGGTAGCCGGGCGGTTGAGGATGGATTGGTCTGCTTGACTGGTCTATTCGTCGGGGATGTGGGAGGGGGGGGGGGGAGGGGAGAGAAGGGGGGTCGGGGGGGAGGGAGGGGGGGTGGGTTGGTGGGTAGGGTACTGGGGGGATGGGCAGCCGGCTCCTTGCTGAGAGCCGCTTCTTGGTTTATGTATGTATTGATGTAAGTATCTCTTATCGTTTTCTTACTTGTTGATGTTCATTGTTGATAATTGGCAGCCCTGGGAGGCAGAGCTGAGGCGGGTGGGAGGGTGGGGAGGTTTGCTAGGTGGGTTGTATCGCAAGGTTTTGCTGCTCTGTAACTGTTTTGATTTCATTACTGTTCTTATTGTTATGGAAATGCCCAATAAAAATGATTTACCATAACCATTTCCCCTTAGTTTTGCCCTAGTCCTCCGTTGTATTTGTCTGCCTCGCATAGATTGGGAGCTCTCTAGAGCACGGACAGTCTCTCATATGTACGTGTGCAGTGCTGTGTATGCCTTGTGTCACTAAACAGAGGGTAAGCAGTAGTAACAGATGGCTTTGAGAGATGTGCAGGAACCTGAATAATGATTTCGGACTAGAGTTGTAAAACCAGCTGGCATTCTATCTGAATCTCCCATTTAGCACGAGTAGGGATTTTGGTCTGGCCAGCATCATGGAATCCTTTGTGGATCTAATGGGAACTTCAGCAATCTGCCATTTCAAAGCTCAATAAGTTTTTGCAGAGTGTAAACGAAAAGATTCTTTCACAGGTCAAAACACAAGAGTCACTTCAAAGTCTAATCAAATCAACAGAGAAGAGAATTTTTTAACTAAGAGTGAAACAAAATGTGATGCATGATCTGAAGTGTCATACCCAACTCACCTCTTCCTGTTTTGGGCACAGTTTGCCTACATGGCACTAATGACATTGGCTGTCTGTCTTCTCAGTGAGCACATAAGCATCACATCCCCAGCATCCTGCTAGCAAATGAACTCTCATTTTCTAGGATAGTATGCAAGGCAGACTGCTAAAATATATTGAAGACTAAATGAATTCTTTGCTTCGGTCTTTACTGAGGAAGACGTAGGAAAGTTACCCATGCCTGAAATGGTATTTGAAGGTGATGCTTGGAAGAACTGAAAGAAATATCGATAAACCGGGAAGATATATTACAACTATTTGATAAACTGAAGAGTAGTACCTGAAAACTGGCGAATGGCCAGTGTAATGCCAGTTTTTAAAAAGGGTTCAAGGGGTGATCCAGAGCTTGATTCTGCAAAATGCCAAGGAAGGTCTTATCTTACTAATCTGATTTTTTTGAAGGTATAAATAAATAGGTGGACAAAGGTGGGTCGATGGGTATATATGGATTTTCAGAAAGCCTTTGACAAGGTCCCTCATGAGAGACTCTTGGCAAAATTAAAAAATCATGGGATAGGAGGCAGTGTACTATTGTGGATCAGGAATTGGTTATAAGGCAGAAAGCACAGAGTAGGGCTAAATGGCCAATTTTCGAATGGAGAATGGTGGAGTACCCCAGGGATCTGTGCTGGGTCCGCTGCTTTTTAACATATTCATAAATGACCTGGAAATTGGAATAATGAGCGAGATGATGAAATCTGCAGATGACACAAAATTATTCAAAGTTGTTAAAACACAAGAGGATTGTGAAAAATTGGAAAAGGACCTTGATAAATTGGAAGACTGGACGTTCAAATGACAGATGAAATTTAATGTGAACAAGTGCAAAGTTATGCACCTAGGAAAAAACAACCCAAACTATGATTACAGGATGCAAGATTTCACATTAGGAACCACCACCCAGGAAAAGATTGAGGCGTCATCATGGATAACTCATTGAAACCCTCCACTCAGTGTGCAGCTATGGCCAAGAAAGCAAATAGAATGCTAGGAATCATAAGGAAAGGAATGGAGAATAAAACAAAGGATATTATAATGCCTCTATATCGTTCCATGGTAAGACCGCACCTTGAATATTGTGTGCAATTCTGCTCGCCATATCTTAAAAAGGATATAGTGGAATGAGAAAAGGTACAGAGAAGAGCCACCAAAATGGTAAAGGGGATGGAAGGATGCCTCTTTGAGGAAAGGCTTAAAAGGTTAAGAGCTCTTCAACTTGGAAAAGAGACGGCTGAGGGGAGATATGATAGAGGTCTATAAATTAATGATGGAATGGGTAAACATAGATGGTTGTTTACGCCATCAAAAAGTAGAAAAACTAGGGGACTCACAATGAAGCTCCAATGTAACCCATTTAAGACTAATAAGAGAAAATATTTTTTTTAACTCAACAAGTAATCAAACTCTGGAATTCATTACTGGAAGATGTAGTAAAAGCTGTTAGTGTAGCTGGGTTTAAAAAAGGTTTGGACAAGTTCTTGAAGGAAAAGTCCATAAACCATTATTAGAGGACCCGGGAAAACCACTGCTTGCCCTGGAACATACATTGTGGAACCTGTGTCTTTTTGGGATCCTGCTATGTACTTGTGACCTTGATTAGCCACTGTTGGAAACAGGATACTGGGCTTGATGACCCTTGGTCTGACCCATTTTGGCATTTCTTATGTTCTTTTGCCAATCCACTAGTGTCAATAGGAAAAGAGACTAGAGAAGAACCATGGACCAGTTCACAAAGACTAAACTACTCCACAATCCAGTTTATTAAAAATAACCTGACACTCACATGTTTCGGCGAACTACTTGTGTCAGGAGTCAATGCATGGCTTACACACAGAAATTTGCAGGGGTTTTTTTTTTGGCAGTGTGCATGCTAATAGCTCATACTCAGAAAAACAAAATGCTATGAGATAAAAGGGACATTACTAAATCAGTGACAATCACTTCACATTCTTTGAAAGCATTTTTCTGCAATAATTCCAGTGCAGGGGTTTCATCTCCTATCCTTGAGTTTTATGAATAAGTCTAGTTTTCAGATTAACTAAATTATATAGATTACCTTTGTTCTTGAACATTATGGGGTCTATTCTGTCCTGCCCTCCTTGCCATCCCTGACTAAGCCTCTCCATATGAACAAGGAGTTTGTACGGGGAGGCTTAGATGGGGGTGGGAAGGGGCGGTGTGGAGGCAGAGTTAGGGTGGGCAGTAGGCGGTCTCTGGCCCCGGACGTACAGGGCCAATTCTGAAGTTGGCCTTGTACATCCAGGTCCGGCAGACTGGATGGGGGACTCAGAGGTGGAATACGTCCCCGTAGATGTTGGGGGACGGGAGGCTCAGCCGGGATCAAAATGGAGAGGGGGTGCAGGAGATTCCCCGCAGCCTGACCCTGGCCGTGGGAGGCCAGATCCAGGGTCGGGGAAAGGGGAAAGTGGTCAGCGGCCGGGAATCATGGCACCGCAGCTCCATTCAGGAGCCTGACTGAGTTTGCCGGGCAGGAGCCTGGACATGCAGGCCGATGGGAATCTGGTCCTGTCTTGCATGTACAGGTCTAGACACGATTCTGTTCCCGTGGGGGCTAGATATGCCCTGCAGGATCAGAATCGTGTCTACCTCTGTGCGTCTGATTCCAGCCGGACTCACAGAGGCCAGGACACACAGTATGGAATGTGCCTCTATGTATGCAAGTACAGGTCTGGATTTAGGCATAGGCAACTGCGCAAGGCACCAAATTTTGAAGATGCCAAAAATCTAGGACAAAGAAGAGCCTGCTCCATTTACTTTAGGACCACATACAGTGCCACTTCAAAGGGCCACAGCTGTTGAACTGTGACTTTCCTCTGCGCTTCTAGTGGCTCTCCAGTTTCTTGGGATCTCCGACAGCCCCTTCCTCCTGCTCTCTGGGATTTGCTCCCCAGTCTTGCCTATGGGCATAAATCTAGTCCTATGCAAGTATATCAACATATGTCTGAATATTAATTGTGGAGTTCTGGAAACCAGACCTTACCCAAGCTCTGTGTCTTATTGCATAGAGGGGGCTGATCATTAGGAGCTAGACTTTCATTGTAGCATCAGTCCAGAAAGCATATATAAGAAGAGCTTTTTATAATTACTGACAATTACTGGCCCCTTACCATAAGCACACCCTCCCCCCCCTTCCCCCCGGCTGTCAGAATCTATTGTTTATCTTCGGGTGCTCTTCTCTTTGCTGCCCACCCCCCTCCCCCTCCCCCAGAAGCTGCCACCATTGATGACTGCCTAGTTTGCTTAATGGTTAGGCTGGTCCTTGTCATAAGTGCTAGGAAGGGGCATGTCGTCATAGGGGGCTTAGCCCACTTACTGTACATCACTAAGGAAAAAAAAGAAAACAGTAAAGGCTATATTAACACCCAACAATAGATCATAAAACAAAGAAATCTAGCTAGGTTAATAGCCTCTTTCCCACGCTCTAGTCAGAAGCACGGGTTCTTGGGCAGCCTGGATGTAAAACTGTCCCCCATGCACCCTGGCTACTTTCCTAGTAGACAGGGGAAGTGACTAGAGCAATGGCTGCTACCAGGGGATGAGGGTTTAAATCCCACTCTTGCCACTAATTTTATATCTTGGTTAGGTCACTGTGCTGGCAGGTGGCAAATGCAGATCTCCCTTATTCAGATATCCTCAGCCATTATCTGGATACAATTGGGCGGTTTTCACTCACTGCTTGGTCAGACTATATGAGATAATAAGGGGCCCGGTTTGGTGAAGGGTGGGAGTGGGGCTGGCAACTATCCAGTGATATTCAGCTGCTGTATAGACACGTATCTGTCATTAGAGCAGAGGCCACTGCCTGGGTGTATACTCGGTGACGCTCCTTAGAGATGGTGCCGCGGAATGCATGGAGTTAGGGCTGCAGCTGGCACTGGACTTTAACAGTGGGCACCCTGGCTGCGTATCCAATGCTGCTCCTTGTGATCTTTGGCAAGTTACTTAACCTTCTATTGCCTCGGGTACCAACTTAGATTGTAAGTTTTCCAGGCCCAGGGAAACAACTTCTGTACCTGAATGTAACTTGCCTTGAAGTACTATGGAAAGGCCCAAGCTAAATACTAACACCACTTCCTGCTATCAGACTCTTTTTTTTTTTTCCTATTGCCTCAGGCAATATTTCATTTTATTCAATACATAAACCATTTTTCACTTTGCAATAAGCATATATATAATCATAAAAAATAAAATATCAATGCCCACTTATCTTGAATGGTCTTTTGGGCAAGGACTTATGAAACAGAAGACTTCCCACCATTGTAGAGTGCCGCCTATATCCACTGGCACTATAAAAATGTGAAGTATCATTAACGTAAAAGTCTTTCAAGGCTCTAGACTTGTGAAATGTCCTCTGGTGCCTCCCAGTTGAAATAAACACACTGCCACAAAGCAGGCTGGCGTTCTAAAATAATCCTTTCATGGGTTCCTTGATGCATCTAAATGACGGGACTGAGTGCGCTTAATCTTTGTGCAATCTCTCCAGCGCAGAAATAGCGCAAAAGGAGCTTACTGGGCTCTCTGTTTCTTGGTGGGGAGATACGGGCCTAACTCCCTTCTTTTCACAAAGGCCACTCTCTGGTCTTTCCAGACCACATGGAACCCCAAGAAATCTCCTCACATTGGGTCCCAACCACTTTCTCAGGAAAGGAGAGAAAATAAAAACCACATACGCCAGAGTGAGCTCATAAATTTTATTCACTACCACTTTTCAGAAGCCATTTCCCATCGGAGAGTGACAGGGAGCCGCTAACCTTCCACGCTCTCTGATCTTATCACCCAGAACTTGCACAGACCCTGATGTTTCCAGTAGGAGATATACTGAGAGCACGCCTCCATATTTTCTGAATACCTGCAAGGTATAGAAAACAAGGGTTTCTTATCAGGACCTGCCGAATACATCAGTTACTCTCATCCCAGTGACCAGACAGCAAATTGCGTCATGACTGGAAGTTTCCGGAAACCTTTCCAGCTGCATTTTCCAAATCTGACATGAATCTCATATCTCTGTGTGGCTAGAAAGTCCATCCACACAAAGAAAATTGACATTCGGACTCTATAGCTGCAGAAAGGTTAGCTTAACGCCCACTAGCTCCGTTGGCCAAAGTCCAGCAGAACAAATGGCCCCTCCAAAATGTACCTTAAATATTGTTCTTTTAAAATCTAATCAATGACAGCTTACTGTCCTGTAAAAGTGCATTTAAGAAGCATCTTGCTTGCAGTCTGAAAACACAGTGTGTAAGGGCCTGATTTACTAAGCTATTATCCTGTCTGGAATGGGTAGAAAGCCTTAATAAATAAGGGATGAGGGGAGGGGTGATCTGGAGCGAGTTGAGTTCCGGTACGATATATCTGCTTGTGCCAGACCCGGCTTGAGTCACTGTCCCTGCCCAACCTCATATTAATGAATATGAAAAAAGTCTCCATTTTTCCCTTAAAAACATCTATAGTTTGTTGTTAATTCAAATCCTCTCTCTTTATTTTTCAGTTTGCCCGATGTGTTAACCTAAATTATTATTTTCCAGTGCTTTGCCAATTTTTGTTTTAACTTTCATTAGCTGGAAAGTCGTAGGCAGGCTGAGTAGAAATGTTTTACCTTGGGCATGTGACACCTGCAGAAATCGGCAGAGCAAACCCCCAAGCTCCAATCCAGTGCCTTTCATTTATCCAGGTAGACAAAGGGACTGAATCGCTAATAGATTTGGTACTACTGTAGGTAGTTCATATGTAATTTGCATCATGGACTTGTAGCAAGCTATCACGCTTGCTTGCTGTTTCTGCGTCAGTGAACTTATATCAGGATTCACTTATGTGCTGGTGAATGAATTTTCTTATCCTGTGTGATGTATCAGGAAAAGTCGGGAAGAGAAATTCTCAGCTTTGGATGTAGGTACATTTTCCCTCAATGGACTCATTTATCGCCTCTGATAAGGCCAAACATGAGCTGCCATCTCATGTGACTCATCAGGCTCGATAATGCTCTAGGCAGTGGCGAGGGAGGGTTTCCCCTTCAGAGACATAGGACTTGTTCAGCTCTGTTTGCTGTATGATCCATACCGCTCTGTCTGGACAGCCCTCTTTCTGCTGCAGTGCTCAGAGGTGGTCAGCTAAGTGGCAATGCCCCATCAGACAGAGGAATGCTCAATCTGAGAAGCCACCCCTTGAGCATGGCAATAGTACCGCTGGATACCGACCCCTAGGGCTTCCTCTACGAACCATGGTAACGGGCACTTAGGACAGCAGAAAACATCACTGCAGTCGTTTGAATAATCCAGCTCTGCTTTAACTTGCTATCTTCATGGGATCTATGGCACATGAGCAGAGAGTGAGGAGGAGAGATTTTAATTACTAAGTGCACTGGTATCTTACTCCAAAGCCTTCTGGGGTAATTGTAGTTTTAACAGCTAGAATGTGAACATAATAAGTGGGTTGTTCTCTTCGATAAGTGGACCTGGGAGGAGTGGAGCTATTAGAAGGCACTCTGCAAGCAGATGATAAATGGATGCCCACCCTTCCATTTGCCCTATTCTGTTTCCTTAAGTGAGCTGATTACACTATTTTATTTATTTATTTATTTACATTCTCTTATATACCGCGCTATTCTGCATCAGTGCGGTTTACATTGAACAAACTGAAATTACATTGAACAGGGTATTATAACTTGGAGATAACTATTTTACAGGGAATACTAATAACACTAATAACAGAGGCATCAAGGAAAATCTGAGGAAAAGTTTTTAAAACCCCCTCTTAAATAGAACAGCACTGACAGCAATAGGGCACGTCTGGAGGAAGCAACCGCACAGAATGCTTAAGCGAAGTCTTTCTCTGTCCAAATAACTTCTTTGCACGTTGTGTCATGAGAGAGACTCAGTCCCCACTTTTGTGTGATCTAAATGTGTCACTGGCAGTGTACTGTTGGGGGATGGAGGCCATGGTGGCTGGGCGCCAGTTTGGAAGGGGGCATTCACTGCCTTTAAGTTCAGTGGTTGAGGCAGCGTCCATGCAGGCAAAAGGAGTCCAGCTGTAGGGGCAGGGTCCGCCGTGGCCATTGGAGGAACCGTCAGCTGCTGCATGGGCCAAAATGAATGTCATTGCAGGGACAGGAACAGCAGAGACTATGCAGACTGGTGGGGGTGAAAGATGGGGTGTGGCTAAAAGGGAAGAGACTGCAAGGTTGAATGAGAAGGAAGAGGGAGAGAGGGGCAGGACTGGTTGGCTGGAAGGGGGGAGGGAGAGAGAGAGAGGCTGGGGGCTGGCTGAGAGGGAAAACATTTTGTTTAGTTTGTTGAAAGATTTTTTTGACGGCTTTTCAAACATATTCGTCAAAGTGGCTCACGGTAGTAAAAGAAGATATTTAACAAAATGAGAGAGATAAGGGAACACAAGGGAAGAAAGGAGGGAACAAGCAACAAACGTAACTAAAGGTCAGATTACAGGATCAACAAATAAAGTAAAACGCAGCCACTAAAGCACTAACAGGATGGCTGTCAATAGCAGCCTTAAAATGCTTGTCTGAAGAAAGGTCTCGAGGCAGGGAAGGCTCCATCCTAAGGAGATCTAGAGGAAAAGGCGCTTCGGTGAGTCCAATCCAGCCACAATGAAGAATCCTCTAGCAGAGTGCACACGTGAACAGATCGCAGGCATGACGCAGGAGCTTGCCGGTAGTAGCTTTTGAATAGGAGAGACCTTTTGCTCCAGTCCGGGTATTGATGCTCCCTGTCCTTGACATGGGCTAAGAAACAATGTTCTGTACGATTAAATTGCTGATTTATAATTTCCTTTCTATTGCTTGTATGTTTAAACAAAAGTATTTAATAAAAGAAATAAAAAGAGGAGAGCTTGATGGGAGAGAATTGGTATTTGGTGCAAGAGGCGTAAATGGAAGATATGGAGCTCTGGAGGGAATTTTTTTTACATATAATTTAATTTTTGTAGTCTGCTATTTCCAAAAGTACAAAACAGATTACAAAGATAATACAGATTATATAATTTACAGCGCTATTTAAAGGTAGGATAAAATACAATATCATAGAATGCACAGGAAGTCACTTGAATTTCAAATTCACCTTGTAAACTTTAGTTCTATTGAGGAAGCAACTATTTTTGAAACACTCTTAGGCAAGTATCTAAAGTCTGTATAACTTGCAATTGATTTAATTTCCTTTGGTAGTCCTGCCTATTTTAACGTGGCTGTGTAAGTAAACAGCCTATCTAAAGTGGATATTTTTCACAGATGGACATGTCCGAGTTAGGCCTTTGTTAGAATGTAGACATCTACCCCTAGCAGGAAAAGGTGCTAGCTTTGACATATATATTCTAACATCAGACCCTGTAATATCTTGAATAGGCTTGTTATTTGATCCTATATTTATTTGATTGTATCTTTTTTTTTGATATTTTATTTTCATTGAATTTTAATTCCTTTGTAAACTGCTCAGATACTAAGGGGCTTGTTTACAAAGCCGCGGTAGCGGTTTGCGATCGTAATCGGAGCCGCGGCCCCATTGATTTCAATGGGGCCGCGGTTGCGATCGCGAACCACTACCGCGGCTTTGTAAACAAGCCCCTACGTAATGGATGGTATATCAAATACTAAATAAACCATAATACAAAATATAACAACTTAAATTCTATCCTGGCCCAGAATAGAAGCCAGTTTAACTACAAAGAAGTGGAGTCACCTGATCACTAGGCTGTTCCCTAAAAATCAATTTAGCTGTTATATTTTGCAATATTTGTAGTCCAGTCTCTGCTTCGTTAGCAGACCTAAAAACAAGAAATTAAATCGATCTATTCTAGGAAGAATTCAGGCCTGAACCTGGAGTCTCAGCTGAGTTTCAAGAAAAGCAGGCAAATATCCCTTAAATGTTTTAATTTAAAGAATATATCCTGAACTACGTGGGAGACATTGTTCCACTGTCAATCTGGAGTTTAATATGACGCCTAACATTTGTAAAAAAGGGGTCAACAAATGAGTTATGTGTTGGGAATTCCTTAGATGATATGCCTAAGAGCTGGGTCAGTCTTAGGTATATCATCTAAGGAATTCCCAACACATAACGCATTTCCCTTTATGGGATTGCACCATGAATTAATCACATCAAAAGCCCTTGTTCACTAACTCATATGGAGCAGGCACTTAGGTTTCACAGGGCACCAGCAATAAACTATTGTCAGTATAAATATAAAAGGTGACTCCCAATTCCCAAAGACCCTTTCCTAATGTACGCAAACAAATAATACCAGAGAGAGTGGATAGCCCTAAGGTACTCCACAGAAAGCTTCCAGGGCCATGAGATCTCAATTCCAACCTTTGCATGCTGTTTGCAATTCTTTAAATCTTCTTGAATCGATTTGGGACCAAACCCATTGGTCCTGTTTCCTCAAAGTCAACTAAATCAAAAGATGCAGACATATCAAGGTGCATCAGGACTGTCTGTTGGCCTTTATGCAGATAACACTAAGATCATGGACCACAGCAGCTTGAGTTGAATGTGAGATATTAAAATCCTCCAAATGCCTGGTTAACTGAATAGAGAATAATGTTTCTAACAGTCTGGCTAGCATTGGCTAACTTGCAATTTGCCTATGAGTATCTGGAAGGCTTAAATCCAAGTTTTATTCAGTAGGAATAGGGTTAAAAATGTGTCCAGTTTGATCAGTAGAAAGCCCCTTCTGTAAAGATGCAAGAATAACAATTTCAACTGGTGGACTGGAAACAGCATTGGTGGACACAAATTCAAAAACAAATACTGTAGCTTCTGGAAAACCTTTTCATCAATTGCTGTATATCAACAGGTTTAAATTAGTCCCAACATCTATTAACAGATACTGGGACCTCTCATCAAAATCTGATTTAATATAAACTAGACTTTCTTTGCTCTGTGGGAATGGTAAGACAGAATGGAAAGGAGAGGTTGAGGGGTACTGGGTGGTGAGAAAGAAACTAAGAAGAGGTAGAATACTGAGAAGCCAAATTTGGGAGGTGAGAGAGACAGAGTGCACGTGAAGATGAATCACTTGAAAGAGAAGAGCGATACTAGAAGTGGAAGAGAGAAGGTAATTTGGGAAATGGAGTAAAGAGTTCAATGGAAAGAAAACAGAGAAATGGAAGAAAGACAGAGGGAGTTAGAAGACTGAGAAGTGAAAGACCAGGTGTAGGATACAAAGGAAGAAAGGAACATAGGGAGCGATACTGAAAACAGCTGAACTTCTACATTTGGTCTTCTAAGTAGCCTAGTGGTTAGAGCAACAACGTAGTACTCAAGAAATCTGGGTTCAGTTCCCACCAGCACTCTTTGGGCAAGTCACTTTACCCTCCATTGTGTTGGAAGAAAAGCCCTGGCAATCTACTTCTGGTCACACCTTGCCAAAAATACCCAGGGACTGCTGAGTCAGCAGTGACTCGACAGCACTTAAAAAAAGAAAAAAAAAGAAAGTTAGGCTCATAAATTTGTATCCTATTTTCAGCCAAACTTGAAAGCCTAGGTTCTCAAATGAAAATTCATCTTAATTTAGGAAAAGTTATGGGAGTAATATTAATATTATGGTGGTCTGTGTTTTTTAAATACCAGTCGCCAGTGGGGAAAAAACAGCTGGATATTCAGTGGCACTATCCACACAGTGGCTGCCTCTAATTATCCAGATTTTGTGGTCAACCGTGGCAGCTATCCAGCTGGTGGCGATGTTCAGCCACTATCAACATAACACTTAGAACCAAGTTTTTCCTTCCTAAGTTATGCGGATACGTATCTGCAATGCAGATATGTGCTGGCTCCTCTCAAGATAGTGCCACTAAATATTGCATTTACCAGGACTTAACCAGTTAGCTCATCAGATAAGTCCTTTTGAATATTGACTGTTAGGTTTATAAATTGAAGCCTGCCATTCATTTTCCTAGTTTTATAAGCCAATTGCTGAAATTCAGTGCTAAGCTACTAGGGTATCCATATTTGGAGCTGGCCAAGGGTGCTCACTGTAATATTCTCCTCCATGATGACTTGCTTGCATGGGCGTTGGGGATGCTTACCTGACACCTCATAAGGAGAAGACACTGGGGGTTCAAAAGATGAATGCTTGAAGCACCTCTGTATGTGAAGGTGATCTGACTTCTTGTGGCATTTCATTAGTACATGTGACAAGCAATTATATTCACTCCATATGAAGTGCAAATGTTACCATTCATGTGTTTCAGCATTTCTCGGCAGTTCAACCTAGATCTTAGGGGTCAGCACTCATGAGAGCACATTCAGTTCATTTGGGTGCCTAAAACTTTAAAGTGCACAAATCAGTTATACATACACGTACCTATGACTTAACTTGCTTATAGTCTATTCCGCATATTTTAAAGTTCTTGTTCAGATACAATGCACACCTTAAAAACGAATGGGTCAAACCATATGGCAATTGCACATACCTACTAGATTTCTGCCAAACCTCTAGGAATAGCCATAGTGGCCTAGTGGTTGGGGCAAGGTACTTCAGGCCGGAAAGTCGGGGGTTCAAATGCCACTAGAGGACAGCAACCTTGGGCCGGAAGGACTGGGGTTTCTAGTCCCACAGGTGCTCCTTGTGGTCTTGGGCAAGCCACTTAACCCTCCATAGCCCATGTTCCCTGTAAAATAGTTATCTCCAAGTTATAATGCCCTGTTCAATGTAATTTCAGTTTGTTCAATGTAAATCGCACTGATGCAGAATAGCGCGGTATATAAGAGAATGTAAATAAATAAATAAAATATTGAGAGAGAGAGTCACAAATTACCAGCTGCTCGCTGGATCTGATTGATCGATATAGGACATCAGATGCACTGTATAAACCAGTTCGATAATGCCATGTGGAAATAGCTTGTCGATGTCTTCCAACCGGGGCTATGACTCAAGGAGATTATAGAGGAGAGCCTGAAACACTTCAGAAATAAGAAAACTAATGGTAAAATTGGTAATGGAATGAGCATCATGCAACCACTGGCAATTGAAATCTTGCCGAGGCCACAGTTTTTGTTGACTGTGATAGGGGCCTGTGGTGGGAATGCCCTCCCTGACGTAGGATGTACTGCCCTATCTTCAACAAACTGTTGCATCATCCTTTATATCTACAGTACATGGCCTCGGGGAAAAACAAGATGCTGGTTACTATAACCTTAAGACAAAAGGACCTTACTTGTACAGAAAGGGGGTCATTTTTAAAGTCTTAGTTCTGATTTAGACATCCGAAGACGGTGAAATCAGACGTCTCCAAAGCCATTCCATAAATAACATTTCCAGTGCAGGGATGTCTAAATAGGTGAAGGGGTTTGGTGGGGACGTGCAATGGACTTAACACATCCCCATTCGATTACAGGAATGTCCATGTTTAGAACTGCTACAGGCACGAATAGGCAGCAAGAAAGTGCTTGCTTTGGCCTTCAAACATCCACAGGGTGTAGAGTTAAATGATTAGTTTAAGATCACAAAGACCCACACTGGGACTTGAATCCTGGCCACCCTGCTTCCAATCCACTACGTTAACCCTTACGCTATCAGACATCCATGTTCTGTGATACTATTCTGGGGACATCTACTGTATGTGGACGTCTCTATAGATGTCCATATCAGGCACAACCACCTTTCTGATGTTGTGCCTGAACTTGCATGTGCCTGGATTCTTTTTTTCAAACATTCTGGCTTTGACATCCCAAATTGCACTTGGATGTCCCATTGTAAAATGTATCTTAAAGATAACATCAGTCATGGTAAGGCGATCCCATACAGTGGTCCAACTCTTGGTACTCATTAGAGTGCTGTGACATTTTAGCTGTGGATAACAGTACATGATGCCTAAACACGCTGGTCGTTATGGTACTTGAATGTTTTACTCTGCCGTATCAATGGGAGAAGTTAACTCGAAGATCAGATCATGGTATTGCTGGCCAGTCTTCATCGCTGTGCAGGCCAAGGGAGGAAAACCAAGGTGTTTTTTTTTTTCAATTCACTCATCTCCAAAACTCAGCTGTAGTAAATATTCTAGGATGGGAGTTTTGCCTTCTGCTCATAATTAAGGGAGACAGTGCAAAACGATGAAGCCGTATCTATATGAGCTGGAAAGGACGAAACAAGTAAAACTGACCTCACTCCTTCTTGTTCAAAGGCTAGAGAAGCACATACATTTATGGAACAGCTTTATACCAAGGGTGGAAGCTGTCATGTGAAGAGCTTAGGTTAAGAAAGGAAGGGGGGTGATCAGCAAACTGTTAATGAGGCATTTTTATGAGCCCACCTCCCTGGTCAGTTTACAAACAAATCTGTCAAGATAAAAGAATCCCATAAAATTCCTCTTTTCAACGCATTCTTCTCAGTCTTGAAAAGAACAATTAAAGAAACAAAGATAAGCTCTTTTTTCAGAAAAAGTCCAAATGAATAAAATAGCTTCTTTATACTGTGTAATTATAGCACCTCGTAGAAATAAAGAACCTCAGGCAGATGTTATACACTGGAAACAACTAAGGGTAAGTATTCTGACTTTCTCTGTATCTGGACACCTTAAGCACGTTTCATGGAAGTCTGAAAAATCTTCTGCCCCAAAGAACTGACAATCTAAAGGGCCTATCTCATAATATGGGAACAACCTTTTACAATGATAAAGCAGTTCTGGATTTTTAGCCCTTCTTTTCAAAGCGGCTAGTGGTGTGATTAGCATTAAGGTGCTGACAATCTAAGTGGGTACCTGAAGCAACAGAAGATACAGGGGGTTAGTTGCTAAGATGCTCTAACATTAACATGGATTGATTCAGTGTAATAATTGCTATCATGGCTGATAATGCAGACAGGCTGTTAGCTACACCTTGGGAGATGTAGCAAACTGCACCATGTTAACTGCTGTGTTAGTGGTTAATGCAGCACTGTGTATGCTTATTAGCTCTATAGAAATGATGAGTAATAGCAGTAGTGGCAATGCATGCTAACAATCTCTGCAGTAACTGCAAGACCCCACCCATACCAAATCCCTATTAGGAACCCCACAGTTAGAATGCACTAACAGCTAATACACTGCATTAACCGTTTCCATGTGTTGAAAGTTGCATTAACACAGCTTGGTAAATAGGTCCCAATGAATGTTAGAAGGAGAAGTAGGATTGGAACTCTGGTTTCCCTGGTTCTCAGCCCATTACTCTAACACTTCAGAATAATCCTTTAGTAGATTAGGCTCTAGTCTAGGTGGTCCCTAACGAAATGCCCAAGGTCATGAGTGTCAATGGTAGAATTAGGAGTGGAACCCTGATCACCTGGTTCTTAGGCCATTAACCAAAGCACCTGGAAACCACCTTGTCCCAATAGTTTGTGGTGGTCCAGCAACTCTCAGGAATGTGCTCTGGAATAATGGAGAGGGAACAGGGCCTAGATGAATTCCTGAGATTTCTTCCAGTGTTATGCATCTGATTTCTTTTCTGTGATGTCTGCGGCACTCTGAGAGACTGTAAGCAGAAATGCACAGCTCTGATCCTTAAGGGCAGCCTATAGATCTGGTGTTCTTGATGTCCTCAATTCATATTCATGAGATGTATTTGCATAGCGTGGTAGGTCCAGAGTCTGGCAACATCCCTACAAGTAGAACATCCAGTCTCCATTAAATGCTAAGGCGGACTTTCATCCCTGGCATGAAAATCCTGCAAGAACAGCATGTGGGTTGCACTTGGGTTTTCTAAACTGTAGGGAAAGAAAACGAGATAATCTGAGCACTCAAAATTCACAGACTTTGTTTTATTTTCCAACAGGATGATGGAATACTCTCTTGATGGGCACAATGTGAGCTTGTCCGCCATCCGTACTGTCCGAGTACTCCGGCCTCTAAGAGCCATTAACAGGGTTCCCAGTAAGTTAAACCCTCTTTTCTATCTGCATGCAAACACAAAACCTGGAGCATATACACTGAATTACGCACAAAGTCTTTGGAGTATATGCATTGAAGAGGCATATCTGGGACTCAAGCGGGGGTATGGTTTTCAGAGACTCAAAAGAACTGCTTGGTAGTGACATGGCAGGAGTATTCCAAAACGTTGCATTTGAAATAATTCCTAATTCTGTACACATATTCTTGGCTATCAGGCTGAGCTGGGATGGAATTCTGGCTGCAAATTCTTACTGGCTGATATTTCTTGGGAGTATCTAGAAATGGAAGCGCTTGAGGTTATGAAAACCCCTGTTTCCATAGCCCATCTCATCAGCCCATCTATTATTTTCAGACTGGCTTCCTCCTTAATGACCTGCAGTGGCTGAGCAGACTGAAAGGTCCATTTTCATCTTTACCTGCTGTGATTACTATGGGTTCAATCTATATGTCCACCAGTGGGGAGTGTATTTTCAACCACTAAACAGATAGTGCTGAGCTGAAAATGTGTCTACCATACCATCACTATTCATTTAGGGGAGAAGAGGAGGGAGGGTGAAGCAGTAATATTATCCGGATAGCGATGATTTTCAGCAGTTATCCTGATAAGCTGTGGGGCCGATATTCAGAACCATTAGCCGGTCACCTAACAGAAGGCTGACCAGCAAAGGGTTCTCACCTGATATTCAGCAGAACTATCCGCAGACCACTCTGACGCTATCCCGTTAGTGCAGGGGTATCGGGGCGGAGTGATGGTAATGTTGGTGCTATCCAGATAAGTAATGACACTTAGCCAGTCAGTGGATCTTCAGTCGGCACTTATCTGGGTAACTTAGGCCATATAAAAAGTGGCCTATCCCAATACTGTCGCTGAAGATCCCACCATGATCTAAATTAAATGGACAGCAGCGGTGGCCAATGGCGATAGGTATAGAAAGCGGCACTGATTCTACATATCTGGTGCTGAATATACTTACTAATTTAGATGTAGGCACCGGCATTTAAATTATGCTGTTTATACTGATCCCTATGTTACTCTGTTCTTTCATGACTTATCATTTCTTAAAAGAATATCTGATAAGTGACATGGTAAATCTAATACTATACTCGAATCATGAGACATTCATTATGCAGATAGGACCTGTTCTCGGTGCTCCTACTAGGCAAGGACTGGAGAGAGAAAGCTGGTCACATCTGTGGGACTGCAGCGAGAGGGTCGGAGCCTATGGCACACTCAGGCTACATCCCAAGTCTGGGGAGCTGCACGCTGCTATAGGGAAGCCCAGGCGGGTACTGTGTGCAGGTACAGGGCAGCATAGCCCAAGCAGAAGAGACACTGCCTATTGCCAGCTGCTGATGGCCCCAACTATCCTTTTTTCCCTCTTTCTCTCCCCAAAAGTGCTGGGGCCTTCATTCAGAATAAATGAAATTGTAAGACTGACGGCTTCACATTGGCTGAAAGTATGAAGCGTTTTGAAAACTTGCAGACCAACTTGTACATTGCCAGATGAGCACAACTGGACCATGAGTTTCAAAACTGCTCGCAGACTCAGTAAGGCACATTTTAGAAGAGACGTGGAGGTCGGCATTGAGCCGTTGCAGTGGTGATGTCTGCAATTACAGCAGTATTTTAGAAACGGCCTCTGATAAACATAGAGCCTTTTCTAAAATATCAAATAGAGAGGTGCGTGAGTGCACGTGTATGCGCCAATACGTGGAGGTGGAAGAATCATTTTGCAAACCTACATGTCAGAAAAATCAACAGCAGTAGATCGGCATGCTCCACATGTAAATGCTGTCGCTTGTACGGGAAAGTTGTGAAATATCGACTTCCGCATGTGACAGCATTTACAAGTGTTGCTCACCCATTTTGCAAGCCTACACATATAAAGGCCACCAATTAACAACAGAGGCTGCTTTTGAAATCTAATTTTAATTTGGAGTGAGAAATAAACCAGGGAAGATTGAGGAGGATCCCTCCTGTAAAGGACTGGCCAAAACACGCACTTTTAAAAAATCTACACATGCCAATAAGAAGGTGTAAATCCTCTCGTACACAATTTTGGGCATGCACATATGTTCCCTATATGGAATGGGAAATATACGTATACTGTAACTTTTTGTTCCATCCTGGCCACTCCCAAACCATGCTCCACATCTGAGGGACGACATCCTTATGTAAATTGGTCGCGTTCTAAAATGGCCCTTTGCACATGGATGTGATTTACATGTGGATTATGACTGGTATGCGTACATTGCAAATATGGCTTCTGAAATAACCCCCTGCAGCTAACATATTAGAGCAGTTAGTTGGTACGCAGTGGCCTCTCCAAAGCCAACTTTCATCTGCTATCGGTTTCCTTGGGCCTAAAATAACTTCTCTGCAAAACATTTGAACATCTCTAGGTACCAAGATTAGGCATGGACTGTTGCAGATTATCAGGGGTGGGGGGTGGGGGCTAAATCTTTTCTAGTTTTAAGATGGCTTTTCTGAACGAAATCAGAAAAAGAAGTACATGGATGGATCTGGACACAATGAGGACTCGTTCAGCAAAGACTCATCTGAAATTTTAGCGTTACCAACAGGCTACGGCGGCAATCTCTAAAGAGCTTTATCATCCGAAAGGCCGGCAGTGCCTCATACTCTGGGACATCAGCAATTACTCAGCCATTTCATCCCATTTTTCGAAATCCCACCAGACTGACTTTTGTGGAGGGATGCAGCCCTGCTTGTTAAGGAAATTGGCTCCACAAATCCCACCCTGCACGCAGATAAGCATTTTGAATAATGGGACTTATTCAGCTATGTTTAATGACCCAAAGCTAGTATGCTTTAAGCAGACATGAAAGAGCAGGTCTAGATTATCAAAATACTCAGTGGATGAAACACATCAAAAGGGACAGTCAGATGACTTGAAAGATAAGGCTTAAGCCTTTGAAATATCAGTTATTCAGTTAGAGGCAAATGCATCCTAGTCCTGTGTTCTGCATTTTTCAGGGTGAGGATTTCTCGTTAGGAAACAGACTGGAGTGTAGATGCATTCTGCTGAAGCAATTAACTATGCCGTCCATTAAGACAGAAATCCGAGAAGGGCCTTGATTTTGTTTATTCCCTAAGAGAACAGTGCCAAATTATTTTTTATCAGGGGTTAGTGAAATCAGCCATAGTGCCTCAATATGGAATAAGGACAGAAGTAACTGAAGTGCTCCCCCAGTCCATTTCCAGTGGGGTCAGCTGTTCCTGTCCCACGACCAATCTGAAACATAAACCACAAAGTTAGAATAGCTTCACACTTCTTACAGACTCTACAGTATCATACTTGCAAATTATGTTAATTTAATGATCCTTCCATTGTCTGAAATTAAGTAAGGCCCTGAAATAATTTTGCCGTGAACAAAGTCCCTTAAACTTATTAGATATAGTTGTATTGGTACAAGCATCCCTAGCAACCATAAGTAAGTAAACTTAAATATCTAAACAACTCCTTAAAACTAAGATGCAGATAGCAGTCCAGCAGTGAGATGAGGGCTTTCCAGTCTTTTGTATTGAGTGCCACATGTATGATATTCTCCCAGTTGCTGAGGGATCTTACATGTGCACTAGGTACAAGAAGATCTTTGCTCTCAGGGAATGAGTCTGAACTCTGAAAGCTAGAGTGGCAGACTTGGAGGACATAAGGAAGTCAGAAAGATATATAGACGAGACCTACAGGGACATAGTACTAAGTCCCACTTCCAGTCTAGCATCCTTTCTGTTGCCATGGAGGAGAGAAGTGTGGTGTGGTAGGAAGTGGTCCTGGAGCTAGGACCTGTCCTCCAGGTGATGTAAACCCTCTCTTACCAAGGAGATTTTTCCAGGGCCATGAGGGAAGGTTTAGGACAGCCATTATAGTTGGTGAGATGTAGATAGCTGGGTAGCTGATGGACATGAGGATCGCCTGGTAACATGCCTGCCTGGTGTAAAGATAGCAGACCTCACACACCACCTAGACAAGATTTTAGATGGTGTTGGGGAGGAGCCTGATGTCTTGGTACATGTTGGTACCAATGACATAGAAAAATGTGGGAGGAAGGTTCTGGAGGCCAAAATTAGGCTTTTAGGTAAGAAATTGAAATCCAGAGCTCACAGGGTAGCATTCTCAGAAATGCTTTCCATTCCACACACAGGGCCCAAAAGCCAGGCAGAGCTCTAAAGTGTCAATGCATGAATGAGACTATGGTGCAAGGAAGGTGGTTTTGGATTTTTTAGAAACTGGGCAACATTCTGGGGAAGAGAGGGACTTTTCTGATAGGATGGGCTCCACCTTAACTGGGTGAAATCAGGCATTAACCCATTGAAAGGAGATAGAGCAACTTTTAAACTAGATATGAGGGGAAAGCCGACAGTCGCCCAAGAGTGCATGATTTGGAAGGATGTATCCTTGAAGGATACTAGCAAAAGAGAGAAGTTAGAACATTCTGATAGGGAGGTTCCAATAAAAATAAAGTAACCCCGATGCCTTTAAGTACAAAGGAGACAGAGCTGAAAGATTCCAAATTACCCCTTGTCAACTGATAACTAGATTGTTAATATGAATAAATATATCCTCTAAAATGCCTGTATGCAAATATTCAAAGTCTAAACAATAAGATGGGAGAGCTAGAATATATAGCACTAAATGAAAGGTTAGATATGATTACATCTCAGAGACCTGATGGAAGGACAATCAATGGGATACCATGATACAGAGGTACAAACTATATCACAATTATAGGATAGATCAAACTGGTGAAGGGGTTTATGCCATCAAAATATAGAAATACTAGGGGACACGCAATGAAGGTACAGTGTAACCCATTTAAGACTAGAAAGAGTAAATACTTTTTCACTCAATGCATAAACAAACTCTGGAATTCGTTACCAGAGGATGAAATAAAAGCTGTTAGTGTAGCTGGTTTTAAAAATGGTTTGGACAAGTTCCTGGAGGAAAGGTCCATAACCCATTATTAAAGAGGACCTCGGAAATCAACCTCTTACCCCGGGACAAACATTGTGGAACCTATGTGAGAACCTGCCAGGTACTTGTGGCCTTTATTGGCCACTGTTGGAAACAGGATACTGGGCTTGATGGACCTTGGTCTGGCCCGCTATGGAATTTATTATGTTCTTATGTACTTAAGTGTCATTTGAAGAGAGCAGGATTGTGTGCAGAGTCTCCTTTACTTTTCAGAATTTGCCCTACTCTAATGTTTCTCAAGCTGGTCCTGCTGTACCCCGTATCCAGTCTAGTTTTCAGGATACCCACAATCAATATGCATGAGATAGATTTGCATGCAATGGAGGCTGGCAAAATACTGCATATTTGTGTACAATAAAATATTGTTCTAGTGTTCAGCTGCAGGACTGGTCTGATTACAGTAGTAGAACAAAGATTATTTCAGCCCTAGATCAGGTCCACAACAAGCCCACTCTCCACTGACAACTCCAGGAAGGTCCATCTCTGATCTCCAATGATGGCTTATGGGGAGGGAGAGCCTGAGTGACTCAATCATTTGAGCCTGGGCAGAACTTATTTATTTATTTATTTGAGAAGATTATATATCGCATTTCCAAAGTTCAATACTGTTTACATTGAACAGAATATACCTTTACATGGAACATAGGATACTGCTTCCAATCCCATGACTTTTTAATTTGGCCAAGAGTCTCTCATGAGGAATCTTGTCAAAGGCTTTCTAAAAATTCAGGTATACTGTATCTTCCAACTTACTTTGGTCTAGCTGTTTATTCACCTGTTTATTCTTTCCTTGGCTAAATCCATGTTCAGTAATTTTATTCTTTATAATGGTTTCTACCATTTTGACTGGTACTGATGTCAGGCTCACCAGCCTGTAGTTTCTCGGATCACCCCTGGAACCCTTTTTAAAAATTGGCGTTACATTGTCCATTCTATGCTTCCGGTACTACAGATGATTTTAATGATAGTTCACAGATTATTAATAGTAAGTCTGCAATCTCATCTTTCAGTTTGTTCAACACCCTCAGATGTATACCATCTGGTCCAGGTGATGTACTACTCTTCACTTTATCAAATGCTTGCAATATATCTTCCCAGTTTATCGATATTTCTTTCAATTCTTTCAATATATCACTTTTAAATACCATTTCAAGCATGGGTAACTTCTCTACATGTTCTTCAGTAAAGACCGAAGGAAAGAATTTATTCAGTTTCTCCGCTATGGCTTTGTCCTTCCTTAGTGCCCTTTTACCACTTCTACCCCTCTATCATCTAATGGTCCAACTGACTCACAGGTTTTTTGTTACAAATTCTCTCTTTGCCTACCTTAACAATGCCTTGCATTTAACTTGCCATTGCTTATGTTTCCTGTTTAGTCATTTGGCTCCTTTTTGCATTTCCTGAAAAATACTTTTTTGGCTACAACGGTTTCTCTAACCTCACCTTTAAACCATGCATGCAGTTTTTTGGCCTTCCTTCCACTTTTCTTAAAGCATGGAATACATCTGGTCTGGGCTTCCAAGATAGTATTTTTAAACACCACCCATGCTTGATGTAAGTCTTTAACCTTTGCAGCTGCTTAGTTTTTTCTTAGTTATTTTCCTCATTTTATAATAGTCTCCCTTTTGGAAAGTTAAGATAGTACTGTGGATTTCCTTGCTGTCCTTCTTCCATTTATTAAATCAAACATGATTATGCTCTTATCACTATTGCCAAGTAGCCCCCAACACCATTATCTTTTGCATCATATCCTGTGTTCCATTAAGGACTAGGTCTAGAATAGCTTCCCCTCTTGTCAATTCATGAACCGCCTGCTCCAAGAAGCAGTCATTTATTTCATCTAGAAATTTTATCTCCCCAGCATATTCTGCAATGGCATTGACCCAGTTGATACCGAGGTAATTGAAATCACCTATTATTACTATGTTCTAACTTTTGTTAGTTTCTCTGATTTCTCTTAGCATTGCATCATCCATCTGTTCATTCTGGACAGGCTGGTAGAATACTCCCACTGCCATCGCCTTCCCCTTTTTAAATGGTATCAGTGTACAATTGGTTGTCCTCCTTCCACCAGGTGTCTGAGATGCCAATCATATCTAACCTTTCATATAGTGCTATATATTCTAGCTCTCCTATCTTATTTTTTAAATGTCTAGCATTTGCATACAGAAATTTTAGAGGTTGTATTTTATTTATTGTAATCTGTTTATCAGTTGATAGGGGTAATTTGGAATCTTTCAGCTCTGTACTTAAGGGCATCTGGATTTCTTTTATCTTTATTGGAACCTCTCTACCGGGATGCCCTAACCTCCCTGTTTTGCTAATATCCTTCAAGGATACATCCTTCTGAACCATGCGCTCTTGGGCGACTGTTGGCTTTCCCCTATTATCTAGTTTAAAAGCTGCTCTATCTCGTTTGTAAAGGTTAATGCCAGCAGCCTGGTATCATCCCAGTTAAGGTGGAGCCCATCCCTTCAGAAAAGCCCCTCCCTTCCCTAGAATATTGCCCAGTTCCTTACGAATTCAAAGTCCTCTTCTTTGCACAATCGTCTCATCCACAGATTGGGACTCCAGAGCTCTGCCTGCCTTTTGGATCCTGTGCATTTTGGAAATGCCATCCTGGAAGTTCTGGATTTCAACTT
The DNA here is from genome assembly GCA_033557465.1 of Ichthyophis bannanicus. Lineage (NCBI taxonomy): Eukaryota > Metazoa > Chordata > Amphibia > Gymnophiona > Ichthyophiidae > Ichthyophis > Ichthyophis bannanicus. The sequence goes on along the minus strand of CM066044.1, from coordinate 72,618,784 downwards.
CCTAAAATACTAAATTTGGACTCTAGAACCTCCCTCCTGCACTTTCCTATGTCATTGGTACCAATGTGTACCAAGACAACAGCTCCTCCCCAGCGCTGTCTAAAACCTTGTCTAAGTGGCACATGAGGTCCACTACCTTCACACCAGGCAAACTTCACATCCACCAGCCATCCAGTTATCTACATGCATAATGATTGAATTGCCAAATGTAACGGCCATCCTAACTCTTCCCTCATAGGCACATGGCCCATGAGAAACCTCATCATTGTGAAAGGGTTTTACATCAACTGGAGGACTGGTCCTAACTACAGGATCACTTCCTGCCACATCAAGGTGATGCTGTCCTTTCACATGGCCTCTCTCCTCCATGTCAACTGAAAGGCTGCCAGACTGGGGGTGGGACTTCAGTACTATATCCCTGTAGGTCTTGTCTATATACCTCTCTGACTTCCATATGTCCTCCAAGTCTGCCACTTTAGCCTCCAGAGAATGGACACATTCCCTGAGAGCAAAGAGCTCCTTGCACCTAGTGCACACCTAAGACCCCCCACCAACTAGGAGAAAATCATACATATAACACTCAATGCAAAAGACTGGATAGCCCCCATCTCGCTACTGAACTGTTGTCTGCATCTTAATTTTAAGGTTTAGCTATTTAAGGTGTCTACTTACTTAAAGTTGCTAGGGATACTTGTACTGATACAACTGTACCTAATAAATTTAATGGACTTAGTTCACCTCAAGGTTAAACAATCTATTCCTGGTGAGAATAATCAGCTGAACATGAAGTGAATTTGACAACCTCTTCCCTTTTAATAGGTTTAAGAGCTTATAAAGCTAAGATTATTCCTAGAATGTGTTAGAGTCAGGGTGAATAGGAGGGAAAGAACACCTAGTAAAAGCTGACTTGCTACACAGTGCCCTCACCTGTGCTTCTAAGGTAATATCTTAATTTTCGGGGTGATTCACACAGCCCTTGGTTTGATGGACGGAGCCTTTCAAATTTCCCCTTTGACCTGTCACTTGGCTTTAACACCTATTTAAAACAGTTTCACGGATCTTTTGCACCCTAACTGGAAAGCCTCTTTGTAAAGGTCTCTTGAAACAATTTATTTATTTCTACTCAAAGAATATTTACCCTATTCTTCCTTCTATGCTAAGATAAACTCTAATTTGATTTAAATTAAAAGCTCTCTAGGGCTACTGAGGTTTAAATTTAAATTAAAACCTCTCTAGGGCCACTGACTGAGGTTTAAATTTAAATTAAAACTCTCTGGGGCTGTTGACTGAGGTTTTAATTTAAGCTAAAACCTCCCTGGGACTACTAACTGAGATTTAAATTAAAAGCTCTCTGGGGCTACTGAGCCCTGAGTGATTTAGCAAATACACTAGATTCCAACACATAGATTTATCAACTTTAACCCAAAGAATTCCCTTTTCTCCAAGATTTAAAGAATTTCCCAGACGTAAAGAAATGCTTGCATGTGCAGATTTCTTTCCAGCAGAAGCAGTCCCTTTTGGTAGTCCTTCAAGTACTATATGGGAGCTTCATAATTGGATTCGCTAAGCCCTGGCACAGTCCTTTTGGACACTTGGACCCCAGTACCACTGCACTGACTGCCTTACCTGATAGTACAGCAAGTGACTGAATCGTTGTAGGACTTGGCAGAGTACTAAATTTTGATACAGGTTTTGTTGAAGGTGGTTCAGATGTTACCTTGTTTGTGAGACCTCTGTGGGCTTTGGTCAGGAAAGAATTTCTCAAATTCCCCTATGCTGTTCCCAGTTCTGAGTTTTGATGGTGCAATTGAAAGCATTCTGTGTGTTTGATATCTCATGTTTACAATAGGAAATACAGGTATATGAGTTCCCAAAGGCGCTGGGATGGAACTACCAGAAATAACCAGTTCTGCAAGGACAATTTTTCTGCTTAATTAAGTATAGTCCATATTTTTACTGTTGACCTGTTAGTGTCAAACATTTGTTTGAGGTGAGATCTTCTAGCCAGGGTTTAGAGCCTTGAAAGTGTAATAGAGGAAGGTGCCCTTTTGACAGTATTATTGTATTTACTGAAGATGTCTGATTGCCAGCCCTAAGTTTGGAACTCCTGGTCACACTGGTGCCCTATGCAGTTTCATGTGTCCTATATCCCAAAGGCCAGCTCTGAGCAGAGATTTATTTCTGATGTAGACTGAAACCTCTGTTTCCCCAGGGTGTAAAACCAGCACATAATGAGAAAAATGAAGTTACTGCTTGTTTTCCACTCAGAGGTTGATAAAAGCTCTTTCCCAGGGCACACCTGACAGTTCCTAAAGAGGGCCACTCCAAGACAGCTAACAGCTGGCCCATCCTCGCCCATATTACAGCCCAAAATACAAAATAGAAATAGTGGGAAATTCGCCTAGCAAAAGAAAATCTATTTTTACCCTTTCTGAAAAGATGCAGGGCAAGGGAAAGTTAAAGAAACCTCTTTACCCTGGAGGGTTTTCTGAAATTTGCTTTAATAGAGTTCATGGAAACCTCTTAACTTGCATTTATTGGAATAAACTTTTATATAGATAGACCAGAGATTGTTCAATCAGCCTCAACAGATTTCTGCTTTTTTTGTTCTTTCATGTTAACCATGTGTATGAAAAACGTTTTAGCCCAGCCACTAGGGGTCAGTCTCTCTGGGGTATGTCATCATAATCGAGTGGTGATTCTGTATACCATGTTGGAACCAGCAGGCTACAGCTCCCGAAAAACTAACTGGGTTAATGCTGACAAGTTGTAAGAGGTCAGGTGCTGTCTAGGAGGGCCACTGAAATCCGGATGGTTGGATGTTTGGACAACGCTTCACTAGTTTTGGTACTTGTTTAGATTATTGCAAAGATTGGTGCAAAGGCATGGGAGGGGGGGCAGGGTATTGGATTAAGTGCAGAAAGGAACTTATATGCTCAGCTCAGCTAACAGGATGGTAGAGAACCAGTGAGGAAAAGTACAAAAACTGGATATAGACAGAGATCCCACAAGCTGTCAAGCTTCTATGACTCTCAGCTGGGATGTATCCATGCAGGATGAACTCGAATAACTAGGCAGAGTGAATGGGCCAATTGACCTTTATCTGTCATCTACTAGTTGTTATAGTCTTTCATTCCTCCCAGCATTCTCCCCTTTCTCTCCAGTCAATGACAGTATTTAGCCAGGGACCATAGACCATTGCTCCATTCAGATCGATGTGTAGCTGGTCCCTGGATAGACTATGTGCTACAGTTTGTGATAAGGAAGCTTATCATAGCTCAGGAAGGAGCTATAGAAAAGGTGAAGTGACTCTGAACAAGCAACCTGTCAGTTCTGGTAGAAATAAGAAAACAGAATTTTGCCATAAAAGACTACCAGTCCCAGAATGCACCAGGTTTCCAGCAGCCATTAGAGGAGCTGAAGTAGGGAAACGTGTGTTCAATCAGGAGGGCTATGAGGTAATCCCTAAGCACTCATCTCAAAGGGCAGGGCCTGATTCAGCACAGCTGCGCTGTGTTAGGGAGGAGCACTCATCTAGGCAGAATAAGAGTAGAGTTTATTCTACAGATGACCATCTTCATGATCACCTTGGATATCCAGAGAATTGTCCTCAGTATCCTGAGAATCAGCTTGAGTTTGATCATCAGTTTCATCTGAAGGATCATCAGAAGCAGAGCCAAACCGGACGGACAGAGGGAAAGAGACCCTTTGGAAGAAGGAAGAGAAAAGCCTTTGAGAGGTCTAGAAGAGTCCAAAGCAGTACATATACTGGGAGGTATTCCAAGGGCCAGCATACACCATTGGACTGGGGAAAGCCAGAGGAATGGTGCTGCAGAGCTAGGAATCACCAGAGGCTACCTGTGAGGGAGACGGCTGCATGTGGAAGGGACCCTAAGACCTGTGCCAGAAGGTATGTGAAGAGAGATCCAGTGTCCAGGGATCTGGATTGGAAGGCTGGACATAAGAACTGGACTACATACTGGCCAGGCTATATAGAGAGGAACTCTAGCAGCAATGGAAGCTCAGGTATGAACACTGATCTATGCCCTAGCTATAACCTTGAAAGACAGCAGGGAAACAAGTATTCTCCTGAAAATGCTCCATTGAGAGATTCATCTGTGCCAATCCATGATATTGAACCCATGCTTGTTGAACAAGGGGGAATAATAGCAGATGAAGATCCTGTTTATATGGACTGTTCTCTATCTAAACTCCGTTGGTAACTTTCTGTTATAAAGTACAGCAACCATCACAAAGAAATACAAATTTGTTCTTTAATCTACTCAGAAAAGCTCCTGAAGCAGGATTTGACCCACACAGTAGAAAGCAAGCCAGCTAAGGGGTTTCAGCTGGATAACTGCTAGCAATTAAGCCTTACCTAATTGCTTGTGAGCTAGGAGAGAATCACTTCTGAATCTATGTGGGAAGTAATCAGAAGTTAACCTGAAAAGAACAGTTTGTTTCTTGCTTTGTGGCTTTTCATTTGTTGTTTTCCTGATTTTGACTTTGTTTTTCCAAGTTAACACTGAAAGCAAGTTACCTGATTTATGTGCTACCAAGCATATCTGTGTTGGGAGAAATAACCCCATAAATAAATATCTTATTGGCTTTACCCAAGAGCACAACTAAATTATTGTCAGCAGCTGTGTCTGGTGTGAATGAACTACATTGCCCACAATACCTTGCAAATCATATAGATATATGCACTTGACAAGACTGTGAAGATTCTCACCCAGGCAGCCGTCTGACAAGTTCCAGGAACCTACAAATTGTGGAGGGGGAAACCTCTTCTTACCTTCTTGTGCTGGGATCCTGATTATTCTTCAAGGCCCTATTTCACTGGAAGACTCATTCACCACATTTTGGTTTCTCTCATCCATTCCTCCTTTCTGGTTCTCTGGTGTTGTACTACATGCAGAATCTGGCTTTTTGAGGTTTCCGTTTAATTTTTGTCTATATCTTGCTATCCTCACTTTGTGGTCACTTATTTTTCCATTTAGTGAAGGTCTATCTGTGCTGTGTGTGCGCGAGCAGGGCTGGGTATTTGCATGGAATTTCTATGGAAGAATCTGTAGTAATCTGGCTTATTCAGTTTTCCTCATAGGTCTGCTGATGTTCTAAGGCCCACTGAAATACTTACTGTGCTGCTTTTTTCCTATGTAGGGGCCTTGTGTGAGTTTTGTAAGTTAGTGCTGGCATGGTAGATTAGCTCTTGGTCCTGAATGATTTCATGGTATTAGTTCACAATATGCATGTTGCTGAGAATGTTTTTTGTAGGGCAGGTTTTATGGGGAAGTGTCCTAGCTCTGCCCTGCACAGATTGCTGGAGAAGGGGAAGTTTTATGGCTGCAGAATGTATGTTTGGATTTAATATTGTCTTGACTTGTAGAAAGATGGTAGAAAAACTTGTTAAAAAAAATAAATATTGTATGGGAGAGCATATATGTGGTGGGGCTTGGGAAAGGGACTATGGCTCAGTGGGGGCTGAAGAGTGCAATTTCCCCCCTCCCTCAGATAGTGGTTGCAGACTCTAAAGCCTGCACTGCCATCCTCTCTCTAGTTATTTGTTGGGGGCAGAGTAGGGGTGTAACATGGCCTCAGGTGGCAGGTTATTTTTCTTTCAAAAGGTTGTTCGTTCTAAGACTACTAATAAAGAGAGCAATTTTCAAACAGACTTCCACAGGGAAACACCAGACAACCTACCTTCAAAACTTGCTCCCGTCCCTCTATGAGGAAAGAGGTGGTGCTGTGGGGCCAGGGTGGGTTAGCAGAAATATACACAGGGATTTTATCTTTAAATCTCCTGTCTACTTCCTCCTGCTTTCCCTCCCATTTCTAGGTGGCAACCGTCGACTGTCGACCAGAAAATTTCAAAAGAGAAGTTCTCCAGAAGGGCTGAAAATATCACTCAGAAAGATTACTTAACTGCGGTACTCACTTTCCACCAAGTTCCTTTGTGTCTGTCCCTTGCAGGCTTGAATTCTCCCACTGTTTTGCCTCCTGGAAGTCCACTTCAGGCACCCAACACCATTTCAAGGAAAGTATTTCCTCACTTTCCTTTTGAGTCTCCCTCCCTCTTGTGTGCTCATGCACCCCAGAGATTGCTGATGTTTTCTCAATCAATTCTTTTAAAGCATTTCAAGCTAGGATCTGCATTATGTCTTTCTTAGAAGTGATAACTGGAAAACAGAAGGATTTATAGTGCATGCTCTTCTCAGCAAGCCATGGCCGCATACGCAGTCTGTAATGGCCGTAAAGGCTGGAATGAATCCTTTGCCTATTCCTCTGGCCTGAAAGAGGGTCTCTGAAAGGCGTGAAACTGTTAGTCCTTGTGATAAAGCGGTTTAGTTTGTAGCATACTCTGCCGCTTTGTTTTCATGGTAGGGGGCCAATGAACATTAATGCAGCATTAATCGTGCATATTAATAGGTGTTAATGAGATGCAAATGAAACACCCTTAATCGCAGATGCTAATGTACTTACATTCATACAAATGATCCTTCAATCTTAAGCTCACTGTCCTAAGATGTAGTCACATTTTTTGGGTAACATTTTGCACTTTTTCACTACAGTAACAGGCAAGGAACTATTCTCCATATTTTTGTTTTCCATTACATTAGCTTAACCTACATGCTAACACTTCCACAAGCTTGTTTTTGTGCATCAACATGCTTTAGCACATTTAATCTGCTGTTCGATGTGTGGTCGGGCCTGGCCCTACTTGTAGGTGGGCAGAAACCTAGGGTGGCAGGTCTCAACGGGCGATAGTGCAGCACCAGCACAGCTAACAGGCAACACCAGAGAAGAACTTCAAAGTCTCTGTCAGCGGTGGATTTTTGACCATCTGTGCACACATGCATGTATGCGTACTTAAGGCTTTCTGTGCCCCATCCCCATGGAGTGGAAGGGATGTGACGGGCCTTGCGTCATACGCACACACCGATACTCAAAGGCCCACCACTGACGGCAGCATTAAAGGGCTTCCCTGGCTATACTAGTTTTTGTGCTGCAAACCGCCAAAGCCCGATTTTCTTTTTTGGCCTCCTGTGGAGGTGGGGGGGGGGGCAGCAGTAGCAGTGATCAGGGGAAGAGAAGAGAGGGGAAGATGCTGGACACCTTTGGGGAAAGGGAAGAGTGGTTATGGAAAGGAGAGAGATGCTGAACACCTGAGGGAGGGGAAGGAGAGAGATGCTGGACGTCTTGAGGGAGGGGAAGGAGAGAGATGCTGAACACCTGAGGGAGGGGAAGGAGAGAGATGCTGGACGTCTTGAGGGAGGGGAAGGAGAGAGATGCTGAGCACCTGAGGGAGGGGAAGGAGAGAGATGCTTGACGTCTTGGGGGAGGGGAAGGAGAGAGATGCTGGACGTCTTGAGGGAGGGGAAGGAGAGAGATGCTGAACACCTGAGGGAGGGGAAGGAGAGAGATGCTGAACACCTGAGGGAGGGGAAGGAGAGAGATGCTGAACACCTGAGGGAGGGGAAGGAGAGAGATGCTGAGCACCTGAGGGAGGGGAAGGAGAGAGATGCTGAACACCTGAGGGAGGGGAAGGAGAGAGATGCTTGACGTCTTGAGGGAGGGGAAGGAGAGAGATGCTGAGCACCTGAGGGAGGGGAAGGAGAGAGATGCTGAGCACCTGAGGGAGGGGAAGGAGAGAGATGCTGAGCACCTGAGGGAGGGGAAGGAGAGAGATGCTGAACACCTGAGGGAGGGGAAGGAGAGAGATGCTGAACACCTGAGGGAGGGGAAGGAGAGAGATGCTGAACACCTGAGGGAGGGGAAGGAGAGAGATGCTTGACGTCTTGAGGGATAGGGAAGGCGAACGATGCTAAAGACTTTGGAGGATAGGAAGCGGATATTCTGACTACTAGCAGGTCAGGGTGGACTGCATGGCCGAGGTTCTCTTAGGACATCAGATAGTCTTAGGTCAGTCCTGTAAGAGGTACTGGGGGTCATTCTGAATACCAAATGGCATGGATGGATGTCCCCATTTGGACATCAATCCCCACTATTTGCTCCCCTGCCGTTTGAACGGGGAGGCCCAGAAGGGGCAGGAGGGGGCATTCCAAGGGTGGAGTGAGGGCGGGGCATGGGCAGGTTGCGACCCCAGACGTATAGGGCTGATTCAGAGGTCAGTCCTGTACGTCGGGGGGCCATGAACTTAGACAGGGGACTTATTCCACTACAGAGGTGGAATAAGTCCCCTTGGACATCGGGGGGATGATGCTGCCGGACCTCCAAAACCAGGTAGTGGGTGCAGTCGAACCCTAACCAGGGGAGGCCGGATTGAGGTCTGGCTGAGGGGAAAGGAGGATTTTGGCAGTGGCCAGCATTCACGGCTCCTGAATGGAGCTGTGAGGCCATGGCGATGGGACACCATAGCATTGCAGCTCTATTCAGGAGCCTGTCTGAGGTAGCTGGGCATGCAGGCTGATTAGAATCGGGGCCCAGCGTGCACATCCAGGCTGAAGACCTGATTCGGATCACATGGGTACATCTAGCCCCCGCGGTATTAGAATCAGGTCTACCTCTGTGCGTCCAGTTTCTGATCAGCCGCACAGGGGGCTGGAAGGCCTGATTGGAATGTGCCTCACTGTGTCCATTCCTTGAAAGAACTCTAGAACATTCTGATACTATTCTCAGAGGGGAGCTGAAAATGACATTTTCACAATTTTAATTTAATTAAACATGCATAGACTACCTCTTCAGTGTTCAAGGTTCAAGCTATAGAATTAGCAAAAGACATACAGTAAAACACGTTGAGGTAGATTTTCAAAAACACTTATGGGCCAGTGACAGAACTGGTCACCTATGGGCTTTTTTTAAGAAAAGAGTCCACAATACTTGAATGAATAGTTTTGGATTTATGTATTTTGGATGCATATATTTGTTATCCAGAATTACGCACCCTAAACAGGGATGGGATTTCTGGCATTCTGTGGACAACACCGTTTAGACATCTAGGGCCCGATATTAGAAAGGCATTTACAGACCTGTAAACCTGGTAAATGCTGCTGAACGGGATATTGAACAGCACTAACATGATCATTGTCGCTTAATATCCCCAACTAACACCACGATATGCCCCGATGCTAACCGCGTAGCACCAGGGAGCGTCCTAAGCATTTCGGGGGCAGCAACAGTCACTAACTGGGTAGCAGTGATATTGTACTGCTACTTGGTTAGCAACCTGCAGATAAACTATACATAGCAAAAGCCGGCCTAGTTTTACCCGCAGGAGCTAACCGGGTAGCGGTGCAATATCGTGCTACCCAGTTAGCTTCTGTGGCATTGGAGGATGTGTGGTGACCCCAGATATTCAATGCCAGGGCTGCATAGACCCTGGCATCGAATGTCCATGGTTAGAGGTCAGCAGTAACGGCTATGTGCCATAACAGCACATACTACTACTACTACCACCACTACCACTACTACCACTACCACTACCACTACCACCACCACCACCACGACCACTACCACCACCACGACCACTACCACCACCACCACCACGACCACTACCACTACCACTACCACTACTACTATCACCACTACCACTACTACTACTACCACCACTACCACTACCACTACCACCACCACTACTACCACCACTACCACTACTACCACTACTACTACTACTACAAGGCATACACAGCGCTGTACAAACAAATGTAAGAGATGGTTCCTGCTCATCAGAGCTTACAATCCTAGTCAAGGCAGACAACAGAATAGCTCAGGGCAAGGACACATCTTGGGGTATGGTAAGGAAACATATAGGAGAATAAGCAGATCAGGATCCAAAAGTGACCTCAAAGAGGTGAGTTTTCAGCCTGGATTTGAAAAGGGTCAGAGATGAAGCCTGGTGCACAGACACATATAATTTGTTCCAGGCATAAGGAGCAGCAAGGTAGAAGGATCGAAGGCAGTAGAAGAGAAAGGCACAGATAGAAGGGATCTTCCAGAAGAGAAGAGTTCCGGAGGAGTGGTGTAGGGAGATACAAGAGAGGAAAGGTAGTAAGGAGCAGTAGAATGAGTGCACTTATAGATCAGTAGGAGAAGTTTGAACCGGATATGGAAACAAATAGGGAGTCAGTGAAGTGACTTGAGAAGAGGGCATATTGAAGCTGGCAGAAGATTAGCCATGCAGCTGAATTTTGAACAGATTAAAGGGGAGAGAGATGATTCAGAAGGAGATCAGCAAGGAGGAGGTTGCAATAGTCTAGATGGGAGGTGACTAAAGAGTAGACAAGTGTCTTAGTAGTATGTCTAGAAAAGAAGAGACTAATTTTGCCAGTGTTGTAGAGAAAGAAGCGGCAGGTTTTAGTTATCTGTTGGATGTATGTAGAGAAAAATAGAGTAGAATCAAAGATGACCCCAAGGTTGCAAGCTGGGGAAACAAGAAGGAGCATAGTGTTATCCACAGAAATAGAGAAGGGAGGAAGGGGGGAGGTGGGTTTTGGCCATATTCAGTTTCAGAAGCTGGTGAGACATCCAGGCAGTAATGTCGGATAAGCAGGCAGAGATCCGGGCCTGGATTCCTGGAGATATTTCAGGTACAGAAAGGTTGATCTGAGAGTTGTCAACATAAAGATGATGCTGAAAACCGTGGGAGGCAATAAGTGCACCAAGGGGTCGAGTGTAGAGAGAAAAGGAGAGGTCCTAAGACAGAGCCCTGAAGAACACCAACTGAGAGGGGGATGGTGGTAAAGGAGGAACTACCAGAACAGATACTAAAAGTGTGATGGGAGAGATAAGAAGAAAACCAGGACAGAACAGAGCCCCTAAATCCAAGCAAAGTCAGTCAGGGTATCAAGGAGAAGGTGGTGATCAACAGTGTCAAAGGCAGCAGAAAGATCAAGTAGGATGAAAATTGAGTAGAGGCCTTTGGATATGGCGAGAAACAAGTTGTTGGAGACTTTGGAAAGATCCGTTTCTGTGGAATGTAGAGAATGAAAGCCAGATTGCAGTGGGTCCAGAAGGTCTTAAGAGGAAAGGGAAGGTGAGAGGTTGATAACTGGAAGGACAGGTAAGATCTAATGAAGGCTTTTTGAGAAGAGGTATAACCATAGCATGTTTGAAAGCCATAGGAATATTTGCAGTGGAAAGCGATAGGTTAAGGATATGACAAATGGAAGAGATGACGGCAGAAGAGATAGAGCTTAGCATAAGGTTGGGGATGGGATCAGAAGAACAAGTAGTCAGTTTGGAGGAGGAGAGATTTGCAGTTTCCTCCTCAGTGATTTCAGAAAAGAAAGAGTGATCAAAGGTGAGGAAAGGATATAGGATTCAAGAAGGGGAAGATGAGGTGGAGGTGACCCAGCAGAGAATTCAAGGCTAATCTTCTGGAATTCATCATAGAAGTAGTTAGCCAAGGTCTAGGCAGACAGTGAAGGAGGGATTCGGGGAGGAGGAACCTGGAGGAGAGAATTGAGTGTAGTGAAGAGATGGTGAGGGTCAGAGACAAGAGAGCTAGTCAGATGGAAATAGTACTCTTGCTTGGCGAGTGCTATGGCCAACTGGAAAGAGGTTAGCATGAATTTGAAATGTAGGTAATCAGCTAGAGAAGGTGATTTAAGCCAAAGGCACACAGCAGAGTGGGAACAGGAACGAAGGAAGCAGGTTGTTATGGGCAGCCAGGGTTGAGGTACGGCATGCCTTACAGGGCATGGAATAGGAGGAGCCAGTGCATCTAGAGCAGAGTATAGTGTTAGAGGAGGATACGGCTCCATCAACAGACTCAAATGATATAGTGGAGGAAAGAGTTGAAAAGTCAGCAGTGGAGAGAGCTGAAGGGTCGACCGTGAGAAGATTCCTAAACATGTTGGTGGAGGTTGGGCAAGACCAAGGTGGGAGATGCTTAAGGGTGAAGGTTAGCAGGTGATGGTCAGATAAGGGCAGAACTGAGTGAAGAAGTTTGAGAGTGAGCAGTTGGAGGAGAAGACAAGATCAAGGCAGTGAGACAAGTGAGTAGGAGCAGTAGAGCACAACTGGAGGTTGAATGAGGAGATTAGGGAGAAGAACTTTAAGGCATAAGGGTCAGAAGGGACATCAACATGAATGCTAAAATCCCCAAGAATAAGGGAAGGGGAAGATGCATCCAGAAAGGAAGAAAGCCAGGAATCAAAGTCAGTGAGAAAGGTAGAGGTGAACTTGTTGGGGTATCAATAAATGACAGCTACCCAGAAAGGTAGTGGAGAAAACAGGCAGATGGCATGGACTTCAAAGGAAACAAAGGAATTAGATGGAGACAGAAGGAGGGGCTGGAAATGGCAGGAAAGAGGGAATGGGAACCCAAGATGACCACCATGGCCAATGGGCTGAAGCGTATGGGAAAATAGGCAGCCTCCGTGAGAGAGGGCAGTGACTGAAGCTGAGTCTTCAGGGAGAAGCCAAGTTTCAGGAAGAGCCAGGAGATATTGAGTATTAGAGATAAAGAGGTCATGAATGAAGGCAAGTTTATTGGAGACAGGATGTGCATTCCACAATGCACCTGAAAAAGGGACAGAAGAGGCAGAGAGGAGAGTAATATGAATAAGATTAGAAAGATTAAGCATTGACCTGTCCTGGGAGTGTGAAAAAGTCTAGAGGGCCCAGTGTTAGGGTTGACATCTCCAGATGGTGTAGCTGTCCCAACAGAATATTGGGCCCCTAATGTACTGTACTGTACATCCAAGCAAAAATAATCAGATTGATTTATTCATTCATTCATTCACTAGCTCTGGATATCCCGCTCACAGTCAGTCAATCTAGACCCTAGAGAGGCTTACAATAAAAAAGTAGGAAAAACTTAACAAGACCCACAATCCATTAAGATAGACTCCCCAGTATGCACCAACTACCCAGCATTAACCTACCCTAACCAGGGCCAACCTCCTGTCCCCAGTGAAAGCCTCCTCAAACAGTCGTGTCTTTACAAGTTTCCTGATGCACTGATAGTTCTTTTCAGTATTTACATTATCTGATAGCCTATGCCATAAATCTAGCTCAAATTACCAGAAGCACCTACACTGCATAACATTCAACCTTATCGGAGGAAAATGAGGAACCCCAACAGATCTTTCTGGGATGAGTGCAAAGCCCTGCTCATAACACAAGGCTGAAGCAAGTTTGGTAGATACAGCAGTGGTTGACCCATCACCAAATAGCAAAAGATCAAGCATAGACCTTAAATTTGACTCTAAATTACCAGCAGTTATTTCAACTGCTTTAAAAGAGAAGTCACATGATCATGTTTACTTTTGCAACGATCACCTCTGCAGCTGTGTGTCTTAGTAAGCCCTGATACAGAGCATTGCAGTAATCTATGTGCGATGTTACGGTCATACGATGCTTTCTTTCAACAAAGGAACTCAATTTGCAGATTTGCCATAATGATGAGATTGCACTGCACATAACTCTTGACACTTGCCTATCCTGCAAAAATAAAAGTCTAACTGAAAGGTTTGGGGGTAATTTTATAGCAGGGCACCTAACTCACTAGGCAGAAAGGCGCATATCTTAAGATACATAAAATATTAGCACGACTCCTGCAGCCATCACGCCTAGGCTGAAGGCACACCTGTTCACATATTCTATAAATTATGCATATAAAGTTTAACTCCGCCCATGCTCTGCCCAAGCTCTTCCCCTGAGCAGACCTACTCTACAGATATGTACCTGCTTGCATATACTTTTAGCCATGACCTAGTTTTATAAGAGGCCTTTTACATGCAAAAAAGGTTTATAAAATGACCCGCCACAAGTTCTACAAGTGTGTTCAATGGAGAGGAGGAGCAGCCTAATGGTTACAGCACTGTGCCGAGAACCGCGGAAGCCAGGGCTCAAATCCCACAGCCAATCTTTGTGGCCTTGGGAAAGTCACTTAACCCTCCATTGCCTCAGGTATAAACTTAGGATTGTAAGCAGTGATGGGATCCGATTGGTTCGCACTAAATGGTTCCTTCCACAGGCCGGGTTCGCCAAACCGTGCCGAAAACAGCGTCCCAATGCTGGCACTGCACTGGCGGGAATTGCCCCACCCACCAGTGATTTCACGGCATTGGGGGACTGTGGCAGGGGGAGAAACCCCCCCAATGCTGTCAAACCACTGGCAGGTTGGGGGATTGAGCTGCTGGGCCACCAGAGGGTTTCTGCCCTGTGTTGGCTGCCAGAGAGCCGAGCATGCAGTTCCCGCAACACAAACATGTACCATGCTGCTACCCACTCATTTCCGTTAGTGGCAGGATTGACCTGAACTGGTTCCTGGTCGGATTGAAACCCGCCACTGATTGTAAGCCTCCTGGGGACAGGAAAACGCCTAGTGTACCTGAATGTAACAACTGACTAAAGGGCAATACCATCCAAAACTAGTCTCAGTTTCTGCACTATCCTCCGTTTAAAAAACGTTTCCCTTATAGTCCATGAGAACTGCACTTTCAATATCATTTCAACATAAAAAATGGCACCCAAATTCAATGACACCTCCTCAACTAAAGTAAAAGTACCTAGGTCTAAGTGCATTTAATTCAAATGAGCTATAGGACCACCCATCGCACTTTGCAATTTCTGTTTTTTCTGAACTGAGCAACAACTTACTTAGTAACAGCCAGTGATCAATCCTCCTAAACCCTTCATTCAGTTACCACTAAACGTGTGTTTTATCCTTTCCCAGCTAAATATGATCGGTGTAAAGAAAAACCTTAAAGCCTAACTGGCCCAGTCGCCATCCCTGAGGATATTAAACAGTAAGAGGGGCAGGCAAGACCCTGTCTCCTCACGCTGCTGCACTACAATTTTGCAAATCAAGATCTAACATGAGAGAGTGCCTCCTGCTTCCAAAACGCCTCAGATCTCATCCACTACTCCTGAAAAGAGCAACATTTTGTTTCCTTTTGTTTTCTGTTGAGCTTGCACCAAAATGACAGAAACTGAAATGAAACCCACACAAAACAAAACCTGAGAATTAATCAAAATACGCACACAGTTATTTCTACCCTCCCGCATCTACTACGCGCTAATACCGTTTGCACATTAATCTGGAAATGTTTTCAGAACAAAACAAAGATGATTTTCAATTAACACGAAAGAAATTGATAATGATACATTGAGAAATCCAGACGACAATCTGTCAATTTATTGATTTAAAACTATTGGATTAACTCATGCAGTCACTGCTGGAGAAAATGGACCAAAAAGGCTCCTACATCCTTTCTGAAGACAATACGAGAGACCAATAAGACAATAGCTCACTGCAGATCAGATCTGGGGCTCAGAGAACACAGCCTTAGCTTTGGAGCACATTTTTCTTTACAGTAACTAATAAGTGGAAAAGTGATTTTTAACAAAAATAATAAACAGATATAGTATGACTTAAATGTCATACAAGAGACAGACACAGGAAACCCAAAAGTCACCAAGCCAATATTTAAGCCCTATCTGGATAGCCAATGGAAGACTCCCGATAAAAGCTCAGAGTTGGGATATTGAATGGCGTAATCTGATAGCGCATCTAAATATCTCCGCAGACTGCCTTGGTACTATCTGGGTGAAGTGGCATTTTAGAAGGCACATCCAGAACAGACCGTCCAAAACCTTGGCGATTGGCAGCAATGCCTTCTGAAATAAAGTCAACTATGGGGCCCCAGGCGGGGTTAGGAGAACTGTCCTGCCTGCCTGCTGTTACCTTGGACTTTAACATCTTGTTCTGCTGTACCCATCAAGCCTGCTCCGCCTGGATTGGGGTTCTGGCGGTGGGGGAGTGATTCCCTGGTAGCTCTGCCCACCTGCTGGCGTCACCTGTGGCGATGCTGGGTCTCTTCCCATAAAGTCAACTATCAGGCCCAGCTCAGGGGCATGGCCAAGGGGTGTACCACTTAGCACGCCACTTGGAATGCCACAGGGAACACCTCAGTGCTTTTAGGATTTTCTTTTGGTTTTGGTTGTGTGAGGGGGTAGAAGATTTGGTGAGTGGTCATGGGTGTTTTGTGTGTGGATGAATGTGTTTTTGTAGAGATGGGGAGGGAGAGGGGGGGGGAATTGGGGTGGCAATGGGATGGGGAGTATATGCCGAGGGGACATATCAGAAGGGTGGATGGAGGAAGTATAGAAAGGGGAGAGTTTTACGGGGGCTACTTCGGGGTGAGTGAAGTGTGCTTTGATTAATGCCAGGTCAATCTGCCAGAAGTGGCATTTTTTAATTGATATTAGCGATGAGTGCTTGGACTTTCTGTTTATAACAGATACCTGGTTTTCGTTGGGGGGAGGGGTAGCGGTAGCCTTGCTCTGCTCAGTGGCTTATCCAGATTGCACAAGCAGGGAAGAGGGATGGGGGGGGGGGGGTTGTTTTATCATATTAGATGGATTGTGAGACAGCGGGAGTGGGGAGGCACCGCACTCAAGTTTGTTGGTGGAGTTGATAGGACCTGTGAAGACCGTTTGTTTGTTTTTATATTGATGTATTCCCCTCCAGGTTTATCCCAGGACCAGTGGAGTGCTTTTGGGATAAAGCGGTGTTGGTTTGCCTTGATTTTCAGGATATGTTGGTATTAGGGATTTTAATTTGGTGGGTCCTGGGAGCTCGGAACAGTTTTTATCATCGTTATTTTGTGAAATGGGTTTGCAGCAATTGGTGTGTGGGCCGACCCATAGTAGGGGGATACTTTAGATTGGATAATTTGGTCTGAGATGTTCTCGGATCATTGCGACTTACAAGTTCAGATGGAGTTGCCAACGCCATGCTTAGATCATTTTTTGATCCGTTTTAGGTTTGTGTGGGATAATGAGGGGTCCTGGTTCTGGTAAGGTGTTGTGTGGGCGATGGGGGATGATAGATGAGAAGCAGCTATGATTGGTAGCACTTCATCGGCAGACGGGGGGGGGGGGGGAGGCGATCCGGTACGAGGTTGGGTAGGGGCGGTATTGGAAGAAGTGGTGCCCATGCGACAGGTGTGGATTAGGGAGGACCGGATTCATAATCAAATTTGGTTTTCCACAGAGATGCGGGGTCTTAAGCCAGAACGGCGGCAATTAGAATGGTGCTGGCATAGCACAGGGAATGTTGAGGTACTGCCGCTAATGTCTACTGCTACTGCCTTCAGGAAGCTAAGCAGCAGGTGTGTTTTGCCTAGATTTTAGCTGTGGATAATAAGCTGCAAGCTGTTCTTCATGTTGCTCATTGTCTTTTGGAGCAAGGGCTAGGATCTTGGGGGGGGAGATGATATGGTGGATGTTGATCAGGTGACGGATTATTTTTTAGGGAAAGTGGAGGGTTTACGATCGATGATTGGAGGGGTTCAGTGTGTGGAAGAGGAGCATGGAGTGGAAGTCAAATGAGAGTCTTTCGTCGAGGTGTCTATGTACCCAATTTGGCTACATGGACACCCCAGTCTAGGCAGGTCAGAAGGGGCTGTCTATGTTATGAGACTAGCATGTCCTGCCTGGGTGCATGCAAACCGGAAGTCTGCATCGGAGGGGGGCGGTAGCGGCAGGTCATAGAGAGCAGGAACCATGATGCGGCATGGGAGAGTTTAGGTGGGTGCTGCCACTGCAGATCCTGGAGCAGAGTGGCAGCAATGAGGGTGGGAGTGGCAGTGAGGTGGGATGTCAGGATTGAGGCCCACCTAGGGAACCTCTGATCCTTGCACGGGCATTGACTATTGTTAACACGTGTCAATTCACCATAATCAGTGGAGTAAGTTCCAATGAAGGGGCCTCTAAGCAAAATTTTGGGGAGGGCCCCTCATTGTCAGGTGGCACAACCCCTCCTGTGTGGGCCCCCCCCCATTGTCTCAGCAACACACCCTCACTGTGGGCCCCCCTCATGTGGCGGCAATGGCAGTGGCAAAGTTACTGTATCATGTTTGGCATGCAGCCTCTGCTCTTGAGCGGAATTTACACCACTGACTGTAACGTGTTATTTTAGCACAGACCCCATGTTAGTCAATGGGACTTACTAATAACATGTGTTAATGGTGAATTAATGCACGTGAATGATAGCACACTTTAGTAACTGTTCCATGTAATGTATACATTAGTATACAAATTTGTTTACTTGTTCCATGTAAACCGCCACTGATCTCTGGAAGGGGCGGTATAGAAGAAATAGATAAATAAATAAATAAATAAATAAATAAAACTGTTGTTGTTAAGTGCCGTCGAGTCGGAGTCAACTCATGGCGACCCTCTGGATAGCTATCCTAAATTGTGTTCGGTCTTCAGTCAGGTGGCTCATTGTTGACAGACTGGTACCCGTAGCTGCTGTTATTGTATGTATTGTATAGCAGCCTTAATTATGGGAATAATGCATGATATTTGCCCCTTAATGGGCGTTAAAGGGCAAAAATGTTCATTATTTTACTGTAACACACAATTTTGTATTGCAACGCGCATTGAATACTAGTGAGATGCAATACATGCAAATCACCTCAAATGGCATTACACAGCTCTATTCTTGGAAAAATAGCACCAGCTCTAAGCCGAGAGCATCAGGCGGTTAATACATGGCTAAATATTCCAGGCCACATTCTTAAAGGTGTAAAAAAAAATTTCAGTAGTCCAGGGGTCCCTTCTCCCCAGTACCGGAAAACAGTAAGTCGCCCCCCCCCAAAAAAAAAAAAAAACCACCTTCTCCACAGATGCCTTGGACCCACCTCAAGGCACACTCAAAGTAACCGATCTTAAAACCTCCCAGTTCCCCTGACCCCAAATCCAAACCCTCCGCCCTTCTAAAACCTTCCCAAACTTACCTTTTCTAAAGCCTGGTAGTCTTGGAGGACCTGGATAGCAGCTATCCCTACTCACTCCTGTCTGGGCCGGCACCGGGTTTAAAGTGGCATTCGCGATCCCCTAGTGGTAGTGCTGTGTTGCTATCTCTAGGAGTTAACTTGTGTTACCACAGATGTGACTTCCCCAGAAAGATTAGTAATGAACTTCCTTAGTTTGCAAATTTTGGGGGGAACGTTTGCATGCATCTGATCATAAAGAAACCAAGACAGACCTGGCATGGTGCTGTTGCCCGAACACATTAATTTGCTGTAGAAAAATTCAGGTGGCAAACATATGACGCATTTTTTTTTTACATAATTAGTGCTATCAAATAAATTCACACATTCCACAAAGCTGCAGCTAAACACAGTTTGCTTCTTAGAAAAATAAGATTACTAACCTTATTTTGCTGAGCGATTTCACAGTTACAAAACAGCTTTTTTCCATTTCAAAACAAAATATAAAAATATTCAGCAGTTCTCTTCTTGAGCGCTGAAACAGAAGCAAATGGCAATAGAATTTCTCAGCACGCAACATCTCAAAGACAAGCCACAAGCAATCTCCTTAGCTGACTCTAACTGGCCATTTTACTAAACTGTGACAAAGTTTGGCAGTTACCACGCAGTAAGGGGGTCATTCTGTGCCACGAAAAGTGGGGATGTATGTCCTGCCTGGACGTATATCCCCGATATTCGTTCCCTTGCCGCTTCCAGTGCAAAGGCCTTAGACAGGGGCAAGAGGGAGCTGTCTGGAGGCGGACAAGGGCAGGGCATGAGGGGGCTGTGACCCTGGATATACAGGGCCAGTTCTGAGGTCGGCCCTGTATTTCTGGGGCTGGCCACATAGACAGTAACGCCGGATCCAGGGAACGATGACAAGGTGAGGGGGGTGCAGAGGGATCCCCGCAGCCTGCCCCTGGCTATGGGAAGCCAGATCGGGGTTCAGGCTATGGGGAAAGGACGTTGGGACTTATGGCCAGGGATCATGGCTCCATACTGGAGCCACGATGCCATGGCAACGAGACGCCGTGGCACTGCGGCTCCATTACAGAGCCTGGCTGAGTTAGCCGGGGATCTGTTGGTCGTGCGGCCCATCAGAATTGGGGCCTGTCCTGCACGTCCAGACTTGTAGACTCGATTCTGATCCTGCAGGCACGTCTAGCCCCCGTGGGATCAGAATAGGGTGCTACCGCTGTATGCCATGATTCTGAGGGGCCGCAAAGGGGCTGGACGGCCAGAATAGAATTGGCCTCTAAGTGCCTAAATTATCACATGGTAGCTGCGGAGCTTTTGTGATAACTGTTTGGGCCGTTCTTGGCATCTTCCCATGCAGTTGCCACAGAAAGAAAACCTTTTCTGCTTGATAAATGCAGTGACAGCACAGATGCGCTTCCTGACCCCTGTTTATCTGCATCAGTGATAGTGTGTGCAAGGTGCAGTCCATGAGCACAGCCCCCTTTCCCGCCCCCTTCCAGGACATGCAGGTAATGCCAGCTGCTGCCACCTCCATAGGCCCTCAGCGTAAGATAATTCACGTGGTAACTGCTTACCGCACTTTAGTAAAACTTCTTTTCATTATGTTATATCTTTTAAGATATTTGCTATTTAAATGATGTCCTTTGTCATGCAAAGAATTGTTCTCCATATGAATTTCTTAATCCTCCTGCTTTTCGACATGGCTGTAATGTCATCATCTCCATAGTGGGGTCGGGTAGCAGTCGCGGCGTTTACATATCATCTGGATATTCAGTGCTCGTATCTTGGGCTGAATATTCATCTATTGGGTCAGCACAACGCCTATCTGAATAGTGATGATATCCGGATAGTATTCTGAGCTTTTCTCCCGCCCTAGTTTATGCAGATACTGATCATGCCGCCCTTGCTCCATCCATGAACCATGCCTGTACTATCTGGACAGTGCCAGAACAGTGGCAATATCTGGAAAGTGCCAATGAAATCTCCCTCAGAGCCCTTCCCTGGAATACCTCTGTGGTTATCTGACTTTCAACCCATTTATTTTTAATTAGTAGTTTAACGTAGGGGTGTGCATTCATGAGCATTCTTTTGGTTCACTTGCTTGCCTAAAGATTTTAAGTGCACACAAATCACTCGTATGTAGTGTCACACGGTGTCGCGGACACAAAGAAGGTGCGCCACTAGGTAGCGCTATGAATGAATGAAAAGTCCGAGTGCAGGGTAATAAAGGCTTTTATTCCCCGTTCAAAAGCAAGGTTCAAAAATAAGAGACAGTTTGATAATAGAAACAGTCCTTTGTTTCAAAAGGTACCAAAGTCATTGGCTAATCAACTGTTACTTCACAGTTCAAAGCAGGCTTCTTCAAAGTAATATTCAGAATAGTTAAAACAATCAAAATATTGCATTTATTCTTCTTTGTAACATGCACAGTATTGAGCACAGGCAGTGCACCAATTACACTCCATGTCTTCAGGTAAAGGTAAGGGAATAGTGCTTGGAAAATCCACTTCCATTAAATCATCTGCCCCATACAGATCCAATGTGCTTTCACTATCCCTGTCTATTCCAGTATGGCAATCTTCAGCTTGGGAGTTTTGCTCCACATAAGCAGGGGCTCTCAAAGCTGGCAGTAAACTGGTGAACCAGTCTTTACTCTGGCTTCTTTTAAAAGGAACGTTTCTTTTAGGATGGCTTCTAGCAGTGCAATCATTACAGTTAAACTTTACTCTCTCATACCTTGGCTCCCTGGGTACAACTGCTTCTCCCTCCGAGTAGGTAAAACTGGGTAGTGATCTTCTAGAGATAAGCCTCTCTCAGAACCTCCCTCTCTGGTTCTTTGCTTTCTTCTCTCTATATCACAAACAGGTAGAGTATAGGAACTAGGCGTGGCAGGGCCTCTTACCTTGGAGTAACTTCCACCAAACTCCCCTTGCACAACAGGTTTAGTTTGGGCTTTATGGCTTCCCACCTTGTAAGGTCTATTTCTGTTCCAGCTTCCAGCTTGGCTTCTTCTACAGCAATCAGGTTTGTGTCCTTGATAGCTTCCAGGCTTTACTGCTGTTTCACCTCTAACTCCAGTTCCTTCTTCCTCTTTCTCTTCCTTCCTCAGCTCCTGCTGTTGTTTCCGCTGCAGGTCATCAGTGAGATTAGGTTCTTTAGGATCAGTGTGTCTGTTCCTGCTCCCTCTAGCTGTGCCAGGAGGTAACTGCACATCTAGTTCTTCTGAAACAGGATTTCTTTTCTTAAAACCAACTTTATTAGTGTCCGCATCATGACAGTAGGTATACCTACAAATTAACATGCATACAATCAATTTGCATTCTTAAAAAGTTCTAGCATGCATACACGTCACACACAAATCATAAATAAGTTAAACAAATACAAAAAAATGTACACAAATCAGGAAAATTTTGTTTTAAATTAGCACACACCAAACTATTTTTTTGCAAAGCACACCTCTTACTTAATGTGAAGTTCAAACCTTACATATAGTCTTGCCAGTCTTGGTTGACCATATGGTCTTGTCTGCTGTGCTTGCATGTTATCAGGGATGTGTACGCTTCAGTGACACTGTGCCCTAAGCCAAGATATACAAAATAGTAAATTCTCTTGTATGCTGAGAAATAAAGTTAATCTTCAGGCTTCACCAACATGGATCTCTCAAGGATATGCAAATATATATATGATGGACAGGATATTAACGATGACCAGACAATGTCAACGAAGAGGAAACACCTCTTATATACTCATAGTGATGTAATATCCAACAGCAGCTCAAGCTACTTACAGAACAGACATTTCAGAATGTTTGCTTCTAGGAACCTAAGTGGTAAGAATAAATGGTTCTTACCCAACCACCAAATGTTAAATAGAGAAGAAGGCAACCTCCAAAAAGCAAACCAAAGAGGAAATGAACAGAAATTGGAGGTAGACAATGGCCAAACCATCAATGTTCATCGCAAAAGATAAATTTTTTTCAATGACCCGACTCTGCTGAGTTTCGGCAAACCTGCCTGCATCAGTGGTCAGGGTAGGTATTCACCAATAGTCTAGGCAGGTAAACAGAAGGATTATTCTAAGTAAAAACTTGGATGCTGCCCTGACACTGTTCCACAAAGAGATGGTGAGTGAATCATGACCCAACAGCATTCAACATTGTTTTGGCCGTTGTCCACCTCCAATTTCTGTTTGTTTCCTCTTACTCAACTCCAACACATCTGGATGAGCACTGACAACAGGAATGAAGTTCTTTTTCTCCTAAAATTACTTGAAATTTTACAGAATCTATCCAGAAAATAAAGTGAAATTAGGCCTTACCTGCTAATTGTCTTTCCTTGAGTCCCTCCAGTCCAGTCGCAAATGGGTTAATCCCCTCCATCAGCAGCTGAGGACTGAGCATCACAGAACGTTGCTTTGTCAAGAGAATACTGAGGGCTGGAGCTGAAGAGGCAGCCCCTATAGGGTTACAGCAGTCTATGGAGTAACAGAGCAACAATCAGGAAAATGCTCTTTAGGGCCCCCCTCCTCCTCCTCAAGGAGGCCCATGCAATGGCAACAGGCAAAACCCAGCCTGGGAGAGAGCCCACTCTGGCGCCAAGATACACAAATTACACTATTTGAACAAAGAGAGAATTGGGGGAGGGGGACTAACAAACACCCATCTGTCAGAGGCCCATGCCCCCTTGGGCAGAACCCCCCATCGAACCTGATTCCTCACCTGATGGACTCTGTCCCTGCCTAACAGCTGGACTTGCCACCAGCACCAAGATTCTACAACTCTGAGAGGAAAGAAAATAATAGCTGACAATTCTGGGCAGGATCAGGACTGAACTGGAGGGACTCAAAGACTATTAACAGATAAGGCCTAATTTCACCTTCCATTTCTTCCCTTCAGTCCAGTCTGGCCACGAATGGGACGTACCAGAGTAATACCTAAACATGGGAGGGACCCGCGAGTCCTGTCTGAATGACAGAGGCCCCGAAATGCTTACATGTCCAAACAGTAATGTCAAGTAAAGGTATGCAGTGTTGACCAGGTCACTGCCCTACAGATGTCTGCCAGTGGGACCAGACCATGTTCTGCCCATGATGTCACCTGCACTCGTGTGGAGTGAGCCCGAAGCCTAACTGGCACGGACTTTCCCTGGAGGGAATAGGCTACACCAATCGCTTCCTTCATCCACCATGCTATAGAAGCTTTGAAATAGAGTGTGATATGTAACAGCAATTAAGCTAGCACCATAAATAATGTCGGAAGAATCGCCTTGAGGTTTAAATCACCTCTTGAAGCTTAACTTCCATTTTGCTCAAACTATTTAAATTGAGCTCACAATGGAGCAAAATAGGTAAAAACACCATAAAAAGTGCCCCCTATATAAAACCAACATGTGTGAATAAAGCCAACGTAGTTAACTATGGCTCTCAACTTATCCTGAAACCATACTCATGAAAAAAGCTGGAAGGAATTACAAGGATGAAAAACGCGGGTAAGTCTTACCCGCGTTTTTCATCCTTGAAATTCCTTCCAGCTTTTTTCATGAGTATGGTTTCATGATAAGTTGAGAGCCATATTTAACTACGTTGGCTTTATTCACACATTTTGGTTTTATATAGGGGGCACTTTTTATGGTGTTTTTACCTATTTTGCTCCATTGTGAGCTCAATTTAAATAGTTTGAGCAAAATGGAAGTTAAGCTTCAAGAGGTGATTTAAACCTCAAGGCGATTCTTCCGACATTATTTATGGTGCTAGCTTAATTGCTGTTACATATCACACTCTATTTTTGTATGGACATTTTTTGTATAGGGTTTAGGTTAGTTTGTTTTGGTATTTATAGAAGCTTTGAAGGCTGCCTGGCCCTTCTGGAGCCCTCCAAACAGCACAAACAGGTGATTCGACTGATGCAGAGATTGGGTCCTCTTCAGATATTTCTGGAGCATCCTGTGCACATCCAAGAGGCGCAGATGTCGGTTGTGAGCCGAGTCCCCTAACCCTCCAAACTCCAGAAGGGAAACAGGCTGATTCAGATGGAAACTAGAATCCACTTTGGGAAGAAAAGACAGAACCGGCTGCAGGACTATCTTCTCCTTGGAGATCAGGAGGAAATGTTCCCTGCATGAGAGTGCCTGCAACTCCATGACCCAGCATGTGGAACACAATGCTAACAAAAACACTTGTCTTCAAAGTGAGGTGCTTAAGAGATGCCTTAGCCAATGGCTGAAAGGGAGACTCTGTTAGTGCTGCCAGCACTAACTTAAGATCCCATGGTGGCACCACAGAACACACTGGCAGCTGCACCTGCTTCACAACCCTCGGAAAGCACCCCACATCTCGGTGTTTTGCTAGTGCGCACCCCTATACAGGGACCCGATAACAAGAGATGCCACAACCTGCATCTTCAGAGAACTAAGTTCTAGGCCTTTCTCCAGGCCCTGCTGAAGAAATTCCAAAATGTCTGAAAGCGAGGCATGAAAGGTGTGTATGTTCCACTGCTCACACCAGCTTTCAAACACTCTCCACACTCTCACATTGGCCAAAGTAGTAGAACACTTTCTGACCTGCAGCATTGTTGCAACTACAATCATGGAATACCCCCACACATCAGCTTCGCCCTTTCAAGAGCCATGCCATAAGTGAGAATCGATCCATCTGCAGCATCAGAATCGGACCTTGCACAAGTAAATTGATGTGGTCCAGTAGCCTCCACAGCCTGTTGATCAGGAGACAGAGCAGGTCCACATACCATGGCCTGCGCAGCCAGTCAGGAGCAATGAGGATAACTGGCCTGGGATGGGCCGCTGGGCGCTGCAGGAGACGCCCCATCAGTGCCCAGGGGGGAAACACGTACAGGAGACCTTCCGATGGCCGCAGCTGTGCAAGGGCATTCAGACCCTCTGACATGTGCTCCCTGCACCAGCTGAAAAACCTGTTTGCCTTGGCATTGGACAGGGTTGCCATCAGGTCCATGACCGGGACCCCCTCCATCATAGGGGTGATATTGTGGAATACTGCTGCATTCAGTTCCCATTCTCCCAGATCCAAGTAATGCCTGCTGAGGTAATCTGCCTGAACATTCTCCTGGTCTGCAGTATGTGCCATGGCCAGGGTGGCCAGATGCTCCTCTGCCCACCACAAGGGTTGAATCTCCACCACGAGGGCCTCTCTGCCAGTTGATGTAGGCCACCGTGGTCGTGTTGTGCAAGCAGACCCTCGCTGCCGCCCCTGGATCAGGGGGTGGAAGACCCGCAGAGCCAAGTACACTGCCTGCATCTCTAGGCGATTGATCGACCACTGACTCTCCTCCGGGACCACTGTCTCTGTGTGACATGTGCCTGGCAATGTGCTACCCAGCCCATAAGGCTGGCATCCATCATCACCAACACCCAGTCTGGCATCTCTAGAGGCATCCCCACTGCCAGAAGAACATCTTCCAGCCACCAGGCCAGACTCCCTCTTCTGTCATCTGGACACCTGTGTGTCATGGACAAGGGTTTGTGTCTGAGTCGACCACCTCATCAGAAGGGACCGTTGAAGGGGGCACATGTGAAAGCAAGCTCATGGGACAAGATCCAGAGCTGCCGCCATGGAGCCCAGCAGTTGTAGGTAAAACCAGGCAGTTGGGAGCCACATTGCCAGGAAGTGGTGGACCTGTTGCTGCAACTTGCAAATCCTGTTGGGAAGAAGAGACACATGCCCCGCACCTGCATCGAACAACACCCCAAGTACACCAAGCACCGCACCAGCTACAATTGGCTCTTGGACAGGTTGACTACCCAACCCAGATTGGAGGAATTGGATCACTCGGCAAACAGCCTCCTTGGCCTCCACCACCTTGCGTGTTATCAGTCAGTTGTCCAGATACAGATGGACCAGGAGACCATCCGTTCATAGGGCCACCTGCCACGATAAAACCACAGTCTACCACCTAGAACCAATGAAAACAAATCCAGCAAAAGCCCTGCTCCACGACATCACAGCTTCCCCCACATGAGGCACACATGAAAAGGGCTGCCGGTATATATAATCCCCCAGGGACCAACGCTCTACAAGAGGGAAAGTACCTGCACCGAAAAAGGCAAAGGCCACAAAGTAGTCCAGCCTCAAAACAATCGAGAACCCCAGAAGAGGAAGATTACTCACGGTCCCGTCTGGAGGCAACAGCAGAGATGCTAAACAGGAGCCCTTTGTCATCTTTCCTTTCCAATGAGCATAGTATACGGCTACTTATTTTATTGTATTTTTTGTGTTTAACTTTATGGCTCCAGCCCTGATCAGTTCCAAGTGACTTCTCTCACAGGGAAAGCCCAGCAGCCTTACCTCAGACCCGTGGGAAGTCTTGCTGGGGGGAAAAGGGAGCTGGACCATCAGACTACTTACCCCGGAGGCACACCAGACACGCTAAAGGATCCTGGTGGAAGACAGGCCCCACAGTCCTGTCAGCCCTCTCACTATCAGCTTATCCATGGAGTGAACCCAGCTCTAGGCAAAGTCAGCCTGTTGCCTTGGCAGCCTGCTTTTTCTATCCCTCAATAGTTGTGGGGGTTTTTTCTAATCAAAGGGAATAAGAATGTGAATCCAAATCCTTTCAGAAGACCATGTGAAAGGGTGGATCCCTCAATTGCTGAGGACCAAGAATACTGAGGACTGGAGCTGAAGAGGAAACCCCTATATGGTGATAGCAAAGTTCTGTCATGCTCAGTCCTCAGCTGCTGATGGAGGGGGATTAACCCATTCGTGGCCAGACTGGACTGGAGGGATGAAATGAAAGGATGAAATTTTCTAAGAGTATAGCCATCTCTTTGAGAGCTAAGTAGTTAAATTAGTCCATTTGAAAATTTACTGGAATAAGGACCTCATTTACTAATGTGTATTAACTTATTCACACACATTAATGCATATTAGTGTGATCAAACACACTAGAAGTGGCATTTTAGAAGGGCATCCAAGTGCCATTTGGGACATCCAGGACGGAACGTGCAGAAAAATGCCAGGGGCGACTATGTTGTTGGTTCGATTTTAGAAACATGGACATCACTGCCCCATAGTTTCCTAGCAGAGCCATCTATATGGGTACCAGCATGGGCACCCATGTCGGACGTCAATCTCAAGCAAGGTTGCATATGGGGATGGCCAGCAGCATGGCAAAACAAAAACATGAGCCTTCATTCCCCGTCAGTGTTTGTTGTCAACTTACAAATTAAAGGGAATACCAGTGAACCACCTCCTCCACACTCTCCAGATGTAAAAAATGAGCACTTTTCAGATGCCTACTCATGCCTGTAGCAGGTATAAACTGTGAAGCGGCTTGTGACATCCAGTGCATTTCTGAAATCAGATAGGGATGTCACTGTTCTTGGGAATGCCCTAGACACGCCTCCACCATGCTCCATCCTGCCTTGGATGTCCTCATGACGGATATGTCTTTAAAAGAGCTTTCTAAAATGGCTGCAGGGACGTCTCTATACCTGTTCTCAGACATCCAAATCATGAGGGCTTCTAAAATGACCCCCCTTAAATAAGAAGCCCCGGTATTCTCAGTGGGATCTGTTTACTAGCTTTGCAATTGACTCAAATTAATGTGTGTTGATGCACATTAAATGAGGCCTCAACTGGCTAAATGTTAAAGTGAAATATTGATTTTAAAAGCAATATGCATGAATGACATTAGTTATAAGAGAGATTCTGTTAAGTTTTTTTGTCTCCGTTCAGCCGGCGAGATTGGCTGATATGGCCCTCTTGCAAGTTTCTGCTGTAACGTGTGTACATCTCTCACAGAGCAACAACCAATCTCTATCAATGGTTAGTCCTAAATTGCAGAACTCATTTCCTGTGGATATATGAATAAAGCTGGATTATCTGACATTTCAAAAGAACCTGAAAACATAATTTCTTCTCATTGACATTTGTGTCATCTGCCGATTGATTTTTTTTATTTTATGTGCTTTTCTCTTGTTTTATTCCATTGTGTATATTTTATTGTGATCTACTTTGAAAGCAGTGTGTAGGAGGAGTGGAATACAAGACATAGAAAATAAATGAAAATAAATAAAAATAAATAACTGCTAGGTGGGATGGGGGAGGTGATATTTAGTCAACTAGTGGTGATGTTTAGATTTCTAACCACCAGGAAGGCCTAAATGTAGGTGGCCACAATATTGCCTGGCTAGGTTAGGAGCTGAGCATTTTTTAAAAATAAATCCCATACGCTTTCCCAGATATGATGTCTTGAGACAAGGAGCACAAACGTCTCTCAAATGGTACAAGGCTCCAACCCCCATTTAGTCAGACTCATTGATCAGAGTGAAGACGTGGGAAGAAATAAAGATACAGATTTGATGGGCTGCAACAGAGAAGATAATTGACCTGATGTTTTAAAAAAGCTGAGCTCCTAAGTTAGGCTTCTAACTTTATGCTGTATTTTCAGTCAAACATAGGACCCCTTAGGGCCCCTTTCACTAAAGCCCTTTAAAGATTTGCAATTAATGTGCCAAACAAACGCAGGTTAATTGCAAAGCCTTCACATTAGCTGTCGTGAACATGGCCAGTCTGCTCCCGGCTGCTAAAGCGTGATAGGTTAATGTGTGCTCAACTACGGCAGGTTCACTTAATGACTCCCGTACAGCAGTCATTAGGTGAACTCGCATTAAGAGCTGTATTGTTGCTGAGCGTGCAGCCATTGCCCTAGTTCTATAAGCAATGCACTCTCCATGGCCACACTCCACCCACTACCCACCCCATCCCGCGATCACCGATTAACATGCGTTTTAGCACGCGGTGGCAGACACACTCGCATATTAGTGTTCCCAGCTGCCAGTTTCCCCGCATTAAAATGCACAATAACCAGCTAACTAGTGAAAGGGGCCCTAAGCTGAAAATTCATCTTAGGAGCTTAAAAATTACCGGGGGGGAGGGGGGGTTACATTCAGTGGTGGTGGCCAGCATGATTAAAGTGGCCACCATTGCTTTACATAATGCCTGGTTGTTAATGCCAGGGCCATATCCGGCCAGTGGCATTGAATGTCCAGATTGCCCTGATGGTGAATTAGCTGTCCGGTCAGCAACGATACTCAGCTGCTGGCTGGCTAGCTAAACTGGCTAAGGCCAGCTTCTTTTGCCTCACTTTAGCCGGTCCCAGCTGGTCGCACTCCACCCCTGGAATGCCGTGATGCTAAGTGGTCAGTGGTAGCTCTTTCAGTAGCACTAAGATGAGAGTCTGCTAACCATGTTAATACCTTTGACTATGCCTCCCTATGCTTATAAAGTTAGGCCCATCATTCATTTGCCTAGTTTACGATCCTAATGATAAAAATCAGTGCTAAGCTCTTACCTTGTTGCCGTCCACTTTTTATGCTCCTTAATTTAGGAGTTTAATGAAATTTTAAGAAAATATTTAGACACCCAGCCCTAATAAATTTCCAAAGCGGTCAACTTAGAAGTATAGGGCCCGATATTCAATTGGGCAGGGCTAAGCACCATAGCTACTTAGCCCTGCCTGCCATCCCCCAAATGTTGAATATTTACTTACACGGTAATGGACGTGAATATCCAGGTCTGGCTGCGCTGTCCGGAAACCGCCAAGACAAACCGTGCAGCGTCGATATTGGAGGGTTTTCCTTGCCTATCTTATAGGTGCCGAACACTAACTGTACAGCTTCCAATATCAGAGCTGCATGGTTGGTGCCGGTCCCCGCCTCTGTTCCGCCCCAGAATGCCCCCAGCAAGCCCTGATGCTAGTCAGCTACTATCAGGGCACAAAGGGGACCTAGTTGGGGATATTTGACGGCTCTACCCATGTATGTGCTGTTGAATATCCTGTAGCAGGATGTTAACCGTGTAAATGCCTTTTGAATATCGGGCCCGTAACTCTCAAAGCTATGAGCATAAATCCTTTCAATATCGGTCTAAATAACGAAAACTTAATAAGGGGGTACCAGCAGTTTTATAAAACAAGTAAACATCTACTTGTCTGTATGAAGTACTAAGTGATAGATCTCGTGTCTGCATTGCAGGCATGGATATTTAGGTTTGCCCCAAGTCTATGATTTTCAGGTATTGTGCAGACTATAGTCTTTTATAAAATACTGCACATGTACATTTGAGTGCTTCGCCCAGCCTCTGCTCAGACTCTGCCCCTGCGCATGCCTACCAGCAAGGTACATGCCCTCATGTCGCGGCACATACCTTTCTGCCAGTTGGTCACATCTGCATGGAAATTACTTTATTAAATGACCTCCAGTATGTATATACGCAAAGGCTGACGCAGAGCTTTCTGATCTCCCCCACAGGTATGCGAATATTGGTGACCCTGCTGTTAGATACTCTGCCTATGTTAGGCAATGTTCTTCTCTTGTGTTTTTTTGTCTTTTTCATCTTTGGAATCGTCGGTGTCCAGCTGTGGGCAGGACTACTAAGAAACAGATGTTTCCTGGACAACAATTTTCAAGTGTAAGTATATGAGTATTTAATATGAACAGAAAGCACTGATGGTCTGCCTTGCTGAGACACACACAGCTCACATATGCCAGAAAATATTGCATTTTTGTTTGAATTTCTAATAATTATTCACATTCCCTATCATCCCTGTTGGGAACTATGGTTTAAATGTTTTTGATGGGGAGATCTATTACCATGAGCACCCTGTACACATCCATTAACTGTCTTGTAGGGGGGTAATAATCTCCGTTTGGTAAACCCCACGGGTAAGTTTAACTTCATGGGTGGTTTTTCTTTTATTGTTGCTTAATGAAAACCAACATGCCGAGATTACTCTCTAAAAGATGCACATCTCAAACATTTAAAGTAATTGCAATAGCAGTATGTCTAGTTAATTTCTTGAATGTATGTTTATGTGTATGCTGACAGCCTTACTTAGGGGTATGCTTGCTAAAATGTGCTGTTAGCATGCTTGCGGCCCAGTTTTTTTTCATCATGGGGGCAGGGCCAGACCTACGCTAGATGATGGGGCCACGCCTGGCATGTCACCATGAAGTTAGCATGGGTTTGTCTGACACTGCTTTAACCATTTGCCACAATTAATGTGCATGCATTTAGGAGGTAGTAAGGGCACCCGCAGTAATTGCAACATTGCTGGTTAGCGCACTCAAAGGATGCCCAGGCTAACGTCAGCATTGCTGGTTAGCGCACTCCAAGGATGCCCGGGCTAACTGCAGCATTGCTGGTTAGTGCACTCCAAGAATGCCCGGGCTAACTGCAGCATTGCTGGTTAGCGCACTCCAAGGATACTCAGGCTAACTGCAGCATTCTGGTTAGTATACTCCCAAGGATGCCCAGGCTAACTGCAGTGTGCACACTCCATCCCTGAACTGCCTAGTCTCCATCCCAGCCCATGCTAAGAGGTTAGCTTGAGATTTTTACTGCGGCTGTATTTTTAGCAGGTGGTGGTGATGAACACAGTACGCTTAGCACAAAGTACGCTTAGCGCGCTTTAGTAAACATGCCATTTACTATGTCTGCTTTCTTGACTAACATTATATTAAAAAGCAACCAAAACAATATTAACTAAAAGTGCCCCCTCCCCCTTTGTTTGATATTTTTTACAAAACTGTCACAAAAATCTAAGCAGCGGTATAGCCCCTGGTCCTCAAGGGTTGCAAACTAAGGATGTGCCTTGGAAAATTTTTCATTTTGTTTTATTTTTTTGTATCATTTCTGGGTTTCTGATTGGGGTTTCTTTGGTTTTACAAATGTTTCATTTTGGGGATTCTCTTCGTCGTTAGTGTGCCTGATTCTTAAATAGTGCACAGTAATTGGATGGTGCATGCTATGTAAGAAAAGTGCTTTCTAAGCAAGATTACTATGCGAGGAGTAAGAATATATGCACTAAACATGAATAGCATTCCCTAAGTGAGACTACCATGCGCTAAGTAAGAATGTGTGTGGGGGCAGTTTCTCCAAATGGGTTAGCTTTGCGCACTCAAAAAACAATAACTGCCTAAGGGAAAACCAATGTTACCTATCAGAAAACCCCTTAGTAATCACCCAAATCACTTCAATTTATAACGTCAATCACATTCACACATAACCTACTCACAATCACTCAATATAGCTCAAAAGGACCTCAGGTTTTGCTCACCCCTACATTGGCGAAATTCATGACCATAGGGAAATGGCAGGCACTCACATCATGGGTCCCATAGCTTTATACCTCCCTTTATATGGTATTAACAAATACGATTCAATTAACTACAACTATTTTCAATCTGAAAGGATACTTAATGAGATTCATACCACATATAAACACATAAAAACAATACACCACAGTACAACATGATAACCGCTATGGAAGAGAAGTGTCTGCTTTACTTCGTTTTACTTTTCAATAGTGCCCGAACCGCTTCTACACAGCTGAACATGCATGTGATATCTTCTTCATCAGCACAGATGGACTGATTTCCACACTCCAAGAACACATGCAGATGCAACTGCTAAGCATCACAACGCAACTTTTCAAATACCTCAATTTTCAATTCCCTGTAAAAAACAGTTATACTCTCAAGGACAGGCAACGTCACATAACATTCAAAGAAAGCAACCCGGCACTTATCTGTAGGTAGTCAGACTACGACACATCCAAGCAGCTAACAGCAGCCTACTATTACACCAACACAATAGTCAGCATCCAATAGTCATCGTCCAGCAAAAGCTTTTGTTTCGCCTTCGGGCTTCATCGGGGAACAAGACTACATTCGATCCACTGATCCACCAGACGCTGAAGACTTTATCCAGACACAAATTTCTTGCAGGCATCGTGTATGCCTGGATAAAGTCTTCAGCGTGTGGTGGATCAGTGGATCAAATGTAGTCTTGTTCCCTGATGAAGCCTGAAAGTGAAACAAAAGCTGTGCGCACACCATGACAGTCGTCTTACTTCTAAGCCAGGGTAAATAGAGTATGATCTCAGTCTCTCAAATTTACTGCTAATGCTCAGCATAGTACTTGCATTGTGCCAAAGAGCTTCATTCTAGAGTTCATAAGATGTAACACGTGTAGGTAGTTTGTCAAGATGTGCTTGGAAATTGCTGCGGAAGCAAAAAGGCGAAATAAAGACTTTTTCAAGTACATTCGTAGCAAAAAAACCTGTGAGAGAGTCAGTTGGTCCATTAGATGATAGAGGGGTTAAAGGGGCACTAAGAGGCGACAAGGCGATAGCAGAGAGACTGAATGAATTCTTTGCTTTGGTCTTTACTGAGGAAGATGTAGGGATGTTACCCATGACTGAAGTGGTATTTAAAAGTGCGGAAGAATTGAAGGAAATATTGATACATCGGGAAGATGTATTACAACTATTAGATAAACTGAAGAGTAGCAAATCACCTGGGCCGGATGGTATACATCCGAGGGTGTTGAAAGAACTGAAATATGAGATTGCAGACCTGCTATTAGTAATCTGTGAATTTTCATTAAAATCATCTGTAATACCTGAAGATTGGAGGATCGCCAATTTTTAGAAAGGGTTCCAGGGGTGATCCGGGAAACTATAGACCGGTGAGCCTGACATCAGTACCGGGAAAAATGGTAGAAACCATCATAAAGAACAAAATTACTCAGTATGTAGATAGTCATGGCCTAATGGGAGACAGCCAACATGGCTTTAGACAAGGAAGATCTTGTCTTACTAATCTGTTATGTTTTTTTGAAGGTGTGAATAAACAGGTGGACAAAGGTGAGTCGGTTGATATAGTATATCTGGACTTTCAGAAAGCCTTTGACAAGGTCCCTCATCAGAGACTTTTGGCAAAACTAAAGAGTCATGGGATAGGAGGCAGTGTACTATTGTGGATCTGGAACTGGTTAAAAGATAGAAAGCAGAGGGTAGGGCTAAATGGCCAATTTTCCCAATGGAGAAAGGTGAATAGTTGTGCACCCCAGGGATCTGTGCTGGGTCTGCTGCTTTTTGACATATTCATAAATGACCTGGAAAGTGGAATAACGAGTGAGGTTATCAAATTTGCAGATGACACAAAACTATTTAACGTTGTTAAAACCCAAGAGGATTGTGGAAAATTGCAAGAGGATCTTGATAAATTGGAAGACTGGGCAAGACTGGGAAACTGCTAGGTACATATGTCCTAGATTGGCCACTGTTGGAAACAGGATACTAGACTTGATGGACCTTGGTCTGACCCAGTATGGAATATCTTATATTCTTATGTGTTCTCCCCAAATAGTTTATTCTGGTATCTCTTTTCTATTTTATTCATATCTTTGTAGTTTTTGCACATCTGCTACTACTTGCAGTTTATTTTTGGAGCATATAAATTTCGGCTCTTCTGTTAATGCAACATGCTTCAGCGTGATGTCTTGGATAATCCTCGATATGTTTTTTGATCTTAATCCTTGTAGATACCTGTCTATCAGGGATACCTCCGCATGCAATGATTGTATTTTTCCTTCGATGTGCTTTTTCAAAGGAGAAGCTATTATTGTTCTCATTTTCCTCTGGCCCTGCACTTTAGTTGGTAGTATTCTTGCAGTAGTAATTTTAGTTGCACAATATTGTATTTGATTTAATTTGGTGCTGTCAATAAATGATCCTTTTATTCATGATATGACCTTGTTCATCTTAATTATCATACTTTTAACCTTAGGTATTAAATTTAGCTTGGGTAATCTTTCCTTTGCCTGGAGCCCAGCATATTCATCTTTTTCCTTATGGACTAGGGGTTCAGTCTTGACTTCCTCCACCTCTGGGTCTCTCTTCTCCTCCCTTTCTTCCTCCTCTTCAGTTGATTTGTTGACCTGTCCTTTATTCATCTCACTCTCCTGTAGTTCTTGATCTCTAAGCTCTATCTGCCCCTCAACTAGGGACGCCCCATCCATTGTGCAGGTATGTTGTTCACACAGGGTCCCACGCTTCAGGGAGCCTCGTGTAAATTTCATTCCACACATGCTATTTGGCTCCCGACCATTTGCAGGGCTAGCTTCAGAGGGAGTTGGGGAGGCCCGAGACCTCGGCTCACCTCTGCACAGCTGACAGAGTGAAGAGCGACATTTTCCTTCACTCCAGCAGTTGTGTTCTCATGAAGACTGTTAGCATACCGGAGGTTAAAGGACATTTCCTGTTTCCCAGTACTCAGTGCACCAGCAGCCTTCACAAGAACACAACCACCAGACTCGGAGAAGGAAACACCACTATTCACACCAGTGGCCATGCAGAGGTGAGCTGGGGCTTTGGGCCTCCCCAACTCCCTCTGAAGCCAGTCAGGTGCAGGGCTCTTTGGGGGCGGGGGGGGGGGAAAGACTGGAAATGGGCTGATGGGGGGGGGGGCTAGGATAGGACTGGAAATGACTGATAGGGGGGCTAGGACTGGCAATGGACTGATGGGGGGCTAGGATTGGAAATGGGCTGATGCGGGTGATGAGAGAATGGGTCTAGAAGGGAGTGGATACTGGGTGGGGCTGGAACTATAAGGGATCTGATGGAGGAGGACTAGAAAGGGATGGGGCTGGGAGAGTGAGGATGGAGAGGGGAAAAGATATTTTCTGTGGGAGGGAAGAAAAACCTACAATTGGCTGGATATTGAGAGAGTAAGTGGGGATTGAGGATGGAGGGATGAAAAAGGAATAAAAAAGAATTGAAGAAAAGGGGACAAATCGGTATGAATGGGAAAAAAACTAGAAGAGAGAAGAAAGGATAAATGGACAGCAGACAATGGAGAATTATCAGAAGACACGAAGAAAACAGAAGAAAGCAACTGGGGCAATTGTGACAGAAAAAATAAAATGCCCAAACAACAAAAAGGTAGAAAAATACTATCTTATTTTGAATTTATTAACTGGAATATGTCAGTTCGGGGAAATGTGCATTGTTAATGTCTTTGTGTTTTGTTTAGTACGAGTACAAGAGGAAATTAATTTATAGTTTTATTTCTCCAGTAGTGTTGTACATTCCAAGTTTGGCTTTTGGGGTTCCCAGTTTAATTATTGTCTTCATATTTCTAAATTGTGATCCCTTGTTCTTTGTTTGATGGTCTATGTTCTGCATGTGTAACCAAGCTGAGGTATTCAGTTTTTATAGTTTCTATGTGACAGTCTCATTTGTTCTCTTTCCCCAGTAGGAGATGTATTGGTATTCTCTGAGATGTATTGGATTAATATTTGCAGTGTTACCTTTTGATAGGTAGGGTTTGGTGCTTTGTGAGTCCTGGTAGTGCTGTTATGATACGGTTGGTTTGCTATGGGTTCTAAATGAGCAGGGTTTATAGTACTTCCTGGCAGTTGGAAGTATAGTAATGTAGAAATCTGGTAATCTTTCGTTATCCTCATTTATTTTTATTTTATTTATTTTATTTATTACAGTTGCTTATATACCGCACTATTCGGTATCAGCGCGGTTTACAGTATAACAAAGTGACCAATACACACATTCTGTTTGGTTTTACATCGAACAGGAATATAAACTTGGATAACAGGGGCTGAACTATATACATGAACTATTTACATGAAATATGCTATATACATGAGGTAAATTCCTATAACATTGTTGAATTGCACAATAAATGATGAATCCGTTTTGAATACTTGAGACCTTGTGAGTATGGGCTGCAAAAGGGCGGTGTTTCTTAGGTGGTGCCCATGGAAATAGTATTCAGACACTCATTTTTAAAAGTTAATGCGCATACACAACTTTTAATGTACATGAAGTGCAGCAACACCCATTTATTTCTATTGGCGCAGTGGCACTTAACGCACATTAATATTTAGTAAACATGCCCCTAAGTCATTGCCAGGACAAAAGAGAGGTTTGTGCAGGGCTCATTTGAAATCTGTCTAAAATTTTAGATGCACAACATATACATTTTAAAATAAAATAAATTAAATGTATGCAAATGAGGTCCAGTGGCTATGCAAATGAGGCCCTGCAATGAGTCTCCGCACATGGCCCATTGGGCTGCTCCTGCCCTGAACTGCTCTTTCTTTTTCTGTGTATTGCTTTCTTTTGGTACTCCAACCTAGATCTCCTCCTCCTCCTCCTCCTCCTCCTCCTCCTCCCTGTGTTTCTTTTTCATGCAAGCTCTTAGTTGATTCAAAATGTTATCATTTACATATGTTTTTACGTTGATCTGTGAAATTAAAGATCTTAAATGTGCATTGTTTTTTGCAGTTTTTCTTGTGGCAATTTTCCTCCTCCTTCCAGTTTTTGGCAGATTCCCTTTGTATTCTCCCTGGATTTAAATATAGGGTTCGTAGCATAAATGTAGCACTATATTTTCTCCTCTTTATCTGCAGAAGTCCACTGAACTATACTTAGTCCTCTTAACTTTTTCATTAATTTCTGTGGTTTATTTCCTGCCGCAGTGGGTCCATGACCATGCCGACTGTGGCAGAGATGTTTCCTGTATCTACACCATCATTAGTTCTAGTACGTAAGCTACGGGTGGGCACCTTTTTATCCTGGGCAATGTGCGGCCAGTATGTATTTTTCTTTTTCTCTCCTATCATTCTTCAATTGTAGTTTTGCCTGGCTGGGATTTAGTATACATAGGCATCAAAAAGGTTTGGGCTATTTGGGCTCTAGCGTCACCAAACATTTCAGCATGGCAAGCAGCAGGCTGCCAGCGGGGATCCCATCCCCCTTTGAGCAGAGGAAAAGCTACGATCGCGGCAAAGACCCTTCCTGGTATGCATGTTCGGATCCCAGCAGGCAGAACAGGAAGGGGCAGGGCTTAGGGCAGAGTTAGGGCGGAGCTTGGGGTGGTGTTAACAAAAAGCCCTTCCACTGCCCCTGGTATAGATTTTGTACAATAGGGTCACCGCTTGAAGGTACCCAGCAATGCTTGGGGAGGGGATTATACTCTCTCCCCCTAAAAGCTGCAGAGCAATTCACCAACCACAGCAAGTGAATTTTATGCTGCACTTTCCTTTGATCCCATATGTGTGCTGTGTAGCAAAAGTGCTGACTAAGCAAGATTACCATGCACTAAGTAAGAATGTGCGTGCTATGCAGGAATAGTATTCGCTAAGCAAGATTACCATGTGTTAAATAAGAGTATAAGTGCTATGTAGGAATACTTCCCACCAAGGAAGATTACTATGCAGTATATAGGAATAGAATCCAAAATCAGTAAACCAAATGGAATCAAACTAAATATAGGAATAGCACACGCTATTGACAACACAATGGAAAAACAAGATTTTGTTTTTTCATATCATTTTATTTAGAAAATGATCTGAAACAACATTTTCTATGTCATTTCAAATGACTGCACATCCCTATAGCCAACAGGTCTTAATTTGCAGGTAACCAAACTATTGTGCATGTTGTAATATTTGTTATGTTATATTGTAAACCACAGAGATTGTATCAGATGTGCAGTATAGAAGCTTTGGAAATAAATAAATTGAAATGAATCTCATTTTTGGGGACCAGGGTTAGATAGCTCACACTTAGGTTGTTGTCAGTAAAGGAAGGAAATAATTTTGTGGACTAGCTTACTGATTTTATTAAAATTAATATGAAGGTTCTTTATGAACCTTTAACTGGGATTACAAACATCAGTGTTAAAATAGGAGAGAAGACAACTGAATATAATACGTGGTATAGTTTTATCTGCAGGTATTTTATTTTTCCTAGTGGGGATTTGGTATATGTATTTCTGAACCGTTTGACCTTGGGTTGCTTTGCTATGAAGCTCAGAATGAAGACATAATTGAAATTCTGCCCTTTCCCCCCCTTGCTATGAAAATCCTATTTCAAAGGTCACCACTCAGAGTTAAAATGAGTTATTTAAATGCAGATACACTGTGTGTGTGTGGAAACGGTGAGGTTTTCCAGTCAACAGAGGGTAAACTACAATCTTATGTCTCCTTGAGATTATTCAAGAAGAGAAGCACCATCTTGCCGTAAAAATGTTGGCTTTTATTGTATGTATTATGAAAAGGCAATGGGATTTTTTTTTGATACCGTTATTACAGATTATATCTCAAAGAACTTTAGATTCTGTGTTGTGGTTAAGCAGTTATAGGGTATATGAACCACTGCCCCTGGTGGGGAGGGCTGTTGCTGCAATGGCTAGTTATAGAGGGTGAGAGAAAAAAGATGGGGTAAGAATAGTCAGAACTATCCACAGGGTCACTAAGAGTCAACATCAACACAATGGCACACAACAACAAGAATGATCGTCTCTGGGTAGTTGCAAATAAAGCTTATGTCTCAACAAAGGCCAGTTCAATTAGAGGTGTGCAGGCCAAACATTTTTGTTTTGTTTACCAGGTTGTTTGTAGGAGTTTTTATTTTGTTTTGTTTTCTTTTGATTGTATTTCATTTCATGTGTAAATAATGAGGACTACTGAGCAATAGTGTGTACTATTAATGATGGGCTGTGATGAATTTCAGGGGGGTTTACTCCCATTTTAGTTTGAAAATGAATGAAACAATATAAGAAATGTCGGTGATATTTCCTATATCATTTCAACGTCTGCACACCCCTAAATTCAGTTGCACTTGAAAACAAAAGGAGGTTATAAAAATGTTGAGAGCCCAAGGAAAAGAGATAAGGTGTAGAGAGTAGGAATGTGCAGGTCAAAACATTTTGTTCCGCTTGGTTTCTTTTTTTTTGTTTTTTTCATCTTCGTATCGTGTTTTTTTTTGGGGGGGGTTTTCAATAGTGTGCCCTATTGCCGCTTTCGTAAAATGAAAGCACGTCCCTAGAAAACAGAGTTTAGATGAGTTGTTCAAGATTATACAATGGCTATACTTTATTCAGAGCTTATTCAAGGTTATACCTGGCTATACTTTATTCAGAAAGGACAGGGTAGGAAGAAGGGGAGGAGGAGTGGCACTATGTGTAAAAACTACTATTAAAGCTTTGGAATTACAGAGCTTGAAAGGGAGAGAGGAGGCATCATGGGTTAACCTAGAAAGAGGGAAAGAGAAATCTATTTGCATTGGTGTGCTATACAGACCTTCCCCACAAGAGGAAGAGGTGGACAGAGAGTTAATTGAAGACATACGCAGCATTGCTAGGAAAGGGGAAGTGTTACTGATAGGAGATTTCAATATGCCAGATGTTGATTGGCACATTCCTGCTGCAGTATCTAGAAGTAAGGAGATCCTGGATTCTCTACAGGGAGAACTATTCAGGCAATTGGTAACAGACCCCACACGTGAAGGGGCCATACTGGACTTGGTGCTTACCAATGGTGAAAGTGTTTTTGATGTTATAGTGGGAGATCATTTTGCATCCAGTGATCACCAGATGGTATGGTTCAGTATTAGGACTAGGGCTGTTAGAATCCATTCAAGGTGAGGGTCTTAGACTTTAGGAAGATTAACTTTGCCAAGATGGGCCAATACCTCAGGGAGTCGTTAGTGGGATGGGAACAGCTGGGGGATGTAGAAAAACAGTGGGCAAAACTGAAAGGGGATATTTTCAGGGCAACCAACCTTTTTGTTAAAATGGTAAATAAAGGTAAAAGGAAAAGGCGACCACTATGGCTTTCGAAAGAAGTAGCTGAAAAAGTGAAGAAAAAGAGGGAGGCCTTCATGAAATACAAGAGATCACAGAGAGAGGAAAACAGGCATCTATATTTGGAAAAACTTAGAGAAGCTAGCAAAGTAGTCAGGAAGGCAAAGATTCAAAAGGAGGAGGAAATAGCCAATGCAATAAAATGGGGGGATAAGACATTTTTCAGATATGTTAGTGAGAAGAGGAAGGGCAAAAGTGGTATTGTCAGACTCAAGGGTGCAGGGGAGAAATATGTAGAAGCTGATAAGGATAAAGCGGAATTGCTTAACAAATATTTCTGTTCTGTGTTCACAGATGAAGAACCGGGAGGAGGACCTCAGAAAACACCCACAAATAGGAACAGAAGCGAGGGATATCTTGAACAGTTTTCACAAAGACTGTGTTTGTGAGAAGCTAGCTCAACTTAAAGTAGACAAAGCGATGGGACCGGATGGAATACACCCTAGAATACTAAGGGAACTTGGGGACGTTCTAGCAGCTCCACTGACTGACCTGTTCAATGCCTTGTTGGAGTCGGGAGTGGTGCCAAAGGACTGGAGAGAGGCTCATGTGGTGCCTTTACACAAAAGCGGAGGTAAGGATGTGGTTGAAAACTACAGGCCGGTTAGTTTAACTTCGGTGGTGAGTAAATTATTGGAAATGCTGCTGAAAGAGAAAATAGTGAGGTTTCTGGAGTCCAGCGGATTACAGGATCCAAGGCAGCATGGATTCACCAGAGGCAGGTCTTGTCAGTCAAATCTGATTGATTTCTTTGACTGGGTGACCAGGGAGTTGGATCGAGGGAGAGCCCTAGATGTAGTGTATTTAGATTTCAGTAAAGCCTTTGACACTGTTCCTCACAGGTGACTTATAATCAAACTGAGCACCCTAGGGATGGACCCTAAAGTTACTGCTTGGGTTAGAAATTGGTTGGGTGGGAGGTGACAAAGAGTACAGGTAAATGGAGCTCACTCTGAGGAGAAGGATGTTACCAGTGGTGTGTCCCAGGGATCTGTCCTTGGTCCGATTCTTTTTAACATTTTTTTAGTGATATAGCAGAAGGGCTGTCAGGTAAGGTTTGCCTCTTTGCGGATGATACCAAAATCTGCAATAGAGTAGACACCCAGGAAGGTGTAGATAACATGAGGAAGGATCTAGCTAAGCTTGAAGAATGGTCTCGAATTTGGCAGCTGGGATTTAATGTTAAAAAATGTAAGGTCATCCATTTGGGCTGCAGCAATCCAAGGCTGCACTATAGTATAGGGGATGAAGTACTTTTGTCCACTAAAGAAGAGGGGGACCTAGGCGTGGTTGTGTCTGATGATCTTAAAGTAGCTAAACAGGTAGAAAAGGCAACAGCAAAAGGTAGAAGGATGCTTGGGTGCATACGGAGAGGAATGGCTAGCAGAAAAAAGGAGGTGATAATACCTCTGTATAAGTCTTTGGTGCGACCTCATTTGGAGTATAGTGGCAATTCTGGAGACCACACCTTCAAAAGGATGTGAACAGGATGGAGTCCGGTGCAGAGGGTGGCTACTAAAATGATTAGTGGTCTTCATTATAAAGCATATGAGGACAGACTGAAGGATCTTAATATGTACTCCTTAGAGGAAAGGTGGGATAGAGGTGATATGATTGAGATGATTAAATACCTCCGTGGCATAAATGTTCAGGGAGAGAGCCTCTTTCAATTGAAAGCAAGTTCTGCTACAAGGGGACATGGGATGAGGGTGAAGGGGACTAGATTTAGGAGTGATATGCGGAAATATTTCTTTACGGAAAGAGTAGTGGATCCATGGAATAGTCTCCCAGTGGAGGTGGTAGAGATGAGGACAGTAACTGAATTCAAAAAAGCATGGGACAAACACAGAGGATCTCTAAAGGAAAAAAGGGGACTGTTGTAGTTGTTGATATGGAAGGACAGACTAGATAGGCCATGTGGTCTTTTTCTGTCGTTATATTTCTATGTTTCTATGATTCATTGTAGAGATGGTGACCCTAGTTGTGTTTATTTATTTATTTATGTGAAACATTTTTTACTCACTGCTACTGGTAGATACAGGCTGCTGCAACATTTTCATCAGTGACAGATTTTCGTGTGGAGGCCAATTCTGGTTAGGATATCCAGGTCCTACGGAATCATGTAGGCCAGAAATGGGCATGTTCCGGACCTGATTCGGGAATCGCGGAGATATACGTGCCCACAGAACCAGAATACAGGAGATATATGGCGTGGCACTTCTAACACGTCTGAGGAAACATGACCCACCACTGCTATTATGGGATATGGGTATATGAGGCAAATGGCCTGCTTGTTTTTGTGATTGCCGTATTCTAGAAAGATATACATGTACAATGACCCTGTCTCTATACTGCTTGAAAAACGTCCATCTCCTAAGCTGCTGCTAACACTGACAGTGTTGTATTCATGTAAACCAGACAGGAATACTCTTGAAATAGGTGCGTGCATACAAAGGGTACTATGTAAACCTGTCTTTGCATGCCAAGAACAGTAGAAGGTTATCTAAGTGCACCAAGGCAACTGTAACAGCAAGTGATAGGAGAGGTGATTGCCCTGACAGCAACACATACAGGGGCTGTGCAGAACACCTTAGGGATGCCTGCGGTGGACACTGCTGCAAACAGTATATGCACTGCAAAGTATGGTCCAGGAAAGCCCAGAATAGGTCCCTGCAGCTACATGTCAGCACATAGCCTTCACAATAACAAGGACCCATCAGGATGAGAAGATGCAACAGTGAAAACATGAGCAATACAGGCCCATGTGCACCAGCACCTGTCCTTCCAGATGTGCAGAATCATAGAGACCCTCGATGGTGCTATTGGATATGTATTAGTGCTGTGTGCACTGCAGCAGGCCCCCACTCTGAGGGTCCCCCACTGTTAACAGGGACAGGCCCCGCTATGTTGCTGCAGAGCAGCTTATCAGAATATACTGCCCATGCACACTGGCACCTGGTGATGCTGCGGTCAGCCGTATGGTACAGAAACATTTTCCCCCCAGATGTGCGGATCAGCACACAGGGCCTCTCCTGCAGCCCTCATGCATCTAACACACACACACACACACATATATTTATATATACACTCCTGCCACAACCATACCCCGCGCACAATTACTGCTGCTTCATGAATGCATGGTGTCACAGGGCGTCACATTGGATCCATACACATACCATCCCTGCGCTCTGTTCCCATTTTTCCAAAGACCGTGTTGGGGAGGCCATGCATTGTCCCTCTGGCACATACAGTACATGCCAGATTGAAGACTATTGCAGTACCTTACGTTACTGTCAGGGTGTTCGTAGCGTTACTGTACCATACAGATGCCCCCCACCCTCGCATCCTGTGCTCCCCAAACAGCAGAC
Organism: Ichthyophis bannanicus; assembly: GCA_033557465.1. Lineage (NCBI taxonomy): Eukaryota > Metazoa > Chordata > Amphibia > Gymnophiona > Ichthyophiidae > Ichthyophis > Ichthyophis bannanicus. Next base: position 72,574,219 of record CM066044.1, on the reverse strand, counting down.
ACGCCAGGTCAATACAGACATCTCATGGCCATTCATTTCTATGGGACGCATTGGGGTTAGGAGCAGGGTTTATTCTACGTCCTGCCCTCCTTCCACATTTCAGCAGGTATAATGTGCATCTGGGTGACATGTCGGAGACATACATGGGCCTGACCGAATATGCTTTGTACATCCCTGCATATGGCCATGCCCCCGTTCCACCCCCTTCCACCCATGTTCTGGGTTCCCTGTTTAAATGCCGTGTACGTGCGGGGACACAGTGTTCCAGAATATGGGTCTAGACATTTCCATTGGTTACATGTCTGTCAAGCACATACACAGGGCTTATTCGTGGTTCAGAATGACCTCCATAGTGTTTTCCTGTTTTATTATTGCAAAGCCATTTTTATAGAGCTTTCAGTCTATGCCCATAAAGCGTTACAACTTGCTCAGAATGCAGTGGCCAGTATTATTTTAGAGAAATCATAGTTTTGAGCATAGTACTCTTGCGTTAATGGAAATAATACTGACTGTTGATTAATTAGCACCATAGAGGCTGAAGTGTGGGTCATGCAGGGCTCGTCTCTATTGCCAATCTTATTTAATGGTTACGTGAGTACCTTAGGAATAAATTTACAAAAACTAGGGTTGCCTATATATAATATATGCCAACGATATTATGGTGGTGGTTCTGATTCAAGATGATCTAAGGGTTGCTTATGAGAAACTGGCAGAATGTTTTCAAGTAATAGTTTTGGATGAACAGATATCTAATGAAATTAAATCCAGAAAAGATTAAATTGCTTTGGGTAAGACATGCTTTGCCTCTTTCTCCTATTATCTTACCTAAAATTTCCAAAATAGCAATCCCGTTGTTAAAGTCAGTAAAAATGTTGGGTATTGTATTAGATTCAACTTTATCCATGGAAGAACAGATAAAAGCCTTGACAAGGAAGGTCTATCTTAAATTGACGGACTTCCGACAAATTAGATCAAATTTTGAAATTGACAATACGAAATTCATTGGCACATGCTTTTGTATTGTCACAATTTCGACAGTTACTTAAAACAAATTTATTCACAAGATTTTTTTGTTAAACAGTATCTTTGAGTAGCACTATGTAATCAAATTGTAAAGGATTGTATTGTAAAAAAAGACTATCTCCAGGAACAAGCAGGAATGTAGTCTTCACATATGGGTATCGTCGGTACCGAAGGAGCCTGCGCAGGAACGCTCCCCAGTGTCCAATAGGAACGCTTTTGGGAGCATCCCTCAGCACATGCACGCTGCCTTCCCGCCTTTCCAACTGTCCCTCTTCAGTTCTTCATTTTCCGTGGAGACGGCAGGATTCATACCCTGTCACCGTAGAAAATTCCATCTTTAAAATTGTTTTCTTGTGGTCGCGTTTGCCTCTGCACGACGCTTACCAGTACCGCCGGTTCTTTTCTTTTCCAAAAAACAACTTATACTTTGAACTGTTTCTCTTCAGAAACTTTTCTTTTTTAGTGCTAGGCGCCATTTTGGGCACTAGGCCCCATATTCCTAAAACATGGAAAAACCAACTAGTGGTTTTAAAAAATGTACTAAGTGTGGCAGTACCATTTTGGTCACTGACACCCATGATTGGTCTCTTAAATGTTTAGGGCCTGAACATTCTCCATCTGAATGTGTCTCCTGTATGGGGATGACTAAAAGAGGAAGACAGAACCAGGCTACAAAGGTCGGTACCCTCATTTCTTCGGATGCCAGATCCATTGCATCAACATCTTCAAGGGCCTCTTCTTCCTCCCATGGAACTTGGGTAACTAAACATAAAAGCCGGTTCTCAAAGGGTAGCTCTCCTGCTAAGCATCGAGAGGCCATTGGCATTGCCCTTGAGGGAACCACACCGGCAAAGCAGCCCCGGCAGGAGGCTTCGGCTTCCAAAGCATCTATGGGGCTCCAGGATGTTCTCAGGGCCTCGACCTCGCAAGAACTACCTGGGCCATGCTCAGGGGTCCCAGCCGTTTTCACCAGTACTGAGATCCAGGCATTGGCAGCGTCGATAGACCAGAGTTTCCTCGCTATCAAATGCAGCATTGCAGCTCTTCTCTCAGCTGCGGTACCGTTGGTCCAACAGGCACCAGTATCGATACCAATGCTGGTACCTACACCGGTGCAGACACCGGTACCAGTACTGCCAATACCGGCCCCGGTGGGAATTCTTCCTATGCCATCTTTGGCTGGAATCAACAAGTTGGTACCGGATCAACTCGTTACCGACTTCGATCGATACCGGGAAAGTGCTTTGCATGAGCATCATGGTCAGGAATACTTCAAATCCTCCGATTCCGAAGACTCTGACAATTCTGCTGGTACTAGAGGGTTTCTCCCAGAGGATCCCTCTTCTCCCCAACACAGAATGTCACCTCTAGAGGACATGTCTTTTCAGGATTTTATTCGTGACATGGCCAAAGGCCTTTCAATCGCGGTGGCTCCTGAAGAGGAACCCAGAGCAAAGGAATTGGAAATTCTCCAATATCCTAAAGCTCCAAAGGAAGCAGCCACTCTGCCCATCCATTAAATTCTGCATAACTTAATGCTCAGAATGCGGGAGACACCTCTGACTACATCTCCTCATTCTAGGAGACTTGATACTATGTATCGAGTTCCACCATGTCCTGGATTTCAAAAGACTCAGCTGCCACACCATTCAATGGTGGTGGAGTCAGCCATGCGTAGGATGAAAAGTGCAGAGAGGCATGCATCCAATCCCCCAGGTCGTGAATGCAGGACTCTGGACGCTTTTGGGTGCCAAACCTTTCAGGCTTCCATGCTTTCAGCTAGGATCTGTTCATATATACTATATATGGGAATGATCCTCAAGGAAGTTACAGGAGACTTGGAGCTTATGAGCCCATTTCTCCCAGATGACAAGAGACAAGACTTTCTTGCTCTAGTTAAGCATGCTCAAGATGTTTCCAAGTTTGTCAATAGTGCAACCTTTGACTGCTTTGAATGCATCAGCAGAACCTCTGCTATTGCCATTGGCACACAACGGATTGCCTGGCTTCAGGCATCAGACTTGGAGACTTGGGTACAGGACAAGTTAGGCAACATTCCTTGCATGGGGGAGAATCTCTTTGGCAAGAACTGGCAGGAAAAGGCTAATGAGTTGGATGCTGACAATACTACTCTAGATAGATTGTCGAAATCTACAGCCACTCCAGCCAAAAAGAAGCCTTATAAAAAACCCTCTTTCAGCAAAAAGAGGAAATTGTATCCTTCCTATACCCAGCAGAGTGAGACTCAGGGTCAGGTTGTCCAAAAGGGACAAACTAGACAGCAAAGGAAGTCAAAAGGCCCGAGAGCCCAACCAGCTCAGCAGGTTCAGCCCCTCAAGGACTTTGACTCCTTCCTAGAGAGCTTAGTTATCCTGCCTCTGAGGGGTCCCCAACCCCCCAATATCCCAGGCAGGTTATGCCACTTTGCCAACAGATGGCATCAGATAACAGCAGAAGATTGGACTTTGTCCATTGTAGGAGAGAGGTACAAGCTTCATTTTCACAGCATGCTCCCTCCTACAATTCTAAAGCAATTCAATTCTCAAACCTCCGCAGATGATCTGCTAGATCACGAGGTCTCAACACTTCTTGCCCAAGGGGCAATAGAGGACGTACCCATTCTTCAACGGGGTGCAGGGTTCTACTCCCCCTATTTTCTTATTCCAAAGAAAACAGGAGGACACGGACCCATTTTAGACCTCAGAGAATTGAACAAATACCTGTTTCGAGAGTTCAAAATGATTTCTCTAGGAAATCTTCTGCCATACCTTCAAGGCCAGGATTGGGTTTGCTCTCTAGACTTAAAAGATGCATACACTCACATTCTGATCCATCCAGATCACAGGAAATTCTTACGATTCCTTTTCAGGGGAAAACATTTGCAGTACAGGGTTCTTCCCTTTGGTCTGGCTTCAGCACCAAGGGTATTAACGAAATGCATGGCAGTAGTAGCTGCATTTCTGCGAACCCTGGGGATATTCATCGTCCCTTACTTAGACAACTGGCTCATTCGAGCCCCTACAGTTGCAGAGGCTGGCACTGCACTGTCTCGCACAATGCGAATCCTCCAATACTTGGGGTTGGTAATAAACTTCCCAAAATCCCAACTTGTTCCTTCCCAATGCCTGGAATTCATAGGGGCCTGTCTAGATACCAGACAGGCAAAGGCTTTCCTTCTACAGGCCCGGTGTCTTCACATAATGCAACTAGCTTCTCAAGCAGCGGGGAAATCCTCCCTAACTGCTCGGGAGCTACTACAGTTGCTGGGACATATGGCATCCACAGTTCATGTAGTCCTATATGCTCGCCTCCACATGCGAGCAGCTCAGTGGACCCTATCCACACAGTAGACACAGGCCACAGGTCATTTATCAGACAAAATATTAAACTCTCAACGACTAATTCTGTCTCTCCAATCGTGGCAATCATTAGAAAATCTGACTGTGGGGTCTCCTTTTCATCAACCCCTCTTTCACGCCACCTTAACAACAGATGCATCACAGGTGGGTTGGGGAACACACCTGAATCATCTCTCTACCCAGGGCACCTGGACTCCATAGGAGGCTGGTCTACACATAAACCTCCTGGAATTAAGAGCAATCTATTTAGCTCTTCGATTATTCCATGCCCAGCTCAGCTACAAGACAGTCCTAGTCCAGACAGACAATCAAGTAGCCATGTTGTATGTGAACAAGCAGGGTGGGACAGGCTCTCTGTCGTTATGCAACGAAGCTTTACGACTGTGGGCCCTCGCCAGAGAGTATCAAATTCACCTTCTAGTGGTATATTTTCCAGGCATTCAAAACCTTTGGGCAGACAAACTCAGTCGAGTACTGCTGCCTCACGAGTGGTCCCTCCTCCTAGACCAGGTGGCAAAGATATTTAATCTCTGGGGCATTCCAGATATAGACCTCTTTGCAAGTCCACTGAATGCCAAACTTCCCCGGTTCTGTTCCAGGATTCCAGCTCACAATTGTCAGGCAAGGGATGCCTTCCTCCTTCACTGGGGTCAGGACTTAGTTTATGCCTTCCCACCCATTCTCCTCATCCCCAAAACACTCTTCAAGCTTCAGAGAGACAGGGGTCGCATGATTCTCATAGCACCACGATGGCCACGCCAAGCGTGGTATCCCCTGCTTCTGCATCTCTCTCAAGCGGCACCTTTGGAGTTAGGGAATGCTCCAGATCTCGTTTCCCAAGAGGACGGGACGCTATGGCACCCGAATCCCTAGTCCCTGCATCTCACGGCCTGGTTGCTGAAGGCTTAGACCTCCAGGATTTTAACCTGTCCCAACAGGTAAAGGATATCCTTCAGGCTTCTAGAAAACTTTCCACAAGAAGATCTTATGCCTTCAAGTGGAAAGGTTTTACTATATGGTGCTTCAAGAAGGGATTAAACCCCCTTGTCATACCTTTGGAATTGATACTAGAGTATCTCCTTCACTTTTCGAATTCTGGTCTAAAGACCAATTCGGTAAGAGTCCATCTTAGTGTAATTGCAGCTTCTTATAAGCCTCTGAATGGACAACCAATTTCCTCTCATCCACTCATATCCAGATTTATGAGAGGTCTTCTATTAACCAAAATAGAGTGGAGGAGTGGCCTAGTGGTTGGGGCAAGGTACTTCAGGCCGGAAGGTCGGTGGTTCAAATCCCACTAGAGGACAGCAACCTTGGGCCGGAAGGACTGGGGTTTCTAGTCCCATAGGTGCTCCTTGTGGTCTTGGGCAAGCCACTTAACCCTCCATAGCCCATGTTCCCTGTAAAATAGTTATCTCCAAGTTATAATGCCCTGTTCAATTTAATTTCAGTTTGTTCAATGTAAACCGCACTGATGCAGAATAGCGCGGTATATAAGAGAATGTAAATAAAACCAAACCTCCCATTAAGCCACCATCGGTGGAATGAGATCTAGTTCTCGGGCAGCTCATGAAGTCACCTTTTGAGCCTTTAGCCACTACAACACTTATGTTTTTGACCTGGAAGGTCATCTTCCTAATTGCAATCACCTCTGCACGTCGCATTAGTGAACTGCAAACTTTAGTGGCTGATCCTCCTTATACTAGAACTCATCCACACTTTATGGCAAAGGTGGTTTCGCCTTTTCATTTAAATCAATCAATTTATCTTCCTGTATTTTTTTTGAGGCCTCACGCCTCTAATGCAGAAAGAAACCTTCATACTTTGGATTGTAAAAGAGCCTTAGCCTTTTACCTACAGAGAACACAGCAACATAGAAAGTCCTCGCAAACTTTTATAGCTTTTGACCCTAGTCATTTGGGACTTCCAGTCTCCAAAAGAACTTTATTTAAATGGATTGCCCAATGCATATCCTTTGCTTATTAAGGGTAAGGGTCTTCCTCTTCAAGGCCATGTCACAGCTCATAACGTGAGAGCCATGGCAACTTCCATGGCTAATCTCCACTCTGTGTCTATCGATGACATTTGTCAAGCAGCCACCAGGCCTTCGGTACACACCTTCACAGCCCACTACTGCCTGGATAAAGCCTCCCATCGGGATGCCTTCTTTGGCCAAGCTGTTCTCAAAATCTCTTTCAGACCTAATTCAACTCCTTCCCATCAATCCTGGTGGAATGCCAGAGATCCATGGGAGGAAGGATTCCCACCTTTCTAGGGTGGCACCTTCCTGGGGCTATCTCCCTGGCATCTTCAGCTAGGGAGTCCCCATATGTGAAGACTACATTCCTGATTGTTCCTGGAGATAGTATAGTTACTCACCTGTAACAGGTGATCTCCGGGAACAGCAGAAATTTAGTCTTCACAACCCACCCACCTCCCCTAGGAGTTGTCTCTCTATTTCTTTGTCTCTTTCCTCTCTCCCTCTCCTTTCACTCAGCTACAAACTTAACTGAAGAGGGACAGTTGGAAAGGCGGGAAGGCAGCACGCATGTGCTGAGGGATGCTACCAAAAGCGTTCCTATTGGATGCTGGGGAGCGTTCCTGCGCAGGCTCCGTCGGTACTGACGATACCCATATGTGAAGACGAAATTCCTGCTGTTCCCGGAGATCACCTGTTACAGGTGAGTAACTACGCTTTCTGTTTGATTGCTGTAACCCACCTAGAACCTGGAGGAATTAGGCGGGCTATAAGTGGAAGTATTATATTAAATTATTAAATTTAAGCTGCTGATAATTGTTTAAATTCATACAAGAGAAGTCTCTGTGCTATCATCATTGATAATGTCATATGAATCTTCCTGGTCTTGTAAGTCCCCTTTGATACCTTCAGTTAGGACAGGAAAGAGGCGTGTATGTATAGGCTGCCGGTATGGATCTTTTCAATGGCTGCAACTGAGTACTACTCTGCTGTTTTAAAGTGTGTATTACTGATGAAGTATCACATTATTGGTATCTGTTATTGCCCATCTCCGAGTTTCTCATTGTTCTAATTGTCTATGATGCTGACGTGGGGTCATTTTGCTATTGTTATGCAAGCTGTCTGTCAGAAGAGACTGTTGTTCACTACCTTGAGTGAATCACTTCATAACTGTGGTGAATAAATAAATAGCAATATAACTGATCTGAGTGTTTTTGGAGACTGCTAAAGCCATTTTTGTTTTCTCGGGTATGATAAAGTCTTTGTATTTGGAAAATGATCTTTTTTAGTAATTGATGTTGAGTTAATCATGAATCATTCATTGTACTGTACATTTTGTAGTTATTGTGGTGTTTGAACTTTGACTATAATGTTTTCAAAACTGCTTATAAAACTTTTAAATAAAGAAAGCAATGATAATACACATTAACCTCTACTAGAGGAAACATCCTTTTCTGTCACAAAATATAAATAGCAATATTCAGTGGGCAGCAAGTATAAAAATAAATGAATAAAATCAGATATCTGTCCAAATAGAAAAAGATAGAAAGGTTACAATAAATTGTAGCAATACACAATACAGTCAGTAACATGTTCCTGCAAAACCACGCAGGAGTCCTCCACGCACACTGCCGCCAGTGGGGGGAGCTGCTGTGCCAAACAAAACTGGGTCTGAGCAACTTGCCCAGGGATACATTGCATGAACTAACCAAACGGAAACATACATGATCTAAAATCAAAACTTTAACTAATCCTTGAAGTGCCCTGAAATAACAACAGCATAAGCTAGCACCTAAAAAACAAAAAATCCCTTCAATGACTGATTTCCAAAAAGGCCTAACTGAAAAGCCACCAATTTCAGGTGCTTCCTAAAAGAATGACATCCCCTTCCTGACCATACTTCAATGTGAAGCTTCTTCATAAATGCACAGGAATAGAGCCTTATTCATTGAAAGAAAGCTCTGCAACAAGGGGGCATAGGATGACGGTGAAAGGGGATAGACTCGGGAATAATTTGCAGAAATATTTATAGTTTCCCAGTAGAGACAGACTGCATCTGGATTAAAGAACTCATGGACACAGGAAATAGCACACGATCTCTCGCTAAAAGCAGAACTCAAACCCAGAAGGCAAAAAAGCAAAAACAGTCCTTTATTCAAACAATCTCCAGTATGGCAGTGTTTCAGCTGCGCCTTTGTCAGGGGGAACCTCAAAAAGAAAAAGATGTATGTAAAACACAATAACCATAACACGTGAAATAAATAACCATAAAAGACAAAAACAAAAACACAAATAAAACATAGTATAAAAATGAAAAGTATATAAAATGATGCATATAAATAATAACCACATATAAAAAAACAATACAACATGAATAACATAATATTGATCATATATACACCATAAAAAACTAAATGTAAAAAATAATAAAATAATAAAGCATGCATTACAAATAAATAAATATTCAAGAACATGAGAACAATCCAATATCATGTGACAACATATAACACATATTGGAAGAGAGATGTGAGGAGATGCAAACATTGCCCATTGTGATGAGAGCAATATAGAACTGAAATTACCCAAATGTGTAATGTGGGTAACTATGGAAGAATGGGAAAAATGAAAGGGGAGAACCACAGAACTTAATTTGAAAATGAAGGACAATGTGAACGTTGGTAACTCTTAGTAAGTAAGTACTCGCATTTGGCACTACTCTCTATGGGAAGAATAACGATTCATTAAAACAATTTAAAAAAAAAATAAGAGTAGATCCTTCCTTCAAAACAGGCTAGTTAATAAAAGAATTAGCCAAGGAGGCATATAGGAGGGCATAAATAAAAACATTAAACGTTATAAAAACTTGAAAAACACCATTATTGCTTTAAAACTGGACCAGAGTTAAAATCGTACATTTTATTACGTAAAAACCAATTGCAAATAATAAAATGCTTGATGGACTGAAAAGATGTATATTTATATATGTCGTCTATTTACCACACTGAAAGATTCACACCAGATACAAGTGTTTTTCTAGAAACCTTTTAAAAATGTAATCTAGAAGAAATGGAAATGTAACATGTATGAGAAAGTAGCATACACTGACTTATAAGACCCTTTTGGTTATCCAAACAACTAAGCAAAATTAACCACAAAAAACTATTCCAACCATATAAAGGAGACAAATATTTTATGTATATATAGCGATGTCAAAAGGGGGCACATTTGTTGTGAGTCAGTCTGATCGATTTTCTAAAGTGGACTTACAAAGTCAAAAGCGATGGGTGATATTTAGGCTGCCGGTCACCCCATAATCAATTGGAAATGCATTAGTTACGAATACATAAAAGTGTTGTTGAAGGATGGGAACACATAAACCCAGAAGTGTACAAAACTGTAAAAGATATAGGCTTGCTTCAACTCTACACTTGCAATATAGTCTTTAAACCAATCATTAAAACCAACCCATTAGTATCATGTATTCATTTTAGGGAAGCAGTAAAATGTACCAAGGAAAAGAACTTGCCTGAAGCTGCGTCGGAGAACCTCAAACCTTCCAAGCTAGTGACAAACAAATCTCCCCGCTGACCTATGAACTGTTTAAGTTGCCATTTAGGCACCAAAAGCACTTAAGGTGGAACAGGACTGGACATGAATCAAAATTAAGAGACCGCATGAATTAAACAATATAGAGAGTGAGGTGCACCTGACCTTAAAATGATAAAAAATATATGGGATCAGACCACATGAGATCAAAAAGGGGAACCTAGCAGAATTATAGCTGATGAATTGACGAGACCATGCTTGCTTAAACCCCAACTGGAAAAGTTATCATCCAAAATCCTGCAAAGCCGATAAGAAGAGGTGAACTTAATAACTGGAAAATTGGAAAACAAGAGTGAGACACAAAAAATAAATAAACTGGGGTATAATCTGCCCTTAAAAACACAAATGATAATGTATCAACCATATCAAGGATCCCTACCAGGGTAGAGCTGTGGTCATGCAGTCCCTATACAGAATCATCCATCGGGATTGCTTTTCTATGAATGTGCCATAAACCATTCAAAAACAAAGCATAAAAAGGAAATAAAAAAGTCGACAACTGCCCATAAAAATAATAATTAATATAAAAACTAAGCAATCTCGCTTTCAAAAGAACTGATAATAAATAGGACACACTAGTAAAAGACAAATACATAAAAATGGGGGAAATAAAGATAAAAACGCCGCCATAAAAAATGGGGAGGGAGAGGGGGTTAAAGGCCCTACAAAATACCATTGACATAAGAAAACCATAAGACAATAAAACCATAAATATTACAATGTAATAATTTAAATGAATAAATTGGACACAGGGGTAGGAGGAAGGGAGGGAGGGAAAGGGGTAAGGGAGGGTGGGAAGGAGGGGAAGAGGGGAAGGGGGAGGGGAAGAGAGGAGGGAGAAGATAGGGAGGGACATGGGGAAAGGGCAAAGGGAAGGGGGAGGGGGAAGAGAAAGGGGAGAGGGAAAGGGGGCAAAGAGAGGAGAGAAAGGAGGGAAAAAGAACTAACCCTGCATGAACCATTCAAAAATCAATCACCCCAAAATACCGAGAAATCCTGATTAAGTTTGAGACTGTTTGGTGTCAGAGTGTTGAGTTCAGAAATGTACCTCTGTTCTATCTGCAAAAGACTTCTCTCCACATCACCGCCCCTCCAATGGGGTCTCACAACTCTAAGGACGGTAAACAAGTTCTGCAATAGTGTGACCAGCTTCTATCCAGTATGAAGGAAAGGGATCGTAGAGCTTAGTAGTTGCTGTCGATGAGCAGATTGAATAGGCCGTATAATATTTATCTGCTGTCATGTTTCTGTGTTTCTATAATACAGGACATGAAAAAGCTCTGTTACAAATAGTCATTAATCAATTAGAGTTAATAACATGTGTTCTGTTATTATACCTCATGCTAACACCATTGATGTGCTTTTATTAGAAACTAGGTCCCATTGCATATAATGGGTCCTATATTTTTTTTTTAAGTGCTGTCAAGTCAATACTGACTCCTGGTGACCCAGCACCCCCTGAGCTTTCTTGGCTAGGTATATGTAGATTGCCAGTCCTTTTCCTCTAAGGCAATGAAGGGTAAAGTGGCTTGCCCAAGGTCACAAGAAGTGTTACTTGGAATCAAACCCTGACCTCTTGGCACTAGGCTGTTGCTCTAAGCACTAGGCGTCTCCTCCACTCCATTGTAAAATAGTGCACATTAACAGTGTGAACACATGCTAATGTGGCACATGTTGGTAACTCTAGCTGTCAATTTCCTTAAATAAGGGATTTATTCAGTCACACCATGTGAATAGAGAAATAAGGCAGTAGTTTTCCTAAAGATAGCTACATGTGTTCCTATCTTGCAGCCATAACTCTAAACACTTCAGGGTCTGATGAGATAATGTCACGTAAGGCCATTAGCATAGACCAGACAGGAGACAACCACTGATTGGCTCAAAGTAGCCATGTTGGATTTATTGAACCAAAAGTTCAGTTTCTTGATATTCTGAAGTTGGTGGAAGGCACTTCTAGTAACTTTAGCAATATGTGACTCAAGGCTTAACTTTGCATCCAACAAAAATGCCTTCTCATAGAAAGAAAGCAAAGAGTTATTCAAGGTCACTTGAACCTTAGCATAGCAAGAAGCAGAAATAACAAGGCCAATAAAAATTGCCTCTGATTTTGCTAGATTAAGTCACCAGTGACCAGTCGCAGACTGCTGCCAAACATGAGTTAATATCTGCTACTGTATCTCCCCCATCAGTGTATATATGAAAGCTGATCTTACAGTGCCCCAGGAGAGTAGCTACAGGCTCAAGAAAGATATTAAAAAGAGAGCCCTGGAGAACACTACCTCACAATGACTGATCAGCAGAGCGGAAATCAGCCAGGAGCAACTGCTGAGAACAATCAAGAAAGAATTAAGGCTACCAGTTCTGCAAGATCCATCGAGCCCTGAATTCCATAGCCCGTCCAGTAGAGCAGTCCAATAGACTTAACACTGCGCCTTCACCCGGCCCAACATTAGTTCTAAGGAGATCATTCACAAGACTAACCAGAAGGGCCTCTGTCCCATGGCCCAATTGACAGAAATCCAGGACATCAATCCAATGAAGATGCTCTTGGATTGGCTTCAGAAATGCCTCGTCAATCACTTTAGTTAGAAAAGGAACATTTGAGAATGACCTGAAAATTTCCATAAGATCTGCATCAGAGAATGGCTTTTAACGCAAATTAAGTCAATTAGACTGACGATAGACTAAGAGGACCTGGGCCACAATCCAGTGGCCAGTGAGAGGTGTTTCACTTAACCAAAATACTAACTACTTCTGTTTTAGAGACATGAAAACTTTTCCAAATCCTATCAACTTGCCTAAGGTTACCAGATTTTCTGTAGGTAAATCTGCGACACTTATCTGCAGTGTGCTGGGGTAAAGGGCTGGGGGAGGAGGAATGCAGAACTTCTTCCAGATTTGAGCAGTAAGGCATGAAGGAGAAAGAGGAGTCATTTTCCTGCCCCCTCCCCATCCATCCGGTGACAGCAACAATATCACTTCCAAGCAAACAAATCAACGGAGAAATAGAATCACTGATGCATTTCCCCCATACTGTGCAAAATGTAAAGATAATGAATGTACAGTGAACTCTAAAAACTGACACATTCAAATCACTAAACTGAAAATAAATTCTTTTCTACCCTCTCTGTTCCTGTTGCTGGAATCAGGGACAGGCGGCTGCCTTGGGAGTTGGGGCTACAGTTCTAAAGTCGGAGACAATCCCTGCAAATTGGGGGCATCTGGTAACCTTAAACTTGCCCAGTAAGATCAGTGGTACATAGACCCTTGACTTCCCCAAAAGTATGAATAGCTGAGGGGTTGTCATCTTGTCTGCAGAAAAAGGATTTGAGAACCTTTTGCAGGCTTTCACTAGATGGTTTTACACCACTAATCTGACAGATGTGCTTAACGATGTAGGGACTTCACGTAGATTCATCCTGGCCAGTGCCTTCCATCTGCTTTAGAGGATGGAATTAGAGAGATTTGGGCTGGGACATGGGCAGACGATAACAACTCTTAAATCCAAGTCCCAGATAAACAGGTGAGGAGAGAGAGAAAGTCTAACCAGGTCCGGCCCTGAGTCTCTTAGGATAAATCTGAGATACTCATTTTGATCCAGTTTGGCTGAAAAACTATTTGCTAGATACTTCAAATTGGAATATTCACATTAAATCTGAACCAAATGTATAATTAAGGACTTTAAAAAAATCCTTTTCAAGTCAGACTGGGTTGAGACTGGCACTGATTATCCAATTTGTATCACATTATGATATTTGCAGACATGAACTGATCTACCAATAAAAGGAGTGAGCTAAATACAAATGAAAAAAAACCCACATATTTAAATCTGGGAATTTATGGAATCACTGCAGCTATTACAGCTAATACTCTTTCAATACAGATTTAGGTGTACATATGAGAAACCAAATGTTCATTAAGTACATAAAATTAGTAAGAGACAATTACGCACAGTGGAATAAAGATGGAGACTTTTGGAATTCAGCAACCTGTGAGCACAGCACTCAGAAGTTGATGAGGTGTCTCCAGCAAGGCCAGCTCAACCATTAGACAAACTAGGCAGTTGCCTAGGGGGCAGCTTCTGGGGGGGGGGGGGCAGCAGCGAAGAGCAGGGCATTCAAAGCCAAACAATAGACTCTGACAGCCGGTAGGGGGGGGGGGGATAAAGCTTAAGGTTTCCGTAAGTTATCAACACCTTGAAGCAACTCTGAGGTTGGCCCTGGTCTCCATTCAACTATAAGAACTTAGCATTCCGCAAGATACAAGTCAAAAGACTAATGTATGGAGCAACAAAATGTGTAAACATAAAAATGATCCTATGCTTCTAGTACACAGTTGAAAGTAATGAACATCAAAGTCACTCATAGATCCAGTTCTGGCATAGACAGAACAATACCAAGCTTACCCTGCCACTGTGAAGGGACATATTCCCATGCTTAGAGGGATAGATTGGGCTGAATATCCACTGAACCTTTGGCCTCCTCACTGTTGCTGATTAATTCCTGTTGTGATGGTGGTTATGTAACAATGTAGTCCTTACATAACTTGGCAGCAAAAAATTGAGTTCATCACTAATTGCATGTAAGATCACTGAAAAGCTTTAGGTCATAACTATTGGTTAATCCCAACTTGAGCTGAATTTGAGCCAAACTAAGATGGAGAAAAATATCACATTTTATCGTAGGTTCATGTACCATGGGAGTCACTAACCTTCAGTATCGTAATACCGTAAGTTAGTAACTCCTGTGGTAAATTAATAATGCAACATTCAACCTTGCAAAATGCATTATGAATAAATAATGTCACTAGTATTATTTTTCCTCCCCAAACCACCTTAAAGGAGTGGGAGGAAATGCAGTTCCTGCTCCCATCCTCTTTCTCTTCTCCAGCAAAGACTCCCTCTCCCTCCCCGATGAAAGTCCCCCTAAACAGACCCTCCTCCAAAGCCCCTCTGCCCCATGAAGAGACACTCCACCTACCAAAGATACTCCCAACCCCTTCAGAAGTGACCCTCTACTCCCCCAAAGACATCCCTGGATCCCTTTTCCTCCCTTGAAGAGCTATGTCCATCCCAGCCTCCAAAGACACCACTCTAGATCTACTGGGTATGTCCCTGGTGTCTAGCAGTGGGGGGGCAAGAGCGATTCCTAGTTGCAACTCCCCATAGGCTGTCAGCATCAAATGACACTGGTTAGCCCTACCATTAGGAGATAGCTCTGGTAGGTCTGGTATCTTTGGGGTGTATGGGGGGGGGGGGTCCAGGGATGGTCTTCAGGGGTGGAGAGATCTTTTCCAGGGGTTAAAAAGGAGTTAAGGGTGTCTCTTCTGGGAGCACTGAGTTGTTTTTGAAGGGCCTGTGATTGGGGAGGGGTGTCTTTGAGATGCATCATTTTTCCACAAATAGCGCAGTTTATGAAGTTTAATGCAAGTTGTAGTATTTGATCTACAAAATAATGAAATGCTTTGCATTCAAACATTCAAAAAGGTAAAATAATCATTTGTTATTCCTTTAACATATGTTAGTAACTACCCCCTGGGCTTGAATTAGTAGAATTGCTTTTGAAAATAAGGCAAATATATATATGAACAACTGTAAAATTAAATGAAATAGGAAATTCCAAACATACGAGGTGTGATCAAAAAGTATTGAGACTTGTTGTGTAGCTATATAACAAGACGTCACACCATGATGCTATTAAGCATGCAATGACCTAGTTAAGTGCTCTGCATGCTTGGTATCATGTAAAAAGCAGTTTGTCAGGTTTACAATGAGTAAAAAAAAATTGAACAGCGAATTTGGATTAAAGTCTGCCAGAAACTTGGAGATTTGTGCAGAGACTTATGACAAGTTACAGCAAGTGTATGGTGATGAATGAATGAGTCGTGCTCGAGTTTATGCTTCATACAAATGTTTCCAAGAGGGCTGCCAAAATGTTGACAGTGATAAACGTTCTGGAAGGCTATCCACCAGCAGGAATGAAGACAAAGTTGAAGCAGTGCATGCCGCAATACCCTCAAATCATCAATTGACTATCAGGGAGCTTGCTAAGGACCTGGACATCAGTTTTGGGTCAGTATAGTCCATTCTTACTGTTGATTTGAGGATGAGGTGTGTATCTGCAAAATTCATGCCAAAACTCCTGTCCCCTGACCAAAAAGAAGATCGACTATCTGTAGCCAGGGAGTTGTTGGAATGCATAGAAAATGACTCAGATTTCTTCAAAAAGATTATTACTGGTGATGAATCATGGGTTTATGGTTATGACCTGGAAACTAAGGCTCAATCCTCATAATGGAAGACTCCAAACTTTCCCAGACACAAGAAAGCGCATCAGGTGAGAAGCAATGTCAAGGTTATGCTCACAGTTTTCTTTGTTTACCAGAGTATTGTTTATCATGAGTATGCTCCAAAAGGCCAAACCATCAATAAGGAGTACTACGTCCAAGTTCTGACTCGTTTGAGAGATGCAGTTTGTCGTAAGAGGCCAGAGTTGCACAGGAATGGTGAATGGTTGCTTCATCACGATAACGCCCCAGCTCACGCATCACATCTTGTCCAGCAGTTCTTGGCCAAACACCAAATAGAGCAAGTCCGTTAGCCTTGTACTCCCCTGATCTCTTACCCTATGATGTTTTCTTGTTTCCAAAACTGAAATTACCACTGAAAGGAAGGAGATTCGACGACTCAGACCATTAAGCAAAATTCAACACAGCATAATGAAAGAGGCATTTTAAAATTGTTTCCAGCAGTGGCAGGAACACTGGAGGAAGTGTGTTTTATTGAAAGGGAACTACTTTGAAAGAGACCAAGTGCAATAGCTGTCAGTGTTATAATTCTTGTGTTATTGTATAAGTCTCAATAATTTTTGATTGTACTTCATAGGTATGAAGAGTAAGTGGGACTTAAGCTGGAGAAGCTTTCTCATTGGTTGGTGTTTTCATTCATGAAGGATAATTTTGCAAAGGGAACCTAGGCTGCAAAATGGATATTTAGGTCTGTGAATTCAGATGTATTTAGTATTGTATAAAAAGCTTAGTGAGTGCTGAGCCATTTAGAAAATGCTAAAGGAACACATATATTTGGTTCAACCACTAGGCATCCTAGGCAGTTGCCCAGGGCTGTGGCTTTGGAAAGAGGGAGACAATAACAATCAACTACAAGCAAAACAGTAATAAGGCAAGCAAAGAGAGAATTTGAAAAGAAGCTTGCCATGGAAGCAAAAGTGTATAATAAAAACCTTTTCAAGTACATTTGAAGCAAAACACCAGTGAGAGAGTTAGTTGGACCCTTAGATGATAAAGGTATAAAAGGGGGGGGGCAGTAAGAGAGAATAATTCTGTAGCAGAGAGACTAAAGGAACGCTTTGCTTCAGTCCTTACTGAAGAAGATGTAGGCAACATACCCATGCAAGATGCAAGGAAACCAACCAATGGAGAATGACTAGGGCTAAGACTTGTGATTGTTCCTTAAAGGGTCCCAAATAAAGAACCCATTAAGGAACAATCACGAGTCTTAGCCATGATCATTCTCTGTTGACTGGTTTTTCTTGCTTCTTGAATTGTTTGGTTATGGAGTGATCCTTTTTGTTGTTTTCATCTTTCAGAAATGTATCAATGTGAGAAATGATATTTAAAGGTGATGTATTAGAGGAATTCAAAGATGTAATACAGCTATTTGATAAACTAATGAGTAGCAAATCACCTGGACCAGATGGCATACATTCCTGAGTGCTGAAAGAAATGAAATATGAGAATACAGACCTACTTTTAGTAATTTATGAACTTTCAATAAAATCATCTGTAGTACCTAAAGATTGGCCAATGTAATGCCAGTTATCAGAAAGGGTTCCAGGGTTGATCTGGAAAACTACAGAGCTTGATGTCCATACTGGGGAAAATGGTAGAAACCATCATAGAGAACAAAATTACTGAACATGTGGATAGTCATGGCTTAATGGCATAAAGCCAACATGGATTTAGCCAAGGATACTAATCTCTTATATTTTTTTGAAGATGTGAATAAACAAGTAGAAAAAGGTGAGTCGGTTGGTATCTGGATTTTCAGAAAGCCTTTGACAAGGTCCCTCATGATATACTCTTGAGGAAATTAAAAAGTCATGGACTAGGAGGAAGTAGTGCTGTGGATTAGGAATTGGTTAAAAGATAGAAAGCAGAGAGTAAGACTAAATGACCAGTTTTCTCAATGGAGAAAAGTGAATAGTGGAGTACCCTAGGGATCTGTGCTGAGCCTGCTGCTTTTTAACACATTTATAAATGACCTGGAAATGGGAATAACAAGTGAGGTGATCAAATTTGCAGGTGACATAAAATTATTCAAAGTTGTTAAAATACAAAAGGATTGTGAAAAATGACAAGAGGACTTTGATAAATTGGAAGACTGGCTGTCCAAATGACAGATGAAATTTAATGTGGACAAGTGCAAAGTTATGCACTTAGGGAAGAACAACTCAAACTATGGTTACACAATGAAAGGTTCCACTTTAGGAACCACTACCCAGGTAAAACTTTAGGCGTCATCGTGGATAACATGTTAAAACTCTCTGCCCAGTGTGCAGCGGCGGCCAAGCGAGCAAATAGAATGCTAGGTATCATAAGGAAAGGAATGGAGAATAAAAAAAAGGATATTATAATGCCTCTGTATTGCTCCTTGGTGCGACTGTACCTTGAATATTGTGTGCTATTTTGGTCATTGTATCTTAAAAAATATATGGCAGAATCTGAAAAAGTACAGAGAAAAGCTACCAAAATGGTAAAGGAGATGGAAGGAATCCCCTATGAGGAAAGGCTAAAATGGTTAGGGCTCTTCCCTTAGAAAAGAGACAGCTGAGGGGAGATATGATAGAGATCTGTAAACTTATGAATGGAGTGGAACGGGTAAACATAAATTGGTTGTTTACTCCTTCCAAAAGTAGAACGACTAGGGAACATGCAATGAAGCTACAATGTAGCACATTTAAGAAAAATGAAACTCTGGAATTAGTTACCAGAGGATGTTGTAAAAGTTGTTAGTGTTGCTGGTTTTAAAAGAGATTTGGACAAGTTCCTGGAGGAAAAGTCCATAAATCATTATTCAAGTGGACTGGAGAAATCCACTTCTTACCCCTGGTACAAGCAGCGTGGAATCTGTGTACCTTTTGGGAACCTGGACCCGCCAATGTTGGAAATAGGATACTGGGCTTGATGAACCCTTAGTCTAACCCAGTATAGCACATCTTATGTTCTTAATGGAGGACTGATAGCCATGCAAACTCAAAGCATCGTCATTGCTTACTTTTACCTGCAGGAAGAATGAGCAGTTTGCAAATAGTTCATTTACCCTTGTAAGTGGCTTTATAAATCTCCCCCCATTCATATATTTACAAAACAAAGTTTAACATTTAAAAATGTGATGTCCAAACACATTTTTAAAGGACTGTTCTGGGAGGGATGGTGTTGAGATGATTACAAATGAGTTTAATAAACAAAATCGGGGGGAGGGATGGGGCAACCCTGAAGTTTTGCCTACAGCGCCTAATACTCTTGCACCAGCCCTGGATTCAACACTCACAGACCAGAAAAGACCATGTCACAAATAAAGAAGTTTTAAAAAAGCGGCATCACTGGGGGGTTTTCACATGTAAGCAAGGCTACATATTTCTGCTACTTATACATGCAAGTGCTACTGAATTAGTTACAACTATAAATAGCAGATTCGGTGAACCTGCATATCGAAGGGAGCTCACTAAGGAGTCAACCACCAAAACTCATACAGTTAGCAAAGAAAAGAGGTTGGAACACCAGGGAAGTGAGCACAGTTTGACCCACAAGCAGTCCTCTAACCCTCAGGTCCAAACGAGCTGTTATCTCAGGGTTAAGCATGGACATTTGAGGCACATATAAAGCATGTGTACATTGAAGGACAACCCAAACCATACCCGAAAGACACCATACTGCTATTTAGATGCCTAGCCTGATTTACCCCTGCGAATCTACCATTTACACATTTAAACAGGGTCTCAACCATCTAAAATTCGGTAGTCTAACAGGACACTGGAAATCTTGCTGTTGCACTACATTGTTTCCAGAACAAAAAGTCTTGTTTTCTCCTACTCAGCTTAGAGCACTATGAAACATGAGGGCCGGCAGAATTTGAGCAGGCTGTAAAACCTTTGCAGCCAATGCGTGGGCATTGTGGCTTTAAGAAATATTCAGCTCGCTGGGAACACGGGCAGACTTGTAAGGGACAAAAATCTCATTGGGATATGTCATGTATCATCACTGCATTTTCCTTCTAACCAGAGCAAACAAACCCCAGAAGGAAGCAATATATTGATGCTGCTGAATGGTTTTAATGGGAACGCTGCAGGCTCTCTCAGCTCCATGGTTACTGAGTGCTAAAGGGGCCTGTCTTTCTGAGGTTTGTTTAGCTCACTCAAGCTGTAGGGAACCACATGCAGGCCATGTTAGACCTAGCTGCAGATTCATGAGAGAGGGGCCTCTGAGGCGAGTGTAATTGGTTCTTCTTACAGTGATTGCTTCCGATATGTGTCCAAGGCTAGGTTTTTGCTCCAGAGGCTTTGGAAGTGAGTGGTGCGTGGAAACCTGACCCACTCCAGCAGTCAGACACAGTTCCATCATTACAGTGACTGGTTCTGGGGTAAGTGATCCGCAGAATATAATACAGGGCTTCCCAAACTTGTCCTGAGGATCCTACAATCAATCAGAGTTTCAAGCTAACCACAATGAATAGGCATGAGATAAATCTGCATCCACGTGCAACCCAGTATGTGCAAATTTATTTCACACACATTCATGTGGATAGCCTGAAAACTCACCTGGCCATGGCGCTAGGGTTGTCAACTGGCCGGTTTTCCCATGGCCAGTCCGGCTACCGGCAGAGATGTAAAACCGGCCCTTGAAAAGCCGTTTTTTTGCTCTGGTCACAAGATCGGGAGTGGCCAGAGCAAAAAACCGGCTTTTCTCCCGATTCCCGAAGTCCGCAGGGGATGGAGCCGGGGAAGCCCGCGTGAGGCCCCGGCGGCTCCTTCTGTACAACCGCCAGCGTGAAGATCTTTTTCCTTCACGCTGGCGGCTGTTTATGTGAAGCCACGATTGCTGGGAAAGGTTAAAGGCAATGTCCTTTAACCTTTCCCAGCATTTACGGCTTCACAGAAACAACAACCAGCATGAAGGAAAAGGATCTTTATGCTGGTGGTTGTACAGAGGGAGCTGGGGTCTCGCACGGGCTTCCCCGGCTCCCTCTGAAGCATCTCAGACAGCCGCGGGGATGGTCGGGGGGAGGCCCAGGACTGGATGGGCTGTGATGGGGGGGGGGGAGGACAGGACTACAAATGGGCTTTGATGGGGGGGGAGGGGAGGCCAAGGACTGGATGGGCTGTTATGGGGTGTACCTGGACAGGAAGTGTGCTATGGGGGGGGGGGGACCTGGACTGAAAATGGGCTGGGGGGGACCTAGACTGGAATTGGGCTATGGGGGGGGTGGAACCTGGACTGGAATTGGGCTATGGGGGATGTACCTGGACTGGAAATGGGCTATGGGGGGGGGACCTGGACTGGAAATGGGCTATGTGGGGGCCTGGACTGGAATTGGGCTATTGGGGGGGAGGGGGAACTTGGACTGGAAATAGGCTGTGATTAGGGGGGCTAGGACTGCAAATGGGCTGTGATGGTTGGGGGGGGACTTGGACTGGAAATGGGCTGTGATGGGTGGACTAGGACTGCAAATGGGCTGTGATGGTGGGGGGGGGGGGCCTAGGACTGGAAAGAGGCTGTGATGGGGGGGACTTGGACTGGAAATGGGCTGTGATTGGGGGGGGGGAGTTAGGACTGGAAATGGCCTGTGATGGGAAGGCTAGCACTGGAAATGGGCTGATGGGGGCTGGAATAGGACTGGAAGTGGGCTGATGAGGGGGCTAGGATTGGAAATTGGCTGATGGGGGAGCTTGGAGTGTAAATTGGTTAATGGGGGGGCTGGAATGGAACTAGAAAAGAGCATATGTGGGGCTAGGACTGGAAATGGGCTGATGAGGAGCTGGAATAGGACTAGAAATGGGCTGATGGGGGGAGCTTGGACTGAAAATGGGTGATGGGCTAGACTAGGACTGGAAATGGGCTGATGTGGGGGCATGGGAGAATGGGACTAGAAGGGAGTGGATGCTGGGTGGGTCTAGAACTATAAGGGAGCTAATTTTGGGGGAGGACTAGAAGGGGATGGGGATGGGGAATGAGAATGGAGAGGGGAAAAGATATTTTGTGTGGAAGAAAAGTCTACGATGGGCTGGGTATTGGGAGAGCAAGAGGGGATTGAGAATGGAAAGGTGAAATTTGAGTGGATGATAAAGGAATAAGGAAAGAACTGGGGGGAAAGAGCAAAAGGGAAACGATCAGTATGTTAAAGCAGATATAGAGAGAAAATGGAAAACATCTAAAAGAGAAGAAAGGACAAATGGATAGCTCGCAGAAGACATGAAGAAACCAGAAGAAAGTGACTGGAGCAATTGCAACTGAAAAACAAAATGCCCAAACAGAAGGTAGAAAAATACTTTTTATTTTGAATTTATTAACTGGAATATGTCTGGTCTGGGAAATGTGTATTGCTAACATCTTTGCGTTTTTGTTTAGTGCAAGAGGAAATTACCTTATAGTTTTATTTCTCCAGTGTTCTACATTTCATGTTTGGCTTTTGGGGTTCCCAGTTTAATTATTATCTGACCAAGGGAGTTAGCCTACACTTATCCTCGGTAATGTTTGTGGGTGGGGCTGGGGTGCAGCATGGGTGGGACTTGGGGCGGGGCATGGGTGGGACTAGGGGCGGAGAATGGGTGGAGCATGGCGAGCCAAGGTGTCGGGTTTTTCTCGGTGAAAAAGTTGGCAACCCTACATGGCGCACCAAAGGCAGGTTTGGGAAGCCCTGATGTAGCTTTAAAGTGATGGAAGCTTGGATTTTGGAGGATAGAAATATGCAATATGGTGGCAGATAAGGACCATAAAGCCCATTTAGTCTGACAAATTTCATTCCTGTTGCATTGACGAACAGCCCAGTTGACCTGTAGCTTGATCATTTCTTTACAACTTACAGACCTTTGTACTTATCCTGGATTTTATTGAATTCTGTTGCTATTTTTCTCTCCTCCATCTCCCATGTAACCAGCATCATTTCTCTGAAGAATTATTTTTTGTCAGTATGTGACCTGAACTCTTCACTTCTCTGACAGGTGAAGGCCACCTCTTCAGTACAATCTTGTACGCTACCATGCACCAAAATAGCCAAACCACCTGGCAGCAGCTCTTCAGCCATGTATTGGAATTCTAGCCTGTCCTTCCCTTACCGTACACCGATGCAGTGCAATATGTGCCTTTGACTCACTGCTGACTCCTGGTGACCTTGGCCGTGTGACTGGAAGTAGATTGCCAGGCGTTTCTTCTGAGGAAATGAAGGGTTAAGTGACTTGCCCAAGGCCACAAGGCGTGCTAGTGGCAATCAAACCCTGGTCTCTTGGTTACCAATCCAGTGCTCTAAGCATTAGGCTGTTCCCCCGCTCCACCATACACATATAAAGCCTCTGAAAATGCCACAGTCCTTGCCTGATGCCTAAGCCCCACCACAGCCCTCCCCTTATTTCTTAACTTCAGCCTCGGCTACTCTGGCTTGAGCTTTAGTCAAATGATTTGTGCCTGACAAACTATGACATCAGCCTCTGTTCCCTTCCTTCTGCACCAACAATCCTAACAGTGCAGTTTGTATCTTGCTAGCACTTTACCTGCTTGTCTCTTCCAGTCTTGCACCTAAGTCAGTTCTTCTGATCATCAAGTTCTCTACCAAAAGGAGAACATAAAAGGTATTCAATATTGGGTCAGACCAAAGGTCCATCAAGCCCAGTATCCTGTTTCCAGCAGAAGCCAGTCCAGGCCACAAGTACCTGTCAGGTTCCCAAAGATAGACAGAAACATCTATTTTGGGATTTCCTGTCATTATCATGACTCTCATCCTTCAATTCTGTGTCTAGCACAGTTACTGTACTTTGTAAGCATATCTTCTACTGCCAATGCCATGAAGGTGTCTTTACAGGTCTTATCTGCCCAGAACCCACCAGTCATCCTTCTAGTCCTAGTCCTATTGTAAGTTCATTCATACTCACAAACTGCCTTTTTTGCACAAAAAGTACAACCCAAACAGTTTAGCACTAAAAGATAATACAATAAATATACAGAATACAACAGTAAAAAAGATGCATAAAATACAAATACATTAAAACCTCATTCTCATGAGGGTGCACAAAAATAGCAACAAAAATAGATAGTATATGAATAAAGATGTCCATACTCATCCTTTTATAACAATAAAAACTACCGAGTGGTCCTAACTTACATTCTAAGAATCCCAAAGTGCTTCCTGGTTACTCCCGAAGGTGATCCTCTTAGATGCGTCCCTGTCTCAATAGTCTACCTCCGCAAAAGGGTAAATTTAAAGTGTCCTCCAGATGCAGTCGATGAAGAGGATCCTTTGATGGAGTAAAGGTCATTATGCTGGGATCTAGATGTGAAGGAAGGCCCCTTTAATTTTAGCCAGTTTTACACTGAGCTGAACCATCATTATTCTCAATCCAGAAAGCTGAACATAGAAAAGTCAATGATGAATCTTCCAGAAGGTCCCTACAATGACTAACATACCACAGTTATTACTAGACATTTACCATATTTCTCTCTTTACTTCTGCATAGGTTGAAAAATAAAATCTTATCAAGGTTTCAAAAATACTAAAATAAGTATTACTTGCAAAACAAATATGTTGGCAATATTTTAGTCATTATATATGTACTATCCCTCACGCTGTATTGCTCAGGCTTGAAAGAGCAGATTATGATATCCAAAATGTAATTAATATTCACAAACCAAAAAGTGGGTACAAGTGGGTACCCACTCAGAATTGTAAAGATGGGCAGGTTATAAATACATTAAAAGACAAAATTTAGATAAGCCATGGAGAACGGAATTCACACATCCAAGTCAGGAACTCCGCTCTTCTGGCAAATCACTTCTATCTGTGCCTTTCTCTTCTATTGCTAACTCCAGACTCTCGCCTTGCTGTACCTTACGCCTGGAACAAACTACCCGAGTCTGACCCTTTTCAAATCCAGGCTGAAAACTCACCTCATCGCTGCTGCTTTCAGATCTTGACTCGCCTGATCTCCTTTGTGTTTCATTACCATCCCCCCTAGATGTGTCCTGTGTCTACACCTACTTTGTTGTCTGTCTTGACTAGATTGTAAGCTCTGATGAGCAGGGACCGTCTCTTACACATCTGTGTGTATGTCTTGTAGTGCTGTACAATTGCTCAGTAGTAGTAGTAGTAGGGCATGGAGAATTTCCATAGTAGTTTACAGAAGGCTTTTCCAAGCATGGAGCCTCTTGTAAAATATGTGCAGGGCTGCATGGGTAGACCTCTCCACATCTAGACGGAGCAGCGATTTTAAGAATGTATCTGGAGGAACTCTGCACGGAAAAATTTAAAATTCTGTTGAAAATTTTAGAAACTTCGTGCATACTATTTTAAAATTCTGTACATTTTTTTAGTACATTTTTGTGCAGAAATCCCCCATCATAAAGTCTAACTTCTTATCTAAACCAGAAATTCCCAATGTCTTTTCCCTCCTCCATTCACAGCTCTCTCCTCAACACCCAAGCCTTCCCTGCCCCCCACCCCTTCTCTCTCCCTCTAACTTCTAGGAAGATGCCTACTGTTGTCTGTCCCTAAGATCTACCCCTAATGTACATACTCCCACCTTACCTCCTATCTCCCTTCCCCATGCACCTAACCTTATCTCTCCCTTATCTCTTCTTCTTTCTTCCCAGGCAGGGCCGGCCCGTCCATTGAGCAAGAATGTTTTTTGCACAGGGCCCCGCGTTTCAGGGGGCCCCGCACAAAAAACATTCTCCATCATCCCAAGTAGATTAAAAAAAACCCGGCTGCTGCTGCCACTTCTGCAGTGGCAGAATCAAGCGTTCTGCCGCGGGGCCCCCCTGCCCGGAAAAGCATCCCTGCAGCATCAGCTAGCTTCGGAGTCCCAAAGCACGGGCTTTTAGAGCCGCGAGAGTTTCCCTTTCTCGCGGCTCTGTTAATCCCGCCGGGGCTGATGGGATTTCCCATCACCCTCGGCGGGCTTAACAGAGCCGCGAGAGGTCAGAGAAGCTCTCTCTTCGCGGCTCTGAAAGAAGCCCGCGCTTTGGGACTCCAGAGCTAGCTGATGCTGCAGGGAGGCTTTTCCAGGCAGGGGGGAGGGGAGCCCCACGGTGGAACACTTGATTCTGCCGCTGCCACGGCAGAAACGGCAGCAGCAGCCGGGGGTTTTTTATCTACTTGGGATGATGGGGGGAGGGGGTTAGGACTGGTAATGGGCTATGGGGGGGCTAAGACTGGAAGTGGGCTGATGGAGGGGGTTAGGACTAGTAATGGGCTATGGGGGGCTAAGACTGGAATTGGGCTGATGAGGTTAGGACTAGTAATGGGCTATGGGGAGGGCTAAGACTGGAAGTGGGCTGATGGGGGGGTTAGGACTAGTAATGGGCTATGGGTGGGCTAAGACTGGAAGTGGGCTGATGGGGGAGGGCTAGGACTAGTAATGGGCTATGGGGGGGCTAAGACTGGAAGTGGGCTGATGGGGAGGTTTAGGACTGGTAATAGGTTATGGGGGGCTAGGACTGGAAATGGGCTGATGGGGGGTTAGGACTGGTATTGGGCTATGGGGGGGCTAAGACTGGAAATGGGCTGATGAGGGGTTAGGACTGATAATGGAAATGGAGGGGGCTAAGACTGGAAATGGGCTGATGGGGAGGCTAGGACTGGAAATGGGTGATGAGGAGGTTAGGACATAATGGGTTATTGGTGGGGCTAAGACTGGAAATGGGCTGATGGGGGGGTTAGGACTAGTAATGGGCTATGGGAGGGGCTAGGACTGGTAATGGGCTGATGGGGGTTAGGACTAGTAATGGGCTGTGGGGGGGGCTAAGACTGGAAATGGGCTTGTGGGGGGTTGCTAGGACTGGAAATGGGCTGAGTGGAAGGAGGGCTTGAACTGCAAATAGCTGATGGGGACGGGGGCTTGGAATGGAAATGGACTGAGTAGAAGGGGGGCTTGAACTGCAAATAGCTGATGGGGAGGGGGCTTGAAATGGAAATGGGCTGTGAGGGGAGGGAGCTAGGACTGGAAATGGGCTGTTGGAGGGGCTAGACTAGGACTGGAAATGGGCTGTTGGGGGCTGCTAAGATTGGAATTGGGCTGTGGTGGGGGCTTGGATTGAAATGGACTCATGGAGGGGCTAAAACTGGAAGTAGTCTCCTGGGGGGCTTGGATTGGAAATGGGCTGAGTGGAGGGGAGCTAGGATTTGACATGGGCTGATGGTGGGGCTAGGAAAGGACTAGAAATGGGCTGATGGGGGGCTGGGATTGGAAATGAGCTGATGGAGGGACTCGGATAAGACTGGAAATGGATGGGGAGCTAGGACTGGAAATGGGCTTATAGGTGGGGCTAGGATAGGATTGGAAATGGGCTTATGGGTGGCTAGGACTGGAAATGGGCTGAGGCGGGGACTAGAAGGGAGTTGATGCTGGGTGGGGCTGGAACTAGAAGGGAGCTGATGTTGGGGGAGGATTAGAATGGGATGGAGCTGGGAGAGGGAAATGGAGAGGGAAAAAATATTTTGTGTGGGAGGGAAGAGAAATCTACAATTGGCTGGGTATTGGGAGAGTAAGTGGGGATTGAGGATGGAGGGGTAAAATTTGAGTGGATGAAATAGGAATGAGGAAAGAGCAAAAGGAGAAAGATTAGTATGTTAAAGCAGATGTAGAGAGAGAATGGAAAAAAACTAGAAGAGAGAAGAAAGGACAAATGGACAGCAGATGATGGAGAGTTAGTAGAAGACATGAAGAAACCAGAAGAAAGTGGCTGGAGCAATTGCAGCTGAAAAAAATGCACAAAAGGTAGAAAAATATCTCTTTATTTTGAATTTATTAATTGGAATATGTCAGCTCTGGTAAATGTGCATCATTAACGTCTGCGCTTTGTTTAGCACAAGAGCAAATTAATGTATACTTTTATTTCTACAGTGTTGTACATTCCAAGTTTGGCTTTTGGGATTCCCAGTTTAATTATTGTCGTCCTGTTTCTAAATTGTGATTCCTTGTTTGGTGATGGTCTGTGTTCTGCATGTGTAACTGAGCTGAGGTATTCTGTTTATGTAATTCCTATTTGACATTGCCACTTGTTCTCTTTCCCCAGTAGGTCATGTATTGTTATTCTCTGAAATGTATTTGTTTAATATTTGCAGTGTTGCCTTTTGATAGGTAGGGTCTTGTGCTTTGTGAGTCCTGGTAGTGCTGTTATGATACGGTGGGTTTGCTATGGGTTCTAAATGGGCAGTGTTTGTAGTAGTTCCTAATGTGTCTGGCGGTTGGCACTGGATTATAGTAATGTAGAAATCTTTTAGTCTTTCTTTATCCATACACTCATTAAGAGGCATGTTTACTAAAAGTTAGTGTATGGTAACATTATGCAAATATTTATGCAAATGAGGTTCCTTATGCAAATTAGGCCCCTGCACCGAGTCTCCGCACATGGCCCCGCACCCCCCTTGGGCCGCCCCTGTTCCCAGGTACATACCTCAACCTTTCTTTCTCTCCATCCTGCACACATACAACCATCCCAGCTCCCAACCACCCCCCCTAAACTCACCATTAGCCCATCTCCAGTTCCCAGTCACCCTGAGACTCACTATTAGTCCTCTCCAGTCCCCAGTCACATCCTAAGTCACCGTCAGTCCTCTTCAGTTTCCGATCAGTCCTCTCCAGTTCCCAGTCACCCTCCAACTCACCATTAGCCCATCTCCAGCCACCAGCCCTCCCCCACTCACCAATGGCCCATCTCCTGCCACCAGCCCTCTCCCACTCACCATTGGCCCATCTCTGGCCCCCATCCATCCCCAGTTCCTGCTATCAGACCTATGCCACTCACATTAGCCCATCTCTGGCCTCCAGTCACTCACTTCTCTGCTCGATCGTGGTAGCAGCATTTTAAACATAGCTGCAGGAGTGTTTCCCTTTGCTCCCGCTGTTGTATTACACTTATGATGCCAGCATCACCCCATTTTAAAAAGGTTAATAAAAGTGCTTCCTGTTTCTTCCTAGGGACAGGAAGTTCTTCTGTTGTCCTTTTTAAAACATAGCGATACTGACATCGGAAGTGCAGTACAGCCATGGGAGTGAAGGGAAATGCTTCTGCGGCTGTGTTGCAGTGGCAGTGAGGCAGGCTCGGGCCCCCTTAAAGCTTGTCTGCTCTGAGCCTGCCTTACTGCTCACTGACGCCGGTACCTGTGCAGAATTCAGCATATCAAGTGCAGGATTCTGCGCAGATGGGGATTTCTGTGCATATTCTGTGCTGCACAATTGTAAAGAATTCCCCCAGGAGTCTAAGAAGCTGCACAGGGGAGAAAAACATAACAAAACTCCTATTCCCCCCCTCCCCCCACATATGCATCGGGAGCAGCTTCTTAAAATCGCTGCCCCTAATCTGGATGTGCCTCTAGTTCCGCACCACCATTTTGTCCCCCCATTCCCCCAGCCTGACTGTCTGATTCCTCTCCTGTCCCTTCCCCAAAACATCAACTGGATTGTTAAAGTACTGCACTGACACTTCTTGCTTCTGCTCTGTGTGCCACCAAGATCCAAATTGGTGCCGATGACCCCTAACTAATCATGTGATCATCGACATTATGATCCTGGAAGCAAGCAGAGCAGGAGTGAGAGAGCATCGCTCCTACAACCATTAGGTACCAGGGATCCCCACTAAGCCAGATGAAAGGGTGGGGAGATGGTGGCACTTACCTCAGAGGAGTTTCAGTGTCGGTAAGTGGTGCAGTAATTGGTTGGAGGTCTTTGTGCTGGTATGGCACTTTCTTTAACCATATAGTAGATGGTTTGGAGGGTGAGGGGAAGCAGGAGGATTGAATGCATTGTTGGGGGTAAGGGGGGGGGTGTAAAGAGGAGATCAGAGTGCAGGGGGAGGTCAATGGAAAGGACAGCCAGGCTCGGGGGAAGCATGAGTGGGGAGACCATCATTTACAGCTACCCCTTCCCCATCAGGACAGGTCTAAATGCCGACATCTACAATTTGGTGGAAACGTGGATTCCTTGTATGAAATGTGAATCCACGTCTATACTGTAGCCCACCCAATCCACTCCCTCTCCCCACCCAAGCCACGCCTCCAAGGTTTTTAGACTTGGTAGTCATCTACATATCTAAAAAGCTCCTGTTCTGAAACGGTATTTGCACATGCATCCCAATCTATATGTGTAAACACTGCTTTTTAGACATGGGGATACTTCCAAAATAATCCCTTAAATTAAAATATCATTCAAAAGAAAAAAAGGAAACTTACCCAATCGCACTTTCTATATCCAGCTAAGAAAAGAACATTTTTAAGTTACTGCCCCGCCCCCATTAAAGGAGAATTGAGAAAGGGGAAGGAATTGTCAACAGAAATATAAGGAGAAATAAATCTAATTCAGGAGGTTGCAGAGATGCCATTATCTGTACAGGCACCTATCAGCCCACACCCCGAAATTAAAGCCCTAAGAGAATCACTAGAATAATGTGTTTAATGTATTAAGCTTCTGCTTTTTGACTGCACTTTAAAATGCAGCCTTAGAGTTCCTGTTTATGAGAAAAACGACACTTCATGATGTACCATAACTGCGAGCTAATGCACACTAATGACAGGCTCCTGAGAGTGAAGGAGGGATAATGTGCTGAAACCCGATCCTAATAAAGTTGGAATGCAGCACTTAGTTTTGGGTTTGCCTTAACAGAATAACAATCTCCCTAAATGACTTATAATAATGAGCTGCAGCAATAGTTGCTCGAGTTTAGCAGCCAAACTGGTACAAGGATGCCAAGTGCCCTAGGCAAACGTCATTCCCCAAATCCCGCCTGCTACCAGTCCTCTCTGGGCCCACAGTGGCCGCAATTACTTCAGACAGCCCCACGGCACTTACCGAAACCCTTCGGCACTACATGGCTATTTGTGCTTCCGCTCTCTTGATGCATGATGCAGGCTTCTTGTTGCATGGGAGCTGAAGCAGCTGGTCGAGCCGCTCTTGCCCCTGTGCAAACAGGATTGCAGCTGAAAATGCATAAACTCGGCCATTGGTAAAATAGCCTGCTGAGGACTGCAGTTACTAATCTGCGATAACTTACTGCAGCCTGATTTACCACTTGCGTCCCGAACTTGCACAGTAAATTGAACTTTGCATTGCTGCAGCAGAGAGCATCGGGCGGTCCTGTCACCAGCAATGCAAAGCTGGCATTACCTCTCCATAAAAAACACAGCTTGTGAGCTCAAACGCAAGCTCTGTTATTCATTTTCACAAGAATGCATTATGACGTAACTTGGCTCCACTAAAGAAATTGTGCTTTCAGGGTAAATATTATACTCTTGTCATTTAACATGCATCATTTGATAAAAATGTGTCCTGGGAACTACCCCTGTAATTCACCATTCAGCAGCATAGGCTTTGGTCCCATAGACACTGAGCGAAAGGAATTCAAGAAATGATGATATGAGGTTGGAGGGGAAGGACTATACTTGCTCTATTGGTAGAGCTCAGAATTACAGTTAGGGGTCTTCCTGAGTCAGGATTTCTAATGGAAGTGACTCGGGAATAGACCTTAGCATCTTTTTGTAACCCTCGACCAATGCTTCTCAGCTCGTTCCTCTAGAAGGTTCCTAGAAAGTAGACCCGGTGCAACCACTAAGCAGACTAGGAATTGCCTGGGGCAGCAACTTCTGAGAGGCAGCAGTGCTCAAGGTAAAACAATAGGTCCTGATAACTTCACTAACGTGTTTTACCCACATGGAGAGTGCAGGCACACACATACATACAAGCAAAATGTAATATTTAGAAGTATTGGGCAGGGGGCGGTGGCTAGTGCTTCTAAAGCGCATGGCCATTGCCACTGAATTCTAACTGTGGATATCTAGCCATCGGCAATGAATATCCAGGTCGCTACAGAGCCCAGAGGCTAACCGGTCAGCGGCGATATTGACAGCACTGCCCAGTTAGCTTCCAGGGTAAAGTTAGGCCAATCTTTGCCGTACCTTACTTTACCCATGGTTGCTAACGGGGCAGCGGCTCAATATCACCGTTGCCCGATTAGCGATGGGTGCTGCTTCTCCAATACACCCCAATGCTAAGCATTTAGCGTCCGGGCATGTAGCATTGGCACCCACGGATATCCAGTGGAACTAGCCCCATTCACCAGCATTTACACGGTTTGCAGGTCTACAAACCGTGTAAATGCCTTTGAATATCTCCCCATTGTGTCCAAGTCTACATTTTTACAGGATTGTTGTGGGAGGGGTGATGTTTCCATGACTGTTATTTTCAAGTTTAATTATCAAAATCTTCAGGGAGTTGGGGAGAGTAAGGCTGAAGGTTTGCCTAGGTGAGCAATACTCTTGCTAGTCCTGTTAGAAAGTTTGTCTACTCCTAATGATTACTCATGAGATATGTTACACAGGGTTTAAGAATTGGTAGGCAGATGTTTCAAATAGACTCACTTGCCAGAAACATAGATAGAAAACTATTTACTTTTATCTTTATGATGACACCTAAGTATTTCAAGGGGTCACTACTGAAAACCACTTATGTAGTCGGTATGGGTTTTTTTTTATTGCTACCCTGGAGAATGGCCATGCAAGACCGAATTTGATCTTTTCGAAGTGAGGTGGAATTGGGGGTAGTCCTAATCCAAAGCCCAGAAATTACAGGGAGAGCAGTTCAATGGAGTCTGAATACAGAGATAGCAGGTATAATTTTGTACTAATATGTTATTAAGATGAAGTCATGTTGCCATTTTCATAGGTTGGAACTGATTGCATAGCTCCACTGATAATTTATGCATTTAAAACTCTGAAAATGGCCATGATCCCACTGATTAGTGCCCTCTTAATTATCCTTAAATGAATGTTATTTGTGGCCTTTGAAGCCATGATTCTATTTCTTCACACATGAAAAGAACGCATGCTTTGCCGGATGTGATTTTTCATGTGCATCACCACCCAAAGATCCTTATTGGAAGGAAACCCAGGGCATCAGATCTCTTTATATGGCTGAAAAACAGCAATAAGAAACACCAAGTCTAGAGAAAGCTGGGTATTTTTATAAGTCTTAATAGGTCTCTGTTGACTTCACCTTTGAAAGTTTGAGAAAATATTGGTTGGATGACTAAAGATGACTTGCAAAGGAAAAGTCACAAAACAACAACCATAGCAATTAAAATAACCAATTATCTATCCCAATGCAGAACTGTAAACTTATTCCCACATCAATTAGGCAAGACCAGAGATCAGTACCAAAGCCTGTGTTAATTGCGCAATTTTTGAAGCCTCAAGATTAGCTGAAAGTTGTGTGGGAATATGGAGGTTAGCAGATGGCTCCAGGTCCTTAGAAACCAGCTCTGCGAGCTTGGGATTCGCACCCTCTGCATCTATATGGACCTGTAGTTCTAGGTTTTCCAAGAAAAGCAAGAACTGCAGGTCCAGAGATGCAATGGGGTAAAAGGACTGGTCCGGCCTGTTCTATGTGGCAGGAAATCCTATATTTTGAATGTCCACATCAGAAGCACTAAGACAGATAGATAAGCTGAATAGGAATAGGAATTTCCACTGGGGGGTTGAGTTTATTTGACAATTGCTTTAAACCTGGGGGTTTCAAGGTCACACTCAGCTAGTCTGGTTTTCAGGATATCCACAATGAATATGCATAAGAGAGACTTGCATCCCTGCCTCCATGCTATGCATATTCATTGAGTATATGTTGCAGGCCAGACTGGCTGAGTGGCTGAGGACTGACTTGAGGATCACTGCTTTAAACCAAGTGCGGAACAGCTATAAGAATATAAGATATGCCATACTGGGCCAGACCAGGGCTAGCCTGAGGGTGATGCAGGGCCATGTCAGGTTTCTATGAAATTAGGGGGATTCTTGTAGTGGATGATATGGAAGGGCAGACTAGATAGACTATATGGTCTTTTTCTGCCGTCATGTTTCTGTATGTGGAGACTCACTGTGGGGCCTCATTTGCATAAATTGAATTCATTTTATTTATTTTAAAATTTATATGCCACCCATCTAAAATCCTAGGTAGTTTCCAAACATGCATACATAATTTATTAAAAGAGATGCTACAATAAAATATAATAAAAATCATTAAACAAAATTAACTTAAAGCCACTTTCACACACTCAGGAAAAACAAACAGATTATAAATATGGATCTACTGGATTTATTGCTCAGTGCTGTGACCAGCTAATAGATGATGAGGAGAAGGGAAAATATAAAACAGAAAAACGAATCTTGATAGCCATGAATTTAAGATCATAGTGCCCAGGCTGGATTGGAGATGGAAAAAAACAGAAATCGGCAGCAGTGAATTTATAAGGTTACTAAACAAAATTAAACTGAGATGCTCCCTGAAAATATAATATTTCCATGAATCTGAAGTGACAAAATATTTTAAAATTGCAAACTGGCAGGATCAAGAATACAATATTGCAAATCTTGAAAACAATCCATATTTCGCTACCCCCTAACCAATACCCTGCAGTTGACTCCACATCAAGAACCATAGTCCAGGACCCATAGAGCAAATCTAGCATTCCATCAGAGCACTAACTTTCCCAATTCACACAACAAAGAGCGCGCCCAGAAAAGAGCAGCACCACAGATATCCAAATTAGGGTTGCCAACTGGCTGGTTTTTATATGGCCAAGCCTGCTGCCGGCAGAGCCCTAAAACCAGCGCTTAAAAAGCCGTCTTTTTATGACTTGTGGGTCAGAGGTGGTGCTCAGCAACTTTTATTTCCCCACCTGGTGCTGTCTCTTTGTTGCTTCTCTCAGACACTAACTCAGCGGCAGCAGCAGCAATAAAATCCACACCAAACGCGGCGGTGGGACCTTTGACACATCCCTGCGCTTCAAAAGCATCAGAGGAGATGGAACCAGCAAGGCCTTTGAAGCACAGGGATGTATCTAAGGTCCCACCACCGTAATTAGTGTGGATTTTATTGTTGCTACTGCTGAGTTTGGGTCTGAGAGAAGCGCCAGAGAAGACAGCACCAGGTGGGGAAATAAAAGCTGTTGAGTCTATGGGTGCATGGAGGGGGGGGGGTGTAAAATATTACTGCTGAGCAGCAATGAGGGAAATACTAATGTAATAGAGGCTGAAAAAGGGGAAGGGAGAGAGACAAAAGTTGCTTGGCATGAGGGAGGCGAGACAGAGGGGGAGTGTACAAAGAGAAATGGAGAGGACATGTTGGATATGGGGGGTATCGAGAGAGAGGGGCTATGCTGGATGGGGGAGGGGTGATGTTGTTTGTGCGGTGGGGCGCGGGGGGAGATCTTGGACTCAAGAGGGGATAGGGAGAGGAAAAGAGAAGGGAAAAACAGAGTAAGAGAGAGAAGATGCTGGAGCTAGAGGGGGAGGAAGGGAGGGGAGATGCTGGAGCTAGAGGGGAGGGAGGGGAGATGCTGGAGCTAGAGGGGGAGGGAGGGAGGGGAGATGCTGGAGCTAGAGGGGGAGTGAGAGAGGGTAGATGCTGGAGCTAGAGGGGGAAGTAGAGAAGGGAGATGCTGGAGCTAGAGGGGAGGTAGGGAGGGGAGATGCAGGAGGGGAGGTAGGGGGAGAGGGGAGATGCTGGAGCTAGAGGGGGAGGGAGGGAGGGGAGATGCTGGAGCTAGAGGGGGAGGTAGGGAGGGGAGATGCTGGAGCTAGAGGGGGAGGGAGGGGAGATGCTGGAGCTAGAGGGGGAGGGAGGGAGGGTAGATGCTGGAGCTAGAGGGGGAGGGAGGGAGGGGAGATGCTGCAGGTAGAGGGGGAGGTAGGGAGGGGAGATGCTGGAGCTAGAGGGGGAGGGAGGGAGGGGAGATGCTGGAGCTAGAGGGGGACGTATGGAGGGTCATGCTAGATGGGGCATATGGGGAGAGAGAGAAAGAGAGAGTTAGGAGATCCTGGATATGGAGAGAGAGATGAAAGATGCTGGACACAGAGGAGGATAAGGAGAAAGAGGAAAGATACTGGACATGGGTGGGGGACACAGACAGTAAAGGACAATGTTGGACATGGGGCGATGGGGTGAGAAAATGTG
The DNA here is from genome assembly GCA_033557465.1 of Ichthyophis bannanicus. Lineage (NCBI taxonomy): Eukaryota > Metazoa > Chordata > Amphibia > Gymnophiona > Ichthyophiidae > Ichthyophis > Ichthyophis bannanicus. The sequence continues at coordinate 72,538,034 of CM066044.1, read as the reverse complement.
GAGAAGGCACTGGATGGAGGGAGAAAGAGGTGGGAGATGATGGAGTCAGTCTGGATAGGGGAGGAGGGAAGGGGATAAATGCTGGACATGGGGAAGAGGCAGAGAGAAGGGGGATAGTTAGTTAAAGGCTGGGAAAGGAGAGAGTTGGGAAATGGATGGGCCCTTCTAAGAGTTGAAAAGTGATTGCTAGATGCAGTAAAAAGAGGAAAATTGAGGACGAAGTAAGAAAGAGAACTGAAATCTGAGAAGATAGAGAGAAGAATAAATGAAGAACACTGAAAGGAAGAGGGAAGTAATATAGATGGAAGGAAGTGAAGAAGATAGGAGGGGAGAGGAGTGGACTGGAGATCCTAGAAAGCAAGTTAAAGACAGAAGAAAGCAGAAACCAGAGACTGATATCAAGATAGAGAATAAAATGGCCAGACAACAAAAGGAAGAAATAATGGGCTCAATATTCAAAGGCATTTTCATGATTTACTCCACTACATGCCTCAATGCTAACCACTTAGCATCAGGCCATGTTGTCGGCATTCTGGGTGCGGCACCAGTCCGCCTACCGGGCAGTGGTGATATTGCATTGCTGCCTGGTTAGCACCTGTGGGTAACAGATAGGTGCAGCAAAAGATGGCTGTCGGAGCTAACTGGTCAGTGGCTCAATATCGCTGCTGCCCGGTTAGCTTCTGTGGGCTTGTGAGCTGTGTGGCGACCCGGATATTCAATGTCAGGGCCACATAAGACACCTGCATTGAAAATCTGGGGTTAAAGGTCAGTGGCGATGGCTATGCACCATAGCAGTGCATGGCCATTCCAGAGGAATACCGGACCCAAAAATTCAGTTGTCGTGGATGTCTCAGAATAGGCTGAAACTGAACAAGAAGACTGAAGTTTTGTGCTTGTCTTTGGAGCTCCCGAATCCCTTAAGGTCCCATCTTGCGAGGGATTCTTTTTCTTTTGCACTTAGCTATGTCGTGAGAGATCTTGGGGTGTGGTTAGATGCACAATTGAATCTGCATGACTATATTCAAAGATTAGTTAAGGTTGCTTGCTATAAATTGCATCTTCTCCGAAGATTAAAACCCTATTTATCTAGTAGCAACTTTCATTGAGTGTTGCAGACTTGATTCCTTTCACCTTTGGACTATTTTAAGTCTTTTTCTAGACTTTTCTAAAGCTACCATGTCTCCTTTACAATCAGTTCAAAATGTTGCCATCGTCTTCTAACCGGATGTAAACATTCTGATGACATATTACAACAATTCTTTCTTTTGCATTGGCTTCCTATTAGAGTTTGAATTCTATATAAAGTAGTCATGATTACTTTTAAATGTTTACACAATCTGGCTCCTATTAGTCTGTCATCTTTACTTAGACCTCCTGGCCCTTCGCGTGTATGACAGTCTCAGGATTCACAGTTATTAGTGGTTCCCTCATTTAAACAGATTCAGCTTCAGTCTTTACTTAAGAGAATTTTCTTTGTGCTCCAGCGATATGGAATTCTCTTCCTAATGAGTGACGTGCTGAAGCACAGCTGATGGTCTTTCGGCGAAAGTTGAAATCTTCCTTATTGCAGCAAGCCTTCTTTGGTTGTGTTTGAAGGGTGGGTGAACTACATCAGGCAGTTATGTTTTTGGTACAATATGATCCAAATGGTGTCTCAAATGGCAGTTTTTTAACTTTTTGTGTAGATTATCATACTTATTTTATTTATATTTAATGTATTTTGTATGAATTTTTGGTTTGTCATGATCGACTGTGTATGTTTTTTGTTATCCGCTTTGGCTATTGTGAGGGCTATAGATAATTTTAAATAAGGAGAGATGAGAGATTTTATTTCTTTATCTCCCCATGTCCAGCATTCCTGCCTTTCTTCCAATTTCCTCTCATGTCTAGCTTCTCCACTCCATCTCTCTATTTCCTCTTCAGTTGTTCCCCTCTGTAGCTCTATGACCCTCCCCTGTGTCCAGCATCTCCTCTCCATCTTTCTATGTTCCCTTCCCATCCCTATTCCCACATCTCCTGTGTTCAGCATCTTCTTTCCCCCTATGACTTCTCCCCATGTCCACAATTCCTTTCGACCTTCCAATTCCCACCTCCACCGTTTCCAGCATGTCTTCTCAATCTCCCTCTGACCTCCTTCCTTATGCACTATCTCCCTTCCTTCTCTGTTTCCTCCTCCCCTGTGTCCAGTAGCTGTCTCTTCCCTTCTATTGCCATAAAGTCCTGGCCTCCATGTTCCCTCTAACCCAACCTCCCTCCTATGCACGTTCTTTTCATTATTTCCCCTCCTCAACGAGCGGTGAACACCGCTGCTCCATTTCCTTAGCAGGACTGGCCGTAGACACATTCGGGCATGTTGTCTACACATGGCTCCACGCCATTAGAAACCTGCGCCATGATTGCATGCCAAAAAAATTCTGCCACTTCTGCACCTGCTCAGTCACAGCAGCGGCGGCAGCAGCGATACTGTTATTAGCACCGTGCGGGGACTCTTGAGGTGCAACAAATATGCATGTGCCTCCAAGGCCCTGCGGGTCACAAATCCTCAAAAGCATATTATTCACGTCAGAGGGGGCATGATGAGCAGGGCCTAGGAGGAGCATGCATGTTTCTCAAGAGGCCCCGTACGGTGCTAGTAACTCTATCACTGCCGCCAGCAGGCCTGGTACGCCGCAGGGCCTCTGATGGAGCAGAGCCATGTGTGGGCAACACGCTCGAATATGTCTAGGGCTGGCCCTAGGTCAGATCTAGAGTCCATCAAACCCAGTATCCTGTTTCCAACAATGGCCAGTCCAGATCACAAGTACCTGTCAAGTTCCCAAAAGGTAGAAAAATCCCATACTGCTTATCCCAGGGGTAAGTGGTGGATTTCCCCAGTCCTCTCTAATAATGGTTTATGGACTTTTCCTCCAGGAGCTCGTCCAGACCTCATTTAAACCCAGCTACACTAACAGCTTTTACTACATCCTCTGGTAACAACAAATTCCAGAGTTTGATTACTTGTTGAGTGAAAAAATATTTTCTTTGATTAGTCTTAAATGTGCTACATTATAGCTTCATTGCAGGTCCCCTAGTCATTCTACTTTTTGAAGGAGTAAACAACCGATCTCTTTTCAAAGCTGAAGAGCCCTAACCTTTAAGCCTTTCCTCGTAGTGCTATCCTTCCATCCCCTTTATCATTTTTCCGCTTTTCTTTGTACCTTTTCTAATTCTGCTATATCCTTTTTAAAAGATATGCTGACCAGAATTGCACACAATATTCAATGTCAAGTCACACCATGGAACCATACGCTGGCATTATAATATCCTTCGTTTTATTTTCCATTCCTTTCCTTATGATTCCTGGCATTCTATTTGCTTTCTTGGCTGCAGCTGCACACTGCGCAGATGGTTTCAACATATTATCCACGATGATGCCTAAATCCTTTTCCTGGGTAGTGGTTCCTAAGGTAGAACCTTGTTTCATTTAAGTGCATAACTTTGCAGTTGTCCACATTGTTTTCTATCTTTCAACCAGTTCCTAATCCAGAATAGTATATTGTCTCCTATACTATAGCTTTTTAATTTCCACAAGAGTCTCTCATGAAGGACTTTGTCAAAGGCTTTCTGAAAATCGAGATATGTTATGTCAATTAAGCTCATCTTTATCTACCTGTTTATTCAGACTTTCAAAAAAATATGAGATTGGCGAGACATGACTTTCCTTGGCTAAATCTATATTAGCTTTCTGCCATTAAACAATGGCTATCTACATGTTCAGTAATTTTGTTTCTTATAATGGTTTCTACCATTTTGCCCAGTACTGACATCGGGCTCACCGGTCTGTCATTTCCTGGATTACTCCTGGAACCCATTTTTTTTTTTTAAATTCTTTATTTTCGTTTTATAACAACAAAGGAAAGGAAGACATACAGCTAAATGACAAATACATAACGTGTAATACATACACCAAAGTAAACCCCTACCACCCCCCTCCCCCCTGCTTCTTCTCTAGAAACTAAGCATTCCCGAAGCGGGCGTGTACTTACATTATTGTATTACAAAACCTAACGGTGATCTAAAACATGATGAGTGCACATTATACAGGCATGTTGGAACAATGAGCAGTTTGTACATAATCATTAAGCATCTGCCATTTAGACAAGCAAGAGTAAGTTTGGACATGGGGAATAGCTCTCCGAGGTATCTGCTCATATTTACTATATAAGCAGACGAGGTTCCACCATTCATTGACAGTAAGTCGAGAGCTATCCTTCCAATTCCTCGTGATTAAGCATATGGCTATACCTACATGAAATCAAGGAGAAAGCGACCCTTCTTAGGAAGAGAGGGGACCTCCGCCGCAGAGCGGAGTCCCACGACCTTCCAAGAAAGAGGTTCATGAAAGTGTAAGATAGATTGAATACGACCCCAGACCCGCCCCCAATAGACCTGCAGTTGAGGACATTCATAAATAACATGAGCGAAGGATCCCACAGCAGTATGGCAAGACCAACACAGGTCCCTAGCATTTGGGTTCCATTTGGCTATTTTTTCTGGGGTATAAAAGCATCTGTGTGCAAAGAAGAAGAGAGTTTGGGTAACAGAGGCAGACCGGGAAACCCGCACTACTTTACTCCAAAAAACGCTCCATTGCACAGGGGTTATAGTGGTTTGCAGTTCGCGCTCCCAGGCTTGTTGGGCTCTAAAAGTGTCCGTATCTGTACCCTGACAAAGTATTTTATAGAATTAGAGGCTACCCCATGTGTACTACTAATGGAGTGAACTATCTCTAATAGCCATCCTCAGTAGGGGCAGAGGGCGGCATGATTCGAGCACTTTTGAGGCAGTGTTGAAGCTGCATCAATTGAAAGTAGTGTTTCGCTGGTAACGCAAATTCCTTTTGTAAATCCGAAAAGGTTTTCCAACGAGCTGCAGAGAAAAGCTGTTGGGGTGTCCAGATCCCCCTGGAGTACCAGGGTTTCCAGGCTATTGTTCTATGTAGGACTTGAATTCTGGGGTTATTCCATAGCGGGAGTCCGTCCTGAGGACATACATTCGGGCCCAGTGATAGAATAAGAGTGTTAAAGGCCGCAAGAGTATCGACAATCATTGGTGGATGGCGGGTGTCTACTTGATAGACATACCGGGAGATGGGTCAACGGAATTGGGCTACTAAGCTCCTCTTCTATGTCAAGCCAAACTGGTCGGCGGTCTGTTGAGGTATCTAGCCATCGGGCACCTTGCTTAAGTAAAAAGGCTTGATGATATCTAAGAAAGTCAGGAAATCTGGTACCCCCTCGTTCCTTTGCAGACTGCAGTTTATGTTTAGCTATCCTTGGTGGCTTGCCCTGCCAGAGATAACGGACGAGAAGGCCCTCAATATCTTTATAAGTATGTAACGGAAGTAAGCATGGCAGCATTCTAAAATGTAGTTCACTTTGGGGACTATCATCATTTTCACAGTGTCTAAGCGGCCCCACCATGTGAGAGATAAGGGAGACCAACGATTTGTGAGTTCACGGACTTTGGAGACTACCTCTTTGGCATTAAAACTGATAGTGTCTTCTAAAGGAGAACAGTAATGGACCCCGAGATACTTCACCATACGGGATTGCCAGAAGGGAAAGGCCTGCATGTCAGCCTCATGTACCCAGCGGTTCAGTGGGAATGCTACAGATTTGGTCCAGTTAATTTTATAGCCCGATAATTGTGAGTATCCGTCAATCAGATCCAAGACAGCTGGAACCGAATCGAGGGAAACGAAGAGCATAAGGTCATCTGCATAGGCAGAGAGTTTAATCTCCCTATGACTAAAGGGGACACCTCGAATACGTGCAGACTGTCTAATAAGGAGGGCTAGGGGTTCAAGAGCGAGATCAAAAAGCATTGGCGATAGGGGGCAACCTTGACGCGTGCCTCTTTGGAGGTTAAATGGCTGAGATTTGATGGCGTTTACACAAATACTGGCGACGGGTTGAGTGTATATGACTTGGAGATATCGGAGGAAGCCCTCTCCAAAGCCATACCATCGGAGAACTGCAAATAAGAAGGGCCATTCTAGACGATCAAAGGCTTTTTCGGCATCCAGGGAAAGACCCACCCATGGATGGTCGAGATTGGCAGCACTAGATAACACATGGCACAAGGTCCGAGCATTGTCAGCAGTTGATCTGCCGGGTATAAAACCGCATTGGTCGGGGTGAATTAGGGTAGCCATCATGTCAGATAGCCGGTTGGCCAAGATTGTTGCGAAGATCTTATAGTCGGCATTAAGTAGGGAGATTGGACTGTAGTTGGCGGTCAGTAGCGGGTCTCTGCCTTCTTTCTCAAATCACCCCATTAGCTGCAGAAAAGGATCCCAAAGAGGATGTACTGCAAGGGCAGTAAAATAGAGTTTTAAATAGGGAACTAAATCTGCACTGAACATTCTGTAGAATTCGGTCGGGAGACCATCGGGCCCGGCGGCACGGCCCGAGGCTGTTCGTTATAGGGCAGATTGGATCTCTGAAGTAGAGAAGGGTTCATCCAGCGCATCTCTATCATCTTCAGAGAGGGTCGGCCGCTGAATGCCAGAGAGCAATCGCTCGAATGTCTCTGACGAGAACTCACATTCAGATTGATATAGGCGGGTATAGAAATCCCGAAAGAGCTCTACAATATCGGAGTCTGTGGTCACTATGCCCCCTCCCAGTGGAGCTCGAAGGGCCGCAACGCGTTTGGCTTCTTTTTGACCTTTCAAGGCATTGGCTAAGAGTCGACCGGCTCGGTTATTTTCACGATAATATGTCCCTCGCTGAAGCTCAATACTCTTAGAAGCTGCAGGTGAGAGGATTGAATTATATTGAAAACGGAGACGCTGTAATCGAATTAATACACATGGGTCAGTGCGTGAAGTTAGAACTCGTTCGCCTGCTTTTATTTGTTGGTCTAGTATGAGCAGCTGCTGTTTACGTTGTTTCCGCAGACGGATTTGATAGCTGGTGATCGTTGCCCGAATGGCCGCTTTGAAGCCCTCCCACCAAGCCCAATTCGCAGTATCTTGGGGTAGATTAAAATGGAAGTAATCCTGTATGGCTACTCGAATTTCTGACTGGAACTCTGGCTGAGTTAACAGGGCTCTATCAAAGAACCAGGCTCCCGAGTTTCCCTGGGGTGCAGTAGTGTGTAATTGAAAGGAAATGGCAGCATGATCTGAAATATGTTGGGAGTGAATCTTTGCAGTGTCCACCTGAGGAACTAACTGTTTTGAGATTAGAAAGAAGTCTATGCGAGACTGAGATTTATGAGGGGGGGAGAAGAAGGTGAAGTCAAGCTCATTGGGGTGTAGTAATCTCCATAGATCAACTAAAGCAAGATCCTTGATCAGGGAGGTAAGCGTAGCGTGACTCCTGGGGGGACCACTCGTCCTAGGCGGCTGTTTGTCAATCAGGGGATCAAGGACTAGATTGAAATCCCCCCCAATGATCAATGAAGTATTAGCAGAAGCCTGCGCAACCTGAGCAATGGTAGCAAAAAAGGCAGGGTCATCAACATTAGGAGCGTAAAGGCATATACATGTAACTTCTAGGCTACCTATCTTGAGGTGAACTCTAGCCCATCTACCTTCTGTATCTGAGCTAGTCGCAATAACAGTAGCATGCAAAGATTTCCTAACCAGTATGGCAACCCCACATTTCTTAGAAACGGCTGGGGAATAAGCGGCCACCATGTAAGGTTTAATATTGAGTTTAAGAGTTTCCTTCGAATTTAAATGCGTTTCTTGGAGAAAAATCAGATCCGCTGCTTCCTGACTGAGGTAGCTTAGGATTTTCTTGCGTTTTATCGGATTCTTGATGCCTTGTACGTTCAATGAAAAAATCTTACATGGTGCGATCTATCGGTAGTAGACATTTTAGGTAAGGGCGCTTGATATCATAGAAACATAAGCAGAATCTGTACAACAATGTCATAATCACCGAATAGTCTGGCTAATACACCCCATATTGAAAAGTATGTACCAACGTATCTTAGAGAAGAAGCAAAACCCCCAAAGAATATGGCGACCATATGTCCGTGGGAGGAGGCCCTAGAGAGGAAAAGAAGACATGTAAAAAAAAGAAAAGAAACACCAGAGTCCATAATAACACTGTCTCTGATACTCATCCAGGCTACTGTGGGTAGATGGAGTCGGGTCACAGATACCATCAAGAGTGAGGCAACAGACTGCCAACGCCAGACTCTTTGCTAGGCTGCGGCAGATCCAATATGGCAGGTACAGCGGATAGAAGGAGACCTGCAGGAATATTCTGGAAGTCAGCGCATCAAGTCGGCTTCTTTGGAATCCAAAAACCGCTAGTAGATCAGGGTCCTCGAATGTTCTTGTCTGATTGTGAAGCGTGACTCGGAGCTTGGCTGGGTACATCAGGCCATAGCGTGCTTGTAGTTGTTGAAGCCTCGGCCGGAATTCCAGAAAGCGCTTTCGGCGGTCGACTGTGGGTTTAGACAAGTCGGGATAGAAGGAGATCTTGTGGCTCTCAAACTCCATGTGGCCCTTTGCCTGAGAGGCACTTAGAATTTGCTCCACGTGTTGATATCTCAATAGTCGAAAAATGATAGGCCGCGGGGTCTTCCTGTTGAGTGTTATGCTTGTGGGTACACGATGAGCGCGATCAATCTCCAAATCTTTGGTAAAGGTGATTTGGAGCAAGGAAGGGAGGATTTTGCATAAAAACTCTTTCATGTCTCCCGATTCCGCTCCCTCCGGTATGCCCACGAGTCGTATGTTGTTGCGGCGCGCTCTATTATTGCCATCTTCCACCTCTTTCTGCAAGGCCCGCACCTGTCGTTCAACTTTGTCGAGTTTGGACAACCGGGCCGCATGGGAGTCCAATATGCCCTCCATCTTGTCCTGACGCGAAGAAAGCCCTTCTAGCTTGCTTTGCAGCACACCAAAATCGTCCCGCAGCGCTCGGAGTGCTTCACCGTTTGCCTGCACAAGGTTTTTGACCCCTCTAATCTCTACGAGGATTTCCTGCTGCATTTCGGGGCCCTCGCACAAGGCCGGCCCATTCTGCGGGGACGGAGGTTCGGTTTTGGAACGTTTGCCGTGAGAAGCCGCTGGAGACCCAAATTCCAGGCGCGTTGGTTTGGTCCCCGCCATCTCACCAATGTGCCCCGGCAAGATCAGAGTAGAAGTTCCAAAAATGTGAGGTGTTAATTCAGGATTCTGAGTAGGCCTCTCGGGAGCCTCAGCGTTATGCGACCATCCCGCTGGACATCAGGCTCCGCCCCCCCCCCTGGAACCCATTTTAAAAACTGGCATTACATTGGTCACTCTCCAATCTTGGGGTACTACAGAAGATTTTAATGATACTGTAGATCACAGATTACTAATAAAAGTTATACAATCTCATATTTCAGTTCTTTCAGCACTCTGGGAAGTATGCCATTTGGTCCAGGTGATTTGCTGCTCTCTAATTTATCAATTAGACAAGAGGTCGTCCTAGTGACAGTGCAGAGCACTGATTCAATGTGGTTCAATAAGAACAGGAGATGTCATAGTAAATCAAGACCAGGATCCATCAAGTCCAATATCCTGTTTCCAACAATGCCAATGTAGGTCACAGGTACCTGTCAGGTTCCTAAAAGGTAAACAGGTTCCATGCTGCTTATGCTGAGAGTAAATAGTGGCGTTCCCTAGTTCTCTTTTATAATGGTTTAATAAATCTAAGACATGCCCGACCCAGGAAGGGGCACGCCTGGGCTTTCCATATGTCCCAGAACAGGGTGGGCTCCATTGTACCCAATTCTGCACTGCAGGAGCTAGACGTTCCCATGGATGCAGGATCAGACAGCGGGACTGCCAGCATATCCCTGCAGCAGCCGCGGGAGATGTCCTGGAAGTAGCATGGTCAGGCCTCCCCTGCTCCTGCTGGTGCGCCAAAGGCCCGGCATCCCACCAGACCGGTATTCCCACTGCCCAACCCTCAGTGGGTCTGCCAGGGCCAGAATTGAGTGGTGGGGCCTCACCTCCCATGGCTCCATGTCCGTCGGATGGCTATTGGGGCCACTCGCATGGATGCCCAGTGCTTATTCCACATCTGAGATGGAATAAGCTAAGCGTCCTCCTGGTGACTGCCAGACATACAGGGCCATGACCTGAATCGGTCCTGTACATCCGGGTATCTGGCCCACCCCCAACTCCGCCCATTCTCCACCCCCATGCCGCCCCCATCCAGATCTCCCCACACTGCAACTGTGTGTGTGCAGCGAAATCGTGTTCCTGCATACAGTCAGGACAGATAGCGGGGCTGCACGTCCTCCCGGGACATACAGTATAGCTCCGCTATTCGCCTCTCAGAATTGGGCCCTATGTCTCATCTGTTTATAAATTCTGCCATAAATTGGGTTTTACTCCCAGGCTCTGACAGCTTGAGTCATACTAATCTGTACTGAGACAAAGAAGGATTTCTCTCTCACTTCCCTCCTATCATATGATCTGTTTCTTTAGCGATACATAAGTAGCCATTGGTAGAATCAGGGGCTGCTTCAGACCTATCTTTCACTCCAGGTGCTTGGCCCAGAAGCCAGGGGCCAGAGGCGCCATGTTGCGGCACAGACACTATAGAGCCACAGACCAGGATTCAAATTTGGGCTGGGTCTTTGCCAGTTCCTTCCAATTTCCAATTCCTTCTCTTAATGTCCATCATCAGGCAGGAATCCTCCAAGTATTGCATCATTGGCAGAATATTCGCTCCCGTTCTGAAAACTAGCAGAGTTAGAAAACAGTTTCTAGTAGAGCCACTAACGGTCCTAGCAAGATTGATATAACGGGACTGTAGGTAAGGATACGAGATGACCCTGGTTTTTGGTGTTTGTCCCCCACCTATTTGGCAGCCTCCTGTCCCGTTTCCAGCAACAGAGACAGATATGAGGAATCAATTTAGTGATTGGAATATGTCCGTTTTTAGAATTTACATCCATTATATTTATATTTTGCACAGTATGGGGGAAATGCATCACTGTTTCTATTTATCTGCCGATTTGTCTGCTTGGAAGTACTGTTGCTGCTGTCGTGGGATGGATGGGCGGGCAGGGCAATGGCAACATCTCCCCCTCTCCCCCCCCCCCCTACGTTGGATAACAAATGTCCCAGATTTGCTTGCAAAACAATATGGCAATGTTACCTTAGGGGGTCTCTACATTAGCAACAATGTGGCTTTAGGCAAACCAGTATTTGTCATAAAACTTATGAGAATAACCTAGACCGATTTCGGCCAAGCATCCTCTCTCCAGATCGTTTCCCATGCTCTAATTTACTTCTTCCAGGGGCACATTATTTCACTGACACTGACACTTTTTTATTGATTTGTGACTTTATTTTAATTTAAAACCTCAGCAGAAATAATGAACTCTACAGTTGAGTGAGTGGCACAGATTCTCTAGGGCTCAGACCAGGTCGCTGACCTGGAACCTTTTTGAACTGCAGCATAATTTGATTTTCTTAATTTGCTGAATTCAAGGTTCAGGATAACAGGGAAAGGCGTGACATGCTTCACATATTTCAAGTGTTTTCAGGCTTGTGCACCAGCATTTCCTGTGAGTTCAGGGGCCAGAAAGTGCTGGTCCCTAGCCCATTGAAAAATGCTCATAGTAGAGGAATGGGGGCCACTGAGAGAGTTCATTTTGCCGGCCACTGAAAACGAGATGCCGCCTTCCACCTGAAACTGGCTGCAGAGGCCATTCTGCTGGGAGACGGAGAGGGAAGAAGGGAGAAGGAGAAAGAAGGTCTGGCTAACCCTGTACATTTCCAGTCACTAAATCTCTTCTTTGGATAAGTACTTCCTGTTAACCCTGCCGAGATGGAGGGATCTGAAGCAGTAAATAACCTTCCTGATGATCAGTATAATATAAATAATATCGAGGGCAGGACCGTACCAAACTAGCATTTCACCCTGTGCAATTAGTGAACTTGGCAGCCCCCCACCCACCCAGATGTGTGCACGAACTTGCTTTAGTCAGGCTTCCTAGAAGCCCAGTGATGACTTTAGCACCCCTTTCATACCTGCTCCTTGTGCAGCCACACTGCACGCACACCCTTTGGCACGGCCTTGATCGAGGGCAATATTGCAAAAGCATGGTCAAGTAACTTCATGAGATACCCAGACTAATCTTTCTTTCTAAATTACCCCTCCCCCTTTGCGCTCACCACATAAATTTTGTTCAGGCAACTCAATGGCCGGACTGGATTTATCCCGCTATTTCTATGTGGGCCGGTGGTTCTTCACTCAGTCCTGGGGACACACCGAGCCAGTTAGGTTTTCAGGATAATCACACAGAATATGCATGAGAGAGATTTCCATACACTGTCTCCATTTTAGGAAAATCTCTCTCACGCAGATTCATAGGGGTTATCCCGAAAACCTTATTTTCTAGTAATCTGATTCCATCCTGGACGTCAAAGCCCTCGGTACGTTCGGTCTGAACTGGATGCACAGAGTGCATCACGATTCTGATCCCACGTGGCATGTCTAGGGATCAGAATCACAAACAGTCCTGTACGTGCAGGACATGTCTGATTAACTCAATCAGGGCTTTTAAATGGAGTCCTGGTGCCATGGTATCCGGTTGCCATGGCACCATGGCTCCATTTAAAAGCCGTGATCCCAGCCACCGGCTCCTGCAGGTGATTCCCCACAGCCCGACCTCCGATCCGGCCACCTACGGCCAGGGTTGGGCTGCGGAGAATGTCCTCGGCCCCACCGGCCCCATCTGTGCCCCGGGCTCACCGATCCACTGCATCCAGGGAAGTTATTCCACCTCAGAGGTGGAATAACGTCCCCGTACATGTTGCCGGTCCTGGACGTACAGGGCTGACATTACAATCGGCCCTGTAAGTTGAGGCCCGGCGACCACCCACCACCCGCCCTAACTCCGGCCCCGATCCGCCCCGCATCTAACTTCCCCATACAACCGACGGGCAAGTTAGACACCAGCAGGGAGGCCCACAAATAGTGGGAATGGGCGTCCTGTTGAGACATCCATTCCCACTATTTGGGGGACAGAATAACTCCCTAGGTGTGTCCTAATGACTGATTTGATAACCTCCTAGTTTAGCGGCACGGAGTCTGTGGATACAGTTTTTATTTACCTGGAAAGTGCTGGTATTTAGTGCTGCCTGGTTAAACTTAAACCAGGTGAGCTGACCTGCACAAATAGCTGGCCTAAAATTTTCAGAATAAATCTATTCAGGTCACTTTGGTTGTATTCAGTGGCAGGATTTATGCAGCTAAGTCCAGTTAATATCTTGTTAAATTTATCCAATGAACTTTACCCGGATCCAGTCTCCTCGAGCATCAGTCTCCTAATGTTACCTCCTGTTCTATGTAATATGTTTTAGTTCACTGTAACCGCCCCTGATCTCTGGAAGGGGCGGTATAGAAAAATGTAACAAATAAATAAAAACTAATGTTTATAATGGATATGGCGACATGAAGCACAGAGTGCATGACAGCACCAAGTCCCAGAATGAAAGAGCTTACATAAAAAAAACTTCAGCAAAGGAAGATTAGGAAAAAAGGTCACACCGTGAACAGTGAATCCAAACCTGTTCTGCAGTAGCCAGTATGACTGGGCAGTGGTTAGACTCTACTGCCAGACCTTGTCCAGCAACAGCACAGAAGGATTTATCGACATTTTACTCTGTTTTGTATTGGTGTTAGTCTACTAGGATATACTTATTGATACGCCAGCCCTCTGTGTAAAAAGGTGGGTAGAGCACTATTCTCTATAGTATGTAAGCGCCCACCATTGCAAGGATGTAATGATATGTGTTCCTTGCGTATCGTTATGATGGCAAGGCTGGCTAATGGGAATTTATGCAGATAACAGTGTATATGTATAGCCAACATTTGGGGATAATAGACATGTTTCTGGATATTTATTTAGCTGGATTTATATACCGCCTTTCACAGTATCGGGTTGTGCATTCCTTGAAGAAGCATCCAGCGAAATGCCTTGACGGCAGGTACGTGCTGTCGACAAGCCCGTTGAGAATTGGGGATGCTATGAGAAGATGAGTGTGGTTTTTGATTGAAGGGCGTTATATGCAAGACATGTTGGTTGAACTTTTACATTTGAGTTATGACATGCTTTGAGAGACTGCAGGAGAATTGAAGAACTGATGAAGAAAGTAAATATATAAACTGAAAGTGTGGATACACGAATTGATAAAGATAGGAGTTTTTCTGAGCCGTTGGTGTTAAGAGGTTTGAGTCTGAGTATGTAGAGCATATACCAGCTCTCCCACCTCATTGGATTCTGAGGCTCTTTTCTCCTTCCTAGTTTATACACATGAATATGTTTTTATCCATGTTTATGCACCTGATGTGACTATGTGTATAAGGGTGGAGTGATTTGATTTGGGGGGGGGGGGGGGTGTTAGGATCTTCAATACTGCCAAAAGAAACCAAACTGAGCCCCCAAGCTGCCCCAAAGCCCTGTAATACAGAACATGACATCAGAGATGTGCAAGACAGGCTTATATTTCGTACTAACCACAGTCCTTCAATTCACTACATCTCTTGCCATATCCAGGTGCTATTCCAGCTCCTGCTTAGCTGGAACCGTCTTCCTCATTCAAGGAATATGGCCTTGATTTCTTTATAAATACCAATTCTGGAACATTTTTGCACCTGTTTACTAACCTGTGCTAGGGTTTGTATCTAACATGTATTAACAACCAAAGTTGAGGCAAACCAGGCGCAAAGCTTCTGCGTTCTGTGAAGTCAATGCAGAGAATGTAAGAACTGCTATTCTGGGTCACACCTTTGGTCCATCAAGCCCAGTGTCCTCCTTCAACAGTGGTCAGTCCAGATCATAAGTATCTGGCATATCCCAAAGTAGCCAATTCCACAATTCTCATCCCCAGGGATAAGCAGTGGTTCTCTTTCAGTCTTAATAAGTTTATGGACTTTTCCTCCAGGACTTTGTCCAAACCTTTTTAAACCCAGCTACACTGCCTCCTTTTATCACATCCTCTGGCAATGAATTCCAGATGTTGAGAGAGAAAATATTGTCTTTATCTTTTTTAAATATACTACTTTGTAGCTTCACGGCATATCTCCTAGTCCTTGTATTTTTTGAAAGAGTAAACAATCGATTCACATCTACCCATTCCATTCCACTCGAGATTTTACAGACCTCTATCACGTTTCCCCTCAGCCCTCCCCTCATAGGAGAGTTATTCCATCCCCTTTAACATTTTGGCCACCCTTCTCTGTACCTTTTCTAATGCCACTATATCTTTTTTGAAATACGGAGACCAGAATTGAATGCAATACTCAAGGTCTTGTACCATGGAATGATATGGAGCTGTTATGATATCCTTTGTTTTATTTTCTCTTCCTTTCCTAATGATTCCTGATGTTCTCTTTGCTTTTGTGGGCGGCCGCCACACACTGAACAGAAGCTTTCAGTACATGGTCTATGATCACACCCCGATCCTTCTCTTGGGTGGTAGCTCCTAATGTGGAAACTGACGTTGTGTATCTATAGTGGGTTATTCTTCTCTACATGCATCACTTTGCATTTGTCTACATTAAATTTAATCTGCCATTTGGATGCCCAATCTCCCAAGGTCCTCATTGCATTGACATCATGGTTGATACTGCAGCATGCCCTTAGCTACATCTCTGCAGTCAACACATGCCTCTAGCACAGCGGTTCTCAACCTGTGGGTCGCGACCCCTATGGGGGTCGCCACAGGATTTAGCGGGGGTTGCTTCACTCCGCCAAGTTTAAACATTTTTTTTAAAAAGCACACAAGTTGCTGCCGCTGCCGAGTCCGCTTCTTGGCAGCGGCAAACTCACCACCTCCCTTCTAATGCAACCGCGGCTCCCTGCCTCTTAGGGAACCGTGGCTCTGCCTGTAAAACCGTTGCGGAGCCTTCCTGTCTCTCATCTCGACGGGCTCCATGCAGCTATTTTTCCTGCCTCCAAAGGAAGTTGTTTACCACTTCCTTTGGAGGCGGGACAATGCTGCACGGAGCCTGTTTAGAGACAGACAGGTTCCGCAACAGCTTCACACAGGCACAGCCACAGTTCCTTAAGAGACAGGGAGCCGTGGCTGCAGAAGAAGGAGGCAGACATGGGGAGAGGGAGGAGGGGGCAGAGAACCTGCAACGGGGCTGACATGGCGGGGGCTGACATGGACAGAGGGGGCTGACATGGAGGGAGGGAGGGAGGGAAGGGGGCTGACATGGACAAAGGGGAGAAACAGGGGGACATACTGGACAGACGGGGATAAATGCTGGACAGAGGGGAGAGACATTGTGGGGTTAGGATTATAATGGGCTGATGGGGGAGCTAGCACTGGTAATGGGCAGATGGGGGCTAGGACTGGTAATGGGTTGATTAGGGAAGGCTAGGACTGGGAATGGACTGATCGAGGGGGGTTGGGACGGTTAATCGACTGATGGGGGGCTAGCATTGGAAATGAGCTGATCGGTGAGTTTAGGACTGGAAATGGGCTGATTAGAGGAGGCTAGGACTGATAATAGGCTGATGTAGGGGGGGGTAAGACTGGTAATGTGCTGATGGGGGATAGGACTGGTAATGGGCTGATTAGGGGAGCCTAGCACTGGTAATGGGGTTGAGGGGGGACTAGCACTGTAAATGAGCTGATTAGGGGAGGCTAGGACTGGTTATGGGCTGATGGGGTAGGGTAGGACTGGTAATGGACTGATGGGAGGCTAGCATTGGAAATGAGCTGATCGGGGGGGCTATAACTGGAAATGGACTGATTAGTGGAGGCTAGGACTGGTAATGAGCTGATGGTGGGTAGGACTGGTATTGGGCTGATTAGGGAAGGCTAGCACTGGTAATGGGGTTGAGGGGGGACTAGCACTGAAAGTGAGTTGATTGGGGGGCTTTGACTGTGAATGGGATGATTGTGGGGAGGGGAGGATAGAGCTGTTGGCCCTGGAAGAAAACTGGGGGCTAAGGCTACAAATGGGCTGATACAAGGGGATGGGAGAATGGAACTGGAAGGAAGTGGATCTGAGAGGGGCTGCCATGGTATTTGTACTTGAAGGAACTGGTCAGTGGGGAAGGAGGGGGACTGGAAGGGAATGGACACCAGTAGCAGTCATGGGAATGCAAGTTGACATTGGAAGGTACTGGGAGTGAGGACTGGAAAGGGACTGATACTGGGGAGGGTTACTGGGACTGGAAATAGGCTGATGGAAAGAAGTGAAGAAAACAAAAGAAGAGATAAGAAATGGCAGATGGACCATAGACCACAGAAAGAGAGCTAAGAGAAGACAGGAAAGCAGAAGCCTCAGATCGGGACCAGCATGATCAGAGAATAAATTGGTCAGACAACAAAGGTAGAAAAAATAATTTTATTTCATTTCATATTAGTGATTTGACTACAAAGTCATCATAATTTTGAAATCAAATATTGTTACTTGTTATTGGGATTAATTATTGTGGTTTAAATAAATAAATTTTATAAATAAAAACATAATGCAAAGGCCTATAATATATTAATAATTCAATAAATGATTACAGCGACAATGCGTTAACGGTAAAGGAAGAGAGACGCTTTTGATTTTATCATTGGGGGTCATCACAAGTTGACCAATGGTAAAAGGGGTCACGGTACAAAAAAGGTTGAGAACCACTGTGCTAGCGGGTAACATGCACCTTTGCCGTTAGTTACACTTTTAATAGTTAATGCACAGAACGGACCACATTAACTGCAAAGTGTATTCCCCATCCGTGCCACATCCCCAATGGGAATTTTTCTGTTACTGCATAGTAATTATCATGTTAAACACCTAACAGTTAACTTTTAGTACAGTGCTAATTAATGCATGCTAACAGTTAACAAGCTGCATTGATTTTCAGTGCAGTGCCGTGCTGGGAGCGCATACTTCAATCTGCATTAAACAAGTAACATAGCTTGATAAATAGTCTCCCTATCAAAAATGGTACTGGGCTGGCATCCTGATACATTGGGGAAGCTAGAAGTTGGTTTGCAGTCAAGAAGAGCATTGAAACATGCATTAAAAATTGGTTTGCCCGAAATGCAGTACTGTGTTCTCAGTTATCAACTGCGGACATTTGTAAGATTGACATCCATACTGAGTCTGAAAAATATGACAGTTCTGTACGGACAACAGATAAATAATCTCTATTGGTCATTACTTTGGTTAGTCCCATGGTTTTTGATAAAAAAAGTTGATGGCAACCAGCGTTTTTTGATATGTAAAGCTGTTGTTGGAATTAACACACTTTTGAACACGTTTGGTGTAGGTCACACTATTACATGGTGTTTTTTACCTATGTTTGAAAGCTCTGGTGGGGCTCATCAAAATTGAGTAAAACGGAAGTGTTGCCACGAGAGGTAACTGTTTCCTCAGGGCTAAACTTCCAACATTAATGCATTTACATACATGTATAAGTATAAGAGCTCATGATCTTTTTGGTTTTGTTCTATTTTTGTTTTTTGAAAGCATTTCATGGAGCAGAAGGCTCATGGATCTTGCAGCTATGAGGTTGCATTCATGCTCAGTGGTTTTAGAAGTGGGTCAGTTCTCATTTAATCGGATCAGTTCTCCTTTTTGCATGGGTTCTGTGCAGGGCATGAATTTTTTCTGTTGCACTGAGTTCATTTCAGAGATATGCAGCATAAACAGAGCAGAAATATTGGTGGGAAAGAAGAGCTAGTTAATGGTGGTCTCATTTATAAATATAAGTTTTACAGAAGTGGATTATTGAAAGTGGAGTGGATAAGTAGCCTCGTGACCAAAGAGTCTAGAGTTAATCCTGCTACTGCTGGTCCTAGTGGCCTTTGGCAGGATAGCTAACCCCTCCATTGCCTGAGCCCTCAGAGATAGGAAAGACCTACAGTACCTGATTGTAGCTTGCCTTGAACTGCTACTGGAAAGGTGTGATCCAAATACCACTAAATAAATGTAAATGGGCAGATGAATAGAAATTTTTCAAAATGCAACAGTGTAGAGACCTTGGAAGGTGGGATAACACGAGGAGAGATCTAGAAAAGCTTGAAGAATGGCTGAGAATTTGACAGCTAAGATTTAATGCAAGGTCATGCATTTGGGCTGCAAAACTCCAAGGCAGCAGTGAAGTACTCTAATACATGAAAGAAAAGTGGGACCTGAGAAGGTGGGGGGGGGGGGGGCAGGCAAACAGGTAGAAAGGTGACGGCAAACGCCAGAAGGATGCTTGGGTGCATAGGGAGAGGAATGGCCAACAGGAAAAAGGAAGTGATAGTGCCTTTGTTCAAGTCTCTGGTGAGACCTCATTAATGCAACACTGGAAACTGCACCTTCAAAAAGACATAAATAGGATGGAGTCACTCCAAAGGGCAGCTATTCAAGTGGTCAGTGGTATTTATCATATGACATATGGGGATAGACTTAAAGACCTCAGTCTGTATACTTTGGAGGAAAGGTGGAAGAAGGGAGATACGATCCCAGATATAAATGCCTCTTTCCATTGAAAGGAAGTTTTGGAATGGGGGGACATAGGATGAAGGTGAAAAGGGGATAGACTCAGGAGTAATCTAAGGAAATATTTCTTTACAGAAAGGGTGGTATGTTCAGGCGCCAAGCAGATGTACATGAGCCTGTGTCTTACGTTCAGGCGCAGAGCAGGTGTACATGAGCTTGTACATTACAGTCAGGTGTACAGCAGGTGTACATGAGCCTGTGTCTTATGTTCAGGCGCAGAGCAGGTGTACATGAGCTTGTACATTACAGTCAGGTGTACAGCGGGTGTACATGAGCCTGTGTCTTACGTTCAGGCGCAGAGCAGGTGTACATGAGCTTGTACATTACAGTCAGGTGTACAGCAGGTGTACATGAGCCTGTGTCTTACGTTCAGGCGCAGAGCAGGAGTACATGAGCTTGTACATTACAGTCAGGTGTACAGCAGGTGTACACGAGCCTGTGTCTTACCGTCAGCTGCAGAATAAGTGTAATACGTGTAAATGACTCTGCGCCTTTTCTTCAGGCACAGAACAGGTGTAAATGAGCACACACTAAGTGCTCAAGTACATGCATAAATTAAGGTAGTTTATAATGAGCGCAGGTATTTGTGAACTTTGCCCCTTTCTCTGTCCAGACAGGAAGCCCTACTGTGCTTCCCGGCAAAATATATGTATTGATGTTAATGCGTATACTTTTATGCTGTCAGGATTGTATGAGACCATTCACACACATAAACTACTATATACACATATTAAACATTTTATACGATTACCTCCTTTCTGCATAGTAACTAAACAAATATGAAACACTTAGTTTATATATTGCCCTGTGGATTTTTCCATTTATATAAAATGCTAGCTGTGACATTTAAATAAAATCCAGATATTCAATGCAACTTTCTGGATAGTGTCCAGTGCTGAATATCTAAATTCAGCGCTGGCCATATAGCACTATACAGATTTCTGCTCACTAACTCAATAGCTAGCCACATAGCACCTAAGATAAGTGGATAGCAGCACTGAAAATTGCCACTAAACAGATAATGTCCCATTCAACCCTGACTCTGTCCCCAAGTCATCCCAGCACATTTTAGATAGTGCCAAGGTAGACTGTGGTGATAATCAGCAACAATCTCTTGCCTAAAGAGTTGCTACAACTGTTAGGTCATATGGCCCCTACGGTTCATGTAGTGCCATATGCTCATCTGCATATGTGGACAACTCTTGTCTCCCAGTAGAAACAGGCCTCTGGGACCCTCACAGACAAGATCAAAGTCACAGACATTCTAAAGAATTTCCCTATCTCGGGAAATATCCTTGTAGGGTCACCTTTTCAGATGCCTCCACATCAAAGCATCCTGACAACAGATACCTCCAAACTAGGTTGGGGAGTCCACTTGGACTCTCTCTCTCTCTCTCTCTCTCAGGGCCTCTGGACAGAGCAGGAGTCACAGCTGCAGATAAATTTGCTAGAGCTTTGTGCAATCTTCAATGCCCTCAGTGTTCCAACAACAACTTCAGAGCCACAGAGTTCTGGTCCAGATGGATAATTAGGTAGCTATGTTCTACCTGAACAAACAGGGGGGAACAGGCTCTTGGGCCCTCTGCAAGGAGGCTCTTCATATTTGGTCCTTTACAATTGCTCACCAGATGCATCTCCAAGCAGTATATTTGCCAGGACACCAAAATGCCTTAGCAGACAGAGTCGGATCCTCCTGCCACACAAGTGGTCTCTCCATCAGCAGACAATCTCCTACATCTTTCAGACCTCGGGAACTCTGGAGATAGAACTTATTGCCACTCCACAAAATGCTAAACTACCTCAATTTTGCACCAGAACCGCAATGCCCAGTCGTCAGCAGGTTGATGTTTTCCACCTTCACTGGGGTCAGGATTTTCTGTATGCCTTTCCTCCCATACCCCTGATTCCCAAAACACTTTTCAAGCTTCAAGCGGACAAGGGCCATGGCCAGCCGTGGTTTCATCTCCTGCTACGTCTGTTACAGACTCGCCCTCTCAGTCTCGGATCAGCTCCTGACCTTCTCTAACAGGAGGAGGAGATGCTGCTCCATCCCAACCCGCAGTCTCTCCTTCTCATGACTTGGCTGCTGAAAGCATAGTCTTGCAAGGTCTCAGTCTTCCTCAGGAAATAAGGGACATCCTACTAGTCTCCAGGAAACCATCTACCAGATATTCCTATGACTTCAAGTGGCATAGGTACTCCAAAGGGATCTTAACCCCTTTTCAGCTCTGGTGGAAGCTCACCTTCAGTATCTCTTCCATCTTTCATCCTCTGGTCTCAAGACAAACTCGGTGAGGGTTCACCTCAGGGCAATTGCTGCTTCTCACCATCCCTTGGATGGGCAGCCTATTTCTTTGCAACCGCTTGTAACACGTTTCATGAGAGGGCTATTATTAACCAAGCCCCACATCAGGCCACCATCAGTGGCATGGGATCTTAATATCATGCTACGTCAGCTCCTTAAGTTGCCCTTTGAACCTTTAGCCACGACTTTGCTAAAGTTTCACACTTGGAAGGTCGTCTTCTTTGTTGCACTCACTTCAGCTAAACACATCAGTGAGCTTCAAGTCTTGGTAGTTGACCCACCTTATAAATGCTTCCACCATGATAAGGTGGTCCTTAGGACTCATCCTCATTTCATGCCGAAAGTCGTGTCTCCTTTCCATTTGAATCAGTCTACCTGCCTGTCTTCTTCCCTAGACCTCATTCCTCTAGGGCAGAGGCAATCCTCATACTCTTGACTGCAAGTGTGCCTTGGCATTCTATCTCCAAAGGACAGCTGAGCACTGTAAAGTTTCTCAGTTATTCATCTCCTTTGACCCCAATCACTTGGGGTTGCCAGTATCCAAACATAAAACCAAACAAAGAACCCTGGCATAAACCTCCGTAAAAATAGGCTAAATCAAATAATCATGCAGGAAAAACCTTTTCTTATACTATTTTGTTTTTTTGTTGGAGTAACCATACAAAAGGGGAAGGAACTCCAACCCGCCCCTCGCCGTGGTTACTCCGGTTTTATCATTTAAATGCTTGAGAAATTTAATCAAAAACTTAGCTTAATCCAGCCATCGCAGAATTCATAAAACTAGCACAACGTGCCACATTTCGGGCCAGCAAAAATCCTATGGCCCTGCATCAGGTGGAGAGGATGAATTCACAGAGTAATGGCTTCTGTATGTGAAAAAAGCCCAAACGGTCAGGTTTAAAAAGAAGGCGTGTGACGTGACATGCAGAAACCTGGAGAGCATTAGCCAATAGACAGTCAAAACGTTGCAAGCATTAGTAATTGGGGAAATCCCACAAACAAGGGAACCCCCTGCAGCAATGAACAGTCCATAAAAGGAAATCCAACGTCACAGCAGAGTATACCATTCCACTGAGGCATTTAAACCTTGAGGGGAAACGGTCTTTAAACGGAATATCCAGCGCTGTTCCAAGCGCTGTAATTTGGCTACACGATCACCCCCTCGGGGATCCGAGGGAACAAAATCCAGAACCCGCCAATGCAATTGATGAAAGGGATGTGCTGCTTGTAGACAATGTTCGACCATGGGTGCCGCCAAAGTTTTTGTCCGCAACCGGGAGGCATGCTCCCCAAGTCGCACCTTCACACTACGAGTAGTATGGCCAACATAAAACAGTCGGCAAGGGCACTGAATCAAATAAACTACAAAAGAAGATTCACATGTAGTATGCCAGTGGGAGGTGTACGTAATAGAAGTGTGGACATCCACCCAGACCGGCCCAATGAGTGCCGTATCACAATAGCTACAAGAGCCACAGGTGTAGTGACCGGGATTAGCATGAACAATAGGGGGGCGATCTGAAGGTGAAGTTGACTTCACAACTTTATCCCGCAAATTAGATCCCCTAGAGTATGCCACCCAAAGCCTCTTGCCAGCAAAACAGGAATGCACCGCCAATACCGGCCAGTAGCGACGTAAAATATGAACCACCTTAGGGACCCCTGCAAGATATGGAAAAACTCCAGTGAACTCCTCCCCATCAGAGCCAGAGGTGGTGTTAGACATAGACCGTGGGGACAGCAACCATTCACGGTGTACAAACCGAGCTCGCTTAAAAGCCTTCTTCAGCAGTGAAGGGGGGTATCCCCTATGCAATAACCGTTCCTGTAGATCAACCGCCTGCTTCTGAAATTCCGCCAACGTCAAGCAATTCCGCCGAAGCCTCAGGAATTGCCCGAATGGTAAACCTCATTTTAACGACACTGGATGGTAACTAGAGAATTGAAACAATGTGTTCCTTTGTACCGGTTTCCTAAATAACGTAGTATCAATCCCTTCAGGAGACAGATGAATGGTAAGATCCAAGAATTGTATTTTCTGACAATCAAACGTCGCTGTAAACTGGATGTTAGGAGAACAGGTGTTCAACGAAGCCACAAATAGCTATAAATCCTCCAACGTCCCAGACCAAAGAAAAAAGATATCGTCCAGAAACCAACACCAAAATGGCACATGTTGAAAAAACGGAGAAATGTAAATATACGTCTCCTCAAAAATAGCCATATAGATCGTGGCTATAGAGGGAGCCACCGTGGCCCCCATCGCTACACCAAATGTTTGCCGGTAGAAACATTGATCATATAAAAAATAATTGCTGTTAAAGACCAAATCCAGCATAGCAAGTAGAAAAGAACGAGGAATCCGCGAGGGGAGATCCAACGGAAAAGTGGAAAGGCAGCGGAGTACCTCATGTTGGTCAATATTAGTATAAAGCGCTTGCACGTCCAGGGTCACCAAAAAGGTATATGATGAAAAATCACTACAAGATGACAACTGTTTAAGGAAATCTCCAGTGTCACGAATGTAGGAAGCAACCTTAACCGCTGCTGGCTGCAAAAACACATCGCAGAATTTTGAAAGAGGCTCCAGGAGAGAATCACGGCAAGAAACTATGGACCGTCCCGGAGGATTACCTAAACTCTTGTGGATTTTGGGAACCAGGTAAAAAACTGGAGTTTTGTTTACCAAAAAATTAAATTCCCGAATGGTAATCCAGCCCTTATGCAGGGCATCCGTCATCAAAAATTGTACCATCTGTAACAGCACTGAGGTGAGGTCTGCTGGTAAAAGATGATAATATCGGCGGTTCTGAAGGTGAATTCGAATCTCAGATTGATATTGATCAGGAGACATAACGACTATCGCCCCTCCCTTGTCCGCCCTTCGAATAATGAGATCTGAAGCAGAAAGCTCCTGCATGGCATCAAATTGCTGCCTAGTAAGATTTGGATAAGCCACCGGCACACTGCTTTCAAAAACTTCCAAATCCCGTAAAATGAGATCTTGAAATGTTGAAATAACGGGATCCACCACCCCAGGGGGAAACCACTTCGAGGGACCAGAAATAACCGATGGGTCCAAAATACCAGACCCCTGTTGAGCAAAATAAAGGCAGACACGCAACTTCCTGAAAAAACGTTGCAAACATTAGTAATTGGGGAAATCCCACAAACAAGGGAACCCCCTGCAGCAATGAACAGTCCATAAAAGGAAATCCAATGTCACAGCAGAGTATGCCATTCCACTGAGGCATTTAAACCTTGAGGGGAAACGGTCTTTAAACGGAATATCCAGCGCTGTTCCAAGCGCTACCAGTGGAAGGTGTACGTAATAGAAGTGTGGACATCCACCCAGACCGGCCCAATGAGTGCCGTATCACAATAGCTACAAGAGCCACAGGTGTAGTGACCGGGATTAGCATGAACAATAGGGGGGCGATCTGAAGGTGAAGTTGACTTCACAACTTTATCCCGCAAATTAGATCCCCTAGAGTATGCCACCTGAAGCCTCTTGCCTTTGTTTGGACAAGGACACCTGCCGGGATGCCATGTTTGGTCAGGCGGTACTCGAACACCTCTTTCACACTTAAGTCAACGCCTACCCTCCATCCCAGAATTTTTGATGTCTGATGTCCATTAAAGATCCATGGCCTCTTGAGACCTGCTCTTAGGCAAATTTACCAATTCTGGGGACCTTCATCTGGCATCTGGGAACTAAGGCGTCCCATATGTGAAGACTACATTCCTGCTTGTTCCTGGAGATAGCATAGTTACTCACCTGTAACACGTGATCTCCGGGAACAGCAAGAATTTAGTTTTCACAACCCACCCTCCTCCCCTAGGAGTTGTAGAGTTTCTTTCTCTCTCTCTCTCTCTCTATTCTCTCCTGTTATCTCAGCTACAAACTCAACTGAGGAGGGAGAGTCACAAAGGTGGAAAGGCAGCAATGTAGGCACAGTGGGATGCTACCAAAAGCTTTCCTATTGGACGCTGGGGAGCATTCCCGCATGGGCTCCGTCGGTACTGATGTCATCCATATGTGAAGACTAAATTCCTGCTGTTCCTGGAGATCACCTATTAGAGGTGAGTAACTACGCTTTCTTCTGATATTTTTCTGACAATCCATGTCCGTATACTTGCCTGCCTGTCTGACATCGCCATCAAGATGTCTCACCGCTGTTTGAAATTAAACATAGCCAAAACCAAACTTCTAATTTTTCCTCCTAAAACTTCTTCCCCCTTCCTTATTTCTCTGTCTCTATAGATAACACTCTTCTATTTCTTGTTTCCTCAGCCCGTAACCTCGGGATCATCTTTGATGCCTTCCTCTCCTTCTCCTCACATATCCAACAGATAGCTAAAACCTGTCGTTTCTTTATCTATAATAACAAAATTCACCCTTTCCTTTCTGAACACACTACTAAAACACTTGTCCACTCTCTAATCACTTCCTGTCTTGACTATTGCAACCTCCTTCTTGCTAGTCTGCTCTCTCCTAAGAATATAAGATATGCCATACTGGGTCAGACCAAGGTCCATCAATCCCAGTATTCTGTTTCCAACAGTGGCCAATCCAGGTCACAAGTTACTAGCAGTTTCCCAAAAAGACACACAAGTTTCACAATGCTTGCAATGGGGCAAGCAGTGGATTTCCCAGGTCTTCTTTAATAATGGCTTATGGACTTTCCTCCAGGAACTTGTCAAAAGCATTTTTAAACCCAGTTACACTAACAGCTTTACTACATCCTCCAGTAATGAATTCCAGAGTTTGATTATGCGTTTAGTGAAAAAATATTTTCTCTTATTAGTCCTAAACGGTTACACTGTAGCTTCATTGAATGTTCCCTAGTCTTTCTATTTTTTGATGGCGTAAGCAATCGATCTACGTTTACCCGTTCCATTCCATTCATTAATTTATATACCTCTCTCATCTCTCCTCAGCCTTCTCTTTTCCAGGTTGAAGAGCCCTAACCTTTTAAGCCTCTCTTCATATGAGTATCCTTGCATTCCCTTTACCATTTTGGTGGCTCTTCTCTGTACCTTTTCTAATTCTGCTATATTCTTTTTAAGATACGACAACCAGAATTACACACCATGGAATGATACGGATGCATTCTAATATCCTTTGTTTTATTTTCCATTCCTTTCCTTATGATTCCTAGCATTCTATTTTCTCTCTTGGTCGCCGTTGCATACTGGGCGGAAGGTTTCAACATGTTATCCACGATGACACCTAAATCTTTTTCCTGAGTGGTGGTTCTTAATGTGGAATCTTGCATCATGTAACCATAGTTTGGGTTATTCTTTCCTAGGTGCATTACTTTGCATTTGTCCACATTAAATTTCATCTGCCAGTTGAACATCCAGTCTTCCCATTTATCAAGGTCCGCTTGGGTTTTAACAACTTTGAATAATTTTGTGTCACCTGCAGATTTGATTACCTCACTCGTTATTCCCTTTTCCAGAATATGTTATAAAGCAGCGGACACAACACAGATCCCTGGGGGACTCCATGATTCACCTTTTTCCATTGGGAAAATTGGCCATTTAGCCCTACCCTCTACTTTCTATCTTTTAACCATTTCCTGATCCACAATAGTACACTGCCTCCTATCCCATGACTTTTTAATTTTACCCAAGAGTCTTTCATGAGGGATCTTGTGAAAGGCTTTCTGAAAATTCAGAAACACTATATCAACTCACTCACCTTTGTCTACCTGTTTATTCACACCTTCAAAAAAATATAACAGATTAGTAAGACAAGACCTTCCATACTATGATCACTATTGCCAAGTAGCCCCAACACCCTTCTCTCTTGCACCAGATCTTGTGTTCAACTAAGGACTAGGTCCAAAATGGCTTCCCCTCTTGTTGGTTCATGAACCAGCTGCTCCAAGAAGCAGTCATTTATATCATCTAGAAACTTTGAGCCCAATTTAGAAAGGTGC
Organism: Ichthyophis bannanicus; assembly: GCA_033557465.1. Taxonomy (NCBI): domain Eukaryota; kingdom Metazoa; phylum Chordata; class Amphibia; order Gymnophiona; family Ichthyophiidae; genus Ichthyophis; species Ichthyophis bannanicus. Next base: position 72,510,285 of record CM066044.1, on the reverse strand, counting down.
ACGTCCGGGTCGCCTGGACAGTCCTGAGCAGGATGGGCCCATTAGGACCTGATTCTGTAACGCTGAAGCAAAACGTTCCTGCGGAATACAGAATTGGGCCTGATGATGGCCTGGCATGCCCCAGCATGGCCAGCATGGCATCCACCCCACAGGCCCATAGTTCCCTAGCACTTACCCAGCCGCCCGACCCTGGATCAGGCAGCAGAACAAAGCTCCGGTGGTCTGCTGCTCTGTTGCTGGGCCACCGTGCCCCCGTGGGGGCTGCCAGGGTGGGATAAGGGGGGTGGCCTGCACTTGTTCCACATCCGAGGTGGAATAACCAGACCGTCCCCCCTGGTGACCCCAAGACATACAGGTAATCGGCCCTGTACATCCAGATGTCCGGCCCGCCCACGCCCTTCCCCCATCATACCCACGTCCCCTACTGCATGTACAGCAGCTCTATCCTGCTATTTCCCTTCTAAAATTGGGCCCTTTATCTTCCTAGCATGTCTTGCTGTGACACTGACCCAGTTGATACCGGGGTAATTGAAATCACCCATTATTATTACTGTATTGTAACTTTTGTTAGCTTCCCTGATTTCTTTGTGCATTTCATAGTCCATCCTCTTCAATCTGTTCAGATCTCTGGCGTGCGACTAATCCTTCACCAGCCTCAATATACTCATATAATCCCTCTTCTCAAATCACTTCATTGGCTTCCCTTATGTTTCCGTATTCAATTCAAACTTCTCCTTCTAACCTATAAATGCATTCACTGTACTGCTCCTCACTACCTTTCCTCTCTCCCTACACCCCTCCTTGGGAACTCCGCTTCTACTGGCTCGCTTCTCTCTATGCCCTTTTCCTCCACTGCCAACTCTAGACTTTGATCCTTTCACCTTGCTGCTCCTTATGCCTGGAACAAACTTCCTAACTCTGTGCATCAGGCGTCTTCTCTCCCCCTTTTCAAATCCATGTTAAAGGTTCACCTCTTTGAGGCTGCTTTTAGATCCTGATCCCTTGTTTTCCTTGTGTCCCCTTACTCTTCCCTATTGCACCCTTATTCTTATCTTATGTCCTGTCTGTGTTGTTTAGATTGGAAGCTCTGACGAGCAGGGACCGTCCTTATCTATGTCCATACAGCGCTGTGTATGCATTGTAGCACGTATATAAATGATTAGTAGTAGTAGTGGTGAGTTCTACACATTTGGAGGTCAGCATTGTTTTTAAACACCAGTCACCATGAGTAAATAAATCCAGATATTCAGCACCAATGTTCGAATAGCAGATGGCGAATATCCTGATTTAGCAATCAGCGCTGGTACTATCTGGATATCAGCCATATTCAGATGCTATCTGGACAGGCAATCTGCATAGTACTGGACAGTTGCACTGAAAATCGCTGCTTTCTCAATAAGTGATGTCAAATAGCGTGGTATATAAGAGCTGTTAAATAAATAAATAAATAAATAAGTGTCAGCTCTGCTTCAACTCAATGGACTGCCCCAGCACTGTCTGGATAGTCAGGCTTGGGCTACCATTAGGGGAACTAGGTGGTCACCTAGAGTGCCAGTTCTCCTTGGGCCTTCACTGCTGCTGTTGTCACCCCTCTCAGGACCGCAGGACTGTTTGCTTCCAGCCCTTTGGATTCCCCAATGCTGACTTCCTGTTTACAGACCTCAATGGCTGGCATCAGGGGCACCTGCATGCTGTGTTACCATGGTGCTGTGGATTAGCCACATGCCAACAGCAGGGGATGGTCGCACATACCCCTTGAATTTGGCACTGGCCTTTGTGCTGGTATTATGGTCTGACCACATTCTACTGGCACATTTTTGTATACATGCCCCTTAAGCTGGTGGTTCTCAATCCTAAGAGGTCAAGATGTAGACATCTTACAAATGGATCAGAAGATGAAAAACCTCCAGTGAGGAAATTAGGAGTAAAACACGGGACAACCAAACTGCATTTTGGGGCTTGTTTAGTAAAGCCCAGGTCACGTTACCAGCATGGGGGGGGGGGGGGGGGAGGAACCATGCTAAGTTCATTGGGCATGTGTGTTCATCCCCCTGCAGTTGGCACAGATAGAGCACTTTAGGGTCATGTTTGCTAAACTGGGACCTACTTACAAACAGCACATGTTAACTGTTAGCTCGGCTTAGTAAACATGCCCCTCTGTGAGTATGAATATAGATGGTTTCTACTTTCTAATATGTACAGAAATGAAGATTAACAAATAGAAAAAATACATAAGGTAACATCTTTCTATTGCAAATGCAATGTGTGCCTTCAAGTCAGTCCTGACTCCTGGTGACCCAGAAGCTCCTGGGTTTTCTTGGCAGTGTCACCGGAAGTAGATTGTCTAACTTAATATATTTCTTGACTAGCTTTCAACATCCCTCCTCAATTCAGAACAGAATGATATATTTACTCATATTCCTGACATCTGATCCCCAATGCAGCCCTCCCCAGCTTTAAAATGCTCCTATTTGACATGCCCCCCCTAGAATCAAGAAGCCCTCACCAGATGCCCCCCAACATTAAGAAGCCCCCTACCCAATCCCCTGTCTAAAAGAACCCCCTCCTCTGATGATGCCCCCTCCCCCAGAAGAACCTCCATCTCTTACTGGGGTCCTTGGTGTCTAATGGACCAGGAATGACCCCCAGTTGCTCCTGTCCCTGTGGCTCTGAGTTCCAAAATGGCACCTCTGACCCTAAGCAGTAATCTCAAGGTACTACATTAGGGATTAACTGCCAAAAATTTTCAAATGATCCACAATGAGGATAATCAGGTAATATTTGTGTGCAGTCGGGCATATTAAACACTAGTGATGATTTGCACATGTTGGATATTGCAGATCAGGCCTCTTTACTGCCCTCAGAGCTGTCTATCTCTGAGCCTCACTGTTGGAATAGTCAGATTAAGACTTAAATCTAGAATGATGTATTTAAAAACAGAAAATCAAAACTGGGAAAACAAAGTGATGGCAAATATTCTCTCAACCCAACCAATTCTATTAAGCAAATACATCCTTTGTGATGATCTGTTAGCTTTCCAAATCACACATTACAAACATGGCGCCCAGCACTGTGCCATTGTAACTGGAAACTATGGTAACCAGGCAGATATTATCTTCTGTGAGTTCATTGGCACATGGCTGGGTTATCTGAGGATAACTCATATAATGCAAGCTGCCTTTTACAAAACGGAGAAACCTGGAACCCGATAGCCCTTTGTTCATCCATAGAATGGGAATGGTACCAAGAAGCCCCATTCTTCTTCTCCAAGCCATGGGACCCAACATCATGGTGTCTCATTTCCCAGCCTTGCTTATCAGACCATTCTCACTGTTGGCACAGATTAACAATATTATTAAGGATAATGCTGGAAGATACTCTACCACAGCTATCCCAACTAGTGGTCTGGAGCCTACTAGAAGTGGTGACAGAGTTTTAGGGGGGCGGCTTGGCAAATCTAAGAAAGGCTAATTAGAAATGCAAATAAGATAGTAATAAACATGTTTTAGGATTTAATTGACATATAGATATGCACAGAAAAAAAACTGTTGTGGTACAAGGAGGTAGGGAATATTTAGAAAAGGGAGGCGGGCTTAGTAGCATAAAAGCTGAGAATCCCTGATGTACCACTCAAGTAGTGCCAAGGTTTTTCTTACTCCTGAGCTAGCCTGCCCCCCTTTCTACTCCAACCAGTCATAGAAGCAAACAGTTTATGCAGATTGGGGTCCAATATCCATTGAAACATTGACCTCTGTACTCGCCTAGTCTATTAGAATGAGAAAAATAGCAATCATATTGTGTGAGACATTGGAGAGTTGTTTTTTTCTCACAGATCTGGACATGTTTATATTCAGAGTTGAACAAGCTACAAACTCATTTTCTGTAGGTCACTGAATAGCTGTCAGATGATAATATTTTCACCCCGTCTAAGCTACAGATGGTAAACTCATCTCCCTTTGCCAGTCATTTGACTTCCCATCATCTTATGTGGACACATGTACAGGACAACATTTGCTCCTAACCTTTGACAAATGGATCTTCCTATATGAGAAGGATGAAATCAAATTTTGCAATACAGGGAAACAATTCACCAATAATTAAAGTTAAATTTATTATTGTTGTTATAACAGTTGTTATCCGTTTGTTATAATGTTCTATGCTTTGCAATTAATGTTAATGTTTTATTGTCATAATATTCCATGTAAATCCCTAAAGGCCACCACCTTCTCATGTAAACTGCTTAGACTTGTAGATTAAGCGGTATATAAAAAGCTAAATAAGGAAAATAAATTAACTCTTTGATTCTTAAAAAATTGATTTAAAAAACAGTGACAATAATGGTTCCTTTTTTCTTTTTGTCTCCATGTGGTTCTAGGAATTATACTCTTTCTAATTTGCGACCGTATTATCAAGTTGAAGGAGGGGAAGAAACTCCATTTATCTGTTCATCCCCTCAGGACAATGGCATGCTAAAGTGCCAAGATATCCCACCGAAGAAGGAATATGGCATTGAGTGCTCCCTGCTCATGGACAACAATAGCCTCCATTTGTACAGCACAGATACTGGAAGCAGGAACAACTGTATAAACTGGAACCAGTATTATAACGTATGCAAAATGGGGGATGTAAACCCACACAATGGAGCTATTAATTTTGATAATATTGGCTATGCCTGGATAGCTATTTTTCAGGTAAGGTTTCCCATACTCTTTTCTTGATTTTCTCTTGCATGAAAGAATATGGTACAAGCGACGTTCTCGCCAAGCTGTGTGATAATCCTCCAGTTGCAGAGTTTGCTCCTCATGACTAAAGCATGGTATCGTATCACCATCCCCTACTGGCAGCAGCGTGGCCGGAGGACACAGTTTGGTGGGAATGTTTAGTGCAAGCTTATTGGAGAAGAGAACTACTCAAAGATTTGCATAGACCTGGCTCAGTCTTGAGAGATCAGTTTCAAAAGAAGAACAGGATTCGGGCATTTACGGTGCATCAGATCATTCCTTCAAGAACAAATACATTGAATATACCAAGTCATAAATAAGTAAATGCAAGTCCTAGGTCTGCAATATTTATTCTTAGATAAGAAGCCCAGGCATCGGGTTTGACTAGGTGTCTCCAGTAATAGAGTGCTATCCACAGTAGGGTTGCCATATCAATTGACTCCTCTTTTTTGGAAAGGCAGGTACAGTCCTGAAGCTTCACTTGAAGAGTATATGTAATTAAAAAGCTAGCACATTTCATGCAAGAGATTTAATAGCCCAGAGACAGCAGTATATGCTGCTTATGAGATATAGAAGTGCATTTTTCTGTATGGTGCATTGCTTGTAAGCTATGGCATCATAGTTAAGCATAGATAGGAACCTTTGGTGGTGGTTTGGCATTTTGATCACTTCCTTTGTGCGAACGCAACTGTTGCAACTATAGCACCATCGGAAAATAACCAATCATGGTCACTCTATCGGTTTCAGGAAATTCGGGGCATTTGACTCGTCGTGATGGCTGCTGGATTTTTCCTCTTCGTTGCAGTAAATTTTGGAATGGTGGCTTAGCTTTATGCAGGTGATCCTATTCCCTGAAGAAGCCTCGGCGAAACATCTGACATTGGAGTATGGCCTCCTTTGGTTTTCCCATGTGAAGTTATGTTCAAATTTGTTTATTCAAATTTTCATGTCCACACCGAAACAGAACAGCATCAAACCAGTACAGTACAAGGTTGCACAACAGAGTAAAGTACAAAAGGCATACAACATAAAAGCATAGATCAGCAAATAAAGTCATCAAATAAAATCAGCAGATAATAAATAAACCCAAAAGGGGAAGCCACCAACCAGGAATGACACCAAAGGGCGACCCAAGAGCCCTGACCCATGCAGATGCCCCAAAGAAACTCTCTTACCCTTGGGCCCCTGAAGAAAGCCCACAAGAAAAATAACAAAACAACCTAAATGTTCCTACCCCCACCCCTGACTCCAGCAAAAATGTGACCCAGCCACAGACGGACTCGGGGTGTACTCTTCTCCCATGCCCGTCCCTTACCATCCAGGGAGTCAGACTCACTAGTTACCCCACCGCCCACAGCCCCCCTCCCCCCCACTCCCCACCTCCCCCCATCCCAACTGATATATGCCAAGACTGAGGTTAGTAGGTGTCCGTAAATGAACCGAAGGCGATCCTAAGGCTAGAAAGAACAGGGAGCCTCACACCCCTCCCAGAATCCGCCTACGAGTCTGCCTAGGCAAAGAATCTAAGTGGGGTCCCCACCTCAACAAAAAGCGCTGCCACCGCCCAGGATGCCCACTAGCCCGAAGCCGTTCCATTAACAGCACCTCATGCAAGCGCCCCCTCCATAAACCATACATTGGACCCCTAGCATCCACCCACCTATGCAAAATAGTCATACGAGCAGTCACCAACACCAAACGCACCCATTGCAGTACCCCCTGCCCCACCTCTGCCTCCCAAAGTTCCTCCCACACATCCAACACCACATTCACCGCTGTAAAAGTTAACAGGCGCCGCACACACTGCACCAAATAGGCCAACACCCGTCCCCAAAAGACCTGGACCCGCATACACCCCCAGAACATATGACCCTCACCAAATCGGGACAATCGGGGGAGCCAGCAATCCCAGCCTTCCATGCTCTAAGGGAAGCAAAGTGTAGACGACGCAGCAATTTATATTGCATGTCCCGAAAGGTCACCAACACGCTAAGTTTCGGAATAGCAGACAGCCCACTTAACAGCTCTTCACTCGTCACTGCCTCCCCTAATTCCCGAGCCCAAGCAACAGCCAATTCTTCCAAAGCAACCGGCAGCACCAATTCCCATAACATTTTGTGCAACCAAGCCACCCGTGCCTCCTGCTCCCCCCCCCCCCAGTAATGCCACCTCTATACCAGAGCTGACTTCACCACGCAGCGCTTCCGGAGGCACAGTACGAATGTAGCTACAAATCTGGGCGTAGAGGAAAACCTCCCGTCCCTCTAGAGGGTACTGCCGACGCAACACAGAGAACGCCGCCACCGCACACTCTGGCGTTACCACATGCTCCAAATTCACTATCCCCAATTGTGTCCACCGCACAAAGAGGCCACCCCCAAGCCCTGGTAGAAACGCACCATTACCCCGGATGGGGAGATAAGGAGAATAATTTGTGGCAAACTGTCAGCTCTTACAAAAATACTTCCACGCCCTGCGAATGGGATCCAAAACAACAACGCGGAGATCCCGATCCAGCCCCCGCACCACCCTCGCATGCAGGAGGTAGCGCAAGTGAAGAGGCCTCACAGCCTCCCGCAACATCCCCAGTGGAGTGTATTCCCCCAGATCCCAAAGCCAATCCCGAACAACCCGTAACAAGCAAGCTATATTGTATTTCCGAATATCGGGAAGTCCCATACCTCCAGAAGCCCAAGGTTGCCGCAACACCTCCAGACGTACCCTAGGCCGTTGACCCCGCCATAAGAATCGGTTAAATAATTTGTCCATCTTACGCAGATCTGAACGTTTCAGCAACAGCGGGAGAGTCTGCAGTACATACAAAATCTGAGGGAACATCGTCATCTTGAACAGGCAATGCACCCCCCCAAGGATAATGGTAGATCCCGCCACTTGTCTACACTGACCATCAAAGCGGTTAAAAGCTGAGTGACATTCAACTCTCCCGGTACATAAATGCCCAAATATTTGAATTGCCCCCGCGCCCATTTCAAAGGAAAGTCACCCTGCCAACCCTGCTGCGTTCCGGGGCCCATTAACATCGCCTCAGACTTATCCAAATTTAACCGAAACCCGGAGGGCACCCCATATTCATAAAGTAGACTGAGCAAGTGGGGCAACCCCTTCTGAGGGTCCACTAAGTGCACAAGCAAATCATCAGCGAAAGCCGCAATACAAAATTCCGTCCGCCCCACCGGGATGCCCCGAAATTGAGAATGGGCCCGAATCCTGATCAGTAGAGGCTCCAGGGTCAGAACAAACAAGAGCGGAGACAAAGGACAACTCTGGCGTGTCCCTTTTTGTATAGAAAAGTCCGAGGTCAGGTTCCCATTCACCATGATGGCCCCTTTCGGGTCCGCGTAAAGAAGCCGTACCACATCAACAAAAAAGCCGGTAAACCCCATTGCACCCAGAACCTGGTACATAAACCCACAGTTGACCCGGTCGAATGCTTTTTCAGCATCAAAACTGATGAGCAGAGACCCCAATTGAGCCGCCCGCCCCGCACAGACAGAGATCAAAAGACGCTGCAAACTATAAGCCGCATGCCGGCCCCGCACAAAGCCCACCTGATCCCCATGGATCAAGACCGGCAAAATTACCACCAACCGGTCCGCCATAATCTTGGCCAGGATCTTAATATCAACATTAAGAAGAGAAATGGGCCGATACGATCCCAGGTTAAGCGGGTCCCTCCCCGGCTTCGGCAGTATAGTGACCACAGCTTTATTCGCCTCATAGGGAAAGCCACCATGCTGAACCAAATCTTCAAAGTATCTCGCAAGTGGGGCCACTATTGCATCCCCCAAGGTCTTGTAAAACTTGCCCCTAAAGCCATCCATTCCAGGCGCTCATCCGTTCTTCAAATTCCGAATCCCATCCTGCACCTCGCGCAAGGAGATGGGTTCATTCAAGGCCTGCACTTGCTCGGCGCTCAAGTGCAGTAAAACACACCCTGCCAAAAATTCCTTACTCTCCGTTTCCCTGTCCCCATCACCTGCGTAGAGCTAATGAAAATAATCAGAAAAGACCCTCTCAATCTCCACCGCCTCCCTAAGAAGGGACCCATCCGGATGCCTGATAACCCCAATATGGCGCAACCCCCACACTGGCCTCACCAAAGAGGACAGCAACCTCCCCGCCCAATTCCCATGCTGGTATAATTGATATCGATAATACAGCAGGGATTTCTGAGTGCACTGGTGAAGGAGCATCTCCAACTCCATCTGTATTTTCTGCAACTTACGCCTATTTACCGCCATCCGGTTCGCCGCTACCTGTCTCCGCGCCATACCCAGTTCACGTTCCAAGACAAGGATTCTCTGATTTCTCCGCTTCCGCTTGAGACTATGGTAACTAATAATCTCCCCCCGAAGAACCGCCTTCCCGGCCTCCCAATAGAGAGCTGGAGGGGTCCCCGGGTGGTCATTAAAGGCCACATAGTCCCTCCATCTGTCCCGCAAAAACCCGGCAAACTGTGCATCCCCACTAAGTTCCAACAGAAAACGCCAAAGCCGGCTTCTACTGGGGCAGCGATCGCGCAGCTCCAAAATGATCATCACATGATCAGAAATAACCGAGGGACCAACCTCCGCTTCCAGCAACCAGCTAAACAGGGAGTCCGAGATCAAGAAATAATCAATACGTGACCACGTTCCATGGGCCCTAGACATGTGGGTATACTCTCGGTCCCCAGGGTGTAAAACTCGCCAAATATCCAACAGCTTATTCGCCTCACACAAACCCCACAACCTCCGCTTGCTCCTCCTATCTCTCCCCCCAGTCGGCCCAGATCTATCCATATCCTCATCCAAAACTGCATTAAAATCCCCTCCCATAATGACCTGATATCCAGCAGTGGACGCCAACAACCGAGTAAGAGCCTGATAAAATCGAGCCTCGTAGACATTAGGGGTATACACCGAACACAGGGCAACTTTGGTACCATCAAGCAGCCCCCACACCATAGCATAGCGACCATCCGGATCTATTTCCACTTTCTCCTCCACCCATTTCACGTGCTTAGCAATTAAAATGGCCACCCCTCATTTCTTCCCAATTGCAGGGGCCCCATAAACCTTAGCAATGTAGCCTTTGCACAATTTCGCATGTTTGGCCGCAGATTGATGTGTCTCTTGCAGCATTATAATCCCAATCTGCTTTCGTTTTATTTGTTGTAAGGCTTTATATCTCTTAATCGGAGAGCCCAGACCACATATGTTCCAGGAGGCTATCTTAATACCCTTACCCATTACCCCTCCCACAAAAGGATCTCCAAGTAACACCAACCATTCCCATACTGTGGTGAGAACCCCCCCAGCCTAGGATTCCCCCCAACATCACTTCACCCCAACTCACCAACACACACCCACGGACACAAGCACACATATGCACCAATCCTGACATACCCAAATAGCCAATCACATACAAACCCCCCACTATCCCCCATACCCTAAAATACAGAACAATCCCCCTCTCCCCCCACCCCCCCCCTTTCAAATGCCCAACTCCCTCTCCACTCTCCATCCGTCGCCCTGGCTCCCCAGGTTCCCCCACCACTTCCAGGCCTCCCGAGACATGTAGAGCCCCCTCTCCCCAAGGCCCACTCATATGGCTACCCCCATCTTCACCCCCGCTACAAGAGGCCCTGCAACCCCAGTCCCCACCCCTCCCGGCCTAATTGTCCCTCCCATCACAGGTAACAACAGCGACTGCAGCACCGCCCCCATCCGTAAGACACCATAAAAACCATAGTGAGAACCATCCCCAGGTCCAGATGTAATTAAATGTTATAGAACAAATTCCAATAGAAAGAAATAAAGGGAAAGATGCTCCCCGGTGCCTCCACCACCCCTCCCCCCCCCCGATCAACCACCCCCCATCCCCTCCGCAAACCACCAACACTTAGACCCCAACACCGCACAGTAAGTAAGGACAGAGGTTGGTATAGTGAAAAAAAAAGGAGATAAATAGGGAGATAAACCGGGGAACTGTCAAGAGATGTGTTATAAGTGGGTAGGCAACTATAACTGAGAAACTAACAAACAAGTGCCCCAGCTAACCTATTGAGTGAGTAACAGAGTAACTTTTCCCCCCCGCTAACAGAAGGCAAGTGCGGCCGCAGCCATATATAGCAGACCACTGGAGACCCCACTCAAGCCAAGGGCAACCAACGCCGCAGCCAGGATACAAGCACGCCCTCCCCGCATACCACCGTAGTGGCAGAATATGACAGACTTGAGTAGGGGTCAACCTTTCTCCCATTGTGGCCGCTGGTACAACCTACAGAGCGCTAACAATCAGAGAAGTAAACATGAAGCAGCAGCCAGTATATCAAGCAACATGCAGGTACTCCCCCCCACACACCGCTCATGTTTCAAAGTCCAGGGACTACTCAAAGACTCTACTGTCCCGCTAAGTTGAGGACCCCACAGTCACCCACACTGGTTACAATAGTCCAGAGCCTCCTCTGGCGTGGAAAACACGCGGTGTCCACCCGCGCCATCCACCCAGAGCAATGCAGGGTAGGCCAAGGTGAAGCGGATGCCCTTCTCCACCATCCGGCCACAGACCTCTTTATAGGCCCTGCTCCGCTGCGAGACCCCGGCTGAGTAATCTTGGAAAATCAGCACATTGCAGGCAGATGCTCCGGAACGCCACGATTGTCTCGCCGCCCGCAAAACTCCCTCCTTTTAGGCCTCATTAAGAAACCGGGCGATGACCGCCCTGGGCCGATTATCACCAACTCTATAAGGGCCCAGTCGGTGTGCTCTCTCTAAGGTGATCTCGCCAAGCCCCTCCGCCAGCGACAAGTTGGCAGGCAGCCACCGCTCCAGATACTGCCGGAGATCTTTATCCTGTATCGATTTCGCGATACCAATAAAGCGTAGATTATTGCTGCGACTCTGATTCTCGAGGTCCTCGAGTTTATCCGCCTGTTTCATCAGGGCCTCTTCCAGCTTTTGGATCCTGGCCGCATCGTGCTCCCGCGTGTCCTCCAGAGTACTAACGCGTTGTTCCACCTGCTCCACGCGGCCGGTAAACTCGGAGACTGCCTGCGCCACTGCATTCATCTGGGTCGCCAGGCCCCCCAGGCGGTCCTCCAACGCAGCCACTACCGCCTTAGAGACCTCATCCACCATCGCGCAGGAGGCAGTGGTAGTCGGGCCGGGCATAGCAGTCTCCGCCATTTTGCCTTCTTCACCCCTGGGCCGCTCCCGCGGCGGGGTTTTCGTTGCCATGTGGTTCACAGCTAATCCGGAGCGTTAAACTGTCCCCCTCCAACAAGACAGTATCTCCCCCGACTCAGACCAAGCCGGGGGGGGGGGGCAGCAATTAACCAAGTAAGTAAGGAGGGGGGGGAGATTAGGCTCCGGAGCTAAGAAGGAGACGTCCTTCATAGTCCACCATGCCACCGGAAGTCTTCCCATGTGCAGTTAAGTTTTTGCACCACTGTTATTGTTTATTTTATTTATTTTATTGTACATTGGCAGCGGTTGCTATACATGATTAAGGGTGGCTGTACAGGCCAGGAATTAGCAAAATATACATTGTGATTGGGAGGGAAAGTTAGGAACACAGCAAACTTTGGGTTCAGATTACAAATTACACTTGATTGCTGGGAATACTCTACACAAGATACAGAGTTGCTGGGAATACTTTACACAAGATACAGAATTTACATATTTACATATTTACTGAATGCGTTTCTCAAAGCGGGCTTACAAGGGCAGGGTGACTTTCCCTAACATGGTGGACAGTTGGTAGTGGGATACAATGCCTAGGTTACATTGTAATGCGTTTGGAAGAGGTGAGTCTTAAGCTTTTTTCTGAAGTCCTTCAAGTCACTGTTTGCCCGCAACTCACATGGCAACCGGTTCCATAGTAGTGGAGCTGTAAGTGAGAATGCTCTGTTACTAGTAAACGCTTTAACAGTTCTCCAGCACTTCGGGACACAGAGGGTATTGAGGTTTACTGTTCTTCTACTCCTGTTGGGAGGTTGATTGGTGATAAGGCTGTTGAGGTATGAGGGTGCTAAATTATGAATGAGTTTGAATGTAGTGACTATCATTTTGTATTGGACGCGGGCCGCAATGGGGAGCCAATGTAGCTCAATTAGTACAGGTGTAATGTGATCAGCGAGGCCTTTTTGCATAATGATTCTGGCAGCAACATTTTGTGCCATTTGCAGAATGTTTATGGTTTTCTTTGGCAATCCTTGAAGTATGGCGTTGCAATAGTCTAGATGAGGAATGATGAGAGCTTGCGCGACAGACCTGAAGTCGGCATGCTCAATGATGTTACGCAGTGGCTGCAAGACTCTTAATTTGTGGAAAATGGCCCGATTGGTAATTTGGAGATGTTTGTCCATATTTAGGTTGCTGTCCAGCATCACTCTTAGATATTTTATTTCGGTCTTTATGTTGTAGACGTTATTGTTCATGGTGACTGTAGTTGGGGAATTGAAGTCCGGTTTCCTGGAGATGCACATCACTTCTGTTTTTTTATGGTTTATGAACATGTTATTGCGTTGCAACCAGTTTTGCAGTTCGAATAGGCATTTTTCAAGTTTGTTGAGGTTTGGGTTGTTTACGTCTAGTTGGGTATATAGCATTAGGTCATCTGCGTAAATATGATAGTTGATCTTGTGGTCCTGGAAAATCTTGCAGACTGGTTGTAGATATAAGTTGAATAGGAGTGAAGAGAGGGCAGAGCCTTGCGGAATGCCTTGAGTTTGAGGGAAAGGGGGTGCCTTGTCATCGTTAAAATGGACCTGCTGCATTCTGTCGGTTATGTATGAGGAGAACCATTTTAGTGGGGTGCCGGAAATGCCTATGGACGTGAGTCACTCCAACAGTGTGGGGTGATGTACTGAATCGAAGGCAGCTGATATATCTATGAATATAAGCATAAACATCTTGCTCTTGTTCTCTAGACTTTGAGTAGGTTGTCCATTAGTGCTAGGAGGAGGGTTTCTACACCGTGATGTTGACGAAACCCGTATTGATGCACATCAAGGGCGTTTGTATCATCAATGTGGTCCTGCTGCTGCTGCTGGACTGCCTTTTCGATGATCTTGGCAAGGAAGGATATGCTTGAAATTGGGCGGTAGGAGGTAGGGTCGTCCTTGTTGAGTGCTTTGTTTTTCAATATGGGTTGTATGAGGGACTTTTTAAGAAGTGATGGCATGAGACCTTGCAGTAGTGATAGGTTCACTATATGGGAGATGTGCTGTGCCATTTCTTGCTTAGGTGCCTTGATCCAGGCGGCTGGACAAGGGTCAAGAGGGGAGGTTGTGTTGTTTAGGTTGGTGATAATGTTTATTATTTGTTGGTCTTCCACGGCCCGGAAGGTAGTCCATTCTTCGCACTGGTCTGGTCTTTCTGGAGTGTCTATTCTTTGTAGTGGTCTGGCATCCAGATCTAGATTGGGGAGTGCGGGTGCTGTGGGACTTAGTTTGCCGGCATAATGATCTGCTAGACGTTGGGCTGTCATGGTTCCACTGGGGTAGCTGTCATGCGCATTCTTGGTGAGAGATTTGACGAGTTCAAAAAGCTCCCTAGGCCTGTTGAGGGCCTTGTTAAGTGTGTTGGTGTGGTGCACCTTTTTTGCCAGGTTGACTTCATTTTTATATGTAACGAGGCGTCTGAGGTATTCCCTCCTGTGTTCCTCAGTTTTGACTTTCCTCCATTTTCTTTCTTGTTTTCTCAGGTCCTTCTTCATTCCCCGTAGGGTTGGCGTATACCACGGCTCCGCCCTGCTTTTGGTTGGGTTCCTTGGGGGACTCCAGGTGGGTTTTGAGGTTGTTTCGATTCCTAAATTCCAGAGGTTTGTCAGATACTCGAGGTCAGAGAGATCCGGGTGAATGCGTGCTGCTATGGATTCTAGCAGCGCTTCTTTGTCAAATTTTTGGAAGCGTCTTTGAAGGTGTGTGGTTTGGTTGGACTGCGACCGGTCGGGTATGTTGGGGAGATGTAAGGAGAGCTCTATTTGGTGATGGTCTGACCATGGTACTTGCGTTATTCGTGGCTTTGATTTTAATAGCTTGTGGTGCTTAGTGGGTAAGAACACCATGTCTAGCGTATTACCTTTGATGTGGGTGGCGTCATGGATGATTTGTTCGTATCCCAGTTGCTCCATGGCTTCATAGAAGATGTTTGCTTGTACTGAGGGGACTGATGCTAGATTTAAGTCTCCCAGGATGATCTGGTGTTTTTTGATTGCAGTAGTAGAGATGACTTCCAGAGCTGTTGCCAGTGAATCATGTGAGGATGCGGGTAGCCTGTAGATAAGGCATATGGACATGGTTTTGTTTTCAATTTTGAGTATGTCTATGACATCATTCACGCTTTGTGATGTACTTGTCAGAAGTAAGGCAGTTTTGGCAATAATTAGCACTCCTCCTCCCCTTTTCTTGGAACAGGGACAGTTATAAGTTGTGTATCCAGGTTTGCTTATTTGATTGATGATTATTGGGTCCGTTTCGGTTATCCATGTCTCCGTGATGCATAGAATATCAGGCTTTGCATCAGTGATGAGGTCATGTATTATGTGGGTTTTATTTCTTATTGACCTAGCATTGATAAGTATGATGGAGACAGTGGACTGCGAAGGGTAGACAGCCTGCGAGTTCTTGCATTGCTTGGAGGCTCTTGCTTCGTTTGGTCGGTGCTTCTTTTTTGGTTTGGAGCTGTGATGGGCTCGCTGATTCTTGCTGGACGCTGTGGCAGGCTTTTGGTTGGGTTGTATAGTCGTTTTCATGAGTGTAGGCAGATATGTATTGTGTATTGCGAGAGCCGGTACTAATACTGGGTTACATACAAATAATGGTCTCCAAGCATATGGGGAGTAGTAGTGAGGGATAGGGTTACCTGCACATGTGTATAACGCTAAGCAAAGGCATAACAGAAGAGTAATGTTGAAGGGATCCATTTGTTGTTTAGTATGGACCTAATATGGGGAGACAACTAGGTCGCTTTTGATGCAGTGCTCTAAATGGTGCGCCCCTCAAGAGTAATATTTATACTTTAACTAACTTATTAACTCTAAGCAGGATAGTACATACAGTGTGAATTGGTTATTGTGCTTATATATAATACAAATATATATGTAGTTACAGCTAAGCAGGGTTACATGTACATTGATACAGTAAAATCACAACTATGCAGGGGGAGTCTTACGGAGATTTATTTATTTATTTATTTACTTATTTCTTCTATACCGCCCCTTCCAGTGATCAAGGGCGGTTTACATGGAACAAGTTATGCATACTACTGTATACTTTACATGGAACAGGAAACTTTCTAACTTTTTACATGGAATATATTAACAAATTATGTGTACAACTGTATACATTACATTGAAACAGAGAAACTTTCTAACTTTTTACAGTAGTGACAGGTGTGAAAACTGTCCAAACTATTTACATAGGTTATTTACAAGTGATTCTATCCAGTGGTTTACAAGATAATCGTGCATCATGTGAGTGTGGTGGAATTTATTTCCATTTTGTCAAGAATTTTGTGTCGTGTGTGAGGGGGATGTGTGAGGTTATCTAGTTGTGGTTTAGGGGGGTTCTGAGTTGGTGTGTCTGAGGATGTTGTGGAACAGAGCTAGGGGGGTAGGAGATTTGGAAGTGTTCAGAGAATAGATATGTTTTGAGTTCCTTCCGAAATTGGAGATAAGTTTGTAATCAGCGGAGAAAGGTAGCAAGAAGGTCTGAGTAACTTCGCTACAGTAAATTCACATCTATGCGAGGAGAGACTTACAGCCAGCGGATAAGGGTATAGAAACATCAGTGTGGGCATTGTTCGCATGCAGTGTCTCAGCTTGGGCTGCTGGGCGATTTTTAACGTGAAATGCCACAGGGCTGGTAAGATAGAGTTACCTGGGTTTGCAGGTGCCGGCTGGGATGGGTTTCACGCGAGCTCGACCTGTGCAGGGAGCTCGAGCTTAGCTGGACTTCTCACGTAGGCTGTGACCGTAGGTTTGGTGGGTTTCCTGTCAGCTGTTTGCAGTGCTTGTTGGGTGCTTCTGGCAGGGTTTGCTTCTGGAAGGCTGGTATCAATTCTGGGTTGCAGGGCTTTACTTTGGATGTCTTATCTGTGTTGGTCCTGAGTCGAAGTTAGTGCGACGCTTGATCGGTTAAGGGACCACCGCCTAAGGGCCACGCCAAAGGGCCCTCAGGCGAGGCCCTCAGGCGCGGGCACGCTGGATGGCGCTCCTCTTTATCCTGGTGCCTGCGCCCCGATTGGGCAGCCAGGTGAGGCGGCGGGAACGCTGCGGGTCTGCTGTTGCAGCCCCAGCTGCTCGATCCCCGGCTGGGAGAGCTGCCGCGGGCTGGGGATGGAGCTGACTTAGCGCCGGATGGCGCTCCTCTTTATCCTGGTGCCTGTGCCCCGATTGGGCAGCCAGGTGAGGCGGCGGGAACGCTGCGGGTCTGCTGTTGCAGCCCCGGCTGCTCGATCCCCGGCTGGGAGAGCTGCCGCGGGCTGGGGATGGAGCTGACTTAGCGCCGGATGGCGCTCCTCTTTATCCTGGTGCCTGCGCCCCTATTGGGCAGCCAGGTGAGGCAGCGGGAACGCTGCGGGTCTGCTGTTGCAGCCCCGGCTGGGAGAGCTGCCGCGGGCTGGGGATGGAGCTCTATAATTAGCTTTATAATTAACTGGTGTGGTGTTTAGTGTACGCCATAAGCCTAAAACAAAAAACCTAAGTTGGCTTAAATCTGGAGGGGTTTTTTAGACCTGTGATGTGAAGATATTTGAATACAGTAAGCCAGTTACGACTCAAGTAGAGTAAGAGCTAGTGTTCAGGCTTCTTTAGCCATTGCGTTGACTGTTTGTAAATCCCGTGGTCTTTTTTCCTCCATGATATTTTATTTTGTGAGTGCAGTTGCAGAAGCATATCTGTTTGTGTGAACAGTGAATCCTGTTTTTTGTTTTATCAACAGTACTAGACAGATTCCTGGGAAGAAGGAGTATGTATAAGGATGTCACTTTATCAGTTGGCCTTATCCACTGACCATTTAATTTAAATCAAAGAACTGTCAAGATTTACTGAGGGATTTTGACCTTTGCTGTCCACATCAAGTTAGAGGATGCTCTTTTACAAACCTCTTCCAGTATGTCCTAATTTAAGTTATATTTATATTTTAGTTGCTGGTACTGAACTTCTTCAGAACACAGTAATTACCATGTCTGACTTTAAAACACTTAATCCTCTTTCTGTGCCACCATTGACCCAATGGTTTCATCTTCCACCATACCTGTGTACACCCAAATAATAATAAAAGCGCTTCAAAGGCTAGAGTGGCTCTCATATTCAAAGGCCCTTCCTGTGATTATCACTACTGTAGACGTTTGTCTGTGATGTTGGTGTGCGAGAAGAATATTAACTCATATTACTCAATGAGGCCAATTCCGTTCTGTGTGTCTCCTGCCTGTTCGGCCAGTCAGAATCGGGATGTACTCCGGTGCACCTGATTCTGATCCCGCAGGGGCTAGACATGCCTGCAGGATCAAAATTGGGTCTACCGGCCTGGACGTGCAGGCCATGCCCCGATTCTGGCTACCTGGATGTCCTGCGAGGAGCGGCGATGCATGGCATCCTGTTGCCATGCCACTGTGGCTCAATGCAGCTGCCTCAATCCCTGGCAGCAACGGAAAAGTTCTTTTCCTCGCAGCCTGACACCTGATCAGGCTGCCGCGGCCAGGGTCGGGCTTCAGGGAACCCCCTGCACCCCCTTACCTCTTTGGTGGGCCCCGGATACAGCATCCTCCTCCATCACATCTAACATTAGACCTGCTGTTTTAGCTGAAAAACATCCAGAGGGTATAGAGCAGAAAACCCTCCATCATCCCCAGTTTACAGCACAACGTCGTCAACAACAGCAGCAGTGTGATTTAAATTCTGGCTGCCCTGTTTCTAACCCACCACTTTAACCATTAGGCTATCCTAGATGCCTAGAGTTTGAAATATAGTTTTGGGGACATCTATGCAGATTTCATATTGGGCACGTGCATGTTTGGGAACATCAACAAAGACAAAATCTGGAGCTGACTGTGGCACAGATCAACTACTAGTATGCAAATTCAAGCTAAAGCTGAAAAAGATCAAGCCACTCATGAATATAGTAAAATATGACCCTGAGAATATACCACTGGAATTTAAAAACTGCTTGCAAAATTGATTTGCTGCTTTGGACACAAATGACAGAGTACCAGAAGAGTTATTATTTAAGTTTTCTCCAAGTTTGTTACCCTGTTACAATCTATTGAGTTCTGTTTTGATGTAAACCATGTTGACCATAGAATAAAGTGGCATAGAAAAGCTATTAAATAAATAAATAAATAAATAAGAGCTAAGGGGTGACATCAAAAAAGTTGTGCTTGATGAAAATGAGACGTCCCTACAAAAGGTGAAATAACAAAAACGGCCAAAATGGATGACTGAAGAAACTGAAAATTGCCCAGAAACACAGAGAAGCTAAAGCCAGAGAAGAAAGAGAGGCAATCTCAGAACTCAACAGCGATTTACAATGTGCAGCAAGACGAGACAAGGAAAAGTACTACAATGGCGCATGCAAGGAAATAGAATCAGAAACTATTAGAGGAAGAGCAAAATCGGCTTTCCTAAAGCTACGAGAGTTAAAGAGAAACTTCTAGCCTCAAACTGGAATGCTACAAGATGCTCAAGGATCCATGTTAATGATGCTGAGAAGATCAAGAAAAGGTAGATAGAATAAACAGAGTCATTATACCATAAAGATCAAGTGGACCAACAGCTGTTTCAACCTATATCTTATGTTCAGAACCATTGGTGATGAAAGAAGTCGAGGCAGCATTGAAAGTATTATCAAAGAACAAAGCACCAGGCATTGATGGCATTTGCATTGAAGTATCACCAAACAACAACAGCAAGCTGCCATGGAAGCAGCAGAAATAACCAGTCCAGAAACGTGGCAGCAAGGGACAAAGAACACTTTATTGATCCTTGATAAGGACGAATTAGCCAATTGACCCAACACAGGCCGTGTTTCGTGTAATACTTCCTCAGGGGTACTATGGCTCACTACAATTATTAATATATATATAAAAAATGAATAAAACGAAATAGATAAATTGTTCGAAATAAATAATAAATCATAAAATTGATAACTAAAAACGGATTATAAAAAAATAAAAACATATCAATAATTATAAAACAGCAAACAAATAAATAAGTGTAGCATCATACCTTAATAATTATATCATAAAACACATATACAAATAAAACCATGTATATATGATAAAAACGCATAAAAGAAATATGGCAAGGTGGTTTACATTGAACAAACTGAAAATTACATTGAACAGGGCATTGAACAGATTACATTGAACAGGGCATTGAACAGATAATTATTTTACAGCGAACATGGGCAATGGAGGGTTAAGTGGCTTGCCCAAGACCACAAGGAGCACCTGTGGGACTAGAAACCCCAGTCCTTCCGGCCCAAGGTTGCTGTCCTCTAGTGGGATTTGAACCCCTGACCTTACGGCCTGAGATACCTTGCCCCAACCACTAGGCCACTCCTCCCTTCATATGTCTTATTGACTACAGCAAGACTTTTGACTATGTAAACCATGAGAAACTCTGGGCAACATTAAGAAGCATGAGTATACCAGAGCACCTGATTGTTCTCTTGCACAACCTTTACAATGATCAAGCAGCAACAGTTTGAATGGAAGAAGGAGAAACAGAATGGTTTAAAATCAGCAAAGGTGTACGATAAGGCTGCATACGTTCCCCCTAACTGTTTGATTTATATACAGAGCAAATTATCAGAGAAGCAGGACTGTATGAAGACAACAGAGGTGTGAAGATTGGTGGAAGACTAATCAACAACCTTTGCTATGCTTATGATACCACAATACTGGCTGAAAGTGAAGATTATTTGAAACATTTAAGAATATAAGAACATAAGAAATGCCATACTGGGTCAAACCAAGGTCCATCAAGTCCAGTATCCTGCTTCCAACAGTGGCTAATCTAGGTCAAAAGTACCTGGCAGGTATCCAAAGTCTACATCTTCCACAATGCTCATCATGGGGTAGGCAGTGGATTTCCCGGGTCCTCTTTAATAATGGTTTATGGACCTTTCCTCCAGGAATTTGTCCAAAAGTTTTTTAAACCCAGCTACACTAACAGCTTTTACTACATCCTCTGGTAACGAATTCCAGAGTTTGATTACGCTTTGATTGAAAAAATATTTTCTCTTATTAGTCTTAAATGGTTTACATTGTAACTTCATTGCATGTCCTCTAGTCTTTCTACTTTTTGATGGCGTAAACCAGCGAACTACATAATCCGTTCCATACCATTCCTTAATTTATAGACTTCTATCATATCTCCCCTCAGCCTTCTCTTTTCCAAGTTGAAGAGCCCTAACCTTTTTAACCTTTCCTCAAAGGGGTATCCTTCCATCCTCTACCATTTTGGTGGTTGTTCTCTGTACCTTTCCTAATTCCGCTATATTCTTTTTAAGATACGGCGACCAGAATTGCACACAATATTCAAGGTGCGGTCAAACCATGGAACAATACAGAGGCATTATAATATCCTTGGTTCTATTCTCCATTCCTTTCCTTATGATTCCTTGCATTCCATTAACTTTCTTGGCCGCCACTGCTGCACACTGGGCGGAGGGTTTCAACGTATTATCCACAATGACACCTAAATCTTTTTCCTGGTGGTGGTTTCTAAGGTGTTACCTTGAACTGTGTAACCAAAGTTTGGATTGTTCTTTCCTAGGTGCATAACTTTGCATTTGTCCACATTAAATTTCATTTGCCATTTGGATGCCCAATCTTCCAGTTTTTCAAGGTCCTCTTGCAATTTTTCACAATCATCTTGGGTTTTAACAACTTTGAATAATTTTCTGTCATCTGCAAATTTGATCACCTCACTCATTATTCCCATTTCCAGGTCATTTATGAATATATTAAAAAGCAGCGGGCCCAGCACAGATCCCTGGAGTACTCCATTATTTTATTTTTTTCCATTGAAAAAATTGGCCATTTAGTCCTACTCTCTGCCTTCTATCTTTTAACCAGTTTCTGATCCACAATATTACACTGCCTCCAATCCCATGACTTTTTAATTTCACCAAAAGTCTCTCATAGGCTTTCTGAAAATCCAGATGCACTATATTGACTGACTCACCTTTGTCTACCTGTTAATTCACACCTTCAAAAAATATACCAGATTAGTAAGACAAGACTTTCCTTGGCTAAATCGATGTTGGCTTTCTCCCAGTAAACCATGACTATAAAAATAATCAGTAATTTTATTATAATGGTTTCTACCATTTTGCCCAGTACTGATGTCAGACTCACAGGTCTGTAGTTTCCTGGATCACCCCTGGAACCTTTTTTAAATATTGGCATTACATTGGCCATTCTCCACTCTTCAGGTACTACAGTTGATTTTAATGATACTTCACAGATTACTAATAGTAGGTCTGTGAGTAGGTCTGTGATCTCGTATTTCAGTTCTTTCAATACCCTTGTGGTCCAGGTGATTTGGTACTCTTTGGTTTATCAAATAGTTACATAGTAACATAGTAACATAGTAAATGAAGGCAGATAAGGACCAGTATGGTCCATTTAGTCTGCCCAGTAAGATGGCAAGAGTAGGTGCACCTGCCACTCCGTGCAGGTCACCCCTCCCCATGCCTTTGTTTAGGGGTGAACCCACTGCTCCATATAGGACACCCTTGTTTGTTAAGAAATTAGATAGTTTATTTTGATTTTAACCTGTTGCTGTAAATGGATCCAATGTGTCTGTCCCATGCCATTTTGAATTCTGTCACTGTATTTGCCCCACCACTTCCCTCGGGAGGGCATTCCAAGCATCCACCACCCTTTCAATGAAAAAGTATTTCCTGACATTACCTCTCAATTTACCTCCTTGCAGCTTCATGTTATGCCCTCTAGTTTTACAGCTTCCCTGTCTTTGGAAGAGGTTGGTTTGTTCAATAATTCTCTTTAAGTATTTAAAGGTCTGAATCATATCTCCCCTATCCCTTCTCTCCTCCAAAGTGTACATATTTAGGTCTTCAAGTCTATTTTCATAAGGCTTCTGACGCAGGCTCCAAATCATTTTGGTCGCCTTCCTCTGAACCGTTTCCAGTCTTTTTACATCCTTTGTGAGATATGGTCTCCAAAACTGAACATAGTATTCCAAGTGATGCCTCACCAGTGACTTATAGAGTGGCATTAGTACCTCTTCCTTTCTGCTGGTAATTCTTCTTTGTATGCAACCCAACATCCTCCTGGCTTTTGCCACTGCCTTGTCGCACTGTTTTGCCACCTAAAGATCCTCAGAAATAATCACACCAAGGTCCTTCTCCTGGTCCATGCACACCAACCTCTTGCCCCCTATTGCCTACATTTCCCTTGGATTTCTGCTTCCCAAGTGCATGACACTACATTTCTTTGCATTAAATCTTAGCTGCCAAGCATTAGACCATTCTTCCAGCTTTTGTAGATCTTTCCTCATGTTATCCACTCCCTCAGGGGAGTCCACTCTGTTGCAAATTTTCGTGTCATCTGCAAAAAGACAGACTTTTCCATTCAGTCCTTCAGCAATATCACTCACAAATACATTGAATAGTGCTGGGCCCAGGACCGAACCCTGGGGCACCCCGCTAATCTCCCTCCTTTCATCCAAGTGGGCTCCATTTACCATCACCTTCTGTCATTTGTCAGTCAACCAATACATCATCCTGGTTTATCAATATTTCTTTCAATTCTTCTGATATATCACCTTTATCTGCTATTTCAGGCATCGGTAATTCCCTACATCTTCTTCAGTAAAGACCAAAGCAAAGGATTCATTCAGTCTCTCCGCTATGGCCTTGTCTTCCCTTAGCGCCCCTTTTACTCCTCTGTCATCCAATGATCCAACTGAATGTCTCACATGTTTTTTGATACAAATGTACTTGAAAAAGTTTTATTATGCATTTTTGCTTCCACGGTAAGCTTTTTTTCAAATTCATTCTTTGGCTGCCTTATCAATGCCTTGCATTTAACTTGGCAATGCTTATATTGTTTCCCGTTTTCGTCATTTGGCTCTTTTTCCCATTTCCTGAAAGATGCTTTTTTGGCTGCAACAGCCTCTCTGACCTCACTTTTAAACCATGCTGGCAGTTTTTTGGCCTTCTTTCCACTTTTCTTAAAGCGTGGAATACATCTGTTCTGGGCTTCCAAGATAGTATTTTTAAGCAATGCCCATCCTTGATGTAAATCTTTAACCTTTGCAGCTGTTCCTTTTAGTCTTTTGTTAACTATTTTCCTCATTTTATCATAGTCCCCCTTTTAAAATTTAATGGGAGTGCTGTGGATTTCCTTGCCGTCCTTCTTTCATTTATTCCTTCTCAAGATCAAGGAACTTAGTCTTAAAATGGGCCTGCACCTTAATGTAAAGAAGACAAAGATCCTGACAACTGGCAAAATCAATAACTTTATCCTTGATGGAGAAGAAATTGAAATAGTAGACAACTTTAACCTGCTTGGATCAATAATCACTAAAGAAATGACAAGCAGTCAAGAAACCTGACGACACATTGCTCTTGGCAGAATGGCTATGAAGGACCTAGAGAAGATTCTCAAGAGCAGAGATGTCTCTCTCCATACAAAGATTTGACTTGTCCAGTCCATGGTATTTTTAATAATGTCATATGGATGCAAAAGCTGGACAGTGAATAAGACTGACAGAAAAAAAATCGATGCCTTTAAATTATGGTGCTCGCAAAGAATACCGTGTATACCATGTACTGTTTGAAAAACAAACCAGTCTGTAATAGAGGAGATCAAACCTAAGTTTTCTTTAGAACAGGGGTCACCAACCTGCGGCCCACGGGCCGCATGCGGCCCGCGAGGTCCCTCCGTGCGGCCCGCGAGACTCTACCCCGGTGCGGCCCGCCAAGGCAAACTCACCAACTCCTTCTTCTGCAGCCGCGGCTCCCTGCCTCTTAGGGAACCGCGGCTGTGCTTGTAAAATCATCGCGGAGCCCTTCCTGTCTTGACGGGCTCCGTGCAGCATTGTCCCGCCTCCAAAGGAAGTGGTAAACAACTTCCTTTAGAGGCGGGACAATGCTGCACGGAGCCCGTCAAGACAGGAAGGGCTCCGCGATGATTTTACAAGCACAGCCGCGGTTCCCTAAGAGGCAGGGAGCCGCGGCTGCAGAAGAAGGGAGGGAGCTGACATGGAAAAATAAAACTACAGGTATGAGCAGGTTTTTTTTTCGGGGGGGGGGGTGTGCGGCCCGTGAGTCTGCCGGTAGTCGGCTGTGCGGCCCGCGGCCCTCTGGAGGTTGGTGACCCCTGCTTTAGAAGCTCAGATGACAAGACTTTGACTTTTATACTTTGGACACATCATGCAAAGAGAGAGATCTTTAGAGAGAGAAATCATGCTTGACAAGGTTGAAGGTCAACGCAAAAGAAGCAGCCCAGCAATGAGATGGATCGATAACAATAACAGAAGCTATAGATGACACTCTTTTTACAATGAGCCGCCTGACTGAAGACTAAGCACAGTTTAGAGAAACTATCCAGAGGGTCGCTATGAGTTGATACCAACTCAACGGCACTTAACAACATGTTTTGGAAATCACCAGATACTTATCCCATGCTACCACAGTTCAATTTACTATTCACCGTTTTAAAGATCCCTGTATTATAAAGTTTGATTATAATTCAATGTTTCAATGTTCACTGTATCACATATATTTTATTTATTTATTTATTTGGCAACTTTTGTATACAGCTGTATCTACAAGTCACAGCGGTGTATATGGAACAAATAGAACAAGAATATTACATAGAACATAAGTAACAATAAATAAGATTTAACAAAGTGAATATAACAATAAAATGAGGTAAGCATAATGTTACATAGACCATAGGTAACAATAGATAAGATGCAACAAGGTGAATATATAACTATTTGCATAGAGCTGAGTGGGGGTTGGATGAGAACAGTCATGATGTGGTTTGTGAAAAGTTAAGAGTTTGATCCAAAGTGCTCCAGGAAGAGGAGGACATTTAGTTTACGACGGAATTCATTTAGGTCTGTGAGTGAACGTAATTCCTCTGAGAGGGAGTTCCAGATGGTTGGAACATAGAAGGCTCTGCTGGTAATGACGGTATTAGAGTGAGTGAAAGCACAACTACGTTCATTGTAAACTGCTTTGACGCTATGAAAGGCGGTATAAATAAAGATGTTAAATAAATAAATCATGTCTGCCCCTGGACATGACTGCTTTTTTTCAGATGTTCTGCCTTAGTCCTCCCAGATTCCACTTGGATGGCTCTTCTAAAATTCCCCTCATTATGGCTTCTCTAGTCTGCCCTTCCATACCAACTACTAAGCTTTATTAGTCCCTTTATAGCCATGTTTTGCTGTAGCATGACTCTTGTTCTAGAGGTCAAGCAGGCTGAGTGAATTTCACTTTGTCTGTCCATACACATCTAGCATTTGCAGATACCTATCACCCCCCACCTCAAAGCAGGAGGATGAAAAGCTGGCAGGAGTCCCAGCCCAACAGCTTAAAGAGTAGTGTTGTGGTCAGAAGGAAGAGCTGGCAGGAGTACCGGTCTCACCAGCATGAAGGGCAACGCTGTGGCCAGATCAAAGAGCTGACAGGAGTCCTAGTCTTGCCGGCATAAGGAATGGGTCTGCTTCCCTTCCCTTCCTTAACTCCCTCCCATCCCTATGAGATATCCAGGATCAGGCTCCCTATGCGCTTACCTTGGTCCTGCCACTGGAACCCTACCTCCCTTCTCCTCCCGAGCCATGTCACAGCTAAAGGACCTTCAGTAGAGTGGTGGGTCTTTGAGCATTCACGTGTGCCCCTAAGCCTGATGAGTGCTCTAAGGTCTGCTGCTGTACTGAATTTACTTTAGCGGCAGTGTGGCTCAGGGGAAGGAGAAGAAAGGTAGGATTCTAGGCGTCAGAGGAAAAGGCAGTGGGGGCATGAGGCTGGCTGCTATGGGGTTGGGGTCTTGGTGCTTACGCTGTAGGGGATGACAGGGAAGGGGCTCAGGGAAAGTAAAGGGAGATGCTGGACTCACACACACTAAGATGCACATGCACCGCTGCCGCTCTGCTGCTTCACACATGTATCCCGGGCCGGCGCTACCATTAGTTGAACTAGAGAGTTGCCTAGAGCTCTGGCCCTGCAGGGGCACCCATTGCCACCACCCCCTTGGGACCTGCAGCAGTGGCAGTACTTACCTTAAACGTTTGGCGCCGTGGGGCTGTTTGCTCCCTCCCTCAGACTGCCTGATGCCAACTTCCTGTTTGCTCAATAAACACCTATTGAGCAATGTTGCACACTATTAACAACATGTAAAACGACAACATTTTGAAGGGTTTTTGTTTTTTTTTAATTGTCCTTTCAAGTTTATTTAGAAACACAAAAACAAAGCAGCAGATATAGACCATACGGCCTATCCAGTCTGCCCTTCCATGCCAACTACTATTACCCCTTTTTTTCCTTTAGCGGGCTTCTGTGTTTGTCCCATGCTTTCTTGAATTCAGATACAATCTTCATCTCTACTACTTCCACTGGGAGACTATTCTATGCATCCACCACTCTTTCCATAAAGAAATAGTTGCACAAATTACTCCCAAGTCTATCTCCTTTCACCTCCATCCTATGCCCCCTCATTGAAACGCTTTCTTTCACTTGAAGGAGGCCACAGAGGTATTTAAACATCTCAATCATATCTCCTCTCTCACGCCTTTCCAAAGTATACATATTGAGATCTTAAAGTCTGTCCCCTTAGACCTTATAACAAAGCCCACTGATCATTTTTGTAGCCACCCTCTGCACCGACTCCATCCTGTTCACATCCTTTTGAAGGTGCGGTCTCCAGAATTGCACACTATACTCCAAATGAGGTGGCACCAAAGACTTATAGAGAAGAACTATCATCTCCTTTTTCCTCCTGGCCATTCCTCTCCCTATGCACCCAAGTATCCTTCTGGTTTTTGCCGTCACCTTTTCTACCTGTTTGGCAAACGTTAAGATCATCAGAAACGATCACACCCAGGCCCTGCTCTTCTTTCATGGAAAGAAGTACTTCACCCCCTATACTGTACTGCTCCCTTGGAGTTTTGCAGCCCAAATGCATGACCCAACATTTTTTTTAACCTAAATTGATTTATAAAATCACCTTATCACTAAAGTTCAAGGCGATCACCAATAAATGTTCATAAGTACATCAGTGACATGTTAGAACAGAGACAAATTTAAAAATGACAGGACCTTCATACTAAACCAAGTTTAAAAAGACCGAAAGCTTCAATAGAAGGAAGAGGAGGTGGGTCTCGGACACAACATTCTTTTAATTTCATTTTGTTTCCTTTTTCTTTGTTTGTTTTAGGTGAACCAAATGAAACAAAAAACAAAAAAACCCTGAAAAAATGGTTTATGCACACCCATGGCCTCCTTGCCCATGTATCACATCAGTTTATTGCCACTATGGGGGGTGGGGGGAGGGCTATGTTTTGGTTTCATCGTATTCGGTTTATTTTATTTTTGTATGTTGTACATTGCATTGCGCAGATGTGATTTAGAAATCCAGGCAAATAAAAAAAAGCTTCAGTTATTACATTAAATGTTTTCTTGGCTTAATGCTATGATACTGTCTGAGCTTCTTCCTCACCCATCCAAGGTTGGGGATGCTGTTTACTCTGCAGACCACTTGCTCCCCATTCACTAATAGCTGCGGTTCTGAGATTTTCCACCAGTGTGTCTTTGTAATTTGGCATGCTTATCACTCAGAAGATGTTCTTCTTTATTAACCGAGCTGTCAGTAGGATTAAAATACATCAGCTTTGTGAGGAAATGACGTCACCAGGCACGACAGCAACTTGAACACGGAGCTTCTTGAATGCGAGCATAGCCTGTGGCAATAAAACACTCCGAAGGGGAAGAAGAGCCCAGATTTTAATTGGAAAATCAGCGCTAAGGCTCAGAGCAGTGCCGTGATGAAAAAAGGAGCGGCAGATCTCAAATCCTTTGCTTATAAAATCTCGGCAGGGAGCGCTGCGGGGAAGATAAAAATGGCGGCGGCATGTACAGGAATGGAAGGAGAGGCGCATGCTGAAAAGCAGGTGGAAGCACCCCATGGCAGTGATCTGGAAACATAGAAACATGATGACAGAAAAAGACCACAAGGCCCATCTAGTCTGTCCTTCCATAACAACTACAACAGTCCACTGATCTGAGAGGCGAGCTGAAAGGCTGGTTCACCACCATTCAACAAGATTTGGCGCATTTTAAATCAGAGGTGCAAATGTGGATGGAAGAGCTGAGAGTGGATGTCAGGGAAGTTGGGCAGCACCTGGAGGAAGTGGAAAGCAAATTGGAAGTGCAGGAAGGCACAGTGAGCGGTATTCAGGATAAAATTGGTGCAATGGAGACAGAGCAAGAAGACCTGTGGTCAAAAGTGGAGGACCTTGAAAATAGGTCCAGACAGGCAAACATCCGGATAAGAGGGGTGCCTGAAAGTGCTGATAAAGAGGATTGTGCAAGGTTGGTGGAGAACATTAGCACCCACATACTAAAAAAAAAGCAGGAATGGACGGAAAAGTTATAAGCTGGAAAATTGATAGAGCGCATAGAGCTATGGGGCCCAGGAGAGAGGGGCCGGGTGTGAGATATAGTGGCATGTTTCCATGAATATGCAACAAAGAATGTAATAGAAGCAGCAAGGAAGTTGTCTGAGATTTGTTGGGAGAATCAGCGCATTGAAATTTATGCAGATCTATCGGCAATCATGATGAGGAAAAGAAGGGACCTTGCTATAATAACGAAACGCCTGAGAGAGGAACAAATCAAATATAAGTGGACATTCCCATTTGGGCTCCAGTTTAGTATTAAAGGGCGGAAGAAGCGGCTGGTGTACTGAGGGAAGCAGGATGGTCGGAGGTACCAGTGGTGGAAAGTATATCGAATACAGCATTGGGGAGGCGACCGACGGAGGAAGGTGGATGGAGGCGGGCACAGCAAGGGGATAAAAGATTGCGGAGGCAGAAGAGGAACAGGCTCCAACCAGAGGAGAGCGGCTGAAAAAAGAAAAAAGTGACTGTGCATGGGGACAATAATTGAGAGAGTGTAAGATGCTGGGCAGGGGACGGAGTGTCAGGCAATAATGTGTGTTTTGAATGTGTAATGTTAGCAGGATTATGTGAAAGTTGATGTAAGGGGTGTGCTGGGGCTTGGTGAAGTCATGCCTCGGAATTTGATTAGATTAGTGATGGTGGATTGGAGGGCAGAGGAGGGGTGGAGGGAGGGGGGGAATGGATTCCTTGCCATAGTTCACAATAGGACGAGAGACTTGTACTGGGGGGATAAATGGAGAGGATAAGAGTGCTGACCATGAATGTACGTGGTCTGAATACACCAACTAAAAGACAGAGAATGTTTAAGGAAATAAGTAGAATTAATGGAAGGATTATATTCCTGCAGGAGACACACTTGAGGAAAAGTGATTAATGGAGAGTGGCACATAGAAAGAATCCGGGGCAGTGGTATGCATCGAACCGGATTGATTTGAAGAAAGGGGGAGTAGGAATTTTGATAAACGAGAAGATCCTGTACTCTGTGGTATACAGCAGGATACAGGGGGGAGATATATTCTGCTTAATATAAAAATACAGGAACAAATGTACACATTAGTGAATATCTATGTCCCAAACTCTACACAGGGGGTATTTTATGAGGGTCTAACCCCCGTAATAGAACAATTTGCGGAGGGGCGAGTAATTATGGGGGGAGATTTTAATTTGATAATCAACCCCCAGCTAGATAATTCTAAGGGCACTAGAGATGGAGCTGACATAAATAGGCGAACATTAAAGTTAATGTGTAAAAACTTGGGGGTGTTAGATGCGTGGAGAGAGTTGAAAGGAAGGGAAAAAGATTTCACGGAAGGGAAAAAGATTTCACATTTTATTCACCGGTGCACAAATCATTTTCAAGACTGGATATGATTTGGGTATCCAAAGATATGATGGTGGGGGTGGAGAGAAGTGTGATTGGGGAGAGAACGTGGACTGATCATGCGCCCATATGGATTGACATTCAGCTAGGAAATAGAGAGAGGAAGAGAACTGGATGGACATTGAATGAGTCATTATTAGAAAATTCAGAGGTAGTGGAGAAAATAAATAAATCCATAAGGGTAAACCTGGAGCTCAATGATAGGGATGATTGTACAATTGGTACACTATGGGAGTGTCTAAAGGCGGTAGTGAGAGGAGATTTGATCTCGATAGGCTCTTATATGAAAAAAAGGAAGGAAGGGCAAAAAGAAGCACTACGAAGGAGGATCTGGGAATTAGAGGGCCTGCAAAAGCAAGGAAAGCTAAAGGATAAGGGCATACAGGAATTAAGGATAGTGAAAAGAGAGCTAGGTGAATTGGAGTTGAGTGAGATCAAATTTGCTCAGGACAAACTTAAACAACAGATGTTTGAATTGGGCAATAAGCCTACCCGACTATTGGCATATAAACTAAAACAACATCAGAATAGGACTTTTATCACAAAAATTCGGGACGCAAAAGGAAGAGAGGTAAGGAAGGTGGACCAATTCCAGGAAAGATTTGTGGAATTCTATAAGCCATTATATACAGAGGAAAGCAGTAGCATACAGGAAGAAATAGATGCATACCTCCAAATAAATGTGCCTACATTATCAAGGGAGGAATCAGACCAGATTTCTAAGCCTATAAGAGCGGAAGAGGTGGTGGAGGTGATTAAATCACTACGAGCGCATAAAGCACCTGGGATCAACGGGTTCACAAACAAATTCTATAAGACATTTAATGGCCCATTGGCAAGGCTCTATAATTTATTTAAGGAAGGAGGGAAACTTCCAGAAACAATGTGCACGGCGGGTATAACAGTCCTGCCAAAGGAGGGGAAGGATCCAAACCTATGTGGATCATACAGACCAATATTGTTACTGGGGACTGACTTTAAAATTTTCACCAAAATATTAGCAAATAGAATATTAAGATATATGCGTAGGCTAGTACATGAAAATCAAGCAGGCTTTGTGCCTGGACGCCAAACAGCAGATGACATAAGGAGAGTACTGAATGCCTTATGGGAGGGGAGAAGAGGAGAAGAGCAGATGGTACTACTGGCAATAGACGCTGAGAAAGCATTTGATAGGGTATCCTGGCCTTTTCTTTTTAAGATGCTAGAGCTTATGGGGATAGATGGTAACTACCTACAGTGGGCTTAACAGAGACGCGAGGGAGACACTCTCCCTTCGCGACTCTCAAAGCCGGCACGGAGGGGCTCAGCCGTCAGGGAGGGAGGGATTCAGCCGGGCAGAGGGGGCCCCACAGGACAGTCCATTCTGCTGCTGCCGCGGCGGCAGCGGTAGCAGCCAGCGCTTTTTTTTTTTAAATTTAATTTTACTTGAGCCGATGGGGGGGGGGTTAGGACTGGTAATGGGCTATGGGGGGGGGGCTAGGACTGGAAATGGGCTGGGGGGTTAAAACTGGAGGTGGGCTGATGGGGTTAGGACTGGTAATGGGCTGTGGGCTGTTGGGGGGTTAGGACTGGTAATGGGCTATGGGGGGGCTAGGACGGAAATGGGCTGATGGGCTGTGAGGTGGGCTGATGGGGTTAGGTCTGGTAATGGGCTGTGGGCTATGGGGGGGGCTAGGACTGGAAATGGGCTATGGGGGGTTAAGACTTGTAATGGGCTGTGGGCTGATGGGGGCTGTCTGGTAATGGGCTATGGGGGGGGGTTAGGACTGATAATGGGCTATGGGGGGGCTAGGCAGGAAATGGGCTGATGGGGAGGGGTTAGGACTGAGGTGGGCTGCTGGGGTTAGGACTGGTAACAGGCTGTGGGCTGATGGGGGAGGGGGGTTAGGACTGGCAATGGGCTATGGGGGGCTGACTGGAAATGGGTTGATGGGGTTAGGACTGGAAGTGGACTGATGGGAGGTTAGGACTGGTAATGGGTTATAGGGGGGCTTAAACTGAAAATGGGGTGATAGGGGGTTAGGACTGGAAGTGGGTTGATGGGGGGGCTAGGACTGGTATTGGGTTGGGGGGTTGCTAGGACTGGAAATGAGCTGATGGGTGGCTAGGACTGGAAATGGGCTGATGCAGGGACTAGAAGGGAATGGATGCTGGGTGAGGCTGGAACTAGAAGGGAGCTGATGTTGGGGGAGGATTAGAATGGGATGGGGCTGGAAGAGTAAAATGGAGAAGGGAAAAATATTTTGTGTGGGAGGGATAAAAAATCTACAATTGGCTGGGTATTGGGAGAGTAAGTGGGGATTGAGGATGGAGGGGTAAAATTTGAGTGGATGAAATAGGAATGAGGAAAGAGCAAAAGGAGAAAGATTAGTATGTTAAAGCAGATGTAGAGAGAGAATGGAAAAAAAAAAACTAGAAGAGAGAAGAAAGGACAAATGGACAGCAGACGATGGAGAGTTAGCAGAAGACACAAAGAAACCAGAAGAAAGTGGCTGGAGCAATTGCAGCTGAAAAAAAATGCACAAAAGGTAGAAAAATATCTCTTTATTTTGAATTTATTAATTGGAATATGTCAGCTCTGGTAAATGTGCATCATTAACGTCTGCGCTTTGTTTAGTACAAGAGCAAATTAATGTATAGTTTTATTTCTACAGTGTTGTACATTCCAAGTTTGGCTTTTGGGATTCCCAGTTTAATTATTGTCTTCCTGTTTCTAAATTGTGATTACTTGTTTGGTGATGGTCTATGTTCTGCATGTGTAACTGAGCTGAGGTATTCTGTTTATGTAATTCCTATTTGACATTGCCACTTGTACTCTTTCCCCAGTAGGTCATGTATTGTTGTTCTCTGAAATGTATTGGTTTAATATATGCAGTGTTGCCTTTTGAAAGGTAGGGTCTGGTGCTTTGTGAGTCCTGGTAGTGCTGTTAGGATACGGCGGGTTTGCTATGGGTTCTAAATGGGCAGTGTTTGTAGTAGTTCCTAATGTGTCTGGCGATTGGCACTGGATTATAGTAATGTAGAAATCTTTTAGTCTTTCTTTATCCATACACTCATTAAGAGGCATGTTTACTAAAAGTTAGTATATGGTAACATTATGCAAATATTTATGCAAATGAGGCCCCTTATGCAAATGAGGCCCCGCACCGAGTCTCCGCACATGGCCCCGCACCCCCCTTGGGCCGCCCCTGGGTAAATAGGAATGGAATAGAAAGTAAAATCTCACTTTTTGCAGATTATTTGATTTTTATGATGACGAGGCCGGCAGAATTGGTGGAAGTGGTATATAATATATTAAGGGAATTTGGGAAATGCTCGGGTTTCAAGATAAATGCCACTAAGTCAGAGATATTGAATATATCAGCAGAAGTAGGAACACAAAAGCAGATAAAGGATAGGTTCCCATTTAAATGGGCGAAACAGAGCATTAAATATTTGGGAATAAATCTAGCTGCTAAAGATACGGACATGTTTGGATTAAACTTTATAAAAATGGAAAAAAAGATGAAGAGAGAAATGGAATTGTGGGAAAGTAAGAAATTGTCATGGATGGGACGAATGTCTGCATTTAAAATGATGATTTTGCCACAATGGATATATATTTTTAGGGCTTTGCCTATATGGGTATCTAAGAAATAAATGGAGAAATTACAGAGGACAATTATGAAATTTATAGGAGGAGGGAAGCCTAACAGAGTGGCTTGGAGGATTCTTACAAAGAGGAAGGAGAGAGGAGGGATGACCATCCCGGATCTAACCAGATATTTGGAGGCAGCACTACTGAGTGCACTGGTAGACTGGGGAGCGGATGAAGTGAAAGATTGGGTGCAAGTGGAAAAAGAGGAATGGATACAAGGGAGGACAGGGGACTGGATGTGGCTGCCTAGGGCGGTGCAACCTAGGGGTAGAAGTAGCAACCTCTGGATCTGTGAGTAGTATAATTAAATGGAAACAGATATGGCTGGGGAGGAATGGGATATCTAGGTTGATTCCTATTAGAGGAAACCCTGGATTTGCCCCTGCAATGGGGAGGAGTGGGTTTGAGAACTGGGAGGAGAAGGGACTAGTAAGGATAGGACAGCTGTTGGATGGATTGAAAATAAAAGATTTTGAAGTATTACAAAAACAATTTGGGCTGGAGGATAAGGATATATTTAAATATAATCAGATATGTCATTATCTGCGATATCGGATAGTTCCAGAGCTTAGAGGAGAGGTTACTGAAATTGAGAAGATCTTCTTGGCAGGGCAAAGGAAAAGGGTATTGGGGATAATTTATAATATGATGACCAAGGAGGATGGGAAAGTTAGCTTCCAAAAGAAATGGGAGCTAGATCTAGGGGAATGTTGGGAGGATGAAGAGTGGGGGCGAATATTCCAAAATCGTTACAAAGGTTTATTGGCTACCAATCTAATTGAAAATAATTATAAAAAATGTATAGGTGGCACCGGACACCGGAGAGATTACATAGTATGTATAAACAGATAGAGGATTCATGCTGGAGACGATGTGGGGAGAAAGGCAGCTATATGCATATATGGTGGCATTGTAAAGAATTGTATAAAATATGGGAAATAGTGTTTTCTAGAATGAGTGATATTTTGGAGAAAGAAGTAAAGCCAAGCCCAGCGATAGCGATGCTGGGGAGGAAACCTGAAGTATTAACAACTAACGAGAGCACCTTTTTAAACTTGGGGTGTGTAGCCTTCAGAGTTTTGATAGCGAAGAAATGGGAACAATACATGGTACCTACTATAGGGGAATATAAGGCTTCACTGGGCCACATTTATCTAATGAGCAGACTTACAGCTTAAAAAAATAACAGACCACAAAGATTTTTAAGTGTATGGGGGAAATATCTGAAGTGGGATACATGTAAATAGAATTCTAGATGAATAGGTGGGAATCCGAGGGGTGGGGGAGGTGAGGAGGGGGAGGAGGGAGGGGAGGGGGATTGGGGGGGAAGTTGGGGGGGGTAGTTTTTGTATAATAGGGAGTGGAAAAAAGGGGAAAAGGCTTTTGTTGAACATGTATAAGCAAAACAATAAGAAGAATGACCTGTTGATGGTAGTCCCTGTGGGAAAGTGGATTGTTATAATGCTGGCTGAGCGGTTTCAGGTCTTTGTATATGTTCATAAAATATAAATAAAAAATAAGATAAAATACATCAGCTTTTTGATTCTCCCCTCCATTGCTACTATCAGAAAAACTGTATCTACATTACATGTCAAAATGATTTGATCGAGTTTATCAAAATGTCAGGGAGCTAAGGAAGACTTTTCAAGGTCACCTCCACTTCTTAAGGCATCGATTATTACTTTCTAGTACTCTGAAAAGTTGCTGTAGGCTAACAGGTCAATACTGAGGCATGGTGGGCAACATTAGCTTTTAAATGCCAACCGCTGGGACTAAAACTCTTTCAGCTGTTCTGTGCTGGTATTCAAATACTGGCTGATTGTGAATATCTGGATATTGTAGCCAGAGCCGCTATTATCCATAGAGTGGAAGTATTCAGCACTACTATAGAGAGAGCCTAGCTGGGCAGCCCTTGGATAGCCTTTTACCGTCCTAAGTTATCTGGACAGTTATTCATGTAGGGCCTGATATTCAAAGGATTTATGTTCCGAACTTTGCAAATTATGCTCCTAAATTGGCCTCTTTCAAAATTTACTAGGGCTGAGTGCCTAAATATTTTCTTAAAATTTCACTAAACTCATGAAACGAAGCTGAAAGGAGGAACATTTAAAAGCAACATCAGGAAATACTTTTTCACGGAAAGGGTGGTGGATGCCTGGAATGCCGTCCCACTGGAGGAGGTGAGGACAGAAACGGTGATGGAATTTAAAAAGGCCTAGGATAAGCAGCAAGGATCCCTATATAGAAAGAGGAGCATTCCTGCTCAAGGCAAAACTTGAATGACTTTCACATTTGCAAAAAGTATAGCGGGACAGCGGTCGCAGAGTGGCAGTTATAACCCAAAGTAAAGAGCATAGAGTGGGGGTAAGCTGCATGGAGCAGCAGTTACACCCTAAACACCTCTTATGGAGCAGACCAGATGGCTGGACCTCATCCCTGGTGCCATCTCCTCCCTCCCCCCGTGCCACCATGGTCACCTCTCTCCAGGACCTACAGCACCAGCAATGGCCTGAGACAGCCCCGCAGCACTTACCTCAAAACATTTGCGCTGTGGCGCTGTTTGATTCCGCCCCCACCTGTTTGCATGGGGGTAGGTGAAAACAGCCTTGTGGCACCAGCGTTTGGAGGTAAGCACTGCAGGGCTGTTTCAGGCCATGCCGCTGCTGTAGGTCCCAGTGGGTGTCCTTGGAGGTCCGGCGCTCTAGACAACCACCTAGTTCACCTAGTGGTAATGCCGGCCCTGCATGCTGGTCTTTATTTGCCATCATTTACGATGCTACTGTGTAAATGTCCACTCTTACATTTTTCAGATCTGCATGTAACTTATAGTATTTTATAATCAGCTAATGAACTTGCCAGCTCCACCTAAACCCCGCCCCTGTGCACATGCCCACTGGATAAGAATGCAAGAGGGGCACTTTTACGCTAGTTAATATCTTCTAAGAGATTTACACATGTAAGCAATTCCTTCTAAAGTGGCCCCAGTTGTAACTGCTTTGTGAAATGATCTTCAGTCAAGGCAAATAAGCAACAGCTCTGCTTGCCTGTGTTTATTGGTTACGATTGACCTCCCTTCGCAAACTGCGGCATTCTGTCCAAAACACTCAGGAAATACAGCTCACATCAGGGATATGTCCTTTAGTTTTCATTATTCAACAGGAACATCAAGTCAATTTTAGGTCTCTCAGTTGACCAGGTGCTAAAGTCAGCTCCTCTTATAGAGAGCCCAAGTGTCTTTAAAGTGTCTTTTTAAATGGGCTGGCACTACGTCTGTTTTTTCAGCACACAGCACAAGTGCAATAGACAGCCTTTTAAATACTTTCAAACAGGCTTATGCTAGCTCCCATTCCAGTTCTGTGTACTCCAGTTCAGAGTGTGGAAATCAAATTCAAAATAAGCTTACACCAGCGTAAAAAAATCAGTATCAAGTCTTTCATTACTTCATTATGCTACATTTCACCTCTAAACTATTCCCTCCAGGGTCATCTTCTTCCTGTTCCATCATCACAGCTAGGCAAGTACCCTCCGGTCAGTCTAGGATCTCTCATCATGTTTCAAAGCCACTGCTTAAAACTGACTTCAGGAGTCCTTACCCATAGGCTTGGGTGGCTCCAGCCCTCGTTCCCATAGCTCTCTAGATGGAATAATCATTTGGCACTGAAATCTCTATCATCAGTGCGGTTCTTGTGTTCTCCTTCACCAAAGTATCTGGTCTTCTTCAGGGCCAGCTCCAGGGTTTCTGCCACCCCCCTCTACACCATGCCGCCCCCTGCTGCCACTGATTCCATTGGTGGGAAGGGGGGGTTGGAGCGGTGCTATGACAACAGCCTGTGGCAGGCCATGTGTTTCGGCACACGTGGCCTGCCATTTCTGACCCTCCTCTGATACAACTTTCTGTTGGAGGAGGATCAAGAGCAGCTGCCACGGGTGCTGTGTTGTGTTGCCCACAGAGGTCTGCTACCCTAGTGGACAGGCCGGCCCTGGTCTTCTTGCAGCCATCTTTTTATTGGTTGGAATGGGAATGTCTCAGTTGATCATAAGCGCTTCATTTTCCACAATTTTCTTAGTGTCATGATCCCAGTGCTTTTCAAAAAATTATTATTACTACTACTACTGTTTCTCATTTGCTGATCTATTATATAAATGATTAACAACAAGTGGCAAATGCATAAATACAGTGGAAATACAAAGCATACTCCAAGAATCATTTGTCGATCAAATCTGGACATATAAGTGGTTAAGGAAGGGTGAATTGAAACCTAAGGGTGAGAGATTGATACTAGCAGCCCAGGACAGTGGATTACAGGAGAGATGGTTCACAGTGAATACAGAAAAAAACTGGGAAAACTGATGTGTAGATCCTGTAAGGAAGAGCTGAAAACAGCTACTGTTCTCATAGCTGGCTGCAAAGCTCTGATGGGAGAAAATCTAAAAAACAGAAGGGCACAATAAGATGGCGGGTCTTATCCACTGGAAACTTGTTTCTCATTTGCTGAACTAATTTTTTGTAGCATTTTTCTCTGGTTTTGCAAATTCTGTTGCTTCTTTTCTCGTGTGTACTCTTTACTTTCCATATGGTTTTAACTCAGCAGCTCCAGCACTTGATGAGCCATTTACTAGGCAGTTCTGCAGCATCACAGACCAATTTAGACCATCAATCTTCCTTGGATTTCCTATTCTTGCCCAGAAACGAGAAAATAAATTCACTAAGGTGCTTTATGTAGGCACAATTAATTTCACATCATATAAATAGCTTTTATAACCATCTTTTTTACGGGAATCAATACAAAGCTAAAAATTAAATAGTCCATCTTTAAAATAACAAACCCTACACAGCAGATCATCAATACCCACATATTAAATCACTCCACTGATTAAATCGTCTTCAGATCCAACTGCTAATCATAACATTATCCACCATTACACCTAAAGCGTCCAACGTATGGTACTATTACACAAAAGGTATATAAAGCTTACCAAAAAAGAAAATAAATAGTAGAGAAGCAGAGAAGTGGCCACAAGTCCAGTAACCTCCACTACTCCACTAAGGGCCAGATTTATAGCAGGATGCCAATGAAAGAAGGGCAAAAGGGCGCCCAGAACCAGCTCTAATAGTGTCCAAATGCCCTGAA
The DNA here is from genome assembly GCA_033557465.1 of Ichthyophis bannanicus. Lineage (NCBI taxonomy): Eukaryota > Metazoa > Chordata > Amphibia > Gymnophiona > Ichthyophiidae > Ichthyophis > Ichthyophis bannanicus. The sequence continues at coordinate 72,470,739 of CM066044.1, read as the reverse complement.
GGTGGTGAAAATGTTTGTGTGTGTGTGTGTGTACTCTGAGAAACTTGTTTACTAAAGTGTGGTAAGCTTTTGCCCTTACTGCACATTAATCTGCCAAAAATAACATGTGGTACCTGCGGAGGGTGTGCCCAGCATCTGCCCTGCACTTACCTCATAAGGCAGGCAATTACCATATGGATGACCTATCCATGCCTAAGCAGATAACGCGGGTGCACCCACGCAAATAGCATTGGGGTACATAGGGGACTTAGGAGGGGATATTCAACGGCACTAACCGTTTAAGTGCCGTTGAATATCTGGACTTAAAGCATTTACATGGTTTACAGGGATGTAAACTGTGTAAATGCCTTTTGAATATCAGGCCCAATAATCTTTGTTCTGCAAGAGAATCATTTTCTATTACAGCAGAACACCATGGAAGGTATGTTCAATGGCAGTGACCTTGCTAGTTAAAAGTGCCTTGCTGTCGCTACTTTATTTAAAACTGACTATTCAGTGGTAGAAAATAACTGGTTTCTGATGCTGAATATCCAGGTTGGTCAGAGAGCGGCATCGCTATCCACTTAGTAGTGATATTTAGCCACAAACTGTGAGGCAAAAATCAGCTAAAGTTAGGTGATTCGGTTAGTAGTGGAATATTGCGGGTAACCATCCCCGATCCACCCACAGACAGCCCTGGTTTTAACTGAGTGTTTTTTCGGCAGTTTGTGGGGATATTCAGCGGTACTAAAACCTTTTGAAAATGCCCCCCCCCCACACACACACACTCCCCATGTGTTTGGAATGACTAGGACAAGGCATTCCAGAAAATTGATTTTTTTTTTGCCGATTATGAAAGTTCCAGATAAAACCCTTTTCCGAGAAGAGAACTTTGTATAAAATAATTTCTTCTGCTTAATAATTTGTATGAAGCCAAGTGATTTTTAGATAATAGAAGTATTTCTGCACAGATAACCAGGGCCCAGGGGACGTGGTTATTGTTTGATGGAGAATGAGGTCTGCCGTATTTAAGTACAAAAAACCCTGTTTAGTCAAATAGTGTCCTTTTCAGTTTTCTGGAAACTGAAAGCAAGAAGATTACTTGTCCTGCCTTTGCTTGGGTCAAGGTTCTCCCTTATGAACCTCTGTGTGGTTTTCGAATTGTCCACATCAATTTAGTTGTCTTTTGAATGAATTTGGCTCTCACCAATGCTTTATCTTTGAGATGGGCATTAGTTTGGGTGAAGGAACTTCAGGAAGGATAAAGGGGTAGATCCACAGAAGAAAAGTGGTCAAAATTCATGCTTTTGCAGGAGTGAGCCCTCATTTTTGATGTCATGTGGTCAGTTTGCCCTGCCCTGAAAAAATAAATTATAGTGAAATAAATTTCTGCTTCTTCCTTAACTAACCTCTGAGTCAGTCTCAATTTTCAAACTCCCATCCTTTGGCATTATTGGATTTGTCAGGATTAAACGCAGGACAACCCAGGCTAGCTGTAATTAGGAGATGCAAAACTAAGATGACTGCATGGTGTCAGTGATGGATTGGAATTAATTGAGGGGAGGAACTTAGGGGTGTGTCCAGAATTCCTGCCACACGTGTTCCAATATATCCCTGAAAATAAAACTGAAAAGTAGACCATACATTCGAGACCAGACAAGGAACAAGACACCAGCTGGTGCATTCTGTTCATAGACTTTAGTCATTAGACTCATCAAATGAGTGACGCCGGTATCTCTAAATTGCTTTGTAGCCCAGCTATGCTATTTTTATGTGCAAGGGTCTGGGAAAGGTCAAAACAAAAAAAACGGAGACACTACTTGCATCATTTCAAGAATCTTTTTCTGTATCTTCATCCTAAAGCAGTGGTTCTCAACCCAGTCCTCGGGATTCACCTAGACAGTCAGGCTTTCAGGGTAACCACAATAAATATGCATGAGAGGGATGGCTCCATTGTATGCAAATCTCTTTCTTGCATATTCATTGTGGTTATCCTGAAAACCTGACTGGCTACATGTGTCCTGAGGATGCACCATTTGATCTGAGCTGAATTTTCAGCAGTTGTAAATGCTGGAAATCCTCCTTGTAGTTTTTGTTTTGGACACTCTTGATCTTAACGTTCTTCCTTCTTGTCAGAATTATTGGGAACAATGCAGTTTAGGTATTGCTAATGTAATTATTCCATGGACGTACGGTAGATTAGAGCATGGTTATTTTCCATGCCCAAATCTCTTGTAATTCTACACTTGCGGTGCGGTAATACAGTAGGTAGGTTCTGGGTAAGCCAAGTAATGGGGGGAAGTGGGAGACATAGAGTATTTTAGAGTGACAGAAAAGATCCCATAATCAGCATTCAAGAAAGTGTTGATACGATAACTTCCCTGCGAGATTCAAGGCTCACTAGCATGATGCAAAGGCCCAGCTGTCTTCCTCGAAGGTCAGATATCACAAGGATGACTTTTCTTCTCTTAGGAACCTGCTGCATGCCACAGTGACGGCAAGACATTGCAGGATCAGGTCTCCCATCATCCTGATAGAATTCTTTAGCCGTTTTCCTTCAGTATCATTTTGCTTTGCCTCTTCCATGTACCATGTACTACTACCATGGATCTTTTTCATCAGGCAAAAGCTGGAAAATGTGCTTCTCGTTGCATTACCTCTGTTCATAGATGATTTCATAATTAATTTCTTTCTTTCTTTGGCTTGGCTTTCTCAGTGAGTTTCATATGTCAAGATGAGACTGACATGCTGCCCGTTCTCGACTGAATTCTTAAGTATGGATTTCTGAGCTAGAAAAGACCATGTTTGGATAACATCTTCCACTTCTTGGTTGAGGCAGGAGGGCATTTGGATCTTAAAATGCTGGCTCTAGTGTAATTTACAGAATTTCAGCTAGAATTATAATTTTCTTCTGCATTGTCAGTGGAAAACTATTTGTGCTTCAGCAAATTTATTCATGCCGGGCATTAAAGGCAGCACTTTGAGAAGGTGAAAATGAAAAAAAATGTTAGTTTAGTTGTATCTCTGAACAATGGTAGTAAGTTTACTAGAGAGGAAATTCTGTACTAAGAATCATATCAGGGCCAGGTCACTTGCCTCTGTTTTTAAATGTAGAACCGATGCCTATTTTTTATGAGTGATACCTACCTTTAAGCCTTGGCAGTGGAGCTCCTCAGACCCCCAGTATGTAAGTGTGTGGCAAGCTCTCTAGCAGTAACAATCACCCTGGTTCATTAGTACATAGCAGTGTGTGAATACCAGCAAGGTGATTTTATTTATTTAGCTGAGCTTATATACCGCTTTTCACCAGGTCAAAGCGGTTTACAATAAAAGTGGAGATACATTATAACAGGATAGAACAAAAAAGGGGGAGAGGTACATTATAAAGGTTAGAACATATTTAATTGGAGATGGGGATTGCCATCACCAGGGAGAGGGGGGGGGGGGTCAAACATATATACATATTCAGGAGAGATGCCAGTCCGATCTTTAGTCTGCCTCTCAGTCTCCGTTTGTCTGGTTCATTGGTTGCTATTCTTTTCACATCCAAGGTGGATGGTGAAGAGGTGGGTTTTAAGTTGTTTCCTAAAAGAGGAGAGTTCCTTGTTGCTTTGGATGCTGGCGGGGAGGGAGTTCCATAATATGGGGGCGTATAGTTCAAATGCGCGGTTGCAGGCTTGTTGGTTAAACTTAGTCCTATCATGTGGTACGGTCAGCAAGTTGCTTGTGGCTTGACGTGTTAGCCTTCTAGAGTTCAGTTGGGTGAACAGGGTACTGACGTGTGTGGCTTGTTGCTGATGGAGTGCTTTATGGATCAGAACCAGTGTTTTATACTTGATCCAAGCTTCTAGTGGGAGGCACCTTCTCTAACCCTCTTCAAAGCCAGGCTGAAAACTCATCTCTTCGCTGCTGCTTTTGGATCTTGACTCGCCTGATCTCCTTTTTCTTTCCCCTTGTTTTATCCTTGCCTACACCTTCTGTGTCTGTCTTGACTAGATTGTAAGCTCTGATGAGCAGGGACTGTCTCTTACATCTCTGTGCAGTGCTGCGTACGACTTGTAGCGCTATATAAATGCTCAGTAGTAGTAGTAGTAGAGGATATGGAGATCTCTCAAGATGGGGGTGTTATGGTCATATTTCTTCCCTTTTTTGATGATCTTTACTGTTGTATTGAGGGCTGTCTGTAGAGGGTTAAAGGTGGCAGTTGCTAGACCATGCTATATGGCATTGCAAAAATCTAGGTGGGGGAGTGTCATTGCTTGCATGACTGATCTGAAGTCCTGTGGGTCTATGAGTTGTCTGAGGCGCTGTAACATCTTGACTTTGAAAAATATTGTTTTTGCTGTCTTTGTAATTTGTTGTTTGAATGAAAACGTTTGATCAAGAATGATTCCTAAGTATTTTATCTGAGAATGGACTTTTATCTGTGTCGTTCCCAGGGTGATGTGTATTGGGGGGGGGGAGGTGTGGTCCTTGGTAACAGATAATGCTTCTGTCTTTCTGAGGTTTATTGTGATCTTTTGCCATCAAGATGAGCACGTCAGATCCTGGCAGGCACACAAACTCAAAGAACCATCAACACTTCCAAACTGCTGACACCTAACTGTGTAAAAATAACCATTAGGTACTGCTTTTCATTATTTTGTTTATTGTGGGCTTTTGGGTATTTGTTGTTTTTTTTAAGTTATTTGACTGGCTTTGTGTGCTAGTAATTCAAAGACTCATTGCAAAGTTCTTTATCCCTCTAAAGTTCTTGTGTTGGAGAGCGCCTGATTTCTTCTCTTTTCTACGTTATCTCCTTTTTGTTTTAACAGCCCATCTCCTTGTCTTTATTGTGACTCCCTAACTGCAGCCAAGCTTTCCTCCCTCTGACAGGGGTCAGGCTTGTTTAGAAAGAGAGTGGTGCTTTTATTTCTCCTGCTAAACCCGAAGACACAGACTGCTGCAGAAAGTATGTGAGATAGCTACAGACTAGGGCTGTGGGAGGGGAGACGGAGAGCTACAGAGAAGGTAACAATCTTTAGACTAAGGAGCTCGGTTTCAAGGGCTTATGTGTAATTTACACATTTAAATTCCCTACACATGTTCCTCTTTCGGCTAGCTCTTATCATCACAGTTAAACGGAACAGAATCCTTTCTCATTATTATTGTTATGATACTATTTAATATTATGCTTTTGCCCTCTGAGTGGCACTCATTGAGATGCCCATGATGTACTTGACGCGGAGACCTGTTGAATATTTCTTCAGCATTGGATACTGCCTACCATAAGCAGCTGTTGGATGGCTAAAGCAGGATAAGGGCTGGAGACCAGGTTCATGCATGGTTTACCTCTTACTTGGATAATAGAAAACAGGTTTCCATTTGAAAGGGGAAGTGTCCTTCCCTTAATTATTTGAGAAGGGGGAGTGGGGGGGGGTCCCACAGGAGTCATGTACTCTCTCCTTATTTAACATTTTAATGGTCGCTTTGTGCAGGAGCATGCGGGCGGCAGGTATGTCTTTTTTCGTCTCTGTGGACAACATGTAAAACCTGACCCCCTCTCTAGGGTTGCAGGGAATATTACTGAAGTGATACAAGACAGATGTTGCTATTTTCAAACTCCATGATTCCATGGCTGTAGATCTTTCCGCGCAGGGCCAGACCTGAAGCAGGGTGCTTTTGTTTCATGTACCCGAAACGTGCCACGTCGGAATTGGCGTTAAGCGGAGCGTTTTGAGAGCAACCTATTGATGAGTCATTTACCAGCTAAGTAAAGCTGTTATATTTTATAATAATTTTCACTTTATTAAAAAGGAATAGCCACAGCGGTGTTAGGTGCGACCCCTATTCACTGTGCTGGCGCTTCTGACAAAAAATTGGTGTTATCCTTTTTCTGGGAGTTAGTTTCATTAATGTGCAGGGTCTCTGTTTGAATGCTATTTTCAAACTGGCTTGTGGGTCTTAAGCTGAAAATAACCAAGACCGAATTGTTATTGTTGGAGGTGACAGAGTGTCTGACATGAGCCAGCCATCCATCAGACTTCGATATCAGCGGACTATTCAGCCTGTATGTGGAGATCCAGGTGCAGTGTTAGACACCAAACTAACCATGTCTGCTCCTGTGGCCAAAATGCTTAAGAGCCTCTTTCTTTTGCTACAGCAGGTCCAGCAACTGCACCGTTATCTATCTGAGGCCCATCTAGGTGAAGTATCAGATGCCTTGTTAATCGGCTGTCCCCAGAGGGACCTGCAGTGGCTCCAGTTGGTGCAGAACACTGTAACGGGACTTAGGAAATACGACCACATTACTCCAGCATTAGACAAACTTCACTGGCTTCTTGTAAAACATCTGACTGATAACGCCCTTTTACTGGTTTTCAAGGTGTTGCACAGTATGTCCCCAGATTACCTAAACTTGAAACTGTGCCTTTATGTTCCCTACCAGCTGTTGGTAGTGCCTTCCATTAGGGTCATGCGTAAGGTCAGGCTGCTGCAGTAGGACCTTTTCTGTACAGGCACCTTTTCTCTGGAATTCTCTTCTGAGAGGCTTGAGATTTATCGATGACCTTAAATCATTCCATAAAGCACTGAAGACTTTTCTGTTTCAGAAGGCTTTTGGGGAAGGGGAGGGGACTAGAATTTAGAGGGGATTGTACTGTCTGAGACTGAAAATATGTTTTGAGGGGTTGGGAAGGATAGAAGTATGGAACTGATGGGGGGGGGGGGAATTGTATTGTAATATTGACTAACACGTTACCTGTTTTGATTGACACTGCAAAGAGCCATTCCGACTGTGAGGTAAATAAATGCAAATAAGTAAATGCATCTCTAGTTTGGTTGAGGATACTGCCAAATGCATAATGTGCACTAACGATCAATTCTGGGACATTTGACAGACTGTTTGATGTTCATGAAGAACCTAATAGTAGAAAAATCCTGACAGGTTCCTAATCTGAGGTATTGAATGCACTTCTCTTACTGGGTTCAGCACAGGCGTTTTTTCTTAAAAAGTAAAGTTGCCTGTAGCAGAGGAGTAGCCTAGTGGCTAGAGCAGCAAGCTGGGAACCAGCCAAACCAGGGTTCAAATCCCTTTACCGCTCCTTGTGATCTTAGACAAGTCACTTAACTCTCCATGGCCTCAGATGTGAATTTAGACTGTGAGCCCACTAGAGACAGAAATACCTGAGCATCTCCCCTTGAATGCCTACTGGCTTTTGGAACGGCCACAGTCCAGAAACCTTTTTGCTGGATACATTGATTAAAGGTACAGAAAAATTAGATTTGGCTTTTTTGTTCATTTTCATTGATTTGCTGTCTGCTTTTAATTCTGTCATCTGTAGTTTATTCGTAGAGAGGTTGAGGTTAATAGGAACTGGTGACAATGTTCTTTCGTGGTTCACTTCATACCTTACCGCTAGATGCCAGCAAGTGATTATGGGCAATAATAGGTCAGATTGGCAAAGCCTTGGTCAGAGGTGTACCATAGGAGTCCGTGTTGTCAGTGGCCCTGTTTAACATCTATCTTACACCATTCTGTTCCCTACTAAGGGACTGAAGGTATGATTTCAAATGTATGATAGTGATATTTTGTTATTGTTCCATTTGATGATGTACATGAGGGTTTTCCAATATTTCCCTCATAAAGAGCTTTAAGTATATTCGATGTTGGCTACAAGATAGTGGTTTACTTAGTGATTATTGGAAGTCCAAAGCTTTAATGATCAGTACAAGTCAAGATATTGAGTTGCCTTCTGAGATTATATTATCTAGTGGTCATATTCCAGTGATGACAGAAATGCAATATCTAGGTATTATGTTAGATTCCTTTTGCCTCCTTGCTAAAAACTTTTAGGAGTCATTTTTTTTAAACTAAATCTTATCAGAGGTCTGAAGCGTTATCTTAGCCGGAACCTATTTTGTAAGGAGGTTCAAGCCTTAATTTTGCCTTATTTTGAATACTGTAATGCCATTTACTTAGGTCTTTCAAATTCCATATTTAAATCTTTACAAGTAACTCAGAATGCTGCTGTATATTTAATATAGGGGCTAAGATGACCTCAAATGTGAGAGATGCAGTGGCCACCAGTTAAATACCGCATGCAATTTAAGATATGGGCTTAATTTTATTGTATTGTAAACCGCATATTTTGTATTCAGTTTTGCGGTATATCAAATAAAGGTTAGCCATTTTCAGTGATTTGAAAATAGAACTTCGACATCTATTGCAGTTGAATATTTCTCAAAGGATGTTACGTTCAGATTATCAAACTGTATTAGCACTATCCTCAGTGAGATCAATTCAGAAAACTCGAGCATTTTCATTAGCATCTTCCTGACAGTGGTATGGGCGGAGACATAGTTGCAGGCTTTTAGAAAGTAATTGAAAGCATATTTTTTTTCAATGGCTTTTAATACTGTCTAGATAGTGTCAATTATGAAATACTGTTTGTTGAGAATTTCCCTTTTTATATTATGAAATATATATGTTACTTTATTATCCACCTAGAAACTCGTAATAGGCAGGTTATAAATAGTAATAAATGAAAATGAAAATGAAATTATTGAAAAGACGTAAGCTAAGTATAGATAAACTCATAAAACATGTAGGTTATCTTCACCTTCAGAGATTCAAATATAAAGCTATACATTCTTTAAAGTAGGGAAAGTACAAAGTATTTAATAATGTCCAAATACCACAGAGCAGAGATCAAGATACTATCAACAGGTCCAGTTCCAAAGATCAATTCTACATCAGATACTTAACTTCAGGGGTTCTAGTTCTCTTAATCTAGGTCCCATACAACACAGCAAGAAGCTCTCAATTTACTGCACATAAGGTTTTATTTTCTCATAAATCCCCCTTTCAGCCCACAGGGTTCAATCCATTTTCCAAGCTTAGTATCAGGAATTGTCCTTTCCATGGTCTGGACCTATCAGTAGCACGGGAGGCACGGATCCTGTCTTTCACTCAGTGGGCTCCTTGTGCTAGATTTGACAGAACCTTTTTGCTTATGTACATCCAAAAATGCATTGGTGTCTCACCTACAGCAGTAAATATCTTTAACCACTTTTGTCTGAAGCTCAAATAGAACACAGAAGGCTAAAATCACAATTCATTAGACTTGACTCAGTCTAGCAAAAGGAAAAGTCAACAAGAGCCAATATTATGGCAAATTTATCCTGGCACATATTAGACTGAATACAACAGGGCAGAGGACAGCCCTCCGTGCTAACAGACCATGTTTTGGACTGAAAACAGTTAAACCAGAGAGAATTCTGATCCCATCTAAGGCCCTTATGGATTAATCTTCACGAGACTTTAGTATGATTTATTCAGAAGAAATCAGATTAATCGACTGCAAGAAAGAACAGCTAATCTGTGTAAATTGCATAAAAAATCAAGCCCTTCTTGACAGCTATTTACTCTGTCAATAGACAAATCCACTGAACATATCCATTGAAGTCTGACCTTCTGCTGTCAGTGCAGGGATGCCACCGCTCTTTAATCTTTCATTTACTTTTGGATTTGAGGATTGCCCGCTAAAAACAAATTCAATATAGGAAACCTATCCATTATATGTGGGGCTCCCCTGCAAGCATTTTTCATTCCCAGATGGACACCGGTTCTCCTGGGCGTTGGGAGAGTGTTCCAAGCAACTCATCGGAGAAGACTTTAAACTCTGCATTCCACAGGGGCTGGCAATAGCTTGATGGGTTTGGCATTTCTCCCTCTGGCCCCTCTTTTAGATTACATAAATCCCTCACTTACTCACCTTTTATCTTGTGCGATGCTGTGCATACTATTCTATTGGAGATAGAGAATAAAATAATTCTAGTGGCAGGTTTTTCAGTTCCATCGCTGGGACTGTTTGTAGATCTTCTGAGGCCATCTGTCATTCGCCTAGCTTGCTAGAAAGTATTTCACAATAAACATTTTGAATTGATACTATAGTCAGAGAAACACTGATATTGTTTTTTCCTCACCACAGCTGACTAAATGGTGGCACAGAAAGGCAAAATGATTTCTCCAGTCTTATTCCATGAGACTGGCAGACGTGAACTCAAGAATCCCAGGATCTAAGCTACTGGACGGCACCTCTGCTTTTCTTAGGGCATGGTGCTGCAAATGTATGTAAAATAAACATACGGCTGATGTGCCCTTGGCCTCCCTGTGCTCAATGGACTCACAATCTTCATTCAGCCTTGCTCACTGCACAACTGTGTCATCTTTGTAACTTTCCCAGAGCTGCCAACTTACCCAGTTCATGGAGGGAAATGGTTTGGCCGCTCCTCATTTGGGATGTATAACCCCAATCCCTGATTCTAGCCATTTAGATCAGTGCTACAAATCCCATAATGCAGAAGGATGAGGTTGTCAGAAATCCAGAATCGGTCTAAAATCTTCTTCCTGAAACTGGGTAACTTGGCAGCTCTTTATACTCATGAAGAAACCTTTGCCTTGCTGGACTTGAAGGATACTACCAAAAGCAGTGAGGTTCCAAAAGGGAGTATAGTAGCCCAAATGCCCTTGAGTAAGGAGCAGACAGAGCATAAAGATTCCCAATTACCCATGCCTACCAATAGCCAGATTAATATTAATAAAATACAGTCTCTAAAATGCTTGTATGCCAATGCTAGAAGTCTAAACAATAAGATGGGAGAATTAGAATATATAGCACTAAATGAGAGGTTAGATATGATTGCACTCTCAGAGACATGGTGGAAGGAGGATAACCAGTGGGACACTGTGATACCTGGATACAAACTATATCGTAATGATAGAGCTGAACAAATTGGTGGAGGGGTTGCGCTCTATGTTAGAGAGGGCATTGAGTCAGAAAGGATTAAAGTTTTGCAGGGAACAAAATTTGCTGTAGAATCTCTATGGATTGAAATTCCATTTATGAAGGGAAAGGTGATGGCAGTAGGAGTATACTATCGACCGCCTGGGCAGAATGAACAAATGGATGATGAAATGCTCAAAGAAATCAAGGAAGCTAACAAAAGCCACAACAGAGTAGTAATAATGGGTGATTTCAATTACCCCGGTATCGACTGGGACAGTGTCACAGCAGGACAAGCTAAAGAGATAAAGTTTCTAGATGAAATAAATGACCTGCTTCTTGGAGCAGCTGATTCATGAACCGACCAGAGGGGAAGCCATACTGGACCTAGTCCTTAGTGGAACGCCAGATCTGGTGCAAGAAATAAGGGTGTTGGGACCACTTGGCAATAGTGATCATAGTATGATCATGTTTGATTTAATCAGTGGAGGACAGATAGTAAAGGAATCCACAGTACTACCTTTTAACTTTCAAAAGGGAGACTATGATAGAATGAGGAATATAGTTCGGAAAAAACTAAAGGAGCGGTTCCAAAGGTTAAAGACTTACAGCAAGCTTGGGTGTATTTAAAAATACTATCCTCGAAGCCCAGACCAGCTGTATTCCACGCATTAAGAAAAGTGGAAGAAAGTCCAAAAAACTGCCAGCATGGTTTAAAGGTGAGGTCAGAGAGGCTGTTGCTGCCAAAAGAGCAACCTTCAGGAAATGGAAAAAAGAGCCAAATGATGAAAACTGGAAACAGCACAAGCACTGGCAAGTTAAATGCAAAGCATTGATAAGGCAGGCAAAGCGGGAATTTGAGAAGAAACTTGCTACGGAAGCAAAAACACGAAATAAAGACTTTTTCAAGTACATTCGTAGCAAAAGGCCTGTGAGAGAGTCAATTGGACCATTAGATGATAGAGGGGTAAAAGGGGCAGTAAGAGGAGACAAGGCTATAGCAGAGAGACTGAATGAATTCTTTGCTTCGGTCTTTACTGAGGAAGATGTAGGGATGTTACCCAAGACTGAAGTGGTATTTAAAGGTGATACTGCAGAGGAATTGAGAGAAATATCGCTACACCGGGAAGATATATTACAACTATTTGATAAACTGAATAGTAGCAAATCACCTGGACCGGATGGTATACATCCCAGAGTGTTGAAAGAACTGAAATATGAGATTGCAGACCTGCTATTGGTAATCTGTGAACTTTCATTAAAATCATCTGTAATACCTGAAGATTGGAGGGTCGCCAACGTAACACCAATTTTTAAAACGGGGTTCCAGGGGTGACCCGGGAAATTACAGACCGGTGAGCCTGACGTCAGTACCAGGGAAAATGGTAGAAACCATCATAAAGAACAAAATTACACAGCATGTAGATAGTCATGGCCTAATGGGAGACAGCCAACATGGCTTTAGACAAGGAAGATCTTGTCTTACTAATCTGATCTGTTTTTTTGAAGGTGTGCATAAACAGGTAGACAAAGGTGAGTCGGTTGATATAGTGTATCTGGACTTTCAGAAAGCTTTTGACAAGGTCATCCATCAGAGACTTTTGGCAAAACTAAAAAGTCATGGGATAGGAGGCAGTGTACTATTGTGGATCAGGAACTGGTTAAAAGATAGAAAGCAGAGGGTAGGGCTAAATGGCCAATATTCCCAATGGAAAAAGGTGAATAGTGGAGTACCCCAGGGATCTGTACTGGGTCCGCTACTTTTTGACATATTCATAAATGACCTGGAAAAGGGAATAACTAGTGAGGTTATCAAATTTGCAGATGACACAAAACTGTTTAAAGTTGTTAAAACCCAAGAGGATTGTGGAAAACTGCAGGAGGATCTGGATAATTTGGAAGACTGGGCATCCAAATGGCAGATGAAATTTAATGTGGACAAGTGCAAAGTTATGCACCTAGGAAAGAACAACCCACACTATAGTTACACGATGCAAGGCTCCACATTAGAAACCACCACCCAGAAAAAAGATTTAGGAGTCATCGTGGATAACATGTTAAAACCCTCCGCCCAGTGTGCAGCGGCAGCCAAGAAAGCAAATAGAATGCTAGGTATCATAAGGAAAGGGATGGAGAATAAAACAAAGGATATTATAATGCCTCTGTATCGCTCCATGGTACGACCGCACCTTGAATATTGTGTGCAATTCTGGTCACCGTATCTTAAAAAGGACATAGAGTTATTAGAAAAAGTACAGAGAAGAGCCACCAAATTGGTGAAGGGGATGGAAGGCTACTCCTATGAAGAGAGGCTAAAAAGGTTAGGGCTCTTTAACCTGGAAAAGAGACGGCTGAGGGGAGATATGATAGAGGTCTATAAATTAATGAATGGAGTGGAACGGATAAACGTGGATCAATTGTTTACGCTATCAGAATATAGAAGGACTAGGGGACATGTAATGAAGCTACGGGGTAAACTATTTAAGACAAATAAGAGAAAATATTTCTTCACTCAACGTGTAATCAAACTCTGGAATCTGTTACCGGAGGATGTAGTAAGGGCTGTTAGTATAGCTGGGTTTAAAAAAGGTTTGGACAAGTTCCTGGAGGAAAGGTCCATAAACCACTATTAAAAAGGGACCCAGGATATCAATGCTTGACCTAGTACAAGCACTGCAGAACCTGTGTCTTTTGGGGAAACTGCTAGGTACGTATGACCTAGATTGGCCACTGTTGGAAACAGGAAACTGGGCTTGATGGACCTCGGTCTGACCCAGTATGGCATTTCTTATGTTCTTATGACTTTCTAAAACAGAACCAAGGACGATTTTCTACCAGGTCACCAACTGGGAACCTTGTGAATCTTGCTTCCTTGGCCCTACTGCAGCTGACGTGAGGCCTCTACCATCCCCAACCTGGCACCATTTTTTAAAAATAAATTACCAATACAATTAATTCTATTACAAAGCAAAGGTTTGTATGAACTTTATAATATGATAAAGTTCCATGGAGCTACAGTGAAGAAATGGAGGTGAAGGGGAGAGAGAAGGAGATCCTGTGGCCTGCAAGATCTGGTTTGAAAAGTTAGAGCTGATCAGTCCAGTGATCTCCCTACCTCTTCCCTCCAACCTCCTCCATGGAGCTGTAAAGTGCATGACATTTAGCTCCAAATCTGTAGGTTGTTTCAAAGTAGCAGTAAATAGATGCCAGTATGAACTTTTATGCCTCCCACCTTACCCAGTGCCGAGGGCTGAAGCAGCTCTGGCTTCTGACCAGCTGTTGTGCAAGCCATCGATCTAGCCTGGTGTTTTGTGAAGAACTCAACTTCAACTGTTCTGGATTTCTTCAAGGAATGTTCATCCGTGAGCTCAGACTGCCCAGAAATTGCCTTCTTTAGCTAATTAGTTAAAGGCAGCTTGTAGCGAAAACTGAAGCAGTGATTTGGACACTGTCAAAAGTGAAATAATTAAACTGGAGTAAGTACACCAACAAAAGAAATCTTTTATTTCCTTTTTATTACTTGAGCCAGACCTGGAAAATTTTGAGACTGTGTTAGAGCGAGTTTGGTTATTTTGCATTTACCCCAGTGAACCTTTTTTCGTATTATGGAGCCATTTTCATCCTTCCTGTAAATGTTATCGCGGTTCGCATTGTTGCTTTGAACCATCTCATAGGTTCTTGACGAGAGTTGTTGCAGTCACTAATTAATTTTGTCTGTTTCGAGACTGGAAGATGGACAGGAAGGACATTATTCTTTATTGGGATACAGAAGAGCGATATTGCTTCCCAACTCCATAAACCTTCAACAAACGAGAAACATTATGCATAGTGCTCTTAACACAATTGTAGCATGAACTGTCATATCACTGGAGACTAACCACTCTCTTTGGTACTCTCTCTGTCCCCTTTTTCAATTTCTTACTCCCCCCCCCCTTCCTTCCCCTGCCCAACCAGTCCCTTGCTGAGTTTCACACAGCTTGCAATCCATCCCCGAACATACTCTAGGTTGGTCTCTGCACACTCATGCTACCATTTCCTTCATTCACCATGTCCAGTGAGAGCTGGGTGGCTCCCCCAGTTCTGTCCAATGGGCTAAGATGACTTTTCGTGCAATCATGAGGGCCACACTTGCAAATTTCCTACCTGCAACCCCCACTCCCTTGGCCCTTAATGGTCTATCGTCTCCCAATAGAAATGCAGTATAGGTCCAGCCCACCTGTTCTCCCAATACCTTCTGCACCTGTTGCAGTACCTAGCCCCAAAAGGTGCACAGATCCTTACACTCCAAAAATGTGTGAACCCAGGTACCCTCCGAGGCGTGTCACCATGAGCATTCTGGGCTAGCCCAAAGCTTGATTTTCGCCCCTCTTTCCTTCATAATTTATGCTCGATGTAGAATTTTGTATGGTTTTTCTTGTAGGGCAACGTCATTTGTTACATCATAGATCACATTGAAGTACTGCTGAAGTGGTGCCTCCTCGATGGGTTCCCCTAACTTTTTGACCCATTCCCCAGTTAAATGTTGGTCCCATGGTGTTGGCTTTTGTGCTAATCCCATCCTGTACCAGTGTGAGATTTTGTTGAATGTTTTTGGTGTGCGTAGGAAGATCCTGTCCAGTGTTATGAACCCGACCCTCTCTCCCAGCAGTGCTGCTTGGCTGAGGGCATAATGCCAGCTCTGTACATATGCCCTGAAATGGGTGTTGGGAATTTCCCACTTTTCTTTAATTTGAATCCTTTCTCTCCTATCTCCCACAACTGGCATAGATATTTACATCCCTTGGCCTCCCACCTTGTGAACACAAAGTGTCCTATATCTGGCTGAAAATAGGGGTTTCCTCCCAGCGACCTGAAAGGTGAACTTATCCGTCTCAGAGCAGCTGCGGCATTGTAGACTCTCAGGTCCTGTAGGCTCAATCCTCCTCCAACCTTTTATGATGATAGCTTCAAATAGCTGATGTATACTGCCCTTTCCCTCCATAAAAAGGAGCTCATAATGCCCCGATAGATTTTGTTCTTCCCTTCGCCTCACCCATAAGGACACCATTTGCAGAGCACAACCATCTTGACTAATGCCACAAGGCCCATAAGAGGATAGCTCTCTCCAGCGCGCACATTGTTTCTTGAAATAGTCCGACAGCGCTACCACATTTTTCTCATAGACCCTGCTCGGGTCTGTACTCAAGTGGATATCTAAATATTTTAATGATCCTCTCATCCATGCTAGAGAGAATGCAGGCTGAGCACGACATCTGTTGTCCTTTGAGGGTGCCATAGCTTCCAATTTGCTCCAGTTTATGCATAGCCTCGAGAATGAGCCAAAGCAACTTATAGTGGGCATTATCTTGTATATGCTTTCACTCGCTTGACTAACAAACAGCAGCATATCGTCTGCAAATAAGTTAATATGAGAAGTGCACCCACCACAAACACTGACCTACCAAGGATACTACACCTCATTTCCGAAAGCACCAGCTCCACGAAAGAACAAATAATCCTAGGAGACATCAACCTCCCATCGCTCCAAGACAAACAAGCTGAAACCTTCATCAACGCCATGACAGCAATGAACCTGACAAAGATCATACAAGAACCAACACACAAAAAAGGGAACACACTTGACCTCATATTTCTCAACTCCCAAACTGCCTCCTCATACGGAAACCCGGAGGTCTCACCGGTACCATGGTCAGACCACTACATCATCAACATATCCCACACCTACCAACCCATAAATAACAAAGAAAACAAGCAACACACAAGAAGATTTAAAGCATTTATCAAAGAGGACTTCCTAGCACAAACTCTGCCCAAACTCCAAACAAACACCAACAACATTGATGACCTAATTTACAAATGGAACACCACAATCACATCAGCATCCAGCGCAACAACAAGCAAAACTAACACCAGACCCACCTCCTCAAAAGCCCGATGGTACACCCCCAACCTCCGGAAACTAAAAACCAAACTCAGAAGAATAGAAAGAAAATGGAGAAAAACCAAACATGAAAGGGACAAAATAAACTACCTCTACGAACTCGACGCATACCACTCAGAAACTGATAAAGCGAAAAAAGCCTACCATTCAAAAATTATAAACACAGCCATAAACAAACCTCGGGAACTCTTTCAGATTGTCAAAAAACTGACAAGAGCGCCTAGTAACTCTGACCAACTGCCAAACATCCCATCAGACCTATTGGCCCGACAATACAAGCAGTTTCAACAACCACAAAATCCACACCAGAACGCCAAGACAACCAAAACAAACCACTGCTTCATCATAAACAGCGACTGGAATACGTTTGATGCAACCACGGAAGAAGAAATATCGTCCACCATCTCCTGCCTAAACACCACCACCTCCCCGCTAGACCCCTGCCCCACTAACTGGATAAAGAAATCCAAAGAAGAACTAAGCGCACCATTAACCCACATCGTCAATGAATCCTTCGCTCAAGGACACATGCCGGACATCCTCAAAACCACAATCATTCGACCAACTTTTAAAAAGCACAACCTTGATCCCCTGGACCCCACCTCCTACAGGCCGATAGCAAGCCTCCCGTTCACCGCCAAAATAATCAAGAAGATAGTCCAACGCCAGCTTCAAGAACATTTAGACATCAACAACATACTGGACCCGCAGCAACACGGTTTCCGTCCTCTACATGGAGTTGAGACCCTCATGACCACACTGATGAACACCCTCATCATAGGAACCCAAGAAAAACACTCCGGATACACCATGATCTTCCTAGATATATCAGCAGCCTTCGACACCATCTCCCACAACATCCTCATACACAGACTCCAAACAATAGGGATCAAAGATACTGTACTTCGATGGTTCCAGTCCTACCTAACTAATCGACAGCAATTGATCCGCACCAGCACCTCAACCTCACCCCCCTTCCAGCAACATCAAGGAGTACCTCAAGGATCCACACTATCAGCCATGCTCTTCAACATTTACCTCCGACCACTCTGCTCAGTCATACGTACCCACAACATCAACTTCCACATATATGCTGACGACATAATGCTCTACGCCCCGGTAAAAACCACAAACCCAACAAATGGGCAACTATCAGCCTGCTTCATTGATGTATCCAACTGGCTGCAAGAAAACAACCTCTCCATTAACATAAAGAAAACTGAAGCTCTTATAGTGACCAAAGACCCAGACTTCAAACCACCTACACACCTCAACATGGGAACTACAAAAATTCAAATACAGCCACAAATAAGATATCTCGGCATTATCATTGACCAAGCCCTAACCCTCAAGCAACAAATCACCAAGACCACCGGAACCATATTCCACAAGGCTAAAACAGTACAACGTCTCCGACCTCTCCTCGAACCTCAATACTTCAGGACAGTAATGCAAGCTATGACACTCACACATCTGGACTACTGCAACATAATCTACCATGGACTACCTGCCACACAGACCAACCCCCTCCGAACTGCCTTGAACACCACAGTGAGAATTATTCAGAATGCAAAGAAACGAGACCACATCACCCCAATTCTGAGAGACCTACACATACTTCCCCTCGAAGCAAGAATTAAATACAAAGCAATTCTACTCACTCACAAAACCATCCACCAAACACAGAACACCCAGCTCCACACCCTACTGCCCCGCCCAGCCCACAGCAAAACAACCAGACAGACCTCCAGCAACTCCCTCACCATCCCTCACAAAAGTACCAAATGCACACAACGAACCTGCAACAGAGCCTTTGAACTTTATGCTCCATCCCTCTGGAATTCTCTACCGAACCACCTCAGGAACAATAACGATCTCTTGTCATTCAAAAAGCAGCTAAAAACCATCCTATTCCAAGAACATCTCAACACAAAAGCACCCTCCCACAAATAACTACACCAACCCCGCTAAACCACCCTCAAGAACCTATGACCAAAAACTATGTTACCTTGTCCATGTCTATGTCTACCCTCTGTCGAAATCATCAATGTTGCCCTCCTGGTGATGGCCCTATCCCTATAACTGATTAACCCCCCCTCCCCTTTTTGTTACACCGCTTTGACCCGGTGAAAAGTGGGATATAAATACAGTTAAATAAATAAATAAATAAGTGTTGAGTCCCACCCTTATACCGTTCCTGTGCAAGTCTCCTGCAAGTCTTCCACCTGTCAGGTAGGAAACGACACAGCAGGTTCTGTCTCTGTCCATTAAAGTCTTTGTAGGTCCCTCTATGGCATTAGGAGTCGCTCCCTAAAGGCTTTAAGGCTCTCCACGGCTCACTCTTATACTTGTGCAAGTCTCCTGTGTGGCTTCCACCTGCCAGGAAGGGACAAACTTTGCGGGTTTTTGTCTCTGTCCATTAAAGGCTTTGTAAATCCCCCTAGGGCTTCAGGAGCCATTCCATAAAGGCTTTAAGGCTCTACACGGTGTCCATCTGGAGTTGCCATTTCTTGTGGGTCAGTCTTACCCTCGTGGGGAATTAGAGTGCAAAGCGAATTCCTCTTTTCACCACCTCGGAGCAATAGGGTGCCATGGCTCTTTAGCCGTCCGTTACTCTCATGGAATAATCATTGAAAAGCAGCACTTTGTGTCCTTTATATTCCAGGGTGCATTGTGCATGGTACCGCTCCATCAATTTGTGTTTTTTGGCAAAATTCAGGATACTCGCGATCGTGGGTCTTGGGCGTCTCTCATTCTCTCATTTTTGGCCCAGTCTGTGGACCCTTTCTGTCACTATATGCTCTCCAAATAACTCCAGGCCCAATTATTTTGGGAGCCACTGCTCCACCAGCTCCCACAGCTCCGGGTGTCCAATTATCCGGATATTATTTTGGTGGCCCCGGTTCTCCTGATCATCTATTTTATCAAGAAGTGACTGCCTGCCTCTTTCTAGTGCGTCGATTCAGACCTCCTTGCTCTCTGCTTGAGCCTCTTGTGCAGTGATCCACCCTTCAGTTTCCACTTTTCTTGTCAATTGTCCCTCCAATGTTCTTTTCAAGTCATCTGTGGAGGCTTTGAACCAGGTGAGCTTTTCATCCAAGAAAGTCATGATATTTTTAGTAAGCTCCCTCACTGCTTCCTCTGGCATGGCATACACAGGCGTTCTTTGTTCCCCTGCCATTTTGTCTTCTCCGTCCTTGCTCTTGTCTCTGCAGGTGGCTTTCATCTTTGCCATTCATGAATGGGATTAAAGGGTCCCTAGCTCTCCAATGATGTGGGCCAGGGCCGGCCCATCCATTGTGCGAGAATCTTGTTTTCACAGGGTCCCACGCTTCAGGAGGTCTCTGCGCGAACTTCATTCCCACCCAATGGACGGCTTCAGAGTTGTGCGAGACTGGAGCAATTGCAACTGAAAAATAAAATGCCCAAACAACAAAAGGTAGAAAAAGACTTTATTATTTTGAATTTATTAACTGGAATATGTCAGCTCTGGGAAATGTGCATTGCTAACGTCTTTGAGGCTCATACCATTGGAGACGTACAGCCCCTCTGTACGTCTTGTCTGTACAGAGGGGTTCACGATTCTGATCCCATGGGGCATGTCTAGCCCTATGGGATCAGAATTGCGAACAGGCCTGTCCCAAGCTAATTCAGTCAGGGCTCTACAATGGAGCTGTGGTGCCATGGCATCCAGTTGCCATGGCACCACAGCTCCATTGTAAAGCCACGATCCCCAGCATCAGCACAAAAAAATGCTTTCCCTGCAACCTGACCCCCAATCCGGTCTCCCAATGCCAGGGTCGGTCTACGGGGAGTTTCCTCCACCCCCTGCTGCCACTTTTGAGCCCTGGGCCGCCATCTCCTGAAAGATCGGGGAACTTATTCCACCTCAAAGGTAGAATAAGTTCCCCGTCTAAGTCTTCGGCCCTAGACATACAGAGCCAAGGACCGCCCGCCCTGCCTCCGCCCCTGCCCCCGATCCACCCCTTCCTTGCCCCCGTCTAACCTTCCCGTACAACCGGTGGGGAAGTTAGATGCCGACGGGAAGGGCACGAATGGCGGGGATGGACGTCCCATTAGGACATCCATCCCCGCTATTCATGACATAGAATAACCCCCTTTGCGTTTTTGTTTAGTACAAGAGGAAATTAATTTATAGTTTCATTTCTCCAGTATTGTTGTACATTCCAACTTTGGCCTTTGGGGTTCCCAGTTTAATTATTGTCTTTTTATTTCTAAATTGTGATCCCTTGTTCTTTGTTTGGTGATGGTCTATGTTCTGCATGTGTAACCGAGCTAACGTATTTTGTTTATGTAGTTTCTATTTGACAGTGCCACTTGTTCTCTTTCCCCAGTAGAAGATGTATTGGTGTTCTCTGAGATGTATTGGTTTAATATTTGCAGTGTTGCCTTTTTGATAGCTAGGTTTTGGTGCTTTGTGAGTCCTGATAGTGCTGTTATGATATGGCGGGTTTGCTATGGGTTCTAAATGCTATATCTCTTTAAGAACCAAAAAATGTGTAAAATCCTAACCCAAAAAACTACAAACTCGTCATACTAATCCCTACTACTTCCAGTCAAGCCACTATCAAACCACATATCGTCACAATTAGAACCTTGAAATTTTTGTCAGATCATTTACCTTGAGAGGAAATCCTTTCTCATGGTTAACCTTCCTTTTTTTCTTAATTCCAAGCAACATGCATTGTTCAAACCATAATAAAAACCGAAGAAACTTGCACACTGCAAGTCTTCAGTAGCACTTATCTGTTGGAGTTAAACCACCGATCTTCATCATATGGTAACGTAAGTTCAAAGTTACTAGAGCAGTAGCCAACCCAAACAGGAATCTGAGGCGGTAAATGTCCCCGTCTTCACTGGTTTGAGCAATGCATGCTTGGAATTAAGAGAAAAAGGAGGGTTTACTACAAGAGAGGATTTTCTCTCAAGGTAAATGATCCAACAACAATTTGAAGGTTATAATTGTGACAGTAAGTGGTTTGATAGTAGCTTTACTGGAAGTAGGTAGGGATTAGTACGATGAGTTTGTAGTTTTTTGGATGGGTTCTAAATGGGCAGTGTTTATAGTACTTTCTAATGTACCTAGTGGTTGGCACTGGAGTATAGTAATGTAGAAATCTGTTAGTCTTTCTTTATCCAGACACTCATTAAGTGGCATGTTTACTAAAGGTTAGTGCACATTAACATTATGCAAATATTTATGCAAGTGAGGCCCCGCAATGAGTCTTCGCACATGGCCCCACGCCCCCCTTGGGCCACCCCTGAAGTGGGCTCTCACTGGTGGGGTTGGTGGGAACAGCACTGAGGCTGAATTTTAAAAGAAGTCTGTGCGGGAGAAGAGCTTATCCCGATGGCATCCATTCAGTCAGCCGTCATCATGTGACCCCCTCATTGGGAAGTATGATATTAGCAAACCCAAGTGAATTGCCCGTATTTTCATGAAGATGGAATTCTTCCACCGGCTGAAAAGAACCATTTTTTTAGATGTATTTGGGAGAGTAATCCTCATTTGTTTTTTTATAGTGAGTCCCTTTCTACGGCCCACATCTACAGTGAGAATTACATTCATATTACAATAAAGTCACTGGCATGCCTGAAAGTCTTTTTTTTTGTAAATGTAATGAACTTGATGTCCTCTGTGTAGAGAGTTGTTTTATAACAGGGCATCTAGGCAGTGAAGATACATTGGTCCACTCGTCTTTATAAAATACTAGAGATCGCGCCTTAAGTTGAGAAGTGGACATTTATAGTAGCCCTGGAGCAGGTGTAAATGCCCCACCTAGATTTTTCAATAACGACCGTAAATTATAATTTTTTATTTATATCCGGAATTTGGTATACTGCTATTTGAGAAAGAATATGTGACAGCATTGTGATTTACAATATTTGCAAAAACGGACTGTTCCTGTTCTCCATGAAACATCGAACCTCCTGGTACATGTTAACCTGTTGTTTAGTTGCATACTGCTTTGAATACTAGAAAAGCAGTATAAAAAAAAGTTTAAATAAATAAATAAGCTAGACAATCCAGCATAACACAGATTTTGCCTTTTGCCTCTCTTAAGCTGATCCAGATTGTCATCCAAATAGCAGAGTGAGTATTTCCACTACTCGGATAATTTCAAGAATGTGTACCATATGGATAGGGTCAAGGTGGTCTAGAAGGATTTTCTACCTGCTCCAGACCACGATTACGGTGCAAACGAGTGCTTGTTTTATGGAAGCAACGCTTGCCGAGGGAATAGCAAAATGTGCTCTTCCCACTACAGTAGATGTTGCCGGGTCAAACCATTTTACTGCCCCACTGCTGCACATCTGCGGATCTGAAATGGCGGGCTAGAACACACATGTTTCAAAGCATGGACACCCATGTTATGAAATACCTGGGACGGCCTGTTTCTGCGGCCATGCATTTCGAAGAGGTCCACATTTCTAAAATGGCCTGCAAACATTCACGTACCTGGCCTTGCTATATGCATGGGACCATCTCCAGACCCAGTTGCAGGGACGTGAATCTTTTGGGGCAGAGATGGCAAGATTTCAGAAGGCACTTACACATGCCTCCGTTCAAGGCTGCCACTCCCCCTAGAAATTTGGACGTGGTGCCCTGCACATCCCAGTTTCCTCCTAGTTGTCCCTCTAAAATGCCGCTTCACGTGTATGTCGTATTCTACAACTGCTTTAAATAGGGCTAATATAAACAGTTTTTAGTACATCTTTTCTCTGTTAATACCTGCCAGTTACCCAGCAGGACAGGTTGCCAAATAGCACATGTAAGATGGGATCCACAATATCTTCCTGTGTTTTTCGTCGCTGCAGGATAAAGGTATTCATTCCCATGTTTTCACACTCCAGGTGTAAATTCAGTTCTTACTCCCGGTTAGTAAAGATGCAATTGCTTTACCCTGTCAGCAGGAGCAGTTTTTCTACTTTTGTTTAAAAAATTAGTTCTAATTATGCATCTTGCTTAAGTGCTTGGATGTTCACGTCATAAATGACAGCAACATCTTTTGAATGAAGATGTTCCAAAAGGCTTTTGCATGGTATGTTCATTGCTGGGCTCTGAATTAGCAAAGTGCATGCAATTATTGTCAACAGATTATTGTACATGCTGTACCTTGCTGAGAACATGGCACAAACTCCAATTTACCCCATTGCTATTGTGAGTAAAAAAAGGTTATATATTGAATTGCAGCTCAGGTCGTCCAAATAGTTGGATGTGAAACATTTTCTCCTTAAAAGGTCCATCCTTGATATGGGCAAGCCCCTATTCTATATGCTTTCAGGTGACATTAATACTGATAAGTTTCCTATATTGTCTTGGAGCGCCAGGTCTCAGACTGAAAGCGGAGTGAGAGAAGACCAGATAATTTAGTTCCCCCAAGAATGTAACTCACGTATCTCTCTATTTTCCTAACTGAAGCACAAATCTGATGTTACTGCAGGCTTTCAATGTCAAATAGAATCTACGTGTTCTGTACCAAACAGAGACATTAATGCTTAAGTATTAAGTTGGGAGCGGAAGAGCCGCCTATTGATTAGAGGTAGGATAAACCAGGGTTCAAATCCCACTCCATTGCCTCAAGTACAAACTTAGGGGTCAGTATTCAGATACCATAGTTGGTGTTTTTATTTTTAATCTGGATATTTTTTTAGTAGCGATGAAATTCAGTCTTTTTGCTGTCTTAACTATATCCAAATATTTATCCAGGTAGTGGACTGAATTCTGCTGTTATCTGGATAATTCTCCGCTCCACCCGCAGACCACTCCGGAATTAGCTGGATAGTGCCGAATCCAGGGCTACTAAACAGATAGTTCTGCTGCATATCGTTGGATAGTCCTGGCCAGCAGCACTTATCCAGAAAGCAGGGTCCGACTAGCCAGCTAAAGGCCTCTGAATATTTGCCCCTGAGAGCATAAACCCTCTGGAGTCAAGGAAATGGCTATTTTACCTTGACCTACTACTGACAAGACATGAGACAAATCCCAAGTAAAATAAAAGGATGTGAGGCAATAATGTGTAAACCTTAAATGCTGATTCTTATCAGGAGA
Organism: Ichthyophis bannanicus; assembly: GCA_033557465.1. Taxonomy (NCBI): domain Eukaryota; kingdom Metazoa; phylum Chordata; class Amphibia; order Gymnophiona; family Ichthyophiidae; genus Ichthyophis; species Ichthyophis bannanicus. The sequence goes on along the minus strand of CM066044.1, from coordinate 72,445,979 downwards.
CTGATTTGGAGGGAATTTTACATTATTTACGAGGAACACTAGTTAGTGGGAGACAGCAAAAGGTGTCAGAAACTGTTTAAGATAGTTTTCACTCTGGAAGTACAGATCAGATGGCAGGAAAGGGGACACAGGTACAATCTGAAAGCATTCGTTGCACTAATTTTATTGGGAACCATTGGATTTTGAGGTTTGCATGGTTGCTACTGTCACTAATTGCCAGCCCCCAAATACAGCACCCAGTTTCAGCAAGCAAGCAGAGTGATAAAGTTAGTAGCCCAGAATCTATAAAACCAATGTTACCTGTCACTAAGATCCTTTCTCTCTCTTTTTTGTAGGTTATAACCCTGGAAGGATGGGTTGACATCATGTATTATGTTATGGATGCACATTCTTTTTACAATTTTATATATTTTATATTACTTATAATAGTAAGTATGAACTGTACTGTTATGCATTTACCGTGGTTCATTTTTTAAAAATGTTAATATACAAAGTTAGGTGATGTCATCATAATAGGGAAGTGCGATTCTCGGGTAAATCAGATAGACTCAATGGGCCCTATCAGCTTTCATATTCTGTGTTTCTGTCTCTTCATTATTGCATTATTTTATTGTTTTTCTGTGAAGATAGCAGGTAGAAGTCACACATATAGGGGTATGTTTACTAAACGGTGCTAACGTCACAGCTGCGATGTTATCGCACGATATGTGACATTTATTTATTTATTTATAGCTTTTCTATACCGCGCTATTTGTTAGTGCGGTTTACATACAACAACTTGACTACAGGGTAGGGGAAGTTCTGCCCTTTACATTATTGCATGATAATGGCGCATTACCATGCTAGAATGTCACGTATCACGCGATAACGTCTGCTGCGCTGGTAAGGTGCGCCGAGGGTGGAGCAAGGCCCCCCAGAGGGTGGAGGAAGGCTCCCCAGGGGCGGAGAGAAGGGGTCAATGGGCAGAGAGTGGGCGTGGAGTGGCTCCTTGCACACTAACGCCGTGAAATGAAGCTCAAAAAATTAGCGCCAGTGAAAACCTGGCGCTAGGCACATTTGCAGGTCAGAGAAACCATTTCAGTCAGCAATGTACAGCAAAGGCAGAGAAACCCAAAAACGTGATAGTAGTTATACATGTGCAGGAGCCAAAAAAGCAAAGAAACAGATAAAATGACCAGAACTGCATTTGAAATCCCAATAACCAAGCTGGCCGAATAGTGATATTAATGAGAAACATAAAGCAACACTACTGTCAAAGCATAAAAAAGAAGATATCATGTCTGGAAGGGTCTATTCTCAGTCCCCCTACAAAGTGAATGATCCCACGTTGAAATACCGCTGATCAGGGTTTCTGTCATTCAGATTGGGCAGGTTTGTTATGGCGTGCAAATGTGCAGCAACAGCAGAGTGGGCACGTAGGACAGGGCAACTGTTCTGATGCTGGAAATGGGATACAGAGGGCTGCAGGCGGCACATGCTGTGGTCCAGCTGGGGCACATTGCAGACTAGGTAGATGCCTAGGTGGCACATAGGAATGCCGAAACTGTAAAGCAGCAAGACATTAACTGATGAGGGTCCAATATGAGCATGAGTGTGTGTCCCACAGTGTCACAGGGGAGATTACCCAGCAGGTACCCCCAAGGGCACATAACATTGGCAGGCGGTGCGGGGGGGGGGGGGAGAAGCGCGCATGTCCATGTAGGCACCCCTACCCGACAACCCACAACATAGGCAGCTGCCTACCAGCACACTGGATGGCCTGGGACTGTGCACCACCAGCGCCACAGGCATAATGGCATGGCAGCAAGGTGGTGGAGAGGTGCTGGTGGCGGAGGAGGCAGTGGCATCTGCCCACAGCAGACCATGGCCTAGCCCTGTTTAGGTGGGTGCCGTGCACTGCAACAGACAGGCTCTGCCTGACGAACAGTCATGGTATCCCTAGGGAATGAACTGTCCCTGTGGCAACAGTGTGGTGCAGTACACACAGCCAGTGTTTTCATGAGCAGAAGGTCACAAGTTCAAGTCCCAGCTGTGGCTCCTGCCAACCCTGTCCCCATATTTTACCCAGTACTAAACCGTGGTAATAAAGACAGAACCTTTATTACAGATAACATAAATATGCCTGAAATGCCTGTATTTTACCCTACAGAGCACAGACACCATAAACATGTGCAATACCTAGAGCAGAGTTTCCCAACTGCAGTCCTGAAGGGCCAAACACCATTCAGGTTTCATGCTGTCCCTAATAAATATGCCTGTGCTGCATTTGTATGCACCGCCCCCATCGTATGCAAATGTATCTCATGCATATTCATTAGGGACAGCATGAACACCCAAACAGTGTTTGGCCCACCAGGACCGGAGTTGGGAACCTCTGCCCTAGAGCAGTGGCCAACAGGGGCATAAACACCCGCACCCACAGGTCCACTATCCAAAGCCTCATGGACAGTGAGGCTGTTGGGCCCTGCGCGCAGCAGCATCTCCCAATACTAGCACTTGCATACCTTAGCAATGCCGCCCTAAACCTGGGGATACGGTACACATATATCAAAAGGTTGCTACGATAAATGGCAGATAGCAATTCCTAAGTTAATCACAATTTGCTGATAGAGCTGCATCATAACCTTTCTGATATCTGTGGAGTGTGTTTTCTGACAGTTTTGGTTTCTGACAGTGTTTACCACCCCGGGGAGTGACCCCAACAGTATTGTGTATCATAGCCATGCCTGCACTGTGGCCACGGCTGTTAAAGGCCTCTATATTTGCACAATGCTGGCATAGGTGTGGGAATGTGTGTCTGTCTATCCAGTGTGTTGCGGCTGCCTACACCTTACTCAGCCCACACTGCTTGCACTTTTGCCAGTGTTAGCCTGCCAGTGTGCATAATAAGGAGCAAGGTACTGTGGGTATGGCCCGGACAGGGTGGCCTGGGCAGGATGCATCTGCACAGGGTATAGGGCAATGGCTAGGACATTGTAGTGCCCGGCCATCACCTGCACGGGCAGGGTGGCCACAGCATGTCCTGCTGGGAGGTCACTCTCACCCTGACTGAGCAGTGACCACGGCATGGCTAGGTTCCCCCATAGTGCTATATAGTATTTCTCTCAAGTGATATTTATGGGTTCTCTTTTCTGGGGCCCAATCTCTGACTTATCTGCTTGGTGTGTGTGCTCACATCCCAGTTTTGAGTGCACACATCTCCTCCAGGAACATGCACTATGGACTAGCTAGCAGACTGTCTGCAGTTAGTATGTGTATGGCTGGAACACCTTGCAGGGTGCAGCGGCTGGAGACTCACTGTGCTTGCTGCTGGAGAATGTCAGATAGTGGTGGGGGGCAGCTGAGCATTTCCAGGCCTACTGTCTGTCTGCCATTGCCTTATGGATGCATACAGATCTGCATTGACTGCCCTGTAGGGTGCCTGTTCCCCAGCAGGACTGGGGTTGATGGTCCTCTGTACTGCTACCATTGCAGGGATGTAGAGTGTGGATCTGTTGATGGGAGACCCAGAGGGCGGGTTGGGTGGTGCTACATAATCCGCCTATGGGTCCAAACACCTCCCTTCACTTAAATCATGTGACCATGGCACCCACACAGGATATGCACTATTCTGGGTGCATCATAGCCGCACCCACACAGGATATGCACTATTCTGGGTGCATCATAGCCCACAAGGGCTAGACGTGACTGGGAAATACGGATGGACACAGGTGTATCCTAAGTGTGTCTGCAAGGACTACCTATCACACAATGGCACTGATGGCAACCTGCAGCATAGCCTATCTCAGCTAAGCCAGGTGCTGCAGACCAGGTGCTGGGCACCCCACCTCGCCCTCTGGGTGAGCACAGTACCCGCACAATGTGACGGTCTGTAGCCACTCTGTGCCAGTAACACACACGGTCAGTTCCCCCTACCAGGCTGAGGTGCTGTGGTGGTGCATACCCCATCTTGTGATCATCTGTAGACTGCTGATCTGAATGTGCAGTGCATCATGGGTACGGGTGGGTTAACCCTATCCTGGTAACCACAGCAGACAGTTTGTGTGGTGACCTGCAGTCCTTCTGTAGCCAGCCAGGGGTTTGTTAGTAGCTATAGAGATGTAGCCCACTGGTTACTTCACTTGACTGTGGAGGCAGAGGTCATGGGTTTGATCCCACAGTGGTGTTATTTGATAGGGCTGTCTGAGGCATTTCCTTTTTTAATTTAAATTAGTGCTGCCAGCAAAAACACCCTCACAGTGCTGTAACCTTAAGGTGCCTCATAAGGTGCCCTATAAAGCACCCTATAAGGCGCCTTATAAGGCGCCCTATAGGGAACATTATAAGGTGCCTTGGTGGACAGTGCACTTTATAATGTGCCCTCTGGAGTGCCTTATAGGGCGCCTTATGCGGCACCTTAGGTTACGGCACTGTGAGGGTGTGTTTGCTGGCAGCACTAATTTAAATTAAAAAAGAAAATGCCTCAGACAGCACTGATTTACAGTAAAGGGTAATGCTTCAGACAGCCTTACTCATTAAGCCCACTGGGGGATTGAACTCATGACCCCTGTTTCAGCAGTCATTGTATTAACCAGTGTGCTACACCTCTGTTGCTGTGTTTGCAGGTCAGCACGCCTAATTAAGGCTAACGCACGTTAACATGCCACAGCTCCCTCTATCATGCGAAGACGGACTTTATCGCGCGATAACCTGAAATGCTACCTTAAGACCGGAACGCCCACTACCTTATATGGCTTTTGTCACAGTAAGACTGCAACTAACGCCGGTAACATTAAGACCGTTTATTAAACATACCCCATAGCCTACATATGGTGCTAGTATGTTATCTTTGCTGGCCTGCTTTAAAACCAAAATACTGCTGAAAAGTCCTGCCAAGGAAAATTCCTTTTGCTTCACTTGGACAAGCTTTTAAATGCCATTGTGAGGGCTATTTGGGGACATGTTTGTTAAGACATGAAGGACACATCTCAAAGCCTGAAATGCATTGGTAAGGATAACCTTTTCAGCAAAGCTTCTTGAAAGAAAGTATGGGGGTGTATTCAGTGGTGGTGGCAGTGACTAGACTTGTTAAAAGCACCTAGCCGCTGCTGCTCGATTTAATAATCTTCTGCCAGTCTCGCTGTGCTCACATAACCCCTCTTCACAAGTCACTTCATTGGTTCCCTATCCGTTTCCACATTCAATTCAAACTTCTCCTACTGATCTATAAGTGCATCCAGTCTGCTGCTCTTCACTCCCTTTCCTCTCTTATCTCTCCCTACACCCCTCCTTGGAACTCCGCTCCTCTGGCAGATCCCTTCTATCTGTGCCCTTCTCTGCCACTGCCAACTCCAGACTTCATTCATTCCCTCTTGCTGCTCCATATGCTTGGAACAAACTACCTAAGTTAGTATGTCAGGCTCCTTCTCTAGCGCTGTTCAAATCCAGGCTAAAACTCCACCTCTTCAAGGCTGCGTTTGCATCCTGATCTCCTGATTCTTTTGCTTATCACCTAGCTGTATCTTGTGACTCCCCTTGAATTACCCTAGTCCCCAGCTGTTGTTGTGTGGTCTGTCTTAATTAGATTGAAAGCTCTGATGAGCAGGGGCTGCCTCTTATTTTAGTGCTGCGTAAGCCTTGCAGCGCTATACAAATGATAAATAGTTTAGAAGCTCAGATGACAAGACTTCAGCTTTCATACTTTGGACTCATCATACGACACAAGTGATCATTAGAGAAAGACATCATTGCTTGGCAAGGTTGAAGGTCAATGCAAAAGAGGAAGGCCAGCAATGAGATGGATCAATACAATAATATCAGCTATGGATGCCAGTCTATCAACAATGAGCCTCCTAACTGAAGACCAAATACAGTTTAGGACAGCTCTCCAGAGGGTCGTCATGAGTCAGTACCAACTTGATGGCCCGTAACAACAACAAGTAGTAGCATTAGTAATATTTAGCAGTGGAAAATATCAAGTTTCCTCTGCTGAATAGCCGAGCACACTGGATAGGGTAAAATTTATCCACTAACCAGATAGTAAAAAAACTGGGTAAAATTAGGATAGATGACCCAACTTTAATCGGTTTACGTATCTGGCTGGTGACTGAATATTGTCACAAACTAGATTGGGCCGTCACCGCCACAGATCCACCTACAAACTGCCCTGGTTTTAACTGGTCATTTTTTCAGTGGTCTGTGGGAATATTCAGCAGCACTAACTAGTCAGTGCTGCTGATTATTAGACTGACCGTGTTTTAATCAGTTAACGGGTCTGCTAACCGGCTAAAACACTTTGAATTTGCCCCTCTATTACTCATATTGACAAGGGTATTTCTTTTAAATCAGTGTTTCCCAACTTGTGGTCTGTGGACTCCCCAGAGAGTGTGAAACCATTACAGAGGGTTTGCAGGACACAGATAAGTGAAAAAGAAAGAAAGGCTGGTAGGGATAGGCTCAGGAGGAGAGAGAGAGATTGGAGGAAACTGACTAGGTGGAGGGAGGGATAAAGAGACAGACAGGTGGAGGCAGAAAGAGGAAGGACAATAAAGAGGGCTAGTGGGGATGAGCTTAGCACACATGGAAGGGGGTCTGGGAAGAATGGTGGTGATGAAGTGGGGGGTCCCTGAATCCTTTGGAGGTTAATAAGGGATCCACATTACCAAAAAGGTTGCGACCCTCTGATGTAAATGCAGGAGAGTTGATCACCATATTTCTGTTCCCATCATCCTCCTGCACGACCCACAATCATTTGTCTCTTCGATGTTTCTCACCTTGGGCCCTATGTACTAAAGTGCAAAGTAACTTTGCAAAACTGCACTTTATGCAAAGAAAACCTAGAAATGCACAAAGACATCCGTGTTCAGGCATTTTGTGCTAGTGTGTGCACAAACTGTGCTTTTATTTATCACTTACATTTATTAATTGGCTTATCAAAAGGCTCTGAACAGACTCTGCATCAGAAACTGATTGACTGACAGACGACAGAGGTGCTGATAAATGGAGCTCACTCGGATGAAAGGAAGGTGATTAGCGGGGTACCCCAGGGATCTGTCCTGGGACCAATACTGTTCAATGTAAATGTGAGTGATATTGCTGAACGACTGAATGGAAATGTTTTTGAAGATGTCACGAAAATTTGCAACAGAGTGGACTCCACTTAGGGAGTGGATAACATGAGGAAAGATCTGCAAAAGCTGGAAGAATGGTCTAATGCTTGGCAGTTAAGATTTAATGTGAAGAAGTGCAGTGTCATGCACTTGGGAAGCAGAAATCCAAGGGAAATGTACACGATAGGGGGTGAGAGGTTGGTGTGTGCAGACCAGGAGAAGGACCTCAAACTGCTCGGGATTATTGTTTCCAGAGATCTCAAGGTGGTGAAATAGTGTGACAAGGCGGTGGCCAAAGCCAGGAGGATGTTGGGTTGCATACAAAAAGGAATTACCAGCAGAAAGGCAGAGATACTAATGCCACTGTACAAGTCACTGGTGAGGCCTCACTTGAAATATTGTGTTCAGTTTTGGAGACCAAATCTTGCAAAGGATATAAAAAGGCTGGAAGCAGTTCAGAGGAAGGCGACCAAAATGATTTGGAGCCTGCGTCAGAAGATTTATGAGAAGAGACTTGGACCTAAATATGTACACTCTGGAGGAGAGGAGGGACAGGGGGGATATGACGACCAAAATGATTTGGAGCCTGCATCAGAAGACGTATGAAAAGAAACGCCAAGAAGACATATGAAAAGAGACTAAATATGTACACTCTAAAGGAGAGGAGGGGTAAGGAAGATATGATACAGACCTTTAAATACTTAAAGAGAATTAATGAACAAACAAACCTTTCTCAAAGACGGGAAAGCTCTAAAACTAGAGGGCATAACATGAAGCGGCAAGGGGGTAAACTGAAAGGCAATGTCAGAAAATATTTTTTCACTGAAAGGGTGGTGGATGCTTGGAATGCCCTCCCGATGGACATGGTGGGGGCAAACACGGTGACGGAATTCAAAATGGCATGGGACAGACACAGTGGATCCCTTTATAGCAATAGGATAAAATCAAAATAAGCATAACTATCTCTTATATTTCAAAAAATAGAGATGACCTACACGAAGAGGTGGGTACATCCCTAAACAAAGCTTGGGGAGGGGTGACCTTCACAGATCGGCAGGTGCACCTACTCTTGCTGCCTTGCTGGGCAGACCAGGTGGACCATGCTGGTCTTTATCTGCCATCATATACTATGTTACTATGTAAGTTGTGACTGTGTGTATGAGAGATGGGGTTCACGAGGTGAGTGTGGAGATGACCAATGCTTCTCCAGGCAGGTGCAGCTCTACGGTTCTGGCACCTTGCTGGGCAGACTGGATGGACCATGTTGGTCTTTATCTGCTGTCACTTACAATGTTACTATGACAGCTATCTGTGTGAGAGATTGGGGAATGGGATTTGTGTGTGTGTGTGTGTGTGTGTGTGTGTGTGTGTGTGTGTGTGTGTGTGTTTGAGGTGGGGGATATGTAGGGGTGAGTGTGAGTGATAGGTGGATGGTGGAGGGTGAGAATAGCTGGAGAGAAGGTGTGTGGGGAGAGGGGTAGACATAAGTAGGAAGGTGTGTGTGTGTGTGTCTATATATATGTGAGGGCTGTTGATAGGTGGGGAGTTGATTTGTGTGTGTGAGGGATAGCTGTGTGGGGTGGGGAGGGATTGCCCTGTGTCCTCCATACTCCCCACCCCCTCGTCCCTCCCCCGGGAGGTTGCAGGCAGTTAGCAACAACTCCTTGTCTCTTGCAGTGGTTCGTTCTTTCTCCTTGTGCCGGTGGAGGTACAGCAGCTCTTTTTTATTGGCTGGCGGGACTGGGTGCAGGGCTGTGTTCCTTCAGCGCCTCCTCCCATTTGTCCTCACACATAGGTTTGTCTGCGTTTGCACTGCTTGTCTGAGTAGTGAGCAGTATGGGTAAAGCACGTGTGTATGTGTGTGGGTGAATCCAGGGCTGGAGCTACCATTAGGCAAACAGGTGGTCACCTAGAGCACCTGCCCTTTGGGGTCACCTATTGCCGCCACTGCTGCCCCTTTCCGGGGCCAGCGAGGCAGCAATGGCAAAGGAGCCGCAGCTCAGTATTTACCAAAGGCTCTCGCACTGTGCCGCGGTTCCTGCCTGCTATCTTTGGGCAGAAGTCTGCATTGTAGAGGGAGTAGAAATGCCCAAAGATAGCAGGCAGGAGCCATGGCACAGTGCGAGAGCCTTTGCTAAGCTCTGCATCACAGTTACTTTGCCATTGCCGCCTCACTGGCCCCAGGGAGGGGGCAGCAGCGGTGACAATGGGACAGCTCGGGTAGAAGCATGTTCGGTATGTGTGTGTTTGGGCATGCAATAATCCCATCCTTCTACACAAGCTGCCTGCCCCTCTCACCCTCCCACAATATCCCCCTCCCTACCCTTCGCCACTCTACTACTGCTACTAGTAATCATTTATATAGCACTACAAGGCATACACAGCACTGTACAGACACATGTAACAGACGCTTCCTCCCTTCCTCTGTTCTCCTACCAGTCAAAACTGTTTACATAGAACAAATAGACTGGAACAATTGAACATGTGGTGATACAGAAAACGTATTAAAGTGGAACAGCAAGTAACAGGGGAAGGGGGGATGCAGTAATGTTATAGCTTTAGAACTTAAATTACAATAAGCTTATGAGACAGTAGGGGGCTTTTGGTACTGAGAGTTTATGTTATACTCATGTTTATACCAATGGGCTTGTGATGCTGTGAAACAGAGGTTGCTGTATTAATGATAGGCTAGATGTCAGTTGGGTGATAAAGGGGGGAGGGGAATGGGGAAGATATGTGTGAATGGAGGGAGTTCTTTCTGGGAGTCAGATGCAAGGGATGATCCATAGTGGTGTTCCAGGTGTGTCTTGAGATGCTTTTTGAAGACACTGTGAAATTGAATGTTCCGTAATGTAGGGGGTAGGTAGTTCCAAAGGATGGGAGCATAGAATTCAAAGGCTCTCTAACATGAGCGCTGTGAGCTCTTTCGTACCTGAGGTGGGGGTAGAAGAAGGTTAAGCGTGCTCTGTCTGCATAGTCTGTTAGGGTTTGAGCAGATGATGGAGATGCTCAGATGAGGAGTTGATGAGTGCTTTGTGGATGGTAGTGAGGACCTTGTACTTGATCCTTGATGCAATGGGGAGCCAGTGGAGGGATTTCAAAATGGGAATGATATGGGTATGTCTAGAGACTCTGGCTATGGTGCGTGCTACTGTGTTTTGGGCAAGCTGTACAGGGGCAATGGTGGCCCTGGGAAGTTCTTGAAGGATGGAGTTGCAGTAGTCAAGCAAGGGTGTAATGAAGGCCTGACAGACTGTGCAAAAACTCTCAGGTGAGAGGAGGGGGCATAAGTTACAGAGAGTTCAGAGTCTGAAATAGATGTTCTTGATGGTGTTCCTTATTTGTGGTTGGAAATTGAGTTGATGATCCAGGATGACATTGAGGTTCTTGACCTGAGACTTGACTTGTATTTCGTGTCTTCAATTTTGATGATAGGAGGCGGTGTGAAGTCAGGGTCTTTGGTCACATGAAGGATCTCAGTCTTACTAAAGTTAACTGCTAGATTATGGAGCTGTAGCCAGGAGACAATTTCTTTGAAGCAGTCTGTTAGGTTGGAGTAATCAGGAGCAGTGATTTGAAATGGAGTGAATATCATTATGTCATCTGCATAAAGTTGGTTCCAATGTTAAACCTCTGTATAGTGTAGCAAACGGGCCTAATGTACTGTAGATATTAAAGAGTAAGGAGGAGAGCGTGTAGCCCTGTGGAACTCCTTGGGGAAGGGTGTAAGGTGTTGATGAGTGATGTCCAATTCTTATCAGTTGAGTGCGTTGGGAGAGGAAGGAGTGGACCATTTGAGAGGTTTATCTTGAACCCCAGTATTGTTAAGCTGGTCAAGCAAGATCTGATGGGATACAGTATCAAATGCTGCTGAGATGTCTAGGAAGAGCAACACGTAACCAGAGGAAGCTTTTGTAGTTCCAGAGATGAGTGTAGATATAAGAGAGGTGAGCAATGTTTCAGGACTATGGAAGGGGCGGAATCCATGCTGATTGTGATCTAGAGGCACATATCTGTTGATGTGTTCCTGTAGATGAAGTTGAACTGCTTTTTCGATGATTTTTATTTTATTTATTTATTTTATTGTTCTTATATACCGCACTCTTAAAAATCAGCGCGGTTTACATAAAACGAATATTGTGCCGGTCGACACTTACAATGAAACAGGGGAATGAAACTTGGACTGAACAGGGGAGCTACATACAATATTAAGAGAAATAACTACAATATGTATCTACAGTATGTACATTCTTAGGCAGGTTTTGAGTTGGTTGCTGTTGTCTACATAATAGAAGGTGTTGGGTTGGTGTATTGAGAGTAGTGTAGGAGAAATAGGTGATGTTTTAACGCCTTTCTGAATTGTGTCAGGTTCGTTATGGCTCTGATGGATGCTGGGAGAGCATTCCAGCAGCTGGGTGCATATAGTTTGAAGGCTCTCTTTTTTGTTGATTTATTGCATTTCGTTATCTCTTTGGGGATCTGTAGGGTATTGGCAGTGCAGGATCTCCTATCCCTGTTTGCTGAAATGGGGTGAACAAGGTCCATTAAGGCTATAGGGGCTAATTTGTTGATTACCTTGAATGTTATGATGTTTACTTTATAGGCTAACCTACAGTATATTGGGAGCCAATGTAGGCTCTTGAGGACAGGGGGTAATGTGATCCCTCTAGAAGCTCCACTTAGGACACGGGCGGCCGCATTCATGGCTAGCTGTAGGGGGTTTAATGTGCTCTTGGGTAGGCCATGTAAGATCACGTTGGCATAGTCGAGGTGAGGCAGAATCAGGGCCTGGAACACTGATCTGAAGTCCTCGGGTTGCAACAATGGTCGAAGGTGTCATAGAGTTCGTATCTTGTGGTATATTTGTTTGATGGTATTGTTGATGTGTGCTTTGAAATTGAGCTGTTGGTCCAAGGTAACGCCTAGGTAACGGATGCTGGGTCTACTTGAGAGTTCTGCATCTTGGCAAAGAATGGAATACTGGCTATGAGCCTCTATGAGGTGGGTGAGCTAGGGTCCAGGTTGGGTTTCTTCAGGAGAGGTCTTATGGAGGCTTGTTTGAGAGGGTGGGAGGTAGGCTTGTGTGAGGAAGGTTTGAAGGATAATGGAGATGAATGGTAGCAGCTGTGTCTTTGTTGATTTGATCCAGGATAGCGGGCAGGGGTCTAGTGGAGAGGTGCTGGCATTGATGTGTGAGATGATATCCAGGAGTTCATCTGGAGGGACATCTCTGAATATGGTCCATGGTAGGATAGTAGAGGTTGCACTGGAAGGTATTGATATGATCAGGGTGGTGGCACCATGCTGCTTGTGTTTTGATATGAGGAAGTCGGCCATCACTTGGGGGTCGAGGTTATGGTTCTGATGTGGTTGGGATGGATCTCACATGAGGGTTCTAACAAGACTGAACAGTTCCCTTGGTTTGTTAAGGGCATGGAGGAGGATGTCATGGTGTTCACATTTGGCATTGAAGGTATTGATGCAATAAACTGTGTGTAGGTCAAGGTAGATGGACTGAAGCTGTGGGTCTTTGGACTTTCTCCATCTACATTCAAATCTTCAGAGGGCCGCTTCTGCTCTCTAAGGCGTGTAGAGTACCAGGGTGCATGAGGTCAACATGTTTTGGGAGGGGCATGTGATGGAGCCTTGGAGGTATTGGTGATGATAGAATTCCAGGTATCTACTAGGAAGTTGAGGTCTGAATGATGTTGTGTGCCTTCTTAGGCAGGGATGGTCTTTTGGAGGTTCATTGAAGGCAAGAAGTCACCTTGCAGTAGGAAGATTAGCATGAGGAGGGTAGTTGAGATGGAAGTGTGATAGAGCAAAGGTTATTAAGTGGCGATCTTACCATGGGACTGAGGTGGAGGTGGGAGAAATGAGGTGAGATGAGGAGAGTAGGTCAGCAAGGAGGACGAGCAGATCAAGGGCCCCTCCTTTCGAGTGCGTTGAGGTATTGATGATATGCGTAAAATGTAGGTCACTCATGGCTTAGAGGAAAGAGCTTCTTCCCCCTTTTCTAACCCTCTGGCACACTTTCCTAACCCTCTGGCACACTTGTTTCACTGGTGGGAGGTGGGTGGTGGGGACTCCCACCAGCTTTTTAGTTTGCCCTGCTGTTGCTGATCTTCCCTTTGTTTCACCAGAGGGAGGTGGCGACTCATGCTGGTTCTTTAATTAGCCATGGTTCTTTTCCTTCTGCATCTCTTCCTGCCTGTCCTGACAACAAAACAGACACAGGGCTGGACTGGCACTTATAGGTGCTATCATATTAACGGAATGCACCTAAAATGTGAAAAGAAGCACATGAAAAAGGCTTCACAGGCCCGTATTTGTAGAAAAAATAACTACAGCTCAAGAAAAAAAATTGTCCTTTCATGTGGCTTCAGTACCAGAAAATCCAAGGGCTCACTGGCCCAAATTGCAGTTCCCTCCAGATCCACTTCCCCTGGGGGGGAAGGGGGGAGAAGCTCCACTCACTGGAGTCCCAGTCAACCCATAGTCCCCCTTCCCAATCCCGTAATGAGGTTTAAACATTTTTAATCCCTTAACCATGCAGAGAGTTGGGTGATTTGGGTTGGCCCCCATCCCCCTCTTCCCCCATTCCCCCATCTCAGCACCCTGACTTACATCAAAGGTTCCAGGGTGGACTGGAGCAGGAATAATCCTCACTCATGCCCACTCCATAGGTTGCCAACTTCAAAATGATGCCACTAAACCCTAGTGGTAGTCTCATGGTAGTAGCTAGGATCAGGTTGTCAAATAAGGCCACACACCCTTAGTTGGCAATCTGATCCCCAGTGATAGTACTGTTAGACTACCACTAGGGATTCTTTTGAAGCTGGCAGCCTGTGAGGTAGGACTGAGTGGGGTTTGCTCCTGCCCTATCACCTCCCAGATCCTTTGAAATGAGTCAAGGTGCCAAGGGGACAGAGGAACAGGCAGGATAGGGATGAGCTGACCTGACCCTCTCCTCGCCATGGTTAAGGGGATGGGCTTTGGGGTGGGGGTATTTAAAAATGTTTTGGCCCGTGTAAGGGCTCAAGAGGGGGGCATCGGGTCCATTGGAGGAGGTGTCCAGGGAGTCTCCAATTTGGGCCAGTGGATCCTTTAATTTTCTGTTGCCATAACAGCACAAAAGGGCCGTTTGTTGTTGTTTTTTTTTAGTTTACAAATTCATTAACACTTCAGACATTAAAACAAATTAAGCTGGCAACAGTAATACCATTAGCACTCAGACGTCTAAGGTAGTGTGCATATTCACTTGCAAGAGAGTCATTTTTTTTCATATTTCCAAGTGTTGCTACAATTAAGAATACACAAAGTTCTTGGATGTGGCAACATGTGAGAAATTCCTTGCAAGGTGTAACTTAGGATGCCAAAAGTTCATTTGCATCTCTGAGCTAAATTTTGCTAAAATTGATACTGACCTGTGAACTCTTTCATGGGCCGGTAAAGAGTGTCCCTCATCTTTTTCTTTCTGTTCATGTGTTTCTCTAAGGATCCTAAAAGTCATTAACAAAATACGAGTAAGGTTACAAATGTCTACTACAACATTTTTTGTGCTAGTCCTTACTATCCCCTGAATGACAGTTCTCTACTCTGTGGGGTCCCTGAGACATCAACAGGAACCTCTTTCCTCTGATTACCAGAACTGACTTCATGCAGGACTCATTTCTGCTCTTCTTCCAAATTATAGACCCCAAAATCAATCCCAAGCACTAATCAGCATGTAGCCTTTTGTACCTGAAAGCTAATCTTCTAGCATTTGACAAGCGTGAACCCAAACTGCCTGTGAGTTACTGTAAAACTGATAAAGAGACAGCATCACTGCAAACAATAGCCTGGTGATTTCCCCTCTGAGAAGACATAGTGCGAGAATACAAATTAAACTCATAAATCCCCTACATAGTTGGGGCAACCACTTGTGAAGTCAACCAGCTCACAGGTCCCATCTGTTTCCAGACCTCTGTTGCTGCTGATACATCCGATCTTTGCGTGGGGAAATACTGTATTAGCCCTTTCTGTTTTCTGTAGTTTACTGGGCCAGAATGTCTACGCTGAGACCTTAGTCTCAGGTAATGTGAACATGCCGGGTTAGATTGTATAAGTAAAGAAAAAGAAAGTCGTTTATTCCATACTCTTAACTTCACGTAGCAATGCTGAAAAGCCCCCTAGGACTAGAGAAAATGCCTTTCTAGGTTCTTCAAACGTCAGCCCCATTTTCACACCCTGAATTCTCTGCTCCTAATGCATGTTCGTAGCAGCGTGGGCCCTGGTGCGTGTCTCTAGGGTGATTTTAAATATTCTGTGCTGACAACACTTATTATTATGCTTTATTGTAAAACAGAAGAAAGCAGAGGTGCCCAGAGATCATGGCATCACGACTTGGCAATAAACTTTCTGCTAATTAAATGCAATGATGGTGCTTCTCTGACTGGTAGGGATTATATTTTAATGCACACAGTGCCTTCTTTTTTCTGGCAGATCTGACGGGATGCATTATCATCAGAGCAATGAAATGAAAAAGTAATATAGTCCTTGCATAGCATACAATAGAATGGTGTCCCTTTGTCTAGTTGCCTATGAACAAATCTCCTCTCAAATAATGTAACGTGTAATCAAACTCTGGAATTTGTTACCGGAGGATGTAGTAAAGGCTGTTAGTGTAGCTGGGTTTAAAAAAGGTTTGGACAAGTTCCTGGAGGAAAGGTCCATAAGCCCATTATTAAGAAGGGACCCAGGATATCAATGCTTGAACCAATACAAGCATTGTGGAACCTGTGTCCCTTGGGGAAACTGCTAGGTACATATGACCTAGATTGGCCACTGTTGGAAACAGAATACTGGGCTTGATGGACCTTGGTCTGACCCAGAATGGCATATCTTATGTTCTTATGTAAATAATAGCTTGGGGATAATATAAATGGACCTGGACATATCTCTAGCAAACAGAAAAGAGGCTGGGTCTCGGCAAGTCTCATGTCAGGTGCCCACACCACTGCTCTTTCTCTTATTCAGTGACTGATTACGATGTTGGTGGTGATTCTGACAGATCCTGTTTTTTCTAGCATCCAGAGCGGGAGATCTGAATTGTAACTCTGGATCTGGATCCTCAGATCAGCTGAGCAAGAGAATTCTACTGCGGTAGCTCCACAGAGTTAGAGCAGGAGAAGCCAATCTTTCTTGATGGCATCTGTTGGTTCTGCAACAAGTTCTGTTTGGAAGTATGACATGGTAAACGCAGCAGATAAAGACCAAAATGCTCCATCCTGTCTGGCCAGTGCAGTCATCGTCTCTTGGTATACATGCATGCAAAATGTTGAAATGCTACCCAACATCAACTAAGAAACAAAGTATTAGGACGGCAGATAAAGACCATACGGCCTAGCCAGTCTGCCCTTCTATACCAACTACTGACTTTACGGTCCTTTTTTTCCTTTAAAGATCTTCTGTGTTTGCCCTGTGCTTTCTTGAATTCAGATACAGTCCTCATCTCTTACTACCGCCACTGGGAGACTATTCCATACATCTATCATCTTTTCTGTAAAGAAATATTCCTGCATATTACTCCCGAGTCTTCCCCCTTTCACCTTCATCCTATGCCCCGTCGTTGCAGAGCTTGCTTTCAATTGAAAGACGCTCTCCTCCTGTGCATTTAAGCCTTATGACATTTGCTCATGTCCATATTTTCCACCAGATCTCTCAACCCTCTTCTTGTATCTGTCCCAAGCATGATGAAAATCCATGCTTTTCTGGAGTCCTGACACAATTGCATCATTATCACTGCTTTGTAGGGTTGTAACTGCCACTCTGTACAAGTGACCTCCATTGTGCTTTATTTACAACCACTTGTCACTGTCTTTGTCCCACTTTCTTGGATTCTCCTAATGATGTGTCCAGCTGCCCAGAAAAGGTTACTGCTACATAGTGCTTAGCTTGTACACAGCAAAAGTTAATGCATCAACCTGAGACAAATATAGTATATGATGACGCCATGAAGACAGTAGGCTGGGGGCAGTTTGAGGATAATAAAAAGCCTTACCGGGCATTTAGATGAAATGACTAATCCTTTCTTGAAGCAGGAGCTCATCTCAGGACCTAAAGAATATATTTGGTTTTGCCTAAGGAAATCAGTCCTGCATTGAATGCAACTGGAACTGACCTAATAAAAAAAATTATAAAAAATCTGGGAGACTGAGTTGTTCTTTGGTTCTGTCATCAATTGAAATCTGAAAGCACAAGGGATATAGAGGAAAAAAATCCATGCACCTCTCCGTATGGGGAGTTGATGGAGGAGCATGGTTAATCATTAAGGAACATATGTTCTTAGCACTTAATGACGTTATAAACATGAGGGTATTTATGTCCTCTGCCTATTTTTTGAATTACATTCACCAATCCAGCCTGTTCCTCTCATGAATTCACTGATTGATTAGGAATGATAGTAAGGAATAATTCAAAAAATCAAAAGAACATAACAAATGCTAATGTTATTTTTCATTTTTGTCTTTGTTGTATTTCCAATAAATTTTGTTTTCTTGGTTCCTAGGTCGGGTCTTTCTTCATGATTAACTTGTGCCTGGTTGTGATAGCAACACAGTTTTCTGAAACAAAGCAGCGGGAGAATCAGCTGATGCAGGAGCAGCGGGCCCGCTACCTCTCCAATGACAGCACAATCGCCAGCTTCTCGGAGCCAGGCAGCTGCTATGAAGAGCTCCTTAAGTACATCTGCCATATCTGCAGGAAGTTTAAACGGCGGGTTTTCCGAATCTACAGCAATTGGCAGAACAAGCGCAGGAAAAAGGTCAACCCTAATAGTGTCATGAACGGGCAGGGCCGTAGCCACAGGAGTAAGCGGCGGATCACATCAATCCATCATCTGATCCACCATCACCACCACCATCATCACCACCACTATCACATCAGTAATGGGAGTCCCAGAGGACCCAGGTCAAGTCCTGAGATCTGTGACCTGGAAATGAAGATCATGAAACCTAGAGATCAATTGGCACTTCCGCCTCCATCCCCCAACCTTCAAAGCCCTCCTCCGAGCAGCGAGTCCATCCATAGCATTTACCATACAGACTGTCATGTTGAAGGACCCCAAATGAAATACAAGTCTTCCAATCCATCAGCAAATGTAAAACTCTCTGCTGGACTCAGAAACCATAGCAACATGAACTATCCAACTATATTACCTTCCCCAACCAGCAAAACCATCTCTGCTGCACTCCCCAAAATTAAGAAAAGCAGTAGCGGTTCAATTTCTATGGTCAACAGTCCAGTGAGTTTGAACGCTGACCCCTATGGGAAGCTCCATCATTTGGTAGGAGAACATGGTATGGGAAACTTACATTACATTCTTTATAGAATCACAGAAAATCTCAGAGAAGTGGTTTGCAAGGGTAGTAGCACACAAAAAGTTCATTTACGATTTATTTACATATCATCAGTTGCACTCTAACTGGCTCAATGCAGAAAGCTGGCTTTGAAGTTGCACACAATTAACTCTGTACGCCTCTATGCAGCGCACCAATAGTGCACCACTATGGTTTATGGTTTAGGCATTTGATATACTGTCCTTTACTTACACACCTGAGCGCTTTACATGTATACTAACAGGTACTTTTTATTCCCTTGTTCCCGAAGGGCTCACAATCTAAGTGTACCTGAGGCAATGGAGGATTAAGTGGCTTGCCCAAGGCCACAAGGAGCAGCCATGGGACTAGAGACCCCAGTCCCTTCAGCCTGAGGTTACTTGTCCCCATGCGGGAATTGAACCCCTGGCCCTCCAGCCCTCCGGCCTGAGGTAACCTGTCCCAGCCACTGAGCCACTCCTCCCTCCTCCATCACTAGTATGCCGTAAGGGGCACATGTGCAAATTAGCCACACATTAAACCGTGGCACAAATGGTAGCTTTACACTGGGAGAGCAAGCCAAGCACATGCGCACAGAAGTCAGTGCAAGTTTGGCATGCTCCCCAGAGAAACAGGGGCACCACGTGGCTAATTTGCACCTGCTCCCCGACAGTATTGTGAAGGCATCAGGGGCTTTCCTTGATGCCTGGATCATCTGAAATGAAGTGTTAAACTTCCCCTCAGATGATCCAGGCATCAGCGAAAACCCACAATGCCATCAAAATACTGTCCGGTGGCCAGTGCCCCCAACACTGACCCTCCAACAGAAACCAAATCCCTGGTGGCCCAGGGGCCCAGAACCACCCACCCCATTCACGGTACCTTCACAGTGGAGCGGGAGAGCTGCCCATGCGCTTCCATACCGCCATCTTGGAAAATAGTGGCGCCTGGCCCGGTGCAGTGCATCCTGGGATGCACCAGCCTTATATGGCAGTCTGACCCCATGTGGTGCATCCCAAGATGCACCGTGCGGGGCCAGGCATTGCCATTTTTTAAGATGGTGGTGCAGGAGCAGAAGTGCATGGGCAATGCTCCATTGTAAAGGTACCAGGAGGGGGGCCAGGGGTTCATAGCCACTGGGCCACTAGAGTTATTTTTAATTGAGTAGGTGGGGGATCGAGACTACCAGGGTTATTTTGGATTGGGTAGGTGGATGGGGTGATTGGGGCCACGAGGGTTATTTTTAATTGGGTAAATGGGTGGTGGTGTCACCCATGTTTAGGCTTCTAAATGTAGGAGTTTAATGAAAT
Organism: Ichthyophis bannanicus; assembly: GCA_033557465.1. Taxonomy (NCBI): domain Eukaryota; kingdom Metazoa; phylum Chordata; class Amphibia; order Gymnophiona; family Ichthyophiidae; genus Ichthyophis; species Ichthyophis bannanicus. The sequence goes on along the minus strand of CM066044.1, from coordinate 72,426,224 downwards.
TTTGAGCTTAAATATAGGTACTCAGCTCTGGTAATTTTTCAAAGAGGCCAATTTAGGATCCTAACTCAAAGTTGAAAGCAGAAACCCTTTGAAAACTGACTCCATACTATTTGGTTTCAACCTAATACTTACAGATAGTGTAGCATGTTCCATCCAGACTGGTCCTGGCCAGCCAACTCGCTGGGAGCAGGACCCCCTCCATGTTGATAGTAACGTTATCTTCAACCTTTAGTGCAATTTTCAAACTTCCCACATTGAGATTAAGAGTCTGATTCCGAGATGGGCACATCTGGGCCATCTGGATGTCCCCGTACAGGATGTGACCATCAAACCCAAGTCTTTATCGAAGTAAAAAAACATTCCCGTGGCATGCAGAATCAGGCCTGGGGACAGCACAGTGTGCCCCTGCCTGCCTGCTTGCTGTGAGGACATCCTCCTCGCAGGTTCCCCTGGCTGCCATGGCTCAGCCCCCTCTCTTCCCCACCGCCTGACCCACAGCTGGCCAGCCGGGGTCTGGATCAGGTGGTGGGGACCCCCTAACCCTTGCTCCCGGCCCCATGGGGGGGATCCCCAGGCCTGATTGCTTTCAAGGTGGAATAAGCAGCATGTCCCCATGGACCCCACAGGACGTACAGGACTGTGACCTGAATCAGCCCTGTATGTCCTGCCGGGCTGGCCTGCCCCCATTCTGCCCTGACCCCGCCCCTCCTACCCCCTGCCGGCTCTTTCCGTCCTACTGCTCAGGACGTGCAGGGAGAGCAGGAGGTGGAATAGGGTCCAGACGTTTGGCGGGGCTGCACGTCCCAGTGCCCCGCAACCCGCATTTCTGAATCGGGCCCTAAGTCTGTGGGAGCTTTTTGCCCAGAGACGTTGGGCAGTTCTTATTGGGAAAATAGACAAGGCCTTGCTTTTGAACATGGGTACTTTGTACCTGTGGACATTTGCGCCTGTTTTCTGTGCGAGTACATTTGCATGGAAAATAAAGTGCATAGATTTGAAAATGAATCTTTCCTCCTAAATACCCCCAGGAACACCCCCTTATAATACAAAACTGCACATGCAAAGGTTTAACTGTGTTTCTCGGTGACCAACTTAACACAGGTAAATGTGCTTTAACCTGCATAAATGGCTTTGAAAATTATGCTTTAACAGTCCAGAAATTGAAGTTATTTGAGCACAGTGGCAGCCCACTGCAGGCCTCAAAACTGCGAACATTATCTGTGCATTTTCTCAGTTGAATAGTCCTGATTGCCTGAATCACTCTCACAACTGAGTAAAGTAGATGATAAAAGGACTTCTTATGAGTGTCTTTCTGTCTAAAACAAGCAGGTAATTTGGGAATTTGGAATCTGGCAGAAATTTTCACCAGGACCATTAGAGGTTAAACACTAATCAATCAGTTTTCACTGGAACCCACCAAAATATATTAATTTCTTCCTTCTAATTATGAAGTTTCTCTTTCTTACCGGTTGCATACAAAAAAATCCCCTTTGTGTTCAACATTGTTTCTTAAGAACAATTTCATAAATGCAAGCAAATTGGTATCTGTGGGTGCTGGAATCATTCTCCCGAGGTGACCTCATGAAAAAGATTCCAGATTGTCCCATCTCTGCCAAAGCACTAAAGTCAGGTTAAATCCGACCTGCTCACTATTTATCTAAAGCATGGTCATCCTGATTCATCAAGGACCTTTCCCAAAGGCACAGAGTGGCCTGTATAATGGAGCCCCGACCATTTAACATAGATCCTCCTGAAAATAACTGAGGTCATATAACTTTAACCATATGTGATATGTGTTTAAAGTTATTTACGTGTTTTCAGTGGGCTAAACCATGTCAAGTCACATCTACCTTTAAGCAGCTTTTTTATCCTTTTGTAGTTCTATCTGCTCTTTTCCTCTTGGCAATTATACATTTTGGGGTTCAGTCCAGAACACAAATAAGGGGTTTGTACTTACGGTGGGGACGTTTGTGCCGAAAATCTCCCAGACCATATTTTGACACACTGATGACATGCACGTCCATGGTGCTAGCATGGGGATCTCAGAACATAGGCAGGAGAGGGTGGAACGGGAACGTGGTCAGCCACGGAGACATAGAAAGTGTATTCAGGAGAGGCCCGTGTACATATTAAGTGTTTCCTGGAAAGGTCCACGTTAGTCCTGCTGTAACATGGTATAAGGCCAGGACTTAGAAAATATTCTACTCTTCTTTGCAATGCGGCCCATATAGAAGAATGGTTGTGACAAGTATGTTTTGAAGTGATGTGACTGCAGTCTGAAAAAATACAAGATGCAGTCTTAAGGTAGAGGGAGCAGAGGTGAGGGAATGCTGTAAGGTAAAAAACCTTTACAGAAATATTAAGAAGAGCAACACTGTTTATTCAGGCTATGCACTTATGAGCTGTTTGTGCTAAAGGAGCCAATCTATGGGGCCCTAACAATTCCCATGTTCAGAAAGATGGGACGGCTGATGCAGGGATAGTAGGGAGTGAGCAGGCAAAGGATTCCTTTTTGGGCGAGAAATAGAGATCATATTCGTAGTCCTGGTACCCCATGAGATTATGTTATGTCATAGCTGTTATGTAAAACTCGAGGGCACAACATGAAGCTGCAAGGGGGTAAATTTAAAGGCAATGTCAGGAAATACTTTTTCACTGAAAGGGTGGTGGATGCTTGGAATGGCCTCCCGCTGGAAGTGGTGGAGGCAAATACAGTGACAGAATTCAAAATGGCATGGGACAGACACAGTGGATCCCTTTACAGCAACAGAATAACATCAAAATAAACTTAACTATCTAATTTCTCTACAAATAGGGGTGTCCTACATGGAGCGGTGGGTTCACCCCTAAACAAAGACATGAGGAGGGGTGGCCTACATGCAGCGGCAGGTGCACCTACTCTTGCCATCTTACTGGGCAGACTAGATGGACCATACTGCTCTTTATCTGCTGTCATTTACTATGTTACTATGTTATATGTTCAGGGCATCTCTTTGGCAGAATCATGTTTTTGTGACAGAGAGTGAGAGAGTGTGTGTGTGTGTGTGTGTGTGCGCGCATGAGTGTGGTTTGAGGGGTACACGGTGGGGATCTGGTGTACTTATCTGCAATTCAGGGGGGGGAGGACATGAAAGCCTGGTCAGTACCTGGACCGTATGGATGACTGCAGTGTCACCAGGCGCCAGTGTGATTGGGCAGTCAAACTCAGAGAGGGTTCACTATAGCTAAATGTCAAAACATATCCCTGTCAATGATAAGGGACCCTCAGAATAAGGACATTCAACAGTGGAAACAAGACTAATGCATATTTTGTGGGCCCTGTGATGTCGCTGTTGAGCAGGTATTAGTGCTGTTTGCACTGCCGATTGCCCTTATTCTGAGGGTCTCTTATTAATGACAGGGATATGTTTTGACATTTAGCCATAGGGAACCTACGCTGATTCCTTCTGGATTATTTTACATACTCTAATTAGATCAGATATTGTTGGCAGTGTGATAAGGCAGCCATACATCTGCTGAGCCTGGCACTGGGAGACATGACTGATGTTGTGCCAACATTCCCTGGATTGTCCCATGCGGCCTACATCCCTACCCAGGCCAGGATCACTGAGAGCTGCGAGAGCGGTGACATACTGGCTACTTGATGTGATGGAGCAGGGATCTCCCCTCCCATGCCCACAAAGAGGAGCAGTGCCACAAAACTGGCTGTGGGAAGGCAGACAGGGTTACTCCACAGGTAGCGGATGTATACAGACCGACATACGCCACGATGGGACAGATGTAGCTGCTGTGCAAAATGCCAGTTCCCAGATAGGTAGACTTCAGATGCCATAGTCGGAAGGCCTGACTACAACTACAACAACTACTACTGATCATTTGTAAAGCACTACAAGGCATATGCAGCATTGCACAGACACACGTAACAGACTGCCGCTGCTCAGCAGAGCTTACAATCTGGTCAGGACAGACAACACAGCAGCTGTGAACAGGATACATCCAGGGGGAATGATCAGGAAACACAAGGGAGCTTAGGCAGATCTGATCCAACAGCGGCACCGATGGGGTGAGAGCTCAGCCTGGATCTGAGAGGGGCCAGGGATGAAGCCTGACGTACAGACTCAGGTAGTTTGTTCAAGGCATACAGAGCAGCAAGGTGAAGGGAGCAATGTCTAGATTTCGAGTAGAAGGAAGGGTACAGACAGAAGCAATCTGACAGAAGAATGCTGTTCACGGGGAGGGGTGTAGGGAGAGATAAGAGAGGAAAGGTAGTGCAGAGCAGCAGAATGAGTGCACTTATAAGCCAGAGGCACGAAAAGGGCATACATTTGTTGCTCAGCAATATTATGCATCCTTTGGAGATCTGCAAGGTTAGTTTGGGGTTCTATGGACCTGGTGAGGGTCTATCCCTAGCAGTTTAAGGTGTGTTTGTAGAGATGACCAGGGCAGGAATCACTGGGGCCGGTTCCTAATTCCCATACCATTGGATGCAAGGTATGTTCATATTTACAATCTCCAGGAACAAGCAGGAATGTAGTCTTCACATATTTATTTATTTATTTATTTATTTAACAGTATTTCTATACTGCCTTCTCCTACAATCAAGGCGGTTTGCACAGCAAACAATCACATGTGTCTTCATGCAGTGAGGGGGATGTTGTGTTAGGTGTGTTAGAAGTATAGTGTTTGATTAGGTGAGGCTATGTACATTGTGTGCTATAGTACATTGTGTGCTATACAAGGTCAGAGGGGGAGTCGGTTGTTCTTTCTGTACTAGTGGATTATGTGACCTTGATTATTAAGATAAGGCGGTTTAGAAATACTGTTAAATAAATAAAATAAAAATAAATACTCCGTGAATAGCGTTGTCTTCAGCAGTTTGCGAAAGTCTTTAAGGTCCGTTGTCGCTCTCAGATCATCTGGGAGAGTGTTCCAGATTGTTGGAGCAGCCAGGGAGAGAGCTCGTTCTGTGGTGTCCTTTCGTGTTTTTCTGAAGTCCTTAGGTGGGTTAACACGGTAGGAGGTTCCTTTTCTTCTTGGGCGTGTGCTTGAGTCTGGTTGTATGAGGGTGTGTAGGCTGTTGGCTGAAGTGTGTTGTTTGATCTTAAATACATTTATGATTGTTTTGTATTTGATGCGTGAACTGATTGGGAGCCAGTGTAGGTCTTTCAGAATGGGTGTGATGTGATCTTGTCTCGCTGATCCAGTTATTATGCGGACTGCAGTGTTTTGTGCTAGTTGTAGTGGTCTGAGTGTTTGTTTTGCTAGGCCAAGGTAGATTGGGTTGCGGAAGTCCAGTATGGGGGTTATTAGTGCCTGGCAGACCGTACGGAAGTGTTCAGGAGCGAGGAGGGGCTTAAGTCTTCTGATGATTCTCATCCTGTAGTACGCATTCTTGATGGTATTGTTTACGTGTGGCTTGAGGTTCAGCTCCTTGTCTAGGGTCACTCCGAGGTATTTTACTTCTGGTCTTATCGGTATGGTTGTGTTTTGTATCTTGATGTCTGGTGGGTGGATGAAGTCCGGGTTACGAGTGATGATTAGTGCCTCGGTCTTGCTGTAGTTTATTGAGAGGTTGTTGTTTTGACACCATTTTGTCATTTGGATGAGGCAGTTTGTTATTTTGGAATAGTCCGGGTTGTCGACTGTGATCGGTGTGTATATCATGATATCATCTGCATAGATTGTATATTGAATGTTGTTCTTTTTCAGGATGTCACATATTGGTTGTATGTAGATGTTGAATAGTAGGGCTGACAGGGCCGATCCTTGTGGTACACCTTGGAGGATTTTTATGGGTCGAGAGGTGTTGTGTCCTACCTTGACCTGTATCTGTCTGTCGGTTAGGTATGAGTGAAACCATTTTAATGTTGGTCCATGTAACCCAATGTTTTGTAGTCTTTCCAGGAGAGTTTTATGGTCTACTGTGTCGAATGCTGAAGAGATGTCAATGAAGATCATTATGATTCCATTCTTGGTGTTGTCTATGAGACGGAGAATGCTGTCAAAGAGGTAAATCAGTAATATTTCAACTCCGTGGTTGGGGTGAAAGCCGTGTTGGTTGTCATCCAGAGGTGCGTGGTTGTCAATGTGTTCTTGCAGCTGGTGTTGTACTGTTTTTTCGATGATTTTTTTTTTTTAAATTTTTTATTTATCAAAATTTTCATCAAACTAATCAAGCAATATACTTGTACAGAAAAGATGCACACATTGATAATATGCAAGAAATTATACCATAGAACAACCAAACAGTGACACATCTATAGTCCTCATAGAAGGGGAACAGTAATCGGAAAAAATCACTAGGGAAGGAGGTCTCCCTAGATCATACATAAAGCATTATTTCCAGGCAAAAAGATGATTTTTTTGATGATTTTGGCTAAAAAGGGTATGCTGGCGATTGGTCTGTATGCTGCTGTGTTCTTGTCGAGGGATAGGTCTTATTGTGGCGAGCTTTAGTTGATTGGGCATAAATCCTTGAGTTAGGGATTTGTGCACTATGTTTTGTATTGTTTGGATGAAGCTTGATTTGGTGGCTTTGATCCATGACACTGGGCAGGGGTCCGTGGGGGCGGTGGTTGTATTGATAGCGGTGATGATGTGGGAAAGCTGTTCTGTTGATGGTGTGCTGAACGTGTCCCAGCTTGTAAGGTGTGTGTTAGGCTTTGTCGCTGTGCTGGGTCTTGTTCGTTCTACAGAGTGGAATTTCTCCTGGATGTGGTCGGCAAATTTTTGCGGGTCTATTTGTACTTCGTCTTCTGATCTTTGTTCTTTTGTGAGGATTTTTACGATCTCGAATAGCTCTCTGGGTTTATTGTTGGAGTTACCTATCATGTTTGTGTGGTATTCTCTCTTTGTTTGGTTGATTTGTTCATTGTAGTGTTTTTGCGTTGTTAGGTATAGTTGCTGGGTCTCAGATGTCTTGGACTTTCTCCATCTCCGTTCTATTTTTCTGAGTTCTCTCTTTTCTTGTCATATGGTTTTTGAGTACCATGGCTTGTGTAGTAGCTTGTTGCAGCGATGTTTCATGGGTCTGATGTTTGTTGCTTTGGCGGCGTTATATAGCGTGCTGTTCCAGTTGGTGATCTGAGCATCCAGGTCGTCTACGTCTGGGGTCAGTTGTTGTATCGTGTCTTGGAGGAACAGGTCTTTGTCGAAACTCTTGAATCGTCTTTGTGTAGGTGTGTTGTCTGAGCTTTCTGTTAGATTATCTTTTCGTGGTACCATCTTTATTTCAATTATGTGGTGGTCGGACCATGGAACTGGTGTGATGGTGGGTGTTGTGATTAGTCCTCTTGAGGTTAGGTAATTGGGTGCGAAGATAAGGTCTGGGGTATATCCATGTCTGTGCGTTGGGGCGTTGATTATTTGGGTGAACTGAAGTGAGGTCATTGCTTGAAGGAAAGCTTCTACGTCTTTGGTGTTGGTGGACTTGAGATTGAAGTCTCCTAGCACTAGAGTGGGTTTGTGGGTTGAGTTGATTGCGCAGACTGCTTCAAGAGTTGAGGCCAGTTCATATGGTGAGGCCCGGGGTGCCCTGTAGGTGAGGCAGAGAGCCATGTGTTTGTTCTCAATGCTGATGGTGTTACCTTGTTGGGTGTCTGTGCTGCTCTGGGTTTTGAACTTTAGGCTCTTTTTTGCAATTATTAAGTCTCCTCCTCCTCGCCTGTGGGTGCGAGAGCAGTTATATGCTGTGTATGTGTTGGGTACCAATTGATTGAGTAGCACATAGAAACATAGAAACATGATGACAGAAAAAGACCACATGGCCTATCTAGTCTGTCCTTCCATATCAACAACTACAACAGTCCACTTTTTACCTTAGAGATCCTCTGTGTTGGTCCCATGCTTTTTTGAATTCAGTTACTGTCCTCATCTCTACCACCTCCACTGGGAGACTATTCCACGGATCCACTACTCTTTCCGTAAAGAAATATTTCCGCATATCACTCCGGAATCTATCTCCCTTCACCCTCATCCCATGTCCCCTCGTAGCAGAACTTGCTTTCAATTGAAAGAGGCTCTCTCCCTGAACATTTATGCCACGGAGGTATTTAAACATCTCAATCATATCACCTCTATCCCGCCTTTCCTCTAAGGTGTACATATTAAGATCCTTAAGTCTGTCCTCATATGCTTTATAATGAAGCCCACTAATCATTTTAGTAGCCACCCTCTGCACCGACTCCATCCTGTTCACATCCTTTTGAAGGTGCGGTCTCCAGAATTGCACACTATACTCCAAATGAGGTCGCACCAAAGACTTATACAGAGGCATTATCACCTCCTTTTTTCTGCTAGCTATTCCTCTCCGTATGCACCCAAGCATCCTTCTAGCTTTTGCCGTCGCCTTTTCTACCTGTTTAGCTACTTTAAGATCATCAGACACAACCACGCCTAGGTCCCGCTCTTCTTTAGTGGACAAAAGTACTTCACCTCCTATACTGTATTGCTCCCTTGGATTGCTGCAGCCCAAATGCATGACCTTACATTTTTTAACATTAAATCCCAGCTGCCAAATTCTAGACCATTCTTTAAGCTTAGCTAGATCCCTCCTCATGTTATCTACACCTTCCTGGGTGTCTACTCTATTGCAGATTTTGGTATCATCTGCAAAGAGGCAAACTTTACCCGACAGCCCTTCCGCTATATCACTAAACAAAGATGTTAAAAAGAATCGGACCAAGGACAGATCCCTGGGGCACACCACTGGTAACATCCTTCTCCTCAGAGTGAGCTCCATTTACTTGTACTCTTTGTCGCCTCCCACCCAACCAATTTCTAACCCAAGCAGTAACTTTAGGGTCCATCCCTAGGGTGCTCAGTTTGTTTATAAGTCACCTGTGAGGAACAGTGTCAAAGGCTTTACTGAAATCTAAATATACCACATCTAGAGCTCTCCCTCGGTCCAACTCCCTGGTCACCCAGTCAAAGAAATCAATCAGATTTGTCTGACAAGACCTGCCTCTGGTGAATCCATGCTGCCTCGGATCCTGTAATCCGCTGGACTGCAGAAACCTCACTATTTTCTCTTTCAGCAGCGTTTCCAATAATTTACTCACCACCGAAGTTAAACTAACCGGCCTGTAGTTTTCAACCACATCCTTACTTCCGCTTTTGTGTAAAGGCACCACATGAGCCTCTCTCCAGTCCTTTGGCGCCACTCCCGACTCCAACGAGGCATTGAAAAGGTCAGTCAGTGGAGATGCTAGAATGTCCCCAAGTTCCCTCAGTATTCTAGGGTGTATCCCATCCGGTCCCATCGCTTTGTCTACTTTAAGTTGAGCTAGTTTCTCACGAACACAGTCTTCTGAAAATTGTTCCAGATGGCCCTCGCTTCTGTTCCTATTTGTGGGTGTTTTCTGAGGTCCTGCTCCTGGTCCTTCATCTGTGAACACAGAACAAAAATATTTGTTAAGCAATTCCGCTTTATCCTTATCAGCTTCTCCTACGTCCCCCTCCCCCACACCCTTGAGTCTGACAATACCACTTTTGCCCTTCCTCTTCTCAATAATATATCTGAAAAATGTCTTATCCCCCCATTTTATTGCATTGGCTATTTCCTCCTCCTTTTGAATCTTTGCCTTCTTGACTACTTTGCTAGCTTCTCTAAGTTTTTCCAAATACAGATGCCTGTCTTCCTCTCTCTGTGATCTCTTGTATTTCATGAAGGCCTCCCTCTTTTTCTTCACTTTTTCAGCTACTTCCTTAGAAAACCATAGCGGTCTCCTTTTCCTTTTGCCTTTATTTACCATTTTAACAAAAAGGTTGGTTGCCCTTAAAATATCCCCTTTCAGTTTTGCCCACTGTTTTTCTACATCCCCCAGCTGTTCCCATCCCACTAACGACTCCCTGAGGTATTGGCCCATCTTCGCAGAGTTAGTCTTCCTAAAGTCTAAGATCCTCACCTTGGAATGGATTCTAACAGCCCTAGTCCTAATACTGAACCACACCATCTGGTGAGCACTGGATGCAAAATGATCTCCCACTACAACATCAGAAACACTTTCACCATTGGTAAGCACCAAGTCCAGTATGGTCCCTTCACGTGTGGGGTCTGTTACCAATTGCCTGAATAGTCCTCCCTGTAGAGAATCCTGGATCTCCTTACTTCTAGATGATACTGCAGCAGGAATGTGCCAATCAACATCTGGCATATTGAAATCTCCTATCAGTAGCACTTCCCCTTTCCTAGCAATACTGCGTATGTCTTCAATTAACTCTCTGTCCACCTCTTCCTCTTGTGAGGGAGGTCTGTATGTCACACCAATGCAAATTGATTTCTCTTTCCCTCTTTCTAGTTTAACCCACAATGCCTCCTCTCTCCCTTTTAAGCTCTGTAATTCCAAAGCTTTAATAGTAGTTTTTACATATAGTGCCACTCCTCCTCCCCTTCTTCCTACCCTGTCCTTTCTGAATAAAGTATTGCCAGGTATAGTTACATCCCAGTCATGGTTTTCTGTGAACCATGTTTCTGTAACTGCCACTAAATCCAAGTCAGCCACTCCCACCAAAGCTTCAACATCAGGGATCTTATTTCCCATGCTACGGGCATTTATACACACTGCTTTCCATATGTTACCCCTGTTACCCATTTCCATAAAGGTATTTAATGTATCACTTACCTGGGGGCTTTCTTCACCTATCCCCAATGAATCTAGTTTAAAGCCCTCTTCAGTAGATTAGCCTGTCTACTACCAAAGATGCATTGACCTTTCTTGGACAGATGGATGCCATCTCTGCTCTGCAACCCTTGGAACAGCATCCCATGGTCTAGGAAACCAAAACGCTCTCGATGACACCATCCACGCAGCCATGCATTCATCTCCAGGATGCGAGCCTCTCTGCCTTGGCCTTTACCCTCAACAGGGAGGATTGAAGAGAACACCACCTGTGCACCTAACTGCTTCACCCTCTGTCCCAGAGCCATGGAGTCACTTTTGATACGTTCCGAGGTATACCTGGCAGTATCATTTGTTCCAACAGGGATTAGCAACATTGGGTAATAGTCAGTGGGCTTGATGAGTCTCGGCAAACTCTCCGTAACATCTTGGATTTTGGCACCAGGCAGACAGCATACCTCTCTGGACATCAAGTCTGGTCGACAAATGGACACCTCATTACCCCTCAGAAGAGAGTCTCCAACCACCACTACCCTTCGTTTCCTTCTGGTCACTGATTCTGCAACTTTGGGGTACTTGAACTCTGGTTCTTCCATTTCCAGGGATGCTTTGACCTCCTCCACTTCCAGGGCTACATAATGGTTCTTCAATTCAAGGGCTGGAGAAGTTGGATTGGTGATTTTGCAGGCCCTGGTGACTTGTGTCCAACCATCGACATTCTGTTGGCAGCCATCTTCTCATGTGCTGGAGAGCTTGGCTGCTGCAAGAAGCATCTCATCAATGTACTTCTCACTGTCTTGAATGCTCCTCAGCCTCGCCACCTCCTCTCTGAGTTCCTCCACTTGTTTCCTCAGAGCTTCAGCATGCAGGCACCCTGCACATGGAACTGGTCCTTCAACTGGCATTAGGACTTCTGTCTGGACCGAGGCAGAAGCTGTAACGGGGGCAACAGCTTTAGCAATACGATTTTTCCCAGCCATTGTTCTGTTCGTGGAGCTTAGGTATCTGTTAAAGCAAAAGAGAGAGATCTACCAAGTACCAGCCGGTTTCGCAGCTGTCCTTTCAGAGAAAAAGCAGTTAAATCTCTTTAATTATATTCAAAATGTGCTGGTCCAATTCTCTGTGATTTGTTAAAGGGGGAGGTGCCCTATAAAGCAAGACTGCTCACTAGGGGTGGGTGGGTAGGGAGGGAACGAACACCTGATTAGGTGTTAGCAGTTTCTAAACCTGAGGAGGTTACTAGAGTTCAGCAAAAGTTCCCCTAAAGCACCAAAAAGAAAGTAACCTTGCTTTAAAAAATATACAAAAAACCCTTTTAAGAGCTCCCAGTCAGAGAGCTAGCAATGTAATATAATAACATTGTCGGTGGGACTCAGCCATGTTTCTGTGATGCAAAGTATGTCGGGCTGTTGATCATCTATGTGGTCGGCTATTGTGTGTGTCTTATTGCATATGGATCTGGTGTTTATGAGTTCTATTGTTATTGGCTTTGAAGAATTAGTTGTTTTGTGTGTTTCCTTAGGACTAGAGTGTGTGTTTGCTTTATGTTTGGTTTGTCTTTTTGTCATGTAAGTTTTGCTTGTGTCTCTGTGGGTGTACTACGGTCCTATGTGTGCCCATGTTGTTGATGGATGCCAAGGTGTGGTTGTGTGTGGATAGTGTATGTATGTGTGTGGTGGAAGGAGTTGTGTGATGAGGAGGCTGAGGGGTAGAAGCATTGTTGCATGCATGTTTACTCTTGTGAGTGCCCGTTATGCTGTACTTGCGTTTTTGTGGTATTTCACATATGGGTATCGTCGGTACTGACGGAGCCTGCGTGGAAACGCTCTCCAGAGTCCAATAGGAAAGCTTTTGGGGGCATCCCACAGCACCTGCGTGCTGCCTCCCGCTTTTCCAACTCTCCCTCTTCAGTTCTTCATTTTCCGCGGAGCCGACAGGTCGCATACCCTGTCACCGCAGAAAATGTATTCTTATTCTTTTGTTTTGTGTGGTCGCGTCTGCCTTCACTCGACGCCTACTGGTACCGCCAGTTCTCTTTTCTTCGTTTAAAAAAAAAATCTAGCTTTCTAAAATATTTTTTCTCAGGGACCTCTCCCCTCTCGGTGCTAGGCACCATTTTGGGCACTAGGCCCACTTTTCTTCAAAAATGGAGAAACCAGCTAGTGGTTTCAAAAAATGTTCTAACTGGCGGTACCATATCCGTCACCGACACCCATGAATGGTGTTTTAAGTGTTTAGGTCCTGACCATTCTCCATCAGAGTGTGTCTCCTGCAGAAAGATGACCAAGAGGGGTATGCAGAACAGAGCTGCAAAACTCGGTACCCTTTTTGCTGCAGATACGATGTCCGTTGCATCGATGTCTTCTAGGGCTTCATCTTCCTCCCATGGATCTCAGGTAACTAAACCTAAGTCTTCTAAGACTGGCCGGTCCTCAAAGGTTAGATCTCCATCCAAGTATCGAGATGCCACTGGTGTTGCCCTCGAGGAAAGTTCTCCGGCAAAACATCCCCAGCGGGAGGCCTTGGTCTCCAAACCATTAATGGGGCTCCAGAATGTTCCAGAGGCTTCCACCTCTGCAGAACTACTGGTGCCATGTTCTGGGGTCGTGGCCACTTCCACCGGTACCAACACCCAGGCATCGGCAGGAGCGATGGATCAAAGAATCCTCGCTATGAAACGCAGTCTAGCGGTTCTCTTAGCAGCTTCGGTACCGTTAAGACCGCTACAGATGGTTCCACAGGTATAGGTACCGACTGCACCTGCCTCGGCCGGTATACTTCCTCCCATGCCAAGCCTTGAGTCTATCTCACGTATTGAAAGATCGGTACCGAGACACCTTGATACTGACTTTGAGCGGTACCGGTACTGTGCGTTGCAGAGGGATACTTTGAATCCTCCAATTCCGATGACTCTGATGATTCTGCCGGTACTACAGCAATCCTTCCGGAGGATCCGTCTCCTTCTCCTCAACGCAGAATGTCTCCTCCAGAGGACATGTCCTTCCAGGATTTCATACATGATGTAGCTTGAGGTCTTACAATCATGGTGACTCCAGAGAGGGAACCCAGAGCAGAAGAATTAGAAATTCTTTAATATCCTAAGGATCCTAAAGAGGCAGCAACTCTGCCCATTTATAGGATCTTGCATGATCTTATGTTAAGAATGTGGGAAACCCCTTTAAGGGTGTCTTCACACTCCCAATGTCTCGATACCATGTACCAAGTTCCAAGCTGTCATGGTTTTCAAAAGACTCAATTACCACCAAGGGGGGTGCGGGGCCATGTGCGGAGACTCGGTGTGGAGCCTGTTTTGCATAAGGGGCCTCATTTGCATAAATATTTGCATAATTTACCATACACTAACTTTTAGTAAACATGCCTCTTAATGAGTGTATGGATAAAGAAAGACTAAAAGATTTCTACATTACTATAATCCAGTGCCAACCGCCAGGCACATTAGAAGAGGGAACATTGCTACAAACACTGCCCATTTAAACCCATAGCAAACCCGCCGTATCATAACAGCACTACCAGGACTCATAAAACACCATACCATACCTATCAAAAGGCAACACTGAAAATATTAAACCAATACATTTCAGAGAATAACAATACATGACCTACTGGGGAAAGAGAACAAGTGGCAATGTCAAATAGTAATTACATAAACAGAATACCTCAGCTCAGTTACACATGCAGAACATAGACCATCACCAAACAAGGAATCACAATTTAGAAACAGGAAGACAATAATTAAACGGGGAACCCCAAAAGCCAAACTTGGAATGTACAACACCACTGTAGAAATAAAACTATAAATTAATTTCCTCTTGTACTAAACAAAGCACAGACGTTAATGATGCACATTTCCCAGAGCAGACATATACCAGTTAATAAATTCAAAATAAAGAGATATTTTTCTACCTTTTGTGCATTTCTTTTTAAGTTGCAATTGCTCCAGCCACTTTTTTCTGTTTTTTTCATGTCTTCTGCTAACTCTCCATCGTCTGCTGTCCATTTGTCCTTTCTTCTCTCTTCTAGTTTTTTTCCATTCTCTCTCTAAATCTGCTTTAACATAGTAATCTTTCTCCTTTTGCTCTTCCCTCATTCCTATTTCATCCACTCATATTTTACCCCTCCATCCTCAATCCCCACTTACTCTCCCAATACCCGGCCAATTGTAGATTTTTCTTCCCTCCCACACAAAATATTTTTCCCCTCTCCATTTCACTCTCACAGCTCCATCCCATTCTAATCCTCCCCCAACATCAGCTCCCTTCTAGTTCCAGCCCCACCCAGCATCCACTCTCTTCTAGTCCCCGCATCAGCCCATTTCCAGTCCTAGTCCCCCCATCAGCCCTTTTCCAATCCTATCCTAGCCCCATCATCAGCCCATTTCCAGTCCTAGCTCCCCCATCCAGTTCCAGTCCTATCCGAGTCCCTCCATCAGCTCATTTCCAATCCCAGCCCCCCATCAGCCCATTTCTAGTCCTTTCCTAGCTCCACCATCAGCCCATGTCAAATCCCAGCTCCCCCTCCACTCAGCCCATTTCCAATCCAAGCCCCCCATGAGCCTACTTCCAGTTCTAGCCTCTCCATGAGTCCATTTCAATCCAAGCACCCACCACAGCCCATTTCCAATCTTAGCACCCCCCAACAGCCCATTTCCAGTCCTATGTTATCCCCTCCATCAGGTCATTTCCTGTCCTAGCTCCCTCCCCTCACATCCCATTTCCATTCGAAGCCCCCCTCCCCATCAGCTATTTGCAGTTCAAGACCCCCCTTCCACTCAGCCCATTTCCATTCCAAGTCCCCGTCCCTATCAGCTATTTGCAGTTCAAGTCCAACCTTCCACTCAGCCCATTTCCAATACTAGCAACCACCCCCAGCCCATTACCAGTCCTAGCCCCCCATAGCCCATTACCAGTCCTAAGCCACCCATCACCCCATTTTCAGTTTTAGCCCACCCCATAGCCCATTACCAGTCCTAACCCCCCATCAGCCCACCTCCAGTCCTAACCCCCCATCAGCCCATTACCAGTCTTAGCCCCCCCATAGCCCATTACCAGTCCTAACCCCCATCACCCTATTTCCAGTCCTAGCCCCCCCTAGCCTATTTCCATTCCAAGCCCCCATCCCCATCAGCTATTTGCAGTTCAAGTCCCCCCTTCCACTCAGCCCATTTCCAGTACTAGCTATCCCCCAGCCCATTTCCAGTCCTAAGCCCCCATCACACCATTTTCAGTCTTAGCCCTCCCCATCAGCCCATTACCAGTCTTAATCCCCCCCATGGCCCACTAGCAGTCCTAACCCGCCCATCACCCTATTTCCAGTCCTAGCCCCCCCATAGCCCATTACCAGTCCTAACCCCCCACCCCCAGCCCATTACCAGTCCTAACCCCCTCCCCCCCATCAGCCCAGGGAAACCTTAAAAGAAACTTGCTGCCGCTGCCGCCGTGGCAGCAGCAGAATGAAGTATCTCCTGCAGTCAAGTGTCTCCCGCAGCCCCCCCCCCCCCCCGGCTGCCCGGCAGAGCCCGCCTCAATCACTCTCCTCGGTGCGGCTTTCAGAGACGTGAAGGGAGAGTTTCTCTCGCGGCTCTTTTAAGCTCGCCGGGGCTGATGGGAAATTTCCCATCAGCCCCAGCAGGCTTAACAGAGCCGCGAGAGGGATACTTTCCCTTCACGGCTCTGAAAGCCGCACCGAGGAGAGTGATTGAGGCGGGCTCTTCCGGGCAGCCGGGGGGGCCCCGTGGGAGACTCCTGACTGCAGGAGACACTTCATTCTGCTGCTGTCATGGTGGCAGCGGCAGCAACAGGTTTCTTTTTTCTTTTAAAGTGGCTGATGGGCAGAATGTTGTTTGCGCGGGGCTCCCTGAAATGCGGGGCCCTGTGCAAAGAACATTCTTGCTCAATGGATGGGCCGGCCCTGATTACCACACTATTCAATGGTAGTGGAATCGGTGATGCGTAGGATTAAAAGTGCTAAGACGCATTCTTCCAATCCTCCAGGCCATGAATCGAGGACACTTGATGCCTTTGCGCGTTGATGCTTCCAATCTTCCATGTTGTCAGCCAGGATCAGCTCTTACATTCTCTATATGGGAATGTTCCTCAAGGAGGTTACAGGAGACTTAGAGCTCATGAGCCCTCTTCTTCCTGAGGACAAAAGAGGGGAATTTCTTACTCTGGTCAAACATGCCCAGGATGTCTCTAAGTTCGTGAACCGTGCAACCTTTGATTGCTTTGAATGTATTAGCAGAACTTCTGCTATTTCAATCAGTGCACGTCATATTGTCTGGCTTCAGGCATCAGACTTAGAACAATGGGTGCAAGATAAAGTGGGAAATATCCCTTGCACAGGAGAAAATCTCTCTGGCAAGGATTGGCAAGACAAAGCTAATCAGATTGAATCTGAAAATACTACCTTGAACAGACTATCAAAGTCTACAGCCAACCCAGCAAAGAAAAAGTCAGTCAAGAAACCCTTTTTCAACAAGAAAAAGAGGTTTTACCCATCATGCTCACTGTCCAGTTCATGTTCCCCAAAAGGGGCAGCAACAGAACAGACAGCAAAGGAAGCCACAAGTTCCAAGAACTCAACCGGCTCAATAAGTTCAGCCTCCTCAGGGGCTTTGACTCTTTCCTAGAGAACTTAGTCTTCCAGCCCCTGAAAGGTTCGGAACCCAGTACCATTCCCAGCAGGCTATATCATTTTGCCAAAAGATGGCAACAAATAACATCAGAAAATTGGACTCTTTCCATTGTACAGCAGGGGTACAGGCTTCATTTTCACAGCATGCCCCCACCTACAATTATAAAACAGTTTAATTCTCAGGTCCCTGCCACCGATCTCTTGGGTCAGGAGGTCGCATCACTTCTTGCTCAGGGAGCAATAGAAGAGGTACCCATACCCCAACAGGGCATGGGGTTCTACTCCCCCTATTTTCTCATCCTAAAGAAAACAGGGTGACACAGGCCCATTCTGGACCTCAGAGAATTAAACAAATATCTATTCCGAGAAAAATTCAAAATTATCTCCCTCGGAAAACTCCTGCCATACCTTCAGAGTCAGGACTGGCTATGTTCTCTAGATCTAAGGGATGCATATACGCATATTCTCATCCATACAGATCACAGGAAATTCCTTTGGTTCCTTTTCCAGGGAAGACACTTCCAATACAGGGTTCTTCCCTTCGATCTGGCTTCTGCCCCAAGGGTCTTCACGAAATGCATGGCAGTAGTAGCAGCATTTCTAAGAACTCTGGGAATATTTGTCTTCCCTTACTTAGACGACTGGCTCGTTCGAGCATCAACAGCTCTAGAAGCCAGCTTCGCTCTTTCTCGCACAATGCGAATTCTGTGCTATTTGGGATTGGTCATAAACCTCCCAAAATCTTAGCTCACCCCTTCTCAATCTCTAGAATTCATAGGGGCTCATCTAGACACAAGACAGTCGAAGGCTTTCCTGCCACAGCCGCGTTGTCTTCGTATAATACAGCTGGCATCCCGAGCAGCCATGAAAGTCTTTGACTGCTCGGGAGATGCTTCAGCTTCTGGGGCATATGGCATCCACTGTCCATGTGGTTCCCTATGCTCGCCTTCATATGCAAGCAGCCCTGTGGACCCTATCCTCTCAGTGGGCACAGGCCTCGGGTCGCCTATCGGACAAAATCAGAAACTGTCCATGTCTCATTTCGTCCCTTCAATGGTGGTAATCACTGGAAAACCTTCTAATAGGATCTCCTTTCCAGCAGCCTCCATGCCAAGCCACCCTAACAACAGATGAGTCCAAGTTGGGTTGGGGGGCTCACTTGCACAATCTCTCCACTCAGGGTCTCTGGACCCCACAGGAGGCTTGTCTTCACATAAACCTCCTAGAACTCAGAGCCATTTTCTATGCTCTTTGAGTATTCCAGGCCCAGCTCAGCTACAAGACAGTCCTGGTTCAAACCGACAATCAAGTAACCATGTTCTACGTGAACAAGCAGGGTGGAACAGGTTCTCTGTCATTATGCAAGGAAGCTTTGCGACTGTGGGCCCTCACCAAAAAGCTTCAAATCTTCCTCCTAGTGGTATATCTTCCGGGCATTCAAAACCTTTGGGCAGACAAACTCAGTCGAACACTGCTGCCACACGAATGGTCTCTTCACTTAGACCAACTGGATCGAGTGTTTTGAATCTGGGGAACCCCAGATATAGACCTCTTTGCAAGTCCACAGAATGCCAAACTTCCCCGGTTCTATTCCAGAATTCCGGCTCAAAACTGTCAGGCAAGAGATGCTTTCCTCCTCCACTGGGGGCAAGACTTCCTCTATGCCTTCCCACCCATTCCCCTCATTCCCAAAATGTTTTTCAAGCTTCAGAGAGACAGAGGTCGTATGATACTCATAGCTCCACGTTGGCCATGGCAAACGTGGTATCCTCTGCTTCTACATCTCTCTCAGGCCACACCTCTGGAGTTGGGATGTGCTCCAGATCTTCTTTCCCAAGAGAACGGGACTCTGTTGCACCCGAATCCCCAGTCCCTGCATCTCAGGGCCTGGTTGCTGAAAGCCTAGAACCCCTGGATATCAACCTTTCTCAACAGGTAAAGGATATCCTAGTGGCTTCCAGAAAGCCTTCTACAAGGCGATCTTATGCCTTTAAGTGGAAAAGATTCTCTGTATGGTGTTCTCAAAAGAGAACCCCCTTTCGGTGCCTGTGGAATCGCTACTGGAATATCTTTTCCATTTATCAAATTCTGGTCTTAAAACCAATTCAGTAAGAGTCCATCTGAGTGCCATTGCAGCTTCCTGCAAGACTCTGAAGGAACAACCTATCTCCTCTCATCCACTCGTAGCAAGATTCATGAGAGGTCTGCTCTTAACAAAACCTCCTATTAAGCCGCCGCCGGTGGCATGGGATCTGAATCTTGTTCTCGGGCAGCTCATGAAACTGCCCTTTGAGCCCTTAGCCACTACGGATCTGAAGTTTCTTTCCTGGAAGGTCATCTTCCTAGTTGCTCTCACTTCTGCAAGGTGCATCAGTGAGTTACAGGCCTTGGTGGCGGATCCTCATACAAGATTCCACCATGATAAGGTAGTTCTTAGGACTCATCCCCACTTTATGCCAAAGGTGGTTTCACCTTTTCATTTAAACAAAGTAGTATACCTTCCTGTATTTTTTCCTAGGCCTCGCGCCTCTAATGCAGAAAGGAACCTTCATACTTTTGATTGTACAAGGACCTTAGCCTTTTACCTTCAAAGAACTAAGCAACATAGAAAATCTTCTCAGCTTTTTATTGCTTTTGATTCTAGTCATTTGGGACTTCCAGTTTCCAAAAGAACTCTCTGTAGGTGGATTGCAAATTTCATATCCTTTGCATACGAGAGTAAGGGACTCTCTCTTGAAGGCCATGTCACAGCTCACAGTGTGAGAGCAATGGCAACCTCTATGGCTAATCTTTGTTCTGTGTCTATTGACGACATCTGTAGAGCAGCTACTTGGACTTCGGTTCACACATTTACAGCCCACTATTGTTTAGACAAGGACTCCCGTTGGGATGCCTAGTTTGGCCAGGCTGTGCTCCAGCATCTCTTTCAGACTTAGTACAACTACTACCCGCTGTCCCGGGTTTTCAATGCCAGAGATTCATGGGAGGAAGCATGACCCATCTCACCTTGGGTTTGCAGCTTGCTGGGGCCATCTCCCTGGCATCTCTCAGCTGGGGAGTCCCCATATGTGAAAACTACATTCCTGCTTGTTCCTGGAGATAGCGTAGTTACTCATCTGTAACAGGTGATCTCCGGGAACAGCAGGAATAAGTCTTCACAACCCACCCACCTCCCCTAGGAGTTGTCTCTCTCTCTCTCTCTCTCTCTTTCTCTCCTTCTCTCCTTTTGTCTCAGCTTTAAACTCAACTGAAGAGGGAGAGTTGGAAAGGCAGGAAGGTAGCACGCAGGCACTGTGGGATGCTCCCAAAAGCTTTCCTATTGGATGCTGGGGAGCGTTCCCGTGTAGGCTCTATCGGTACTGACGATACCCATATGTGAAGATTTATTCCTGCTGTTCCCGGAGATCACCTGATACAGGTGAGTAACTATGCTTTCTTGTATACCATATTGGGGTGCACTGGGCTTTTGTAGCACTTTCCAGGGCATGAGGGGGACTGGTATATGGTCTAGGTTGTAGCAGCTGTCATTTCTCATTTTTCCTGAGGGGCATGGCATCAAGCGGGTGGATCGTGGAGACAGGCAGGATCTGAAACGTGTAACATTTCAGAATACAGTGGGCATGGGGACGTCCAAAATGTTTACCTGTGTCTGAGGCATGGGGCTAGCTGGGTAGCACATGTTCGTGCCCACCAAACATGTCTTTCTCCCCAATTCTGGCCCCGCTAGCACATCCAGATCCGTGGATGTAGAATTGGGTTCAAAAGGGGCCCATTTCTGATTTAGACATATCCATGGGCCGAATGTGCATGTTATGGAATTGCCGCCTTAAGGAATAAGTTCATAAAGGATTTTTCACATGTTAACTATGCCCAAAAAGCTTCTTATCAAATTACCCCATCCATAAAACTTCACATGGCAGCATGTTGACTAAAATGTGGCAGTGCAGCGCTCATTGAAGCTGGAAACGTAGCACATGAGTGGCATGGACCTGTGCTAACAATGGAAGCATGATGTCTAGCATGTCCCTATGTTGTTAGCATGAGTTCCATGCCACCCCCGTGCTAAGTGCTTTGCCGCTATTACTGTGGGTGCACTTAACGCCACCGAATGAGATGGCAGTAAGCGCACTCGTACTAAGTGCAACATTGATAGTTAGCATGTGTTAAAGGCACCTGTGCTAACTGAACTGTGGACACTCCTGAACCGCTCAGTCTCTACACCAACCTGCGTTAAATTGTTAGTTTGGGATTCTTAACATGGCTGCATATTGGGCATGCAATAATGGTTACCACAGCACACTTGGTGCATCTAAATCATTATTTAGTAAACATGCCCCATGGTGAGATTTGGGTGGAGCATGGGTATAGTCACTCAGTGCACATGCTAGTTATGAAATCATCATCCATATGTGTACTCTGCACCAGCTCCCAAGCTCCGAAGAGAGGTATTATGCCACATTTTATCCATAATTGTTGCAGCTTTTGCGATGCTATTTTATAAAGATACGTAGGTATCTATATGTTTCTATGAAATAGCCCGAAAATAGGCATCTCCTTGGCCTCCAAACCTAGGCAAGCTGTAAGAAAATGACCTTTTCAGAACATGACTTGTATAGGTTGTGTATGTGCAGAAACAGACATGGAAGGCTGCCGGTGTAAACGTTGTCAAATATTTATAACAGGATCAGATAACGCCAAAGAAATAGGTACACCCAAGAGACAGGGCCACTTTATAAACATACAGGCATAAAAAAGCGACTTCACGTAGGGGGCATTTGCATGTATATAGTGCTATTTAATTTAATTTAACAGTTATTTATAGCCCACTTTTTCTAACCATTTAGATTCAAGGCCCATAAAAACAGAAATCACACTCAATCTTCACAGATTCCTAGCTCCCTTAATTTATCTTAATGACAAGCCGTAATGGTTGTCAAGCCTCATTGATTAAAAAGCCAACTTTCTGAAGCACCCCCAGTAGCAGCAACGTAGACGGGTAGGTGGTGATGTTTAGAAAAGTACATGTGCAATAGCCATGAAGAAGGCAGCCTTCCTCAGAAAGTCAAACATCGTCCCAGGGAAGGTGGATTTCTCCAAGCACAGGCAACTCAAGGCCAGCTGCACATCCCCCTCCCCCCACCTCGCCACCCAGAAGATAGGTCCTCCTCTGAGGGCCTCCTCACTGGGAACACTGGCTAGGAAAGAGGACAAAACACAACTTATATTCCCAGGATCTATGACAGAAAAAATGGAAAATTCTATATGCCTAGTTATACTTGCCAAATATTGTAACAGTTCAATTATGTAGCTTAGAACTTTAATAACAAAAAATACTGTCCTTGAACACTAAACCGTTACAGTGTTCAATGCAAACATACAGTATATTCTGCATCCTCAGAAGCCCCCCACCCTTCACCCAACCATGGGTGCAGAGCTGACCTAGGACATTTCACCATAGAACTCATCATACAAAAGCAATTCTGATTGTGGTGTCATCTCTCATGTAGCTGTTTTATTTTATGTACACCGCTCTGATGTTCCGTCTGAGTGGTATATCAAAAACTCAATAAAGATAATGATCTCAATATCAGTAACATAAATCTTTACCAGCTGTACCGGGTATATTTGTAAAGTGATACAGAACTCAACAAAAGTTGCTCAGGATCTACAGAACAAATCTACCATGTTATAATAGCACTAACTACCAGAACTCGCACAAGGACCTTACTTAGGACACAGCTGTACTGTAAATATTGCAGTGGACCCTAGAACATCAGTACGCCTATTGGGAAAACTGAACAAGCCAGATTACTATGAATCCTTACATGGAAACAGACATGCAGGGTCCAAGGGCAGAAATGTAAGAGGAGGCACCAAAACCAATTGTCAGGGAGCTGTAGGGTTGGGGTCCCCTGTAGCATGAGGGCTCAGGGCTGATTGCAGTCCCTAATGCCAGCAACACCATACTAACAGAATCCCTGACTTCAGTCACACACGCAGAACATAGATTTATCCGCAGTAAGTACAGAATAAATTACCACAAAGTAAAAATAGAAATATGTACATAAAAATTACCTGAAACTCAGGAAGCCACATTAATCATGCAGTGCAACACCAGAGAAATAGAAACAGCAAGGTCAATATTCAAAAGGGTTTAAGCAGTTAGCAGTCAGGTGCTTTAGGAGGGCTGAGCACTGCGGGCTTAATGTCGACCTCAGAAGTTCTATATTCCAAAAATGGGCATGTTTCAATCACCAAATTGAAACTAAATGTTTTTCGACCTTTGTTGTCAGGCCATTTCATTTTTCTAATCATGTTGATCCCAGTCTCTGATTTCTGCTGTCCTCTGTCTTAACTTTCTTTTCGGGATCCCCAGTCAATTTGAAATCCTCCTGTCTTCTTCACTTCTTTTCCTGCATCCATCTTCGACATATAGACCTTTCACTTTCAGCTTACTTCTATTTATCTTTCTGCCTCTCTTTCCACTCAGATTTCACCCCTCCTTGTCCTCACTCAGTCTTCAAGCTCCGTTTTTTTAATTTTTTATTTTATTTATTTAACAGTATTTCTAAACCGCCTTATCTTAATAATCAAGGTGGTATCACAGCAAACAATCGGGTAAAGTGAGTGTGTTATACATGCAGTGAGGGTGAAATTGAGTGTGTGTTGTATTGTGTGCTAGATTGGTATGAGCTATGTACAGAGTGGGCTATATACAGTGGTGCAAAAACATCTTCCATACATACATTGTTTAGGCGGTATCATGGGCTGTTATACATTCTCTTAGGTTATGTGTTGTGTCCATAGTGTTCTATGAACAGCATGGTTTTTAGCTGTTTTCTAAAGTCTTTGAGGTCTGTAGTTGCCCTCAAGTCGTCCGGTAGTTTGTTCCATATTGTTGGAGCAGCCATGGAGAGTGCTCTGTCTGTTGTGTCCTTGCGTGTGTGTTTGTATTCACTTGGGGTCCTGACTCGGTTGTGTGTTTGTTTTCTTCTAGGACGTGTGCTGGTGTCTGGTTGTATGAGGGTGTGTAGGCTGTTGGCTGATGTGTGCTGTTTTATCTTAAATAGGTTTATGATAGTTTTGTATCTGATGCGTGCACCGATTGGGAGCCAGTGTAAGTCCTTTAAGGTAGGTGTGATGTGCTCCTGTCTTGCAGTACCTGATATGATTCGTGCTGCAGTGTTCTGCGCCAGCTGGAGTGGTTTGAGGGCTTGTTTCGGTAGTCCAAGGTATATCGGATTGCAGAAGTCCAGCAGTGGGGGTTATCAGTGCTTGACAGACGGTACGGAAGTGTTCCGGGGCGAGTAGCGGTTTCAGTCTCCTG
Source organism: Ichthyophis bannanicus (assembly GCA_033557465.1). Lineage (NCBI taxonomy): Eukaryota > Metazoa > Chordata > Amphibia > Gymnophiona > Ichthyophiidae > Ichthyophis > Ichthyophis bannanicus. The sequence continues at coordinate 72,401,624 of CM066044.1, read as the reverse complement.
ATGATTCGCATCTTGTAGTAGGCTTTTTGGATTGTTTTGTCTATGTGTGGCTTGAGATTGAGTTTATTGTCCAGAGTAACTCCGAGGTATCTCACTTCTGATCTTATTTTTAATATTTTATTGAGAATTTTATAGGTATACACATCAAGCATAACACCATGAAAACACCTTTTAATAAATGCATAATCAAAAGAAAGAATAATAAAAAAAAAAAGGTTTTCTAGCCCACATTAAGGGAGGACAATCACTTCTAACAAGCAAAAGCAAACAAAAACTTACAGGACAGTCCAAAACTAAATCACTAAACAAAGTTTAAAAAATTATATACCATAACACAAAACCTCTGTAAGACTCTACTTGTTAGTCAAAATATTTTCCAAATGAAGAGGGTCAGTAAACACATACTTAACCTTATTCAAATTGACTAAACATTTACAAGGAAATAAGCCCCCTGTTTTTACTGCATTTATCTGCAGCTTTCCATCTTTTTCCCCAGCCTTTCACTAACTCTCCCAGAATCTCTGTTCCCCCCCCCCCCTCCTGCACACAGACTCTCCCCTCTCTCTCTTTCCCTGTCTTTCTCTCTATGGTGCATGGGAGTTCTTCCCCCGTATTCTTATTATTGGGAATGATGCAGGGATATTGTGTTTTCATCTGGGAAGGGGAAGGTCTGCTGGGGTTCCTGAAGGACTTGCCCACCCTTTGCTATTGAAATCATGATATTGCTGCACCACTCCCATTGGTAGGAACACTGATGGAGAACTGATGCTCCTCATAGAGGCAACATTGGTGTTCATCATCTCCCCTTTGCTCCCCCTTCAGGCCCAGGATCTCCTCCTTATTCCCTTGCCATGTACACTCCAGCATTGCTTCCATCCTTCCTTTCCCCTCCCCAAGGGCCAGCATCTTCTTCCACCCCTAGGTCCCGCATGTCACCCTTACTTTCATTGCTGGTCCCAGCTGCAATGTTTCTCCTGTTTCCCTTTCCTCCCCTGTATTGCTTTCTCTTCCCTTCCCCTCCCCTTTGCTGCTGCATCTCTCCTGATCCCCTGCCCCCAAGATGCATTGCTCCTGATTTCCTTCTCATTTACCCCTTGCCAATCTCATGGGCTTTCCCTCCACCCCTGTGCAGCATCTCTTGTGCTTCTCTTCTCCCCCACTTCATTTTGCATCTCTTCCCTGGGGGGAAGCAGAAGGAGGGTGCTGTCAGATATGCTCTAATCACAGACTGTGGGTAGGATCCAGCCATTGGGAAGACTGTGGAGGCAGAGCACTGGAATGCTGCTCTAATCACAGACTGTGGGTAAGATCCAGCCAATGGGAAGGCTGTGGGGGTGGAGCACTGAAATACTGCTCTAACCACAGACTGTGGGTAGGATCCAGCCACTGGGAAGGTTGTGGGGGTGGAGCACTGGAATGCTGCTTTAGAAACTGAGACTGTGGGTATGATCCAGCCAATGGGAAGATTGTGGAGACGGAGCACTAGAATGCTGCTCTAGTCACAGACTGTGTGTAGGATCCAGCCAATGGGAAGGTTGTGGGGGTTGAGCACTGGAATGCTGCTCTAGTCACAGACTGTTGGTAGGATCCAGCCAATGGGAAGGTTGTGGGGGTGGAGCACTGGAATGCTGCTCTAGTCACAGACTGTGGGTAGGATCCAGCCAATGGGAACACTGTGGAGGCGGAGCACTAGAATGCTGCTCTAGTCACAGACTGTGGGTAGGATCCAGCCAATGGGAACACTGTGGAGGCGGAGCACTGGAATGCCGCTCTAGTCACAAACTGTGGGTAGGATCCAGGGGCGGCCCAAGGGGGGTGCGGGGCCATGTGCGGAGACTCGGTGCGGGGCCTCATTTGCATAAGTGGTCTTATTTGCATAAATATTTGCATAATGTTACCATTCACTAACTTTTAGTAAACATGTCTCTTAATGAGTGTATGGATAAAGAAAGACTAAAAGATTTCTACATTACTATAATCCAGTGCCAACCGCCAGGCACATTAGGAACTACTACAAACGCTGCCCATTTAGAACCCATAGCAAACCCGCCGTATCCTGACAGCATTACCAGGACTCACAAAGCACCATACCCTACCTATCAAAAGGCAACACTGCAAATATTAACCAATACATTTCAGAGAATACTGGGAAAGAGAACAAGTGGCAACGTCAAATAGGAATTACATAAACAGAATACCTCAGCTCAGTTACACATGCAGAACATAGACCATCACCAAACAAGGAATCACAATTTAGAAACAGGAAGGCAATAATTAAACTGGGAACCCCAAAAGCGAAACTTGGAATGTATAACAACACTGTAGAAATAAAACTATAAATTAATTTCCTCTTGTACCAAACAAAGCGCAGATGTTAATGATGCACATTTCCCAGAGCTGACATATTCCAGTTAATAAATTCAAAATAAAGAGATATCTTTCTACCTTTTGTGCATTTTTTTTTCAGTTGCAATTGGTCCCCAGCCACTTTCTCTTCTGGTTTCTTCATGTTTTCTGCTAACTCTCCATCGTCTGCTGTCCATTTGTCTTTTCTTCTCTCTTCTAGTTTTTTTTCCATTCTCTCTCTCTACATCTGCTTTAACATACTAATCTTTCTCCTTTTGCTCTTTCCTCATTCCTATTTCATCCACACAAATTCTTACCCCTCCATCCTCAATCCCCAATTACTCCTCCCAATACCTGGCCAATTGTAGATTTTTCATCCTCCTACACAAAATATTGTTCCCCTCTCCATTTTAATCTCCCAGCCCCATCCCATTCTAATCCTCCCCCAACATCAGCTCCCTTCTAGTTCCAGTCTCACCCAGCATCCATTCCCTTCTAGTCCCTGCATCAGCCCATTTCCAGTCCTAGCCCCCCATCAGCCCATTTCCAGTCCTAGCTCCCCCATCCATTGCCAGTCCAAGTCCCTTCATCAGCTCATTTCCAATCCTAGCCCCCCCATCAGCCCATTTCTAGTCATTTCCTAGCCCCACCATCAGCCCATGTCAAATCATAGCTCCCCTCCACTCAGCCCAATTCCAGTCCAAGCCCCCCCATGAGCCTACTTCCAGTTCTAGCCCCTCCATGAGTCCATTTCAATTCAAGCCCCCACCACAAGCCCATTTCCAATCTTAGCTCCCCCCATCAGCCCATTTCCAGTCCTATCCTAGCTGTTCCATCAGCCCATTTTCAGTCCTAGCTCCCTTCCCTCACAGCCCATTTTCCATTCCAAGCCCCCTCCCCATCAGCTATTTGCAGTTCAAGCCTCCCCTTCCACTCAGCCCATTTCCAGTCCTAGCAACCCCCCACCCCATTACCAGTCCTAGCCACCCGTCATTCAACTTCCAGTCCTAACCCCCATCACCCCATTTTCAGTTTAAGCCCCCCCTATAACCCATTACCAGTCCTAACCCCCCATCAGCCCATTTCCAGTCAGCCCCCCATAGCCCATTGCCAGTCCTAAACCCCCCCATCAGCACACAGCCCATTACCAGTCCTAACCACATCAGCCCACCTCAAGTCCTAACCCCTCCCCATCAGCCCATTTCCTGTCCAAGCCCCCCCATAACCCATTATCAGTCCTACCCCCCATCAGCCCACTACCAGTCTTAACCCCCCCATAGCCCATTGCCAGTCCTAACCCCCCCAGCGCCCATTACCAGTCCTAACCCCCCCCCCCCCTGCCAGCCCCCATTACCAGTCTAACCCCCCCCCCTCCCCATTAGCCCATTGCCCCCCCCCCATAGCCCATTGCCTCCTAGCCCATTGCCAGTCTTAACCCCCCCATAGCCCACTGCCAGTCTTAACCCCCCCATAGCCCATTGCCAGTCTTAACCCCCCTCCCTCCCTAGCCCATTGCCAGTCTTACCCCCCTCCCTCCCTCCCTAGCCCATTGCCAGTCCCCCCCTCCCTCCCTCCCTCCCTCCCTAGCCCATTGCCAGTCTTAACCCCCCCTCCCTCCCTCCCTAGCCCATTGCCAGTCTTAACCCCCCTCCCTCCCTCCCTAGCCCATTGCCAGTCTTAACCCCCCTCCCTCCCTCCCTAGCCCATTGCCAGTCTTAACCCCCCTCCCTCCCTCCCTAGCCCATTGCCAGTCTTAACCCCCCCTCCCTCCCTCCCTCCCTCCCATTGCCAGTCTTAACCCCCCCCCTCCCTCCCTCCCTCCCTAGCCCATTGCCAGTCTTAACCCCCCTCCCTCCCTCTCTAGCCCATTGCCAGTCTTAACCCCCCTCCCTCCCTCCCTAGCCATTGCCATTCCAGTTTTAACCCCCATCCCTCCCTCCCTAGCCCATTTCCAGTCTTAACCCCCCTCCCTCCCTCCCTAGCCCATTGCCAGTCTTAACCCCCCCTCCCCTCCCTCCCCTTGCCAGTCTTAACCCCCCTCCCTCCCTAGCCCATTGCCAGTCTTAACCCCCCTCCCTCCCTCCCTCCCTAGCCCATTGCCAGTCTTAACCCCCCTCCCTCCCTCCCTCCCTAGCCCATTGCCAGTCTTAACCCCCCTCCCTCCCTCCCTAGCCCATTGCCAGTCTAACCCCCCTCCCTCCCCTCCCTCCCATTGCCAGTCTTAACCCCCCTCCCTCCCTCCCTCCCTCCCTCCCTCCCTTGCCCTTTGCCAGTCTTAACCCCCCTCCCTCCCTCGCTCCCTGTCCCATTGACCGTCTTAACCCCCCTCCCTCCCTCCCTAGCCCATTGCCAGTCTTAACCCCCCTCCCTCCCTCCCTAGCCCACTGCCAAGTCTTAACCCCCTCCCTCCCTCCCTCCCTCCCTAGCCCATTGCCAGTCTTAACCCCCCTCCCTCCCTCCCTAGCCCATTGCCAGTCTTAACCCCCCTCCCTCCCTCCCTCCCTAGCCCATTGCCAGTCTTAACCCCCTCCCTCCCTCCCTCCCTCCCTAGCCCATTGCCAGTCTTAACCCCCCTCCCTCCCTCCCTCCCTAGCCCATTGCCAGTCTTAACCCCCCTCCCTCCCTCCCTCCCTAGCCCATTGCCAGTCTTAACCCCCCTCCCTCCCTCCCTCCCTAGCCCATTGCCAGTCTTAACCCCCCTCCCTCCCTCCCTTGCCAGTCTTAACCCCCCTCCCTCCCTCCCTCCCTCTTTGCCAGTCTTAACCCCCCTCCCTCCCTCCCTCCCTCCCTTGCCCTTTTGCCAGTCTTAACCCCCCCTCCCTCCCTCCCTCCCTCCCTCCCTTGCCCTTTGCCAGTCTTAAACCCCCTCCCTCCCTCCCTCCCTTGTCCTTTGCCAGTCTTAACCCCCCTCCCTCCCTCCCTAGCCCATTGCCAGTCTTAACCCCCCTCCCTCCCTAGCCCATTGCCAGTCTTAACCTCCCTCCCTCCCTAGCCCATTGCCAGTCTTAACCCCCCCCTCCCTCCCTCCCTAGCCCATTGCCAGTCTTAACCCCCCTCCCTCCCTCCCTCCCTCCCTAGCCCATTGCCAGTCTTAACCCCCCTCCCTCCCTCCCTCCCTCCCTAGCCCATTGCCAGTCTTAACCCCCCCCCTCCCTCCCTCCCTAGCCTATTGCCAGTCTTAACCCCCCTCCCTCCCTCCCTAGCCCATTGCCAGTCTTAACCCCCCTCCCTCCCTCCCTAGCCCATTGCCAGTCTTAACCCCCCCTCCCTACCTCCCTCCCTCCCTAGCCCCGTGCCAGTGTTAACCCCCCTCCCTCCCTCCCACCCTCCCTAGCCCATTGCCAGTCTTAACCCGACCCTCCCTCCCTCCCTCCCTAGCCCATTGCCAGTCTTAACCCCCCTCCCTCCCTCCCTCCCTAGCCCATTGCCAGTCTTAACCCCCCTCCCTCCCTCCCTCCCTCCCTAGCCCATTGCCAGTCTTAACCCCCCTCCCTCCCTCCCTAGCCCATTGCCAGTCTTAACCCCCCCTCCCTCCCTAGCCCATTGACAGTCCTACCCGCCCCCCCTCGGCTCATGGCAATTTAAAAAAATAAAATAAAGCTGGCCGCTGCCGGGGCGGCGGGATGGTGTGTCCCGCGGGGCTCCCTCTGCCCGGGGGAACGCGCCCGGCGCGGCTGAGCCCCTCTCTCTGCCGGCTTGCAGATACGCGAAGGGAGAGAGTCGCCCTCGCGTCTCTGTTAAGCCAGCAGGGGCAGATGGGAAATTTCCCATCAGCCCCTGCTTCCCATCAGCCCCTGCGGGCTTAACAGAGACGCGAGGGATACTCTCTCCCTTCGCGTATCTGCAAGCCGGCAGAGAGGGGCTCAGCCGCGCCGGGAGAGTTCCGCCGGGCAGAGGGAGCCCCGCGGGACACTCCATGCCGCCACGGCGCCAGCGGCCAGCTTTTTCTTTTTTTTTTAATTCAATTAAGAAAAAGCAGAATGTTCTTTGCGCGGGGCCCCCCGAAACGCGGGGCCCTGTGCAAAAAACATTCTTGCTCAATGGACGGGCCGGCCCTGGTAGGATCCAGCCATTGGGAAGACTGTGGAGGCGGAGCACTGGAATGCTGCTCTAGTCACAGACTGTTGGTAGGATCCAGCCAATGGGAAGGTTGTGGGGGTGGAGCACTGGAATGCTGCTCTAGTCACAGACTGTGGGTAGGATCCAGCCAATGGGAACACTGTGGAGGCGGAGCACTGGAATGCTGCTCTAGTCACAGAAAGGGAGGAGATGAGCTGGGAGAAGTTCTTGTGCTGTACAAGTTTAGTTTCTCTTTGTGATGAGAGAGAGAAGAGAAAAGTGGTTCAAACAGCTGCACTATACAAACATTGACTCACGGGAACATAGCAGTTATGGAATTGCACCTATCACACATTTCTTCTCTCTTATCTCCTTTTTCAATCACAGACACACAGAGAAACAACCGAGATATAAATCTATATGCATACGAACGTTCACACACGCACAGACACATCCAAGCATTCACACACACATACAAGCATGCACAGACACAGATACAAGCACGCAGTGATACACACATACATGCATGTTCATTCAAACTTGCACAGACATAGCAGCTCACAAAGACATACATACACACAAAAGAAACCTAGATAAATATACAAAACAGAGATGCACACACATACAAGACACAAGCCCACACACAGACAATACAGATACAAACATCTGGGTGTGTGCATCTTTGCGCGCGCACACACACACACACACAGAGTATAAGATATGCCATACTGGGTCAGACCAAGTTCCATCAAGCCCAGTATTCTGTTTCCAACAGTGGCCAATCTAGGTCATACGTACCTAGCAGTTTCCCCAAAAGACACAGCTTCCACAATACTTGTCCTAGGGTAAGCAATGGATTTCCCAGGTCCTCTTTAATAATAGTTTATGGACCTTTCTCCCAGAAACTTGTCCAAACCTTTTTTAAACTCAGCTACACTAACAGCTTTTATTACGTCCTCCGGTAACGAATTCCAGAGTTTGATTACGCATTGAGTGAAAAAATATTTTCTCTTATTAGTTTTAAATGGGTTACATTGTGGCTTCATTATGTGTCCCCTACTTTTTTTTACTTTTTGATGGTGTAAACAACCGATCAACATTTAGCCGTTCCACTCCATTCATTAATTTATAGACCTATCATATCTCCTTTCAGCTGTCTTTTTTCCAAGTTGAAAAGCTCTAAACTTTTAAGCCTTTCTTCATAGGGGTATCCTTCCAACCCCTCTACCATTTTGGTGGCTCTTCTCTGTATGTTTTCTAATTCCGCTATATCCTTTTTAAGATACGGCAAACAGAACTGCACACAATATTCATGATGTAGTCGCACCATGGAACGATACCATTCTTTTCCTTATGATTCCTGGCATTCTATTCGTTTTCTTGGCCACAGTTGCACACTGGGTGGAGGGTTTCAACATATTATCCACAATGACACCTAAATCTTTTTCCTGGGTGGTGGTTCCTAATGTGGAACCTTGCAGCGTGCAACTATAGTTTGGGTTGTTCTTTCCTAGGTGTATAACTTTGCACTTGTCCATATTAAATTTCATCTGCCATTTAAACATCCAGTATTCCAGTTTATCAAGGTCCTCTTGCAATTTTTCACAATCCTCTTGAGTTTTAACAACTTTGAATAATTTTGTGTCATCTGCAAATTTGATCACCTCACTCCTTATTCCCATTTCCAGGTCATTTATGAAGATGCTAAAAAGCAGCTGGCCCAGCACAGATCCCTGGGGTACTCCACTATTCACCTTTCCCCATTGGGAAAATTGAGCATTTACCCCTACCCTCTGCTTTCTATCTTTTAACCAGTTTCTGATCCACAACAGTACCCTGCCTCCTATCCCATGACTTTTTAATTTGGCTAAGAGTTTCTCATGAGAGACCTTATCAAAGGCTTTCTAAAAATCCAAGTATACTATATCAACTGGCTCACCTTGGTCTACCTGTTTGTTCATACCTTCAAAAAATATAACAGATTAGTAAGACAAGACTTTCCTTGGCTAAATCCATGTTGGCTTTCTCCCATTAAACCATGACTAGTAATTTTATTCTTTCTATCATTTTGCCTGTTACTGACGACAGGCTCACCAGTCTATAGTTTCCCAGATCACCCCTGGAACCCTTTTTAAAAATTGACGTTACATTGGCCATTCTCCAGTCTTCTGTTACTACAGATGATTTTAATGAGAGTTCACAGATTAGTTCTGCAATCTTATATTTCAGTTCTGTCAACACCCTTGGGATGTATACCATCTGGTCAAGGTTATTTACTACTCTTCAGTTTATCAAATACTTGTAATACATCTTCCCGGTTTATCGATATTTCTTTCAATTCTTCTGCTATATCACCTTTAAACACCATCTCATTCATGGGTAACTTCCCTACATCTTTCTTCAGAAGGTTTGGAAAGAATTCCATGAGCAATTCTCTGCATGTTTTCCCTACTTCTTATACATGCAAATGATGAGGTTTCTAAAATTACCTCCTTAATTTTTGTCCATTTAGCAGCTGAATTTTCCCCTGCTCTCACTCCACTCCAAACCACTCCCAAGTATAACAGCCAAAGTTATATGTATAAGTGGTGTTGATTACATCAGAACTATTGCTGGAAATGTGTAAGTTTGCCATATAGGCAGGAAGAATTACACTTTCCACACCATGCATAAAAATAATTTTTTATGGATAAATGTTTTCTTACTCTCTTTTGCTGTATCATAGATATATCATATGCTGTTTTACTTCCAGTGCACAATTCTGTTAAACTACAAAACGAGTCTGCTGCCGTCACCTCTTTCTAATGTGAATCTTATTTTAAGGATACTTTTTATCCTTTCTTGAGTCATTATACGCACTAGTTCGCCCGGGAAATCAGTGTGAGCTTGAATCTAGATGTGACCAGGCTCTCCTTACAATCGGCATAGTCAGTTGTTCTCACAGTACATGCAGAGGCTTCTTATGAATTCATTTATTTCTGATTTTTGATCCTTTGTCCCTGACATGAGTTCTCAGGAAAATATGAAAAAAAAAACCAGTCCAGCTTCTCACTGACTCATTAGAGCAAACTCCAGCCGTTGGAGTCATGATGCTGGCTTTTCTGCACATATCCTAGGGGAGAATAAGCTGTCAAAGAAAGTATTTGGAAGGCTTATCTAGAAGCCAGCGAAATGCAAACGTCTGTACTATTTGCTTCCTTCTATTACTGGCTTGCTATAAAGTTGCAGCTCACTGTAGAAGGCATGCAATGAACATGAAAAAGGGCTTTTCATTAAGAACAGTGAATTTCCATGTCATGAACAAAGAGTATGCAAGAAGAATCTGACTGTCTAAATAAAGAAAGACGATAAAATGAATATGTGAAAAAAATAATGCTAATCCAATAGAAGATAGATACTGTAGTTAGATAAAATGATAACTACAGCCGATGCTGCTCTTAAAGATGGTACTAATTTCACAGCCACTTTTGCATATTGGCTTAGGGTCAAGTATGGTTGTGAAGGTCAGGGGTAGACCATCGGTCGTGGCTCCCTTTTGGAAAAGCAGTCATCGGGCCCTGCATTCTGTAGCAACAATCACTGAGCCTCCAATTACCTTTCCTGGCAAACGTGACTGAGAAACTGGCCTTTAATCCAATTACTCTTTTGAGAGAACTGGCAAGGACTACAATTCTGTTTTAGCTGCAGCACAGAAACAGTTGTCTTTGTGCTGGACAATGCACTCCAAATTGGTAGTTATTGGACCTGTTGGTTTCAAGAAAATTGGGCTGGATAGAAGCAGAGAACATAACACAGAGCATAAAACTCACCTGGTTGCCCATCTTCATTGCTGTTGCATTGCTGTAGACCCCACTTGTTTTCTGGCTTCCCCCTCACTGCTTTGCATCAAGGGATCCTCTGTGCTTTTCCAGAACATTTCTGAATTGTGTCCACGCTCTCCATTAGGTCTTTCCATACAGAAATATTTTCTGAGGGTACGCCTGAGTGTACCCCCATAGAATCGTATCCTGTGGCCTCTAGCTCTAGAGGTCTGTAAATTGTAATGTGAAGATTCTCAATGGTTCAGTTTGTTTACTATCCATAAAGAATCATAGTTCTCATTTGCTGAGAACACTACTGAACGGTTTTCTATGCACCCTGGCATCCCTCTATCTCTAGCTACTTGCTCGTCGTATTGCTTTGCTACCTTGAGATTATCAGACATGATCACCCTGAAATTGCTGTTCTGGTCACTGCATTTCGGTATCTCAGTAGATGTTTCAGAACCAGAAAAGAAGGGAGTTTGGATTAAGCGCACACTTTTTTAATGGTAGCTGAAAATGAGTCTCATTCAGGTACAATAGGGATTTGCCCCTCCCTGGAGGGCTTACAATCTAAGCCAGTATTTGAGGCAAACTGTCTTGCCTAAGGTCACAAGAAGCAGCAGTGGGATATGAGCCCTGGCTTCCTTGGTTCTAGCCATTAGGCTAACGAGAAGGGCCCATTAAATGATAAAGGGGATGCAGCACCTGCATTATGGAGTAAGCCTCAACAGGTTAGGGGGTTTCACCTTGGAGATGAGAAGACTCAGAGGGGATATGATAGAGATTTATAAAATCCTGAATGAGGTGAAAGAAGTAATAGTAGTAAGACAAGGGAACTTTCCATGAAATTAACATTTAAAACAAAGCAGATAAAGGGCTACATGCCTGTGCTGCTTCAAAAGGGGTACCACTGTGGCATTATGGACTTCCTCTACTCCTCTTGGCTCTCCAATCTTTTGGGGATCTCTGACTCCTCCCTTCCCTGCTGTCTGGGATCTCTTGTCTGGTTTTGCCTGTAGACACCAATATCTTAAATCTGGACTGGTTATATCTGAAAAAAAATCTCAGCAGAGTAATCACTACTACCTCGGAAAGGGCGAGGGATGCTTGGAATGCCCTCCCACTGGAGGTGGTGGGGACAAAAGCAGTGACAGACTTCAAAAAGGCATGGGATAAGCACAGAGCATCTCTAGATAGGAAGAGGAGCATTCCTGTGCAAAGCAACACTTAAATGGCGTTCACACTTCAAAAAAAGCATAATGGGGTACAGGGGCGGCCCAAGGGGGGTACAGGGCCATGTGCGGAGACTCGGTGCGGGGCCTCATTTGCATAAGGGACCTCATTTGCATAAATATTTGCATAATGTTACCATACACTAACTTTAAGTAAACATGCCTCTTAATGAGTGTATGGATAAAGAAAGACTAAAAGATTTCTACATTACTATAATCCAGTGACAACTGCCAGGCACATTAGGAACTACTACAAACACTGCCCATTTAGAACCCATAAGCCAAAAAATGACCACCCCAATTCGTGAACTAAATAAAACAGCAAATTCAAAAGTTCACTACCACAAACAGTCCCTCTATATTACAAAAACCTTTTTTGTCGGAGCCAGCTGTAGGAGAGTTGGTATGAACACACAACCCACACCAAGCAGTTAGCTACATTTTATTCATAACAGGTTCTTCACCCAATAAAACTTCAACATGTTAACACTTATCTTTCCCATCAGCCCCAGCGGGATTAACAGAGCCGCGAGAGGTCAGAGAAGCTCTCGCGGCTCTGAAAGCCTGCGCATTGGGAGGGACTCAGGAGCTGATGGTGAAGGGAGGCTCTGCCGGGCAGGCGGGGCCCCACGGCGGGACATTTGATTCTGCCGCTGCCGTGGCGGCAGCGGCAGCAGCAGCCGATTTGGGTTTTTTTCTACTTGTGCTAATGAAGAATGTTTTTTGCGCGGGGCCCCCTGAAACGCGGGGCCCTGTGCAAAAAACATTCTTGCTCAATGGACGGGCCGGCCCTGATGGGGAAGTTGTCACAGTTACAACCCAAAGTAAAAAGCATAGAGTGGGGATAAGTAACCTGCACGGAGCAGCAGTTACAACCCAATATGCAGTAGAAAGTATAGAGCAGGAGTAATCTTCATGGAGCAGCAGTTACAAGCCAAAGTAGAAAACATTGAGTGAGGGTAACCTACACAGAGTGGCAGTTACCACCCAAAGTAAAAAGTATAGAATAGGGGTACGCATCCTGCATGGAATGGCAGTTACAACCCAAAGTACGTAATAAGCATAGAATGGTGATACGTAAATTGCAAAGAGTGGCAGTTACAACCCAAAGTAAAAAACATAAAGCAGGGGTAACTTGCACAGAGCAGTAGTTACAAACCAAAGTAAAAAGTATAGAGTGGGGATAAGTAAACTGCAGGGAGTGACAGTTACAACCCAAAGTAAAAAGCATAGAGCAGGGGGGTAACCTGTGCAAAGCAGTAGTTACAACCCAAAATAAAAAGCATGGAGCAGCAGTTACAACACAATGTAAAAAGCAGAAAGCAGGCAAACCCGAACAGGTCAGTGTTTATAACCCTAAACACTGTGCTGGGCAGACTAGATGGGCCATGCTGGTCTTCATCTAGCGTCATTTACTAGTTTACTATGCAGATCTTGGTATCATGTGCCCAGGGCTAACCTTTCACTCAAACTCCTTCCCCAGCATCTCTGATTAAGGCTCACACTGGTTGGAAACAGACTCAGAGAACTAAGTGGGCTAGTCTTCAGTGGCATACTGAAGTGATTAAGCTCCAATTCCTTATTGTCCCTCTAGTGCAGTCCCGCATCTCTGGAATAGTCAACCTTCTCCGACAGCTTGGAGACTGAGCTTGTCATCTTTTGATGACATCAATGTACTAAGGCAGCTGGCACCATCCACCAGCCCCAGTAGGCTCCGTCTCCAAGCAGCTGGAGGAGGTAGTGAGCCAGGGGGCTGGACTCACTGAAGGGATAACTAAGGAGAGTTAGCTTTGGGTTTTTATTTTGGTTGAGGACTTATTTTCCGTGATAGTGACAGTGAGAAGCAGGAAGTTCTTGACGTCCCCCGATCTCACAGAGGCATATCTGCACATTTCTATATGGCCAGAGCATCAGTAGTTTCTCCACTTCGAGGTGCCTATGGGACATTTTCCGTTTTGGACATTACCATTCAGGCTAGCAACAGCACCCCATACCTTCACCAAGTTCGTGGTGGCGGCGTAACTTCGCCAAGAGGGGGTTCTGGTGCACCTGTATCTCGACAACTGGCTGCAAAGTCCAGGAGCAAAAGCAAACAAGCAACGGCAAGAGTAGTGGGCTTCTTGCAATGACTTGAATGGGTGATCAACATGGCCAAGAGTCAGTTGGTGCCGTCCCAGGAACTCAAGTGCCTGGGGGCGTGCTTCGACACCCTCAGCAGAAAGATGTTTCTTCCAAGGTACCAGGCCCAAGGACTGCTGTGGCTCTTACACCAATTTCTGCAGATGAAGGATCTGATGGCCTGGCATTATCTGCAAGTGCTAGGAACTATGGCAGCAATGCTCTAACTCATGCTGTGGGCAAGGGCGTACATGCGACCATTGCAGAGAGCACTGCTCCACAGGTAAACTCAACAGAAATATCTCTTGATGCATTGACTACCCTGCCCGGCGGTGACCCGGAAAGCACTCTGGTAGTGGCTCTGCCCCTAGAATTTGGCAGCAGGAATGCCCCTGGAGGCACCAAACTGGATCTCACTGATGACAGACACCAGTCTTTCAGTCTGGATTGCCCACTGTGAAGAACACATTGCTCAGGGGCAGTGAAACCGCAGGAAACCGTGTGGTGTACAAAAACAAACTAGAAATGAGAGCACTCTTCCTAGCGCTGCAGAGGTTCCAACCATGGCTGCAGGAGAAGGTCATTTGGGTCTTCTTGGATAATGCAACCACCATGGCCTACATCAATCGGCAAGGAGACATGGGCAGCGTAAGCTTGGAAGCAGAGGCTGAAGCGCTGCTAACATGGGCAGAAGAGCATCTTCAAGTGTTGTCAGCAGCACACATAGCACAACATGACGGTGGACTACCTGAGCTGGGTGCACGTGGACCCCGAGAAATGGACGTTGTGCCAGGCCATCTTCTTGCAGGTGATGAGCCGATGGAGTATGCCGATCATGGATCTCATGGCAACTTTTTCAATGGCTAAATCGAGTCGGTTCTTTAGCAGAAGATGAGAGAGGATGTCGGAGGGCCTGGATGCCCTGGTACAGAGGTGATCCACGGAGGGTATCCTGTACATTTTTCCTCCGTGGGTACTCATAGGCTGCGTGGTGCAGCAGATTGAGGCATACTGAGGGAATGGTTATCCTGATTGCCCCGGACTAGCTGAAGCATCCATGGCAATGTTCCCTCTAATTTTCTGTAGGCTGTGTGCGCATAAAATATCAGCTGTGTGCAGCTTTTGAAGGAAGGTTAAATTTTTGTGCGCCACATAACGACACTCGGAGTTATATACTTTAAAATTTGACTACATGTCAGAATACAGTATGTACACCACATTGATTTTAATCAAATTAAATGAAAATAGACGATTACTAAATGAAGCGGGAAATTTCTAGTAATTACAATCATAACTTTTAAATTTTAAGACATCTGTGTTGTTTTCTATCAGAATCAGAGCTGTAATTTTTGTGCGCTCTGTTGTAAAGTATGTGCGCTCGCTCGGCGAGGTGTGTGCGCACGCACACGCGCACAGCTTAGAGGGAACAGTGATCCATGGTATGCCGACCTGGTGCGCCTCACAGCGGATCAGCCATGGCGACTGCCGATCAGGGACAACCTCTTGACCCAGGGGCTGCTGCAAATGCCTCAAGTGGATCTATTCTTGCTTACGGCATGGCTCTTGAAAGGGCACAGTTGAACAGTGTGGCTATTGTGGTCCAGTGATAGCAAAGTTCCTGAGGGCCCAGAAAAGGTTCACAACTTTATCTTATATCTGCATCTGGTGCATCTTTGAGTCTTGGTGTCATGAAAGGCAGGGCCGGCTATTCCTAGCTACAGTGCCAGACATGTTAGCCTTTTTACAAGCAGGATTTGAGAAGGATCTGGCATCAGGTCCTTGAGGGTGCAAGTGGCGGCCATTTCTTGTTATCGTGACTGTATACATGGAGTGTCCTTTGGAGCACACCCGGATGTAGTCCATTTCTTAAAGGCAGTGAAGCAGATTCGACCACCTAGGTGGTCAATCGTTCCTCCTTGGGATCTCAATCTGGTATTGGGAGCACTGACAAAGGCACCCTTCGAGCCATTGAGCAGTTCCTCGCTGAAAGATTTGACTCTTAAGACAGTGTTTCTGGTAGCGATTTGCTCAGCATGGAGAGTTTCGGAACTTCAAGCTCTCTCGTGCAGGGAGACTTTCCTTTCTATATCAAAGGAGAAGGTGGTGCTCCGGCCCATTCCTTCCTTTTTGCCCAAGGTCATGCCGGTTTTTCATTTAAATCAGCCGTTTTCTTTGCTGGTTCTCTTGGGAGGGCTGGGGAAGACATAGGCAGTTGCATCTGTTGGATATAAGGGGAGTATTTCAGCGGCTCCGTTTCGCAAATCGTTATTTGTACTGTTTAGAGATCCATGCAAGGGGGAGGCAGTGGTCAAGACCTCCATTTCCAGGTGGATTAGAGAAGCTATCGCATTGGCCTATGTGTTGAATAGAAAGGTGGTGCCAGTGGGTCTGTGGGCTCATTTGACCAGGGCGCAGGCAACTTCATGAGCGAAGTATAGTATGGTTCCACCTGCCGAGATTAGTAGGGCAGCCACTTGGTCCTCCCTTCACACGTTTGCAAAACATTATCGTCTGGATGTGCAGGCGGCAGGGGACACCAGATTCAGAGCGGCAGTAATTCAGGCTGGAATTGTGGGCCCCTCCCTTCAATAAAACTGCTCTGTTACAACCCAGAGGTGTGGGACTGGATTGGAGGGATGATAAGGAAAGTTAAATTAGGTCTTACCTGCTAATTGGCGTTCCTTGAGCAACTCCAGTCCAGTCCTGGAACCCCACCCTGTTTCGGTGGTAGTATACAGTGATGCGATCCCAAGTCTGAAGAAAGTTGCAATGAATTTGGGGGTCTGGGAATTTCCAGTGAGTCACAGCATTGAGACATGTACGTGCTGACAAGAGGCTGCCTGTCCTTTTTTGCCTTGCGCTTTATGAATTTCAATAGCTATTTGGATAACAGTTTTTTGTCTGAGCCCTGTAGGGTTTTTCTGCTATGCAGTATGCAGATAAGTCTTCTCCTTGTGCTGGGGGGGAAGGGAAAAAGGGTCCCTTTTGGGATTGGGGAGTTATATAGTGTTGAGTTTCGATTGTTTGTCTACTTATTTGTTTCTCCTGTGAGGCTGCTTTGTCAGTAGGTTACTGGGGCTGGTGGGTGGTGCTAGCTGCCTTAGTACACTGATGTCATCAAAAGATGACATGCTCAGTCTCCAAGCTGCTGGAGGAGGTTGACTACTCTGGAGGTGCTGGACTGGACTGGACTGGACTGGACTGGGGTTGCTCAAGGAACGTCATTTAGCAGATAAGGCCTAATTTAACTTTTATAGTACTGCCAGCAGGGCCGGCCCGTCCATTGAGCGAGAATGTTTTTTGCACAGGGCCCCGCGTTTCAGGGGGCCCCGCGCAAAAAACATTCTGATCCTACTAAAGTAAAATTAAAAAACAAAACAAAACTGTCTTCTCCGCTGCCGGGGCCGCCGCGGCAGAATCGAGTGTGCCGCGGGGCCCCCCCTGCCCAGCACAGCCTGCCCTCCCCCTCTATCCGTTCTCTCTCGTTCAGCTCACAGTCACCCCGCCGCCGGCTTTCAGAGCGCGAGGGAAGAGTTTCTCCCTCGCTGCTCTGTTGAGCCCGCGGGGGCTGATGGGAAGTTCCCATCAGCCCCCGCGGGCTTAACAGAGCTGCGAAAGGGAAACTAGTCCCTTCGCGCTCTGAAAGCCGGCGCGGGGTGACTGTGTGCTGAACGAGAGGAGAACGGATAGAGGGGGAGGGCAGGCTGTGCTGGGCAGGGGGGGCCCCGCGGCACACTCGATTCTGCCGCGGCCGGGGGCCCCGGCAGCGGAGAAGACAGCTTTAAAAAGAAAAAAAATTCCCTCGGCTGGACTGGGCTGGGGGCTTAGGAATGCTGATGGGCGGGGGGCTGGGGGGGTTAGGAATGCTGATGGGCGGGGGGCTGGGGGGGGTTAGGAATGCTGATGGGCTGGGGGGGGGGTTAGGAATGCTGATGGGCTATGGGGGGGGCTGGGGGGGTAGGAATGCTGATGGGCTGGGGGGGTTAGGAGTGCTGATGGGCTATGGGGGGGCTGGGGGTTAGGAGTGCTGATGGGCTATGGGGGGCTGGGGGAGGTTAAGACTGGCAAGGAGGGGGGTTACGACTGGCGCTGGGCTGGGCTGGGCTGGCTGGGGGGGGTTAAGACTGGCAATGGGCTGGGCTGGGGGGGTTAAGAGTGGTAATGGGCTGGGCTGGGCTGGGCTGGGGGGGGGGTTAAGAGTGGTAATGGGCTGGGCTGGGCTGGGGGGGGTTAAGACTGGCAATGGGCTGGGCTGGGCTGGGCTGGGCTGGGGGGGGGGGTTAAGACTGGTGCTGGGCTGGGCTGGCTGGGGGGGGGGTTAAGACTGGTGCTGGGCTGGGCTGGGCTGGCTGGGGTGGGGGGGTGGGGGGTTAAGACTGGCAATGAGCTAGGGCTGGGCTGGGCTGGGCTGGGGGGGTTAAGAAGACTGGCAATGGGCTGGGCTGGGCTGGGCTGGGGGGGTTAAGACTGGCGCTGGGCTGGGCTGGGCTGGGGGGTTAAGACTGGCGCTGGGCTGGGCTGGGCTGGGGGGGTTAAGACTGGCAATGGGCTGGGCTGGGCTGGGCTGGCTGGCGGGGGGGGGGGGTTAAGACTGGCAATGGGCTGGGCTGGGCTGGGCTGGGCTGGGCGGGGGGGGGGGGGGTTAAGACTGGCAATGGGCTGGGCTGGGCTGGGCGGGGGGGGGGGGTTAAGACTGCAATGGCTGGGCTGGGCTGGGGGGGGGGTTAAGACTGGCAATGGGCTGGGCTGGGCTGGGGGGGGGTTAAGACTGGCAATGGGCTGGGCTGGGCTGGGGGGGGTTAAGACTGGCACTGGGCTGGGCTGGGCTGGGCTGGGGGGGGTTAAGACTGGCAATGGGCTATGGGGGGGGCTAGGACCGGAAATGGGCTGATGGGGAGGGGTAAGGACGTAATGGGCTGTGGGTGCTGGGGGGGGTTAAGAATGGAAAGAGCTGTGGGCTGATGGGGGCTGTCTGGAAATGAGGTGATGGTGGGATAGGACTGCTAATGGGCTATGGGGGGGTTAGGACTGATAATGGGCTATGGGGGGCTAGGACAGGAAATGGGCTGATGGGGAGGGGTTAGGATTTGAGGTGGACTGATGTGGTTAGGACTGGTAATGGGCTGTGGGCTGATGGGGGGGTTAGGACTGGCAATGAGCTATGGGGGGCTGACTGGAAATGGGCTGATGGGGTTAAGACGGGAAGTGGGCTGATGGGGGGTTAGGACTGGTAATGGGTTATAGGGGGGCTTAAACTGAAAATGGAGTGATGGGGGGTTAGGACTGGAAGTGGGTTGATGGGGGGCTAGGACTGGTAATGGGTTGGGGGGTTGCTATGACTGGAAATGGGCTGAGTGGAAGGGGAGGCTTGAACTGCAAATAGCTGATGGGGAGGGAGCTTGGAATGGAAATGGGCTGTGAGGGAAGGGAGCTAGGACTGAAAATGGGCTGATGGAGCAGCTAGGATAGGACTGGAAATGGGCTGTTGGGGGAGCTAAGATTGGAAATGGGCTGTGGTGGGGGCTTGAATTGAAATGGACTCATGGAGGGGCTAGAACTGGAAGTAGGCTCATGGGGGGCTTGGACTGGAATTGGGCTGAGTGGAGGGGAGCTAGGATTTGACATGGGCTGATGGTGGGGCTAGGAAATGACTAGAAATGGGCTGATGGGGGCTAGGATTGGAAATGAGCTGATGAAGGACTCAGACTGAAAATGGATGGGGGAGCTAGGACTGGAAATGGGTTGATGGGGGGGCTAGGACTGGAAATGGGCTGATGCAGGGACTAGAAGGGAATGATGCTGGGTGAGACTGGAACTAGAAGGGAGCTGATGTTGGGGGAGGATTAGAATGGGATGGGGCTGGGAGAGTAAAATGGAGAGGGGAAAAATATTTTGTGTGGGAGGGATGAAAAATCTACAATTGGCCGGGTATTGGGAGAGTAAGTGGGGATTGAGGATGGAGGGGTAAAATTTGTGTGGATGAAATAGGAATGAGGAAAGAGCAAAAGGAGAAAGATTAGTATGTTAAAGCAGATGTAGAGAGAGAGAATGGAAAAAAAAACTAGAAGAGAGAAGAAAGAACAAATGGACAGCAGATGATGGACAGTTAGCAGAAAACATGAAGAAACCAGAAGAAAGTGGCTGGAGCAATTGCAACTGAAAAAAATGCACAAAAGGTAGAAAGATATCTCTTTATTTTGAATTTATTAACTGGAATATGAAAGCTCTGGGAAATGTGCATCATTAACGTCTGCGCTTTGTTTGGTACAAGAGGAAATTAATTTATAGTTTTATTTCTACAGTGTTGTTGTACATTCCAAGTTTGGCTTTTGGGGTTCCCAGTTTAATTTGCCTTCCTGTTTCTAAATTGTGATTCCTTGTTTGGTGATGGTCTATGTTCTGCATGTGTAACTGAGCTGAGGTATTCTATTTATGTAATTCCTATTTGACATTGCCACTTGTTCTCTTTCCCCAGTATTCTCTGAAATGTACTGGTTTAATATTTGCAGTAGTGCCTTTTGATAGGTAGAGTATGGTACTTTGTGAGTCCTGGTAATGCTGTCAGGAAACGGCGGGTTTGCTATGGGTTCTAAATGGGCAGCGTTTGTAGTAGTTCCTAATGTGCCTGGCGGTTGGCACTGGATTATAGTAATATAGAAATCTTTTAGTCTTTCTTTATCCATACACTCATTAAGAGACATGTTTACTAAAAGTTAGTGTATGGTAACATTATGCAAATATTTATGCAAATAAGGCCACTTATGCAAATGAGGCCCCGCACCGAGTCTCCGCACATGGCCCCGCACCCCCCTTGGGCCGCCCCTGACTGCCAGGGCTGACACTTCTGTCATCACTCAGAATTTTAATAAACATAGGGCTGAATAACTCATTACCCTTCACCCTCCCCAAAATATTGCAGTGGAGTCAAGTCAGCAGCAATGGGTTCATTGCATGCAAAGTGTAAACATTTAAGCATAACTGCACACATTTGTGAATTGATGCATAAATATCTCTGCAGAGACAAGGAGAGAAACTGTTTCATCGGAACGTGCTGAATCTGTGAGGGAGGCCTCTGAATGCAAACAAATCTTTTTTTTTCAAGGGGAAATTACAAACAAGGACAACTTGTTCTTTGGGGCTCTTAAATCTTACCACACTCAAAAGTGATTTTAGCCAGCAGGCAAAATTTGAACTTTCACAGAAGTGATACGTTTTCTGAAGAAGTACAGCCTTCTAGCTATAATTTGTCATTTTTTAAAGAAATTGCTTCGCACCTCTTAAAATATTTCTTTTTGAAACGTTTTAAACCTTGTAGACGTTAA
Source organism: Ichthyophis bannanicus (assembly GCA_033557465.1). Classification (NCBI taxonomy): domain Eukaryota; kingdom Metazoa; phylum Chordata; class Amphibia; order Gymnophiona; family Ichthyophiidae; genus Ichthyophis; species Ichthyophis bannanicus. The sequence continues at coordinate 72,380,744 of CM066044.1, read as the reverse complement.
TTTCAAGCAGTATCCATTTCCTGCTGTTCTCATAAGCAACAGATATACAGTCATAGAGCAACTTGGTTTTAACCCCTGACCTCTCTGACCTTCTTAAGTCTTCTTGATCTTGACTAAGCAGAGAGGAGAAAGAAGAAGGGAAAAGAATTTGAGGCATCATCTTATCGTTTGCACTTATTTAAAATTCAGTCCTTTGTATGGCTATATATTATTAATTTAATGGCACCATTAGCACCAAGCCACTGGATGTCTGGTTTAATCACTAACACCAGGCATTTTATCGGACACTGCTTTTTTGGGGATAGGACGCATTTTACAAGGAAAAGGGTAATTTTATATGCACATAACCTGCACTAGTATTTTTAAGAGAAAGTAGGCGCATACTGTCTCTTTGAAATGATCCCATACAAAGTACTCGCGCATATTTACACCTCTTCCTCAGCTATGTAGAAATTTCTTGACTTGAAATGTGAAAAAAATTGCTTAAAGTATGCACATAAACACCAGCCCCTCTCCATCCCCGCCCCTCAGAATGCCTCGGGTAAACTTATGTGCATACAAGTTGCATGTGCACAGGTTTATGTGCATATCAGGAGAGTACTGTAACGGCTTATTTCTGTGGGCCAAACACTGTTTTACCCACGGACGTGTCCGTTCAAGGTAGCAGAGGGGCTCAAGGTATTGTTTCATTAGACTGCCAAACAGATGTCATTTTGAATATTTTATAAAAGCATGAAGGAAGAAGTTTGAAATAACATTTAGAAATGTACAAAGGTTTGGTACATTTCTAAATTTTAGAATGAATTTAAATGAAATCAATGTGAGTGCATTTCTCATAGGCAATCTTCCCAGAGAAAGTGCCTGAGTAGTTTTCCTTTGAAAACTGCCTTCTAGGTAGAAGCACTGAAAGCACTCACGTAAATTTAATTTAAATTCATTCTAAAATTTAGAAATGCCCTTCCAGACCACTGCCAAGGTGAAGTGCCATAATAAAATATAAAACATATATATTAAATAGATATATGCAGCATTGTAAAACAAATCATACATAACAAGCATTTTAAAACATATAACCAGTTTAATTACTTAAAAAGTGGAAATAAACTCTACTTTAAGAATACCAATTCAACTCCAAAGATTTGTTCATAAAGCCAGAAGTTAATTAAGATTGGGATTTTATATGGGATTCAAGCATGCAGCATTTTAAGCGCCCAAATAAGCACTTACAAAATCGTCAGTATATGTGCATAAAAGCCAGCACTGAGACCATAAAGTAGGTCCTTGAAGGATACTACCAAAAGCAGAGAGGTTCCAAAAAAGAGTAAAGTAGACCAAATACCTTCGAGTATGGAGCAGACAGAGCTTAAATATCCCAAATTACCCATGTCTACCAATAGTCAAATTAATATGAATAAAATGCTTGTATGCAAATGCTAGAAGTCTAAAAAATAAAATTTTATTCTTTTTGATGGTTTCTACCAGTTTTCCCAGTACTGACATCAGGCTTGAGAAGTTAAGAAAAAACTAAAAGGAGCAGTTGCAAAGGTTAAAGACTTATATCAAGCTTGGGTATTGTTGAAAAATACTATCTTGGAAGCCCAGACCAGCTGTATTCCACGCTTTAAGAAAAGTGGAAGGAAGTCCAAAAAACTGCCAGCATGGTTTAAAGGTGAGGTCAGAGAGGCTGCTATTGCCAAAAAAGCATCTTAGAATATATAGCACTAAATGAGAGGTTAGATATGATTGGAATATCAGAGACATGGTGGAAGGAGGACAACCAGTGGGACACTGTGATACCTGGGTACAAACTATATCGTAATGATAGAGCTGATCAAATTGGTTGAGGGGTTGCGCTCTGTTAGAGAGGGCATTGAGTCAGAAAGGATTAAAGTTTTGCAGGAAACAAAATTTGCTGCAGAATCTCTATGGATTGAAATTCCATGTAAAAAGGGGAAGGTGATGGCAGTGGGGGTGTACTATCGACCACCTGGCCAGAATGAACAAATGGATGATGAAATGCTCAAAAAAATCAAGGAAGCTAACAAACGTTACAGCGCAGTAATAATAATGGGTGATTTCAATTACCCCGGTATCGACTGGGTCAGTGTCACCGCAGGACATGCTAGGGAGATAAAGTTTCTAGATGAAATAAATGACTGCTTCTTGGAGCAGCTGGTTCATGAAACAACCAGAGGGGAAGCCATAGTAGACCTAGTCCTTAGTGGAACACCAGATCTAGTGCAAGAGATAAGGGTGTTGGGGCCGCTTGACAATAGTGATCATAGCATGATCGCATTTGATTTAATTAGTGGAGGAGGGATAGTAAGGAAATCCACAATACTACCTTTTAACTTTAGAAAGGGAGACTATGATAAAATGAGGAAAATAGTTAAGAAAAAACTAAAAGGAGCAGTTGCAAAGGTTAAAGACTTATATCAAGCTTGGGTATTGTTGAAAAATACTATCTTGGAAGCCCAGACCAGCTGTATTCCACGCTTTAAGAAAAGTGGAAGGAAGTCCAAAAAACTGCCAGCATGGTTTTAAAGGTGAGGTCAGAGAGGCTGCTATTGCCAAAAAAGCATCTTTCAGGAAATGGGAAAAAAGAGCCAAACGACGAAACCTGGAAACAGCACAAGCACTGGCAAGACAAATGCAAAGCATTGATAAGGCAGGCAAAGGGAGAACTTGAGAAGAAGCTTGCTGTGGAAACAAAAAAAATAAATAAATACTTTTTCAAGTACATTCGTAGCAAAAAACCTGTGAGAGAGTCAGTTGTTCCATTAGATGATAGAGGGGTTAAAGGGGCACTAAGGTGACAAGGCGATAGCGGAGAGACTGAATGAATTCTTTGCTTCAGTCTTTACTGAGAAAGATGTACCCATGACTGAAGTGGTATTTAAAGGCGCAGAAGAATTGAAGGAAATATCGATACATTGGGAAGATGTATTACAACTATTAGATAAACTGAAGAGTAGCAAATCACCTGGGCCAGATGGTATACATCCAAGGGTGTTGAGAGAACTGAAATATGAGATTGCAGACCTGCTATTAGTAATCTGTGAACTATCATTAAAATCATCTCTAATACCTGAAGATTGGAGAATCGCCAATGTAATACCAATTTTTAAAAAGGGTTCCAGGGGTTATCTGGGAAACTACAGACCGGTGAGCCTGATGTCAGTACTGGGAAAACTGGTAGAAACCATCAAAAAGAATAAAATTACTCAGCATGTAGATAGTCATGGCCTAATGGGAGACAGCCAACATGGCTTAAGGAAGATCTTGTCTTACTAATCTGTTATGTTTTTTTGAAGGTGTGAATAAACAGGTGGACAAAGGTGAGTCAGTTGATATAGTGTATCTGGACTTTCAGAAAGCCTTTGACAAGGTCCCTCATCAGAGACATTTGGCAAAACTAAAGAGTCATGGGATAGGAGGCAGTGTACTGTTGTGGATCAGGAACTGGTTGAAAGATAGAAAGCAGAGGGTAGGGCTAAATGGCCAATTTTTCCCAATGGAGAAAGGTGAATAGTGGTGTACCCCAGGGATCTGTGCTGGGTCCGCTGCTTTTTGATATATTCATAAATGACCTGGAAAGTGGAATAACGAGTGAGGTTATCAAAGTTGCAGATGACACAAAGCTATTTAAAGTTGTTAAAACCCAAGAGGATTGTGGAAAATTGCAAGAGGATCTTGATAAATTAGAAGTCTGGGCATCAAAATGGCAGATGAAATTTAATGTGGACAAGTGCAAAGTTATGCACCTAGGGAAGAACAATCCAAACTATGGTTACACGATGCAAGGTTCCACATTAGGAATCACCACTGTCACGGGGTAGAGCAGGAATTACCTATGGAAACAGAAAGGGCAGGGCTAGGTAGATCTGAAGCTGACAGATCCAAGCACATGTTGCAGGGTTGCTATAAGCAAGCATGGAAAACAAAGGTAACCAGAGGTAGAACGTGCTCCTGCAAAGGATTACCTCATCCTCAATCAGTTAATGAAAGGCAGCTGAGAGCAGGGCAAGGTCAACAGAATGCAGGTAGTGACGCAGTTAAAATGCATACTGAGTCACTTACCGGCAGAACTAAGCAGGATTTCTCAGAGAGCAGAACTAAGCAGGATTTCTCAGAGAGCAGAACTAAGCAGGATTTCTCAGAGAGCAGAACTAAGCAGGATTTCTCAGAGAGGAGAACTAAGCAGGATTTCTCAGAGTGCAGAACTAAGCAAGATTTCTCAGAGAGAGGAGCTAACTGGGATTTCTCAGAGGAGAGAGACATTAAGGATACTACAACAGCTGGGGCAGAAAAGGAGAATACTTCTCATTGGAGTTTGAATAAAGTTCCTAAGGAAAGAATATCCAAGGGCAATTACAGGGTGCTAGGAAGCACGGAGCAAGAGGCCAGTGAAAAGAATCACAGAGGAATTCAATCCAGCAGGAAAGAGAAACCCTTGAGAGACGGTCCTTCTGCTAACAGGTACCCAGAAAACAGTAAGGGGTTTAGAAGGGACACTTACCTGTTTAAGAACCAGTCAGTGGCTAGAGGCAGTAAGAAGCCTGCTTTTAGAAGTATCAACGCTGACTTTCCATGCTGTAAAAGCTCGAGAGAAATCCTCCCTGAGGACTGGCTGAAAGCCTGTAATAGAGAGGGCCTTAGAAGCATAAGTTTTCCCTATACACAACTAGGAAGGTTGGGTCCCCTAGGGGCAGACTGTGAGAAATACGGTAACTTCCCATCCTACCTTGGTGAAGGGGGGAAGGGAAGTCTTGCAGAAGACGGAAGCTTGCACAGCCAAGAAAGGAGACACAGCTGTTCAGAGAGTAGCAACCAGGGAAGCTACGAGGCAATGGACTTTGAATTAGCTGAAGATAATACAGAGGTATCTCAAATGGAATGTGCTTTGACCCTGGCTAATGATGTGTCTTCCTTATGCTAAGCTGTGCTAAGAAGATAACCTTTTAAAGTAAAAGGATTTCTGAAAACTACCTGTATAAATTTAGTAACTGTTATATTTTGAGTTAAGCTGAAATGAAGCGCTTTTGGTTCCAGTAGTATTTTTATTTGTACCAGAAAACATGGTCTGTTTCTGTTAATTTCTCACGTGCAAGAATCCACCCGGAAAGGGATAATAAAAATACCTCTTACTAAAAAGCCTGGCTGCTCGTCACAACTACAACCTTTAGAACGGCTAGTGGGAGATAATTCCCAGGGGGCCTTAAAAGAGCCCCAGCTACATTAAAGAAGAGGCCCCACTGAAAGTCACCTAGGCTGCCTCCTAGCGGCGGTAAGTAGGTGGGTGACAAATGGCGCAGTCTTGAGGATTTTTGCCTGAGGATTAATAAAGAAGCACTGCAAAAACTACTAGGCTACCGGAAGCACTGTATCCAGACTGTGGAGCACCACAAGAGAAGATTCTCCGTGCCAGACACTGCGAAGACCAGCTGACTTTCTCACAGGCTGAACCCTGCCAGGAGCCTCAGGTAAAGGGTACCTGGGCATAACCGGGGCAGGACAAAAAGTGAGAAAGAGGGTGCTGGTAGGCGGTGGAAAGTTTGGCAGAGGGGAGAAAGAAAAGGGTTGTGGTTGGGTTTTTTTTCTCTTCTTTTCTCCACAGGGACGTCTGTAGCAGGAATGGATCCACAAGACGTTGCGGCATGGATGCAGAGGCAGTGGGACAAGCAGATGGACTTGATCCGGTATCTGCAAGACCAAACTACTGCCAATATGAGTGAGCAACAGAAACCTCTAATGGACACCATGGAGGCATTACTGAAAAGGCCAGTGGAAGCCAGAGCGGACATCTCCATGTTTCAAGGAATAGGACTGAACCATCAAGGTGCCCTGTCGTTAGGACAGTTAAAACCACATGATGATGTAGATGACTACATTGACGCCTTTGAGCGGATAGCCGCAGTGTTAAAATGGCCGGAAGAGCAATGGGCAACCAGGTTTGCCATATCTTTATCTGGTGAAGCTCTTTCTGCATATAAAGCCATGCCAGCCACCCTGGCAACTGAATATGCAGAAATAAAAAAGGCTGTTAAAGATAGGTTAGGGCTGACTCCCATTTACTATCATAAGATGTTTAGGGAGGCAAAAATAAAGCCTCAGGAGACCCCTAAGGCCCTATCACAGAGGCTAAAAAGTGTTGGCCAGAAAATGGTTGGTTCCGGAGAGAGCTACTCTAGAAACAATCATGGACCAAATTGTATTAGAACAGTTTATGCAAGCTGTCCCCCAGGAGGTTAAAACATTTATTTCACTTCAGCACTGTCAGACCACCGATGAGGCAGCCATCCTTGCTGAAAGGTTCCAAGCAGCGGGGGTGACTGACGCCTCGGGGGTAGGGTTATGGCGGGCGGGCTGGGATGAAAAGTTTTAACGGAAAACGGTATTAAAAGAAATGTTAAAATGTTTGATGTTAATGCTGTGAATACTAATGTTTTGCATAGGCCCAAAGATACATGTTTCACCTGCGGGAAGGCTGGGCACTTCCAGAGGAGCTGTCCTGAGAAAACTGTACTTATGTCAGGAGAGAAGGAGGCGAACCTGGATGGGTTCTTCCTACCCGTTAAGATAGCAGGTAGGAACACACGGGCACTACTTGACTCGGGGGCTGACCAGAGCATGGTTTCGAAGAAGCTCTGGGAGGCTATTTGGGAGCACCGTTCGTCGCCCCCGAGTCAAGCAGAAGGCCGAGTCCGTATTAAGTGTGTGCATGGAGCGGGCTCATATTATCCCCTACACAACCTAGAAGTAGAAGCACTAGGAACAAAACAGCAGTTGTTGATGACTGTCGTTCCAGGACTACCTAGAGAAGTGGTATTAGGCCGAGATTGGTCACCATTTTTTCACAAAATGGAGAAGGGGTTTCACAAGCTGGATCAAGGAGCTTGTCAACATCAGATAGCTCCTAGAGTAAAAGGATCCGAGGCCTTAGCAGCCAAAATCCCCGGTCCTTTATTCGGGAAGATATCACAGGCTAGAGTGCCCACACCAGTATCTAAGAGGGGGGGTCCCTTAAGAAAGTCCAAGTTTGTGCTTCAGTTCTGCAAGGTATCAAAGCGAGCGAAGAGCCCACAGAGAGCTTCCCAGAGGCTGCAGGGTATGACCTCTACAGCGCAGAGGAAGCCATAATAGTGAGGGGAGGAAAAGCTTTAGTAGATACTGGCATACAGGTTAAAATGCCGGAAGGCTGTTACGGCCGGATTGCCCCAAGATCAGGCTTGGCAGTGAAGTTTTTCTAGATATAGGGGCAGGGGTTATTGACCCTGATTACAGGGGCTGCATTAAGGTCCTAATATTTAATTTTGGAAAGCAGGACTTTAAAGTTCAGATAGGGGACCACATTGCTCAACTAATTTGTGAGCGTGTGTGGGCTTTCCTGCTGTAGAGGAGGTATCAATGTTACCATCCACTACTCGAGGGGACCAAGGGTTCGGGTCTACAGGGCAAAAGGAAGTAAAAATTATGACAGCCTTAGCGGAAGAGGAAAGGGAAGAAGACCTGGGTCCTCAGATTTCCGATTTAAAAGAGCGACCTAAACCTAGGTTAGGGGCAGGGCTTTCCCTGCAGCAGCAGCAGGAATTAGCCCAGGTCTTGGATAGATTTGCTGATGTCCTGACCACCAAGCCCGGAGAGAAAACCCATATTTGGACCACAAAATAATTACGGAGCCCGGAAGGGTTATCGACAGCGCCCTTATCGTATGCCGGAAAGTAAAAAGAAAGAAGTAATAAAGCAGGTGCAGGAGATGGTCACTATGGGAATCATAGAAGAATCGCATAGTCCCTGGTCGAGCCCCATAGTGCTGGTGCCCAAGCCAGATGGGACTCAGCGGTTTTGCATAGACTTTCGGAAAGTAAATGACATTTCCCAATTCGATGCGTACCCGATGCCCCGCATCGATGATTTACTAGACCGTCTAGGACAAGCCAAATATTTAACAACACTTGACCTTACGAAAGGGTATTGGCAAGTTCCATTAACAAAGCAGTCCAAACCCAAAACAGCGTTCGCCACGCCTATAGGGCTTTTTCAATTCAAGCGCATGCCCTTTGGGTGGCATGGCGCGGCTGCCACCTGCCAGCGCCTGGTGGATCAGATATTAAGACCCCACCAGGACTATACATTAGCTACATGGATGATGTAGTGATATTTAGCACCACTTGGACCCAACACCTGGTGAGAATAGAGGCGGTTTTGAGAGCACTGCGTAAGGCTGGGTTAACACTTAACCCCGCAAAATGCCTATTCGCCAGTGAAGAGGCTAGGTACCTGGGCCATATGGTTGGGAGGGGAGTAGTACGGCCCCTAGCGAGCAAAATTGAATGTGTACGAGACTTCCCCAGGCCAGGAACAAAAAAACAGGTCCGTAGTTTCCTCGGTCTAGTGGGGTACTACAGGAGGTTCATTCCTAAGTTTGCGGAAGAAAGTCTTCTCTTCACCGAGATGCTTAGAAAAAATGCCCCAAACACTGTAAGGTGGACCCCTGAAGCTGAGGAAGCCTTCATTACCCTAAAGGACAAGTTATGCAAGGCTCCTGTACTAAGGGGAATTGATTTTAGCTACCCTTTGTAGTCCAAACGGACGCATCTGGAAACAGGGTTGGGGGCGGTCATGTCCCAGGTGTTCGACGGGGGAAGAACATCCAGTGACTTACTTAAGCCGCAAGCTATCAAAGGCCGAGAGAAACTACTCGACGATAGAGAGGGAATGCCTCGCGATTAAATGGGCAGTGGAGTCCTTACGCTTTTACCTGACGGGAGGAAATTCCTGTTAGTAACTGACCATGCCCCCTTAACATGGTTGTCCCAAATGCACAATAGTAATGCCAGATTAACCCGATGGCATCTTGCACTCCAGTCCTTTGACTTCTGGGTACAGCATAGGGCCGGAAGACTTCATGGGAACGCAGATGCTTATCACGGATTACGTGCTGGCCGGAAGCTACGGCAGCCCGTAATATTTTAAGGGGGGATTTGTCACGGGGTAGAGCAGGAATTACCTATGGAAACAGAAAGGGCAGGGCTAGGTAGATCTGAAGCTGACAGATCCAAGCACATGCTGCAGGGTTGCTATAAGCAACCATGGAAAACAAAGGTAACCAGAGGTAGAACGTGCTCCTGCAAAGGATTACCTCATCCTCAATCAGTTAATGAAAGGCAGCTGAGAGCAGGGCAAGGTCAACAGAATGCAGGTAGTGACACAGTTAAAATGCATACTGAGTCACTTACCGGCAGAACTAAGCAGGATTTCTCAGAGAGCAGAACTAAGCAGGATTTCTCAGAGAGGAGAACTAAGCAGGATTTCTCAGAGAGCAGAACTAAGCAAGATTTCTCGGAGAGCAGAACTAAGCAAAGATTTCTCAGAGAGAGGAGCTAACTGGGATTTCTCAGAGGAGAGAGACATTTAAGGATACTACAACAGCTGGGGCAGAAAAGGAGAATACTTCTCATTGGAGTTTGAATAAAGTTCCTAAGGAAAGAATATCCAAGGGCAATTACAGGGTGCTAGGAAGCACGGAGCAAGAGGCCAGTGAAAAGAATCACAGAGGAATTCAATCCAGCAGGAAAGAGAAACCCTTAAGAGACGGTCCTTCTGCTAATAGGTACCCAGAAAACAGTAAGGGGTTTAGAAGGGACACTTACCTGTTTAAGAACCAGCCAGTGGCTAGAGGCAGTAAGAAGCCTGCTTTTAGAAGTATCAACGCTGACTTTCCATGCTGTAAAAGCTCGAGAGAAATCCTCCCTGAGGACTGGCTGAACGCCTGTAATAGAGAGGGCCTTAGAAGCATAAGTTTTCCCTATACACAACTAGGAAGGTTGGGTCCCCTAGGGGCAGACTGTGAGAAATACGGTAACTTCCCATCCTACCTTGGTGAAGGGGGGAAGGGAAGTCTTGCAGAAGATGGAAGCTTGCACAGCCAAGAAAGGAGACACAGCTGTTCAGAGAGTAGCAAACCAGGGAAGCTACGAGGCAATGGACTTTGAATTAGCTGAAGATAATACAGAGGTATCTCAAATGGAATGTGCTTTGACCCTGGCTAATGATGTGTCTTCCTTATGCTAAGCTGTGCTAAGAAGATAACCTTTTAAAGTAAAAGGATTTCTGAAAACTACCTGTATAAATTTAGTAACTGTTATATTTTGAGTTAAGCTGAAATGAAGCGCTTTTGGTTCCAGTAGTATTTTTATTTGTACCAGAAAACATGGTCTGTTTCTGTTAATTTCTCACGTGCAAGAATCCACCCGGAAAGGGATAATAAAAATACCTCTTACTAAAAAGCCTGGCTGCTCGTCACAACTACAACCTTTAGAACGGCTAGTGGGAGATAATTCCCAGGGGGCCTTAAAAGAGCCCCAGCTACATTAAAGAAGAGGCCCCACTGAAAGTCCCCTAGGCTGCCTCCTAGCGGGGTAAGTAGGTGGGTGACACCACCCAGGAAAAAGATTTAGGCGTCATTGTGGATAACATGTTAAAACCCTCGGCCCAGTGTGCAGCGGCGGCCAAGAGAGCAAATAGAATGCTAGGTATCATAAGGAAAGGAATGGAAGATAAAACAAAAGATATTGTAATGCCTCTATATTGTTCCATGGTGAGACCGCACCTTGAATATTGTGTGCAATTCTGGTCGCCGTATCTTAAAAAGGATATAGCGTTATTAGAAAAGGTTCAGAGAAGAGCCACCAAAAAGGTAAAGGGGATGGAAGGATACTCCTATGAAGAAAGGTTAAAAAGGTTGGGGCTCTTTAACCTGGAAAAGAGACGGCTGAGGGGAGATATGATAGAAGTCTATAAATTAATGAACGGAGTGGAACGGATAAACGTAGATCAATTGTTTATGTTATCAGAATATAGATAGACTAGGGGACATGCAATGAAGCTACAGGGTAAACTATTTAAGACTAATAAAAGAAAATATTTTTTCACTCAACGTGTAATCAAACTCTGGAATTTGTTACCGGAGGATGTAGTAAAGGCTGTTAGTGTAGCTGGTTTAAAAAAAGTTTGGACAAGTTCCTGGAGGGAAAAGGTCCATAAACCATTATTAAGAAGGGACCCAGGATATCAATGCTTGACCCAGTACAAGCATTGTGGAACCTGTGTCTTTTGGGGAAACTGCTAGGTACGTATGACCTAGATTGGCCACTGTTGGAAACAGGATACTGGGCTTGATGGACCTTGGTCTGACCCAGTATGGCATATCTTATGTAGGTACCTTTCTAAGCTTTAGATGACCATTACATGTGCAAATTCACACAACTGGTGATTTTGTAAAAGGTGTTTCTTATGTGCACTCTGCAACACACAGAGCATTTTGTATGGAGCAGAGTCCTTTCAGATGCTTGTTTGAGTTTTGAAGGTTAATACTGTTATAGTCTCTATAGACCCTGAGTGATTTTTGTACAGTCTTATATTACTTAACAAGATGCCCAGTACTGGTGAGGGTTTATATTGCTGTTACTGAGATGACACCAGAATCAGAAATTATCTTTGTTAAGTTGAGTTCTATGGGGAAATGTCCTATTTCTGCTCTGCACCCATTATTGGGAGAGGGGTTTCTTTGGTTACAAAATATATGTTTTTAAAAATGCAAGAACCACAGAGTAGTTTATAACCCCAAAAATAAACTATGCTTTGGTTTTCGCTTTTCTTTCTGCTCATTGCTTTCTGAGCACCGTAAATCTCCTTTTTTATTGCAGAATATATATTTACATTTACTACCATGTCATTCCAGTGTTCAGTGTTAGGAGTTTATAGCTTTTATATTAGATTCCCAGGCTATATAATTAAACTGCTATAATTGTTATTGCATATAAACAGCATTGCAAAGTTTTTTGTTTTGTTTTTTTATTATATAACCTGGGATTTGTGCTTTATCGACTATAGCAAAGCTTTTGACTGTGTAAACCATGAGAAACTCTGGGCCACATTAAGAAGCATGGGTATACCAGAACACCTGCTCGTTCTCTTGCACAATCTGTACATTGATCAAGAAGCAACAGTTCGAACGGAACAAGGAGAAAACAGAATGGTTTAAAATAAGCAAAGGTGTAAGACAAGGCTGCCATACTTTCCCCCTACCTGTTTAATTTATATGCAGAAACAAATCATCAGAGAAGCAGGATTGTATGAAGACAACAGAGGTGTGAAGATTGGTGGAAGACTCATCAACAACCTTCGCTATGCTGATGATACCACATTACTGGCAGAAAGTGAAGATGATCTGAAACATTTGCTTCTCACAATCAAAGAACATAGTCTCAAAATGGGCCTGCACCTTAATGTAAAGAAGACAAAGATCATGACAACTGGTATAATCAACAGATTCATCATCGAAGGAGAAGAAATTGAAATGGTGAATAACTTTAACCTACTTGGATCAACTATCAATAAAGAAGCAACAAGCAGTCAAGAAATCAGACGACGTATTGCTCTTGGCAGAATGGCTATGAAAGACCTAGATAAGATTCTCAAGAGCAGAGATGTCTCTCTCCATACAAAGATTCGACTTGTTCAAGCCTTGGTATTTTCAATAACATCATATGGATGTGAAAGCTGGACAGTGAAAAAGACAGACAGGAAGAAAATGATGCCTTTGAATTATGGTGCTGGCGGCGAATACTGTGTATACCATGGACTGCCCGAAGAACAAACCAGTCTGTACTAGAGGAGATCAAACCTAAGCTTTCTTTAGAAGCTCAGATGACAAGACTTCGACTTTCATACTTTGGACACATCATGCGGAGAGAGAGATCATTAGAGAAAGACATCATGTTTGGCAAGATAGAAGGTCAACACAAAAGAGGAAGGCCAGCAATGAGATGGATCGATACAATAACAGCAGCTACGGGTACCAGTCTGTCAACGATGAGCCGCCTGACTGACGACCGAACACAATTTAGGATAGCTATCCAGAGGGTCGCCATGAGTCGACTCCGACTCGACGGCACTTAATAACAACAACCTGGGATTATGTTGCTTTTTTTCTTGGGGCAACCACCTCACAAGTCTTCTAAGTGAGAGGGACCTGCTGCTCCCTGACTAGAGCTCTGAGGAGGCCCCTCCATTTTGGGTGACGAGGGGGGACACCGCTTATCTCGCATCAGGCAGCACATTGCCTTGATCCTCCCCTGTTTGGGTGAACAGAGGTGCTGAGGCACTCCCTGAAAGTGCAGGTTTTCATTAAATAAGGTTCAGAAATCGTTTTCCATTTCCCCACTATAAAAATAGCTCCAGCAGGCAGTGAACAGATCAGGCAGTCTGAGACTCGTGAAGGCACCACAGAGGCCAGGGTGAGATGGAGGTAACGGGGAAGTTAGACGGGGGTGGGGAAGGGGCAGATTAGGGGTGGACTTAGGGTGGGCGGTAGACAGTTGTCAGCCCTGGACGTACAGGGCCGATTCTAATGTTGGCCCTGTACGTCCGGGGCCAGCGACCTGCATGGGAAAGTTATTCCACCTCCAAGGTGGAATAACTTCCCTAGTTGCCAAAGGTCAGTGGGCCCGGGGCCAGAAAGCAGCAGGAGAGGGCAGTGAGCATTCCCTGCAGCCTGACCCTGGCCTTGGGAGGCCAGATCGGGGGTCGGGCAGTGGGGAATTCAATGCAGGAGCCGGCAGCCGGGATCATGGCTTTACAATGGAGCCAGACGCCACGGCTCTATTGTAAAGTCCAGACTCTAATTTTAAACAGATTAGTGCCGGCATATAGTGTGGTAGCGGCACTTAAGTTTAGATGCTGGCTAGGTCAAAGATTACAAACCTTGCCGAGTAATGAGGTAGAACTAGACTCCTCTCAGTCTGTGTCTGTTGACCCGAAGCAGGCTGGTACGCCTACCACTAGGGCCCTCTGTGGGTGTGGGAGGAAGAGGGTGGGTACAAAAGATTTAAGCTGTAAGTGCGCAGTTCTTGTATTCCATGCAAATAAAGGCAGTGTGGAAATGTCACTTTCCAAGGAAACCATCCCAGAGACAAGGCCACAAGCGATGACCTCTGTCAAAATGGCTTTATTTTTTCTTCTCTTCAACACTTTGCTTGTTGATAGGGGAATTGGTGGGGGGGGGGGGAGGGCAGCTGGCTCTCTTTCCTGTAATCTTTCAGGTTTTATCTGACTTAGTCCTTCTGTGGGATAACCTCACTTAAACATCAAACTGGACACTGCATGTCCTCTCTGTCCCTGAAGACCCTTCACCCTTCTCCTCCATTTGTGATTCTGTAATCACTGGCTGCAATGAACCACCTCACAATTCATCCCTCCCCACATATCGCTGCCATCGCCAAGGCTCCAGGTACCAATCACGATATCTTATGTGCAAACAATTCCTGTTCTGCTTTGCCTCCATTTGTCTGCATAGTTGCACTCCGTCACCATGGCCTTTTTGTGACAGTATTGATCTCTCTGCTTCTACTCTCCACCCACTTCAGCTTCTGCAAGTCTTTCGTCCACCTGGATTCACTCTCTCTGTGCTACTTTGTAAAAACAAGGTGCAGCCGATGTTCCTGCGTAGCTACGTGGGCGTCCTCTGCCCGCGCTGCTGCTGGTTGGGGAAGGTGCTGCAACATGGAGCTTTAAGTCGAGAGAATTCCCGTGCAGCTTCGCAGGAACACCGGATACAGCTGGGAGCACCATCATGGCAACATCTAAGAAATAATGCACACTCCATTTTAACTTCTACAGCATTAGAAGGTGACGCAAAGGAGTATTCACGTTTGACCTCCTTCTCTTCCTCAGCAATTACAATATATTAGCCTCTGCTTTGTCAGACTCTGTAGACTTGTCTTTCCATTTCTTTCTATGTATGAATCTGTTGCCTTTAGGCCCGCTTCCATCCCAGATGTACAAGCCCTCTATACACCCGGTCTGAACTGGATGTACAGAGGGTATCGCGATTCTGATCCTGCAGGGCTGCAATTCAGCCCGGCCTGCACATAGAGGCCATGTCCAACTAACTGCCTGACGGAGAGGGTGATTTTATAAAAGGCTACCTAGGTTAACTGAGCAGAAAGGTGCCTGTTTTATACAGAGCCATAGGTGAATATGTGACCATGTAAAATGCTGACACAAATCCCGCAGCAGTAGTAGTTACCTTCAAGGTCTGAACATTTGGTGTCCTGTCAGCAGGTACTTTATGCACATATGATAAAATACACGCCTAAATCATGACTCCACCTATTTACTAGCCAACCCCACCCCATGTACATCTACTGTACAAGTTCTCGCTGGCTCGCATCAGGCGTACATTTAGGCAGGACACAGATGGCGCTACAAACTGCATTTATGGGTGTATTCTTACTGATAACCCTCTCCCCACCTCCCGACATCCTCCTTCCCCAGTCACCTTAAGCACTGCCCCCTCATGGGAGTTTAGAAACTACTGACAATCTAGTTTTGGATAAAACAGGGAAAGAAAATAAAATGTGCTTTATAATTAACTTCTCCCAAAGGTCCGTAATACAGCAGGCTTCCGTTTCCCCCCCTCCCCCCCCCCCCCCCCCATTCTCAGCTCATTATCTGAAGGGGCCATTAGGTTTGCTGTCACATTTACAGAGCCTTGGAAATGCAAATAATCTTAAACCATATAAAAGTGTAAAATTTTAATTACATGGGAGAGCTTTGATGCCTGCACCAATGATCAAGTATAAAAGGCCCCCTCTGAGCTCCAGAATCAGTTTTCACTATATTAAGCATGACAAGACATGGCTTTGACGTGCTTTAACAGAATAGCAGGTTTCTTGCCAGGGGGGGGGGGGGATGTAAAGACAGGGATGGGGAAGTCATAATTGGACTCAAGGGCAGTTTGTAGACAGAATTATGCTCATTTTGGATTTTCCATGTTTACAAGCTTGACAACGTGGGGAGGAGGACACCCTTTCATTTTTCAAAATCAAACAAGGTTGAGTTTGCATCTGCAGAAGCAGAATTCACTAACATGGTATGTCATTTCTCTGGTTTTTTGTCAGATAAGTGATTTTCACTACTGAGTTTATTTGTTTGGTTTTTGATAAAATAAATAAAAGGCCTCTGCTGACACTGAGCGGGGGGTTCCTCCTCTCCTCAGCTCTTGTCTGCGGATCCCGACATTAAAAAATTTGTACATTCTATTATGATTTTTTGGTTTTTGTTAGGTTATCGGGGTTTAATATGCTGATTTTCTGGCTTTTTCTGTTTTGACTTTTTGATATTGGTTGTGATTTTGAGTCATCACATTTTTTGAAGGTAGTGTTTTTCTCATTTCTCTCAGATGGGCATGCTAACCGATTTAGCTGTATTAAACCAGTTCCATTCGATATGGCTCCTTCCTGCTTTAAAACAGGCATATACACAAACTTCACACTACATTTGTGCCCACATCCAGAACAAAACAGGAAATTTTAATCATTTGGCTTCCAAAAGTAATTTTAAGCCAGCCCCAGCTTCAGAGTCCTGCTGATTTAAAAATACATGACTTCTAAATATTCAATTCTCCCTCCCTCTCCCCCCAGCTTTGTAGCTAGGGACCCCCAGATTGCTCTTGCCCCATACCGATCCACAGATCAGAAGATGTAGGGTGGAGAGGTCACGGGAACCAGCCACAGACACGGAAAGGATGGGGGCTTTTTTTTATTCGTTCCAACTCCACAGATGTTATTAAGAAATTATACATAAGAGATTGAAAATCTGTCTGTTCATCTACTGTACCTGTCCGGAGACAAGATAAGGGACCCTTTTACTAAAGCGCGGTAGGCTTTTGCACTTAACATGTGTTCAGCGCAAAAGCCAATGTGTGTTTAGTGCAAAGCCTCCCTGGTTACTGTTGGAGACATGACCAGCATGTTCCCAGTAGTTAACAGTGGATGAGGACTCTAAACATGGTGCAGTTATCAAGGGTGCAGCTAATTCCTCCTATCTGGGTAACGTTAGGTGCGCCTGCACTAACGGCATCGATGGCAGCACTCAATATGCTCACCAAGCCTACTCCCCGCCTCTACCCTACCCTTCAGCATCCCCACACGCAAATAGCGGTTACCACGTGAATCAGCATACGGTAACATAGCGCATTTTAGTAAAAGGGTCCCTAACTCTCTAAAACTGAACAGAATGGATCCAATTTGTCATTGGAGAAGAACCGAGAAAAGACACAATTTCAAAAATGGGCCAGATTAGACCAGGGATTCCAGAGAAATCAAGTCCCCCACAAAATGGCCCAATTCATATCTATGGGAGAGGCAATTGCAGGAGCTACAGGTATCTAATGCCAAATAAACTGTGACACACACATATCCACACAAGCCCCTATCCACTCACAGCCAACATGGATGCCTACACAGACATCCACATGTGCACAGACAACACATACATAGAAGCAGAGGTGTTTGAAAGAATTCCCTGATCTGTACGCCACATTCTTTCCCCACTTGTTTAAATTTATAAGGCATGGTGGTTTTTCTGAAAGGGAGGGACCGAGACCTCACATTTTTTAATTTTTGTATTGCCTTCTATTTCTTTCTTTTCCCTTTAGCTTATAGTTTGATTTTGTTTTCATTTTCAATAAATTGAACCAAACAGCAAACTACATGAAAAAAATTGGAAAAGAGCAAAACAAAAAAACAAAACACAATGACAAGACACTACAAACATATACACATGCCGCGTGTAGGTGTTCCCAGGGACATCGTTTGAGTAGAGCAAAGGCAGCATTTCGATTTACGCACATATTTCTAAAAAACATGAGCACATACATAGAGGGTACTCACATATTTATGCCAGCATCAGACGAGGTGTAAATGTGCACATTGGCATTTACGTGCTATAGCGGCTGGTTCTGGACCTATTTTGTAAAGGGACATAGGCAACTGGGTTGCCTTTCATAATATGCTTAAAATAGCCACCTTTTTGGGCTTTCCACATAGGCATCCTGTTATAAAATTAGGCCCTAACAGTCTACTGTTCCATGTAAACCGCCCTTGATCACTGGAAGGGGTGGTATAGAAGAAATAAGTAAATAAATAAATAAATACTGTACTGGAAGTATGCATTGTGTACTGACTATTCATTCACTGCTTCGGGCATATCTGGGAGGTAACACTGGCTTCATTTGGAAGAAGTGAATGAGTTGAGGAAAACTTTTGTTATCGCTTCCTTACCCCTTATGCTCTTTGGCTACAGGTATCTGCAGGTCTTCCAGCAGACTGTCTGGTTTGAGTGTGTCATGCTCACTACCTAGCCCTCAGCCCAGTCCTCTGACCTGTGAGCTTCAGAGTTGTCCGTACTGTGCCAACATCTTGGAGAAGCAAGAATTTGAGTTCAGCGAGTCAGAGAGCTTTGAATCGGACACCAGCGGGGTCTATGAGTTCACCCAGGATGTGCGGCATGGAGACCAGAGAGACTGGATACAACAGCAGCAGCAGAAAAGGAAAAAGAAGAAGAAGCCAAGACAAAACAACCAAGTCAGCAAACTGTGGGCAGCTTTTGGGGACAGACTGAAAAGGATTGTGGATAGTAAATACTTCAACCGTGGAATTATGATAGCCATTTTGATCAACACCTTGAGCATGGGAATTGAATATCATGAGCAGGTAAGAGAAACCAATAATGACAGCTGATGAGAAACATTTTATCCCTTTGCTCTGTAGATTCTAATGAACCATAAAAGGAATATTAGAGATTGTACATCTTCTAATTTAATTGGGTTGGAATTAAGCATCAATAACTGACCTTGGCTGATGAGAATAGCACACAATTATCATGTTGCCCAGGCTGCTTTCAATACGAAGCTCCTTACACCATAATTCCTGAAAGTAATGCCCCTCTGCTTTCTTCAGTATTGGCCCCACCTTCTCTTCATACCCTCCTTTCTTTGCTGGATACATGCACACACATACTGTTAGGTAGCAATTATCTCTAACTGCCGAAATGCTGGCCATGCAGCAGTTTTTGCATCTATATACAGTAACTTGTAACTAATTTAGCCTGGCAATTTCTAGGTATGAGCATTCATCAACATGTATTCAGTTTGTTTGGAAACCTAAGAGTGCACACATCGATTGTATGCACATATGCCTATGAATTAATGTATGTACAATTGATTGTGTGCTTAACAGATCTGGATTTAGGCAAAGGCAATGTGAGAAACTGCCTCTGGTGCGGAGTTTGCATAAACCCTGGAATGTTGCCTCCACTGTATGTCTCAATCTGTACCTGATCGGTGCAGCAATCCACTTCAGGGACTCAGTCTGCCCAGCAAAGTAACAATGCTGATAATGAAATTGAGCAGAGGTTCTGGTCAGGCCTTGCAGCGTCCCGACCCCTCCTCTTCCTGCTACAATGGAAACTCTGGAAGGGAACAGGAGGTGCAGGCCCCACGCTGAATTTTATTGTCAACTTTGCTGCTATGCTGGGTGGACCACATCACTACGGTTGACAACAGTGGTGAGAGATGGACATTGGAGCAAGACAGTATCTGGGCAGAAGCAATATGGGGGAGAGGGGGGTAGCGGAGGTCCTCCCTTTCCTCCAACTCTCCTTCCTCCCAGTTGCCTATGGGCACCCGCAGTGGGAATCCAGCTCTGGCACTTAAAGTTCCCGCATGCATACAATGCACCTTAAAGCATGAATATGTCATATGAACTGAAAACATGCCCAAAAATCAGGAAAATATCATTTTAAATGAATACAAATCAAGGGGGGAGGGGTTAGTCGTGCACACCCCTAGTAATTTCCACTTGAAAATTATTTACACAGTGCCTATGTACCTGCATCTCTAATTTCCGCAGGGAGGTTGTGTGCATATTTAAATTTTAAATAGACGCTTGTATCTTCCCATCTCCAACCTAACCCAGCCTCTCAGAATGTCTTTTCCTCCATTGGGAAATACAGCTGCTTATTGAACCTTGTAGTCTGTATATACTGTACTCACTCAAGGGGGAACAGATCTAGTTAGGTAACACCTTAGTTACCCAGCTAGATTCCTTCAGAAATTACCCTCTCTCTGTTTAGATTTGATTCTGCCTTAACAGTTCCATCTAATTAAGGGGTAGAGTGGTCCCTTACTGTACCCTGCATACCTCCGAACCTTTCTTGGGTGCTTCACCTTCCGCACTTGTGTTCCCTGCTCTGGATTCTCCATGGAGCAGCCATGCTGTGAACAGTGGCCCATTTTCTGTCAATAAGTCTAGAATCCAGTTACATAGGAATTAAATAGCAATCAGAGGATTCTCTTGTCTCGCCATTCTTTCCAGTTGCCTCCTTGTCCACTGTTTCACCACAAACCCTGGTTATTTATTTATTTATTAACAACTTTTATATACCGCGCTATTTGTTATCAGTGCGGTTTACATATAACAAGGGTGCACAGTCAGAAGACTGTTCTGTGCTTACATTGTAACAGGAGTTTAAACTTGGAGCAACAGGGTAACTATAAACATATGTACAAAATACAATTAGATTAGGTTGGTATATACAAGAAGGGCTAAGGCAAATCCATCTTACTCTATCCATGACACTCTCCTAACATCCCAATGGTATTCAGAACAGAGAAGGCTCACAAATAATTCAAAAACAGCTATTGAGAGCCAATTTTAAATTTTATGTAGCATGTGAATTAACGCTCACCTTATGAAATTTTGAAATGCCTATGACATCATAATGCAATAACATGTGGTCTTATTGATGACAACATAGTTTCCTTTTCTGCACCTACAGAATGATTCCATTGCTGTGTGTACAAATGTTCCCAATAAAGGATGCTATACCTTAGCTACCACAATGTAAATAGGATTTTAAAGTCAGATGGGGGAGGGGGGTGCAGAATCTGAAATATGTCTTTTAGACGATTATGGAGTACCTGAATGTTACTCACCTTGAACTATTACTGAAAGGCATGAACTAAATACAAATACTGAGAAATATGATGCTGACACTGAAGGTCTTCTCCAGGACACATGTTCTGGAGTACACAGCAAGACAATCTGTACCTCATTCCCAGGTATAGAGTGAGATACTGTACCTCATTCCTACAAGACAATCTGTACCTTATTCCTAGGTGTAGAGTGAAGCAAAGTGTACCCTACTCTTAGGCATTGTGATAGTGTTGGGGGAAGGGGTTTTCTTTATAACACAGGCCAGACAGCAGTTCAGAGGAAACAAAAGCAGTTTTTATTCTGTTCCAGCTTGTTAAACCTCCACAAAGCAAAACCCAGAATGGACAATAGTTCAGGGAAAACAAAATCAGCTTACTTCTGTCCCAGCTTGTTAAACCTCCACAAGCTGGTTCTCCCAGCCCTTCCTGCAGCCCCAGTTAAAGTTCTTACCTCAGAAGTCCTTTGCACGGCTTGCCTTAGAAAGACCTCTGGCACCACGGGCCACTCTTCCTCCTGCAGCCTGCTGGGTTCTTCATCTCTCCGTGTGAGCCATGTCCTCCTGGCTCTGAACTCTGGGCTGTCGACATAAAGGGGACTGTTGATAATCTCTTTAGAAAGGGGCAGGTAGAATTCTATATACCCCATTACAGGCATATGATTAGACAGGCTACCACATTCTTGGATGACTTAAGCTCCTCCACGTCACCATGTATTCTACTTTCCCAGGACCCATGGAAAGACTTGTGTACACTACTCACCAGATCACAGCTTGTTATTTTTATATGTACAACAGCCTGAATTATATACAGTTGCTGTTGTTCCACAGCAAATGAATCAAATTACAGAAGCCAAAGAGAGAGGGATGACTGATGTTGAGTTTCTTTAAAATAATCTCTTCTTTCCTTTGGATCGGCTATCGGCACATAGAGTAGCACATTCCTAGAGCTGGGCGACCTAGTTCTGTCATGTGGCTTCATTTTTATGAGAATGGTAATTAGGAGGTGGCAGGACACAATTCCTTCGCTAAATGATTGATATAGCGAAGGTTAATTGCTATCCTTTCTGGTCCCCTTTTTGAACGTGGGCTGCCCAAAAACGGAAAGTATGTAAGCAGCAAAGAACTGTGCTATTAATTATGCATGCGGACAATTAAAATAAATTTGAAGCTCGTATTGCATTCTTGGGGGCAGGCAACAGTTTCTGGGTCTATTCGCCAAAAAAGGAGCTGTGCAGTTGCCTATCAACCAACAAGCCAACAAGCCAACGTTCTGCAGGAAAGGAGAACAATGAGGAAGCTGTATCAATAGGACACTGCTACAGTCCCTTTCGCGCTAGAACCTTGCCCCAGCACTACCCCTGAAGAAGGCAGTTTTATAGCAGGGTGTCTAGTTAAAGCCTCTGTTGTGAAAGAAGGTAGCTGCCTACTTGCCTTATAAAATATTAGTCTAATTAGCAGATATCATGCCTTAAATTAAGACATGGACGTTTATACCAGCTGGTAAAAATGCCCATGCCTAAATTTTGCAGAGTGCATGTAAATTGTTATATTTTATAATCTGTGCAAATGCTTGCGTGCTCTGTCCTTCCGCATGCCTACCAGCACAGTACATGCCATCAAGCTACGTGCACATATGTGGTCACTTGTGCATGTTAATGACTAAAAGAAGCTCCAGTTAGACATGAATCCAGAGCAGAGAACACAAGCATGGATAAAGGTGGCAAGGCTGGCATTTAGTAGGGCAGGGCAGGAGAAAAAGAAAGAACATGGCAGTGGAATGGGGGTTGGCAGCCCACCAGAAATCTAATTCCACAAAAACATTTTATTGCAAGAAGCAAATGAGGTAAGTGAAAATTGGCAGCTGCCCTACATCCTGCTGTACACTGGCTCTCTCTCTAACTGTGTGGTGTAGCTCCTCAGAAAAATCTCTGCTACGACACCCAGTCACCCATCTCTCCCCTTTCTCAGGTCCTATTTAACTCTCATCCCCATACCGGGAAACTCTCCATAATTCACCCAACTTGTGTTTTTGTATAAACTGCCAGGTCTGTTGGAATACACTAGAAAGCTTTGAGCAGGGGTCTGCTGTTCACTACTTCAAACAGCATGCCTGGAACAGGAAGGGAGGAACTGCAGAAGAGGGCAGAGCCATTGTGTTTCAGTCCCATACTCGCCCCCTTGCCTCCAATCCAACAGGGTGCGATGGGAAGGTCTGAAGCTCAAGAACTGAGAGGGGAAAGGAGAAGACAGAGAAGGGAGCAGGGCAATTACTTTCTACTCTGATGTGTTGACGCCAGTTTCATCCCCTCCCATCATGTGTCAACATGTGTGGTGTGTAAGGGAGAAGGAGGAAAATTAGGGCTCAGTCTACAGCTCTTTGTGATCTCAGAACTCTGGACTGAGCAGAATCGGGGAAGAGAGGAAGACGACACTGGGGAGCATAAATCAGAGAGCTGTGAGTTACTTATAGGAGGGTGGAGGAAAGGAGGGGAAAGAAGGTGGGTGCTAAAGTCATTCATAGAAGGAAAGGGGGAGCGGGAGAAGATTATCTTGGGTGGAAGAGAGAAAAGCGATAGTATCCTACTCCTCTTGAGTGGGTTGGGAGACCACAGCTCAAAGGTTCACAGTCATGCCAATCTCCCAGGTCATGACTAGCAAGACAATAATCTAAGAACATAAGATATGCCATATTGGGTCAGACCAAGGTCCATCAAGCCCAGTATCCTGTTTCCAACAGTGGCCAATCTAGGTCATACGTACCTAGCAGTTTACCCAAAAGACTCATGTTCCGCAATGCTTGTTCTGGGTCAAGCATTGATATCCTGGGTGCCTTCTTAATAATGGTATATGGACCTTTCCTCTAGGAACTTGTCCAAACCTTGTTTAAACCCATCTACACTAACAGCCATTACTACATCCTCCAGTAACAAATTCCAGAGTTTGATTACACGTTTAGTGAAAAAATATTTTATTTTACAACAGCTGAGGACAAGGATATGTCTAAAGGAATGGTAAGGGAACACATAGGAGACTAAGTGGATTAGGGTCCAAACGCAGCAGCGAAGAGATGAATTTTCCATCTGGATTTGAAAAGGACAGGGATGCAGTCTGACATGCAGATTCAGGTAGTTTGTTCCAGGCATAAGGAGCAGCAAGGTGGAAGGATCGAAGTCTGGAGTTGGCAGTAGAAGAGAAGGGCGCAGATAGAATAACAGAGTTCCCAAGGAGGGGTGTCACCACTTGACTGCACTTATCCTTTCCGGCTGGCTGCAGAACAGATGTGGTCTTTCCCAAACAGCTGCAGGCTAGGACGCTGTTATCCAGCTTGGGGAGCAATTTTGCACATTTGGGGGTGAGGAAGGAGCAGATGGAAGGAAAATGTGAAACGTTTTATGGGGTTCATTTTATAAAGGATTTTTCATGCATAAACTGTCTCCTATAAAATTACTCTATGGGTCTGTGTGTAAGGTACAGGCTATGACTTTCACATGACCCGGGCATAGGCGTGTTTGTGGGAGGAGTTGGGGGCGGAGCTTATGAAATATACACACCTTTCCATGCACTTCATCCATGCTGCTGCATTTTAGCCCTGATTACTGCAGCTTTTGTGAGGCTGTTTTATAAGAACACAGATTCAAATCCAGCTCCCATATTTCTGCACATCTCTAACTGTACAGTGGGGTTCACATAATAGCCTTATACTTCTGACAGGCATTTGCACCCTCCCCTCCCTCCATCTGCATAAACATTGGCTTTGGGGGCTGCAGGCGGGTGAAAAGAATATTATTCTATTGGACAGTAGATGACCACAAATAAAGACCAAGAGGTCAATATTCAAAATTATTTATGTGCATAACTTTGGAGTTATGCACATAAATTATTTATGCCAACAATTTGGGGTGAGCTGCCACATAACCTCTGGCAAGACAGCTCGATGGCCAATCAGTAATTATGCATTTAGGAGGAGAAGGAGGTATTCTAAGAGGCAGGCCCAGAAGAAATCCCAATACACCAATATTCAGCTGTTTCCCTTCGAGCAGTATAACATAAACAGATAGCTTGCCCTTTAAGGACCGTATTCAGCATTCATAAATAAATGGACAGCATAGCAGAAAGTTCACTTAAAGATAAGCAGTGGTTGGGGCAAGTTACCTCAGGCCGGAAGTTCATGGGTTCAAATCCCACTAGAGGAAAGCAACCTTGGGCCAGAAGGACTGGGGTTTCTAGTCCCACAGGTGCTCCTTGTGGTCTTGGGCAAGCCACTTAACCCTCCATTGCCCATGTTCCCTGTAAGTATTAATGTATGTGTCTCATATCCCCTCGTGCTAAATGTAGCCCCAATTGTGTTGTGATCACTTTGATTGAAGGATAAGGTGGTATACAATACTGTCAAAATAAATAAATAAATAAGCAGATAAGTCGTCTGCCTATCTTTGTGCAATGGCACCTCCAGTTGGCCAGTTCAGTCTGCCCTTTTCATCTGGTCTGCACAGCTAAGGACGGTGGTAGTGGTTGGTATGGAAGAACAGACTAGATAGGCCACGTGGTCTTTTTCTGCCGTCATGTTTTTCTGTTTCTTTGTTTCTATATCTTGCCCCAAGCATGGAAGCTTGAGCCCTGGTAGACATCTCTGAGGTATTTCTGTGGCCGTCTCAGCTGTAAGCAGGCCAGAACTGCACATACTGCTTATTTAAGTACTGCAAACCATCTTTTATCCAGGATGATTGGGCTGAGACTTTCCATTGAGTTGTCCCAATAGAGTTTATGGGATTCACCTTCAGTAGCACTGTGGCTTCAGTGTCTGGAACAAGAGATTCTTGGGATAGGACTAGCAGTAGCTGAAAGGCCAAAGCCTAATGGATCACTCACTCAGTTCACATTTTGGGTGTTTGTTCCAAACTAAGAGTAATTTTTAATGTCATGGAAGGAAAAATAATCAAACCTACAGCATGTATCATCTGAATTTCTAATCTTCAGCAATTATCCACTGCTAAAGTAGAAAACCACACTACATCCAATGACAGCTAACTTCTTGAGAACTCACTGATGGCGACTTGGGGCTCCCACTGTTGCCACTGGAGTTTTTTGTCCCTTGACCCCAGGAAAACTGATGAAACCCTTGTCTTCCACTTCAATACAAAATGACATCAATACCTTGTTGGAGAACAATGTTCCCAGTTCAGGCTATTATCCCTGAGACCAAGGAATATTCAGTGACCTGGGCACTGCTCAAAAGAACCTCCTACTGACTCGCTCCAAAAGGCAACTGAGTGGGAAGGAAGTGCCTCTGTTCTCCCCTTCCTTACAGAGCATGATCTCACTGCTCCTTTAGCGAAAGGACACCTCAGAGCTCATGCAGTTCTCCTATTACATCTCTGCTGCCCCCTTAGGATTGGGCAGCACCTCCCTCAAAGTTACATTGCACTTCTCAGAACCCGTCCTGGAAAGCTTCCCATTTTTCTAGTTCAACACAAAAATACCGAGGTGGAACTCTAGGCTTGTCCACATATATCTACTGTATCAAGACAGTCAACCTGAGAGACAGAACGGTGGCCACAGAGTGAGCACCGACAACCTGAAGGCCTCAATCACATACTTCTCGGCAGCTTGTGAGCAAGGCAAGATGGCCTGACACTGGCACCTTACGCCTCACCGTTAACAAAATCAGTCCTAACACATTGGGCCCAATTCCATCCTGAACGTCCTGGCCAGAACCAGATGCACAGAGGGAGCCGTGATTCTGATCCCATGGGGCTCCGTGGGATCAGAATCGCGAACATACCTGTGTGTGCAGCCTGGGACCCCGATTCCGTCCAGCCTGCACGTACAGGCTTTCCCCAGCTAACTCAGTCAGGGAGGTTCAATGGAGCCGTGGCGCCATGGCATCTGGTTGCCATGGCACTGTGCTTCCATTGAACAACCGTGATCCCTGGCTATCAGCTGCAAAGATGCTTTCCCCACAGCCCGACACCTGATCTGGCCTCTTAAGGCCAGGGTTGGGCTGCAGAGCATCTGGTCTGCCCCCTCCCACTGCTTCCCAGCCCCAGGCCTGACATCCTCTGCCGACTAGAGAATTTATTCCACCTCTGTGGTGCAATAAGTTCCCCATGCAAGCCGCTTTCCCCAGATGTACAGGGTCAACATTGGAATCGGCCCTGTACGTCCGGGGCTGACGACCACCCACTGCCTGCCCTAATGCTGCCCCCAATCAGCCCCTTCCCTGCCCCATCTACCTTCCCCATACAACATGCAGCAGGAAAGGGCCCGTTGGCATGTCCATCCCCGCTCTTCGGGCCTCAGAATGACCCTGATTGAAAATAATGCCGTTCCGTTGGCTGAATAAAGGAGATAGTATTTAATTTCATTACCATTATGTGTGATCAGTGTTTCGGCAACCATATGAGCAGTAATACAGTCTTGCCATTTTCTGGATTGCGGACTCACTTCTGGACTCATTTTTCTAACACTCTTCACTCCTAGATTTTTCTCTGAGTAAAATGCATTCTTGGGTAACGGACTCAGTGGTGGATTTGATTTTCCAACACTTTCACTTTTGCAGTACTCAACACCACACTTGCATCACTGGCCTATTTTCTGCAGGCTCCCAACTGCGAAAATGTGAGGAGCAGGAGCAACATGGCCCCACTTTCTGCAAAATATCTGCTCGAAACAGAAAAGGAACGTGCAACTGATGTGTCGATGGGGCTGGCTTCCACCTTTCATGCAATGGCCAAATTCTGGATAACTGCAGTTTATCTGGACAATGTAAGACAGCTTAAGGACCATGGGAGGCATATCCATCGGCAGCGGACAGCCTGAGTAAAGTGGTCAGCCATCACTACTTTAAGCTAGACCCGAATAAGACATAGTCAGTGCCACGTAATCTGATCACCCCATCCAACATCTGACATTGGTCCCTTACATTTAAAAAAAAAAAACACCCTAGAGACACTCCAAAACACCCATTCCCACTTTCCACTATGTATGTAAGGTCTCGTATTAAATTACCTTGTATGTTATATTATCCCACCCAATGTTATATTGTAAACCGCTACATAAGTCATGTTATATTATGTTATCCTCACTGCTTTTTCCATTTCCTCTCCCAATGTTATAATGTAAACTATTAATACGTTGTGATGTAAACCTCTTAGACTTAAAGAAAAAGCAGTATAAAAAAAAACTTAAATAAATAAATATCCGGCTACTGGCATTGAGTATCCGGTGTGCCTGGCTAACATTTTAGCTAACCGTGCAGCTGTGATTTTCAACTGCTCTCTGGTTAGCCAAACTGGCTAAAGTTAGGGCAGCCTTTATTTTGCCTAACTTTAGCCAGTTTGAGTTAACCGTTTAGTGACTGAATATTGCTGTTAACCAGCTAACCCAAGCTTCTGCCTCCACTCCACTCCTGGTATGCTTCAACGCTATCTGACTAGTGTCTAGGCATTTAAACCCAGTAGAAGGGGGTAGTCAGTGGCACTAAGTGGATAGCAGGTCTGCTAACCAGTTATACCACCGCCCCCCCCCCATGATTTATTCCAGATCAGAGTGCTGAACTGTAGTAGGAAATTCCTTGCTAGTGCTCTTGAGTTCTTAACCTGCTGGTTATTCTCTGACTATTTCAACCTGTGCTAGCTTGCAATTAATTGTGGCCCGAGGCATGCAGCGTAGCACTACGATATATACCATAGTTGAATCATTTGGCAACATTTAATGCAATCCATCACCTGCATTCAGCTGCTGGAATGCTAAGTTTCTGTTTTCTCTCTCTTTTTTTGCTAGTTTGGCATATTTTTATCATTACTGTATAACGATGCATGTGGCTTCTGACAAACGTGTCAATTATTAATTTCCAGGAACTTGACGGTATTTCTCTAGCTCACCATATGTTGAGCACAATGACAGTGTTTGACACCCCAGGCAATCGTCACATTGTATTCGGTAGGGAAAAAAATAACATTTCCATTTTTAGGTCTTGCAAAAAGGTTGTTTCTAAGAGATTCCAGAGAGGGGATTGTCAGTTGCTTTGCTACAGTGGTTACAGCAAAGGTTCCTTCTTTGCACGCAATGCACCCTCTTAGGAGAAACAAGGGTGTCCAGATTAGTCCTTGGAGAAGCTGGAGAATTTCCTGTGTTGTGCTTAATCATCTGTCCAGTTTTCCTAAAAAAGCAAATGGTGTGACTGTATCCTGACACTTACCGTGCACACACACACACACACACACGGGTTGGAAAGACTTCCTTTAGCCATTTGTTTTAATGGGCTTCATATTTTTCGCATGTCGCTTGCATCCCCCTCCCTCAATTTGCTGCTCCACTCCCCTTTATTTCTCCCCACGATCTCCGTTTCTGTGATGTCGCAAAGCTACATGCAATGTAAGTTATTTCTCAGAAAATAAAGTAGTGTGATAGCTGTGTTAATCCACTTTAGTGGTAGTTAAATAAAAAGAGAAACTAAAAGGAAAATAAGGTGATACCTCTCAAAAGGGAAAATGACTTGGTTCCAGTGCATTTTTTGTACTCCACCATGTTCGCTCTCTCTAACCTACTAGAACAGCTTATCTACCTTTAGCACACCTCATGATAGCAGGACAGTCTGAAGAAAAATGTTATACATTTATACATTTAAGAGACAACTCTGCAATTGCTAGATAAATATGAGAAACCTTAGCTTTGTGAGAGATGATTCAGAGCATAATTAATATCACTATTTATAAAAAATACAAAAATTAAAGTCTCAGAAACTTGCGTTCTTTAGTAGTTAGTTAAACCTTTGCTAGCACAGTGTTCACAAAGTAAATTTAATCTCTGAGCTATTCATAGACAAGTGGCCTATCTCCACCCTAACCAGTTAACTCAATGTGATTGTCAAAGCTTCTGTGAACTAAGCTGTTACTCAGTCAGTTTGCTCTTTGTGTCTTCGGACAACTCACTAACCCTCCGCCGTCTCAAGTACAAACCTAGGAGGCAATATTGAAAAGCAGGACTTGCTAACAGCCTAAATCCCAGTGATCCCAAAATTCAGTGCACTATCCGGATGATATTGCTGAACAGCTCTGCAGACCGTAAGAAAGATGCTCGATTACATCCAGGGCTGTCTATGGGAAGAGTAGGGGAGGTTACAGCAGCTATGTGCTCGGCAGTGATATCCAGCCACTAACTAGACAGATAAACTGCATAACGTTCGGGCAGGTCAATGTCTGTCCAATGAATGGGTAAATAGCGCTACTGACTGGACAGTTGCCAGGATTGCTGGCAAAATCGGATATGCTGCACTGGACACTGGATAGGCTCCGGCACTAAATATCTAGTTGTAATTTCAGCATTGGCAACCCCTAGATCAAAATCCTCTGGGGACAGGGAAATAGCTGATCTGTCTGAATGAGCTACCACAGAAAAAGCCTGAGCTAAATCCAAATAGTAATATATAGTATATCTGGATTTTCAGAAAGCCTATGACAAGGTCCCTCATGAGAGACTCTTGACGAAATTAAAAAGTTATTGGAGAGGAGGCAGTGTACTTTTGTGGATCAGGAACTGGTTAAAAGATAGAAAGCAGAGGGTAGGGCTAAATGGCCAATTTTCCCAATGGAGAAAGGTGAATAGTGGTGTACCCCAGGGATCTGTGCTGGGTCCGCTGCTTTTTGACATATTCATAAATGACCTGGAAAGTGGAATAACGAGTGAGGTTATCAAATTTGCAAATGACACAAAACTATTTAAAGTTGTTAAAACGCAAGAGGATTGTGAAAAATTGCAAGAGGACCTTGAAGAACTGGAAGACTGGGCATCAAAATGGCAGATGAAATTTAATGTGGACCAGTGCAAGGTTATGCACCTAGGGAAGAACAACCCAAACTATGGTCACACGATGCAAGTTTACACATTAGAAACCACCACCCAGGTAAAGGATTTAGGCGTCATCATGGATAACATGTTTAAACCCTCTGCCCAGTGTGCAGTGGTGACCAAGAGAGCAAATAGAATGCTGTGAATCATAAGGAAAGGAATGGCAAATAAAGGATATTATAATGCCTCTGTATCGTTACATGGTACGACCGCACCTTGACTATTGTGTGCAATTCTGGTCACCATATCTTAAAAAGGTTATAGCAGAATTAGAAAAAGTACATAGAAGATACACCAAAATGGTAAAGGGGATGGAAGGATACCCCTATGAGGAGAGGCTTAAAATGTTAGGGCTCTTCAACTTGAAAAAGAGATGACTGAAGGGAGATATGATTTTTTTTTTTTTTAGTGCCATCAAGTCAGTGTTGACTCATAGCGACCCAGCGACCTCTGGGTTTTCTTGGCAATGTATCACTGGAAGTAGATTGCCAGCCTTTTCTTCTGAGGCAACGGAAGGTAAAATGACTTGCCCAAAGTCACAAGGAGTGCCAGTGGGAATTGAACCCTTGATCTTCTGGGTACTAGGCTGCTCCCCCACTATAAGGTCTATAAAATAATGAGTGGAGTGTAATGGGTAAACGTAGAACGATTGTTTACTACTTCAAAAAAGTAGAAAAACTAGGGGACACTCAGTGAAGCTACAATGATGCCCATTTAGGACTAATAAAATATTTTTTCACTCAACGAGTAATCAAACTCTGGAATTCGTTATCGGAGGATGTAGTAAAAGCTGTTAGTGTAGCTGTTTTTTAAAAAGGTTTGGACAAGTACCTGGAAGAAAAGTTCATAAACCATTATTAAAGAAGACCAGGGGAATCTATGTACCTTTTTGGGAATCTGCCTGGTACTTTTGACCTGGATTGGCCACTGTTGGAAATAGGATACTGGTCTTATTAGACCTTGGTCTGACCCAGTATGGTATTTCGTATGTTCTTATTTAATTTTAACTGGAGGTTTGACTAGAGAAGAGGAACAATAGCTTAGTGGTTAGCAGAGCAGACTAGTAAGGATGCACTAAGAAATATATTTCATTTTGTTTTTCCATTGCATTTTTATTTATTCATTTTTCATTTTTATGTTGATTCAGTTCGTTTTTTTAGAAATGAATTAAACATCAAAGTGAAAAAAATAAAATAACAAATGGAAGTGAAAGGCCATCTCCCGCTGCCCCTGCCTCCATCAAAACCCCTCAGGCTTTCACCTATTTCCCCCACCCCCCCTTTCTGGACTCCACTTACCTCATTTGTGGGATTGCCATAGTCAAAATGGAGCAGGAGTGATCCCCAGTTTCTCCTGCCCTACCAGGCCCTGCCCTATTTCAACACGATGAATGGGGAAGAGGGAGCTCTGGACGTGAAGGGCCAGGAGAACTATTCACTAGAACTTCTTAATATGCTCAAATTGATTGTACATGCATTAATTCTTAGGTTTATTTATTTATTGAACGGTTTTATATACCGCCTTTCAGAGTAATCAAAGCGGTTTACATTTAACAAAATATGAACAGTTACATCATAACATGATTTGATGGATAACTTTAGGTATGCATAGAGTGCAGGTTAGTAGGTATGAAACAGCCTACTACCGAAATAAAATGTAACATATTTACAGGTGGTTATAAGGGCTTCTATTTATAGAAGTGGAGGTATTTATATTGCTGTACTATCTTATTATCTTGTGGGTATAGCCATGGAGTTGGGAGGCTGGTCTCAACGGTGCTGTTGAGCTAGGGTTCTGGATATGGATGAAGGTTGTTATGTGGGAAAAAGGTCTTTGGTTGGTTCTCATGTACCAAAGCATTCCATAAAAAGGTCGGTGGTGGATCTCAGCTTGTCTGGTAAGGAATTCCATAAAATGGGGGCAGAGAAGCTAAAAGCCCTATTGGTTGTCACCCTTGTGAATTTTTGAAAGGATTTGAGTACAAGTAGAGTGTTTTGGCTCCGTTCCCTTCTGCACCTGTCATTTAAGGGGCTGTATATGAGAACAGATAAATGTGATGGGGCTATTTCTCTTATTAGCTTGAACGTGGTCATGAGTATTTTATATATGATCCTGCTGTGTACTGACAACCAGTGTAACTTGAATAATATTGGGGTAATGTGCTCTGATGCATTTGCTTTGATAACCATCCTGGGAGCAACATGTTGAGCTATCTTGAGGTGGTGTGTTGTTTGTCTTGGGAGCCTTTGAAGGATGGTGTTACAGAAGTCAATGTGGGGGAGCACGAATGCTTGGAGGACTGATCCTGTTGTTGTAGCAGGGGCCTTAAGTGTTTTAGGAGTCTTAGTTTGTTATAGATTATACCAGCTGTGTTTTTGAGGGGTGTTGTTAAGCTTAATGTGCCATCCATAATGATGCCAAGGTACCTGACTTCATTCTTTATGGCGATAGACGTATTCTCAATTTTTATGTCTGGTGGGGTAGTAAAATTTTGATTTCTTGTCATCAATGGGGCCCCCATTTTCTTGGAGTTGATTTTTAGGTTATGATAACGGAGGAGTGGCTCAGTGGTTGGGACAGGTTACCTCAGGCTGGAGGGCCAGGGGTTCAATTCCCACGTAGGGACAAGTAACCTCAGGCCGGAGGGACTGGGGTCTCTAGTCCCATGGCCCCTCCTTGTGGCCTTGGGCAAGCCACTTAACCCTCCATTGCCTCAGGTACACGTAGATTGTGAGCCCATCAGGGACAAGGGAATAAAAAGTGCCTGTTAGCATATATCTGTAAACCGCTTTGACCCGGTGAAAAGCGGAATATAAGCACAGCTAAATAAATGATCATTCAGCCATTGCAATATTTTGATAAAGCGTGTTGTGATGCCGGTGAAATCGGGAAATGCTGTATCAAAAGGGAGGTTTAACATCACATCATCTGCATAGATTGAGTATCTGATATTGCATTCCTGTATAATGTGGCAGACAGGCTGCAAGTATATATTAAATAGGAGTGCGGAGAAGGCAGGGCCCTGTGGAATCCCTTGTTTCCGATGGAAGGACTTTGAAGCTTGATGTCCTATTTTGACCTGTTTGCATCGGTCGTAAAGATAGGATTGGAACCATGATAATGTGGTGCCATGTAATCCAATTTGTTTTAACATTTCAATAAGGATTGAATGATTGATTGAATCAAAAGCGGCTGTAATATCTAGGAATATTAGGAGAACTGCTTGTTTTGGGTTATCGGTGGTCTTTATCAGATTATCGAAGAGCCCAGTAAGAAGGGTCTCCACACTGTGGTGTGACCTGAAGCCATATTGATGTGTGTCAAGGGGGGGCGTATAGATCAATGTGATCTTGTAGCTGGGACTGTATGATTTTTTTCAATGATTTTTGCCAGAAATGGTAGGCTGAATATTGGCCTATAGGATGAAGGCCATAGGCTGTCTAAGGACTTGCTTTTCAATATTGGTCTTATTGAGGCCCACTTAAGGAGTTTGGGCATAGTTCCCTTTGTGAGTGAGAAACTGACCATGTCTAGAATGTATGGGGCTAGTTCAGTGTGGGCTATTTTCATCCAGCTGACAGGGCATGGATCAAGACTGGAGGTAGTATTAATGCTGGAGATCACTGTCAAGTTCTTTAAGAGTTACTATATGGAAATTAGGTCAAATATGTTTGGGTGTCAACTGGATATAGATGGATGGTTTAGGGAGGTCTGATATAGGTGTGAGCTTGGAAATGTAATAGCTAAGGTTTAAGGAGCAATAGAGGGGTTAATTGTTTTGTTTGATGACCTTGTTAAGTTTTTAACTATTTCGAATAGTTCCCTGGGACAGTTAAGGGAATTCATGAGGATTTTTGCATGGTAGTTTTTCTTTGAGGAGTTTATTATACTTTTGTAAGATTGGAGTTTATCATTATATTGATGTTTATCAAAGAGGGAGTTAGATCTTCGCCATTTTCGCTCAAGTTTCCTCAGTTCTCTTTTTAGCTGCCTTATTTCTTGAGTGTGCCACGGCTCGGATGTTCTTTGTCTTTTTTTTTGTTGTTGTTGGCTTGAGAATTTGGAACGACCGCTGCTCTCTCAGTTGCTTCATTCCAATTTGCTATACTGCTGTCAATTTCAGAAACTGGGAGGGTAATATCAGGTATAACTTCTCTTAGGAAGCTATCTTTGTTGAACTTCCTATATCTAGTGTTGGGTATGTGTGTAGATTTTAGTGTTGGGTATTTTGTATGGCATAAGAGATTGAAGTTTATTAGGTAATGGTCGGACCGTGGGATGGGAGTAGCTTGGGGGAGTGGAGATATCTTGCATGGGGGATGAGACAGAGGTGAAGATTAGGTCAAGTGTGTACCCTTTTCTGTGTGTCATAAAATCTATGATTTGCTTAAAATCCAGCTCAGACATGATGTCAATGAATATTTTGGAATGGTTAGGATTGAGCGAGGGAAGGTTAAAATCTCCTCGTATTAGTTGTTTTCCAGGGTTGAAGGAGCAAGCTATTTCTAAGATGGATGCAAGACTGTTCTTTTTTGGTAGATGGAGGTCTGTAAAGGAGACAGAGTGAGCTGGGTGGGGGATTTCAATCATCAGAACATCCATTTCTTCAATGTTATTGGTATTTGACAGAGTGACTTTGAGGGTGGATTTGATGATAATGAGGACTCTACAACCTCTCTTGGAGGTCCTGAGACAATGGAAGAGGTCATAGCCATCTACTTTTAGTTGATTAAGTAGTAGGTTATCCTGATTTGTTAGCTAGGTTTCAGTTATGAAGAGAATATCTGGCTTATTATCAGAGAGGATATCTGCAATGATTGGTATTTTGTTCCTGATGGACCTAGCGTTTATGAGGTAGCAATAGAGTGCTGTGTGTTGGGTCTGAAGTTTGCATATTATAGTGTGGAGAGGTTAAAGGGGTGATGTATAGGAGCCTATGTCTCTGTTCTCTATTGTGTTGTGTTTTGTGGTTATCTCTAGTGACGTAGAGGTCTGGAGTTTTGTAATGGTGTATGATTGAGATGTTGTGGGATATAGTAGAGTAGGTTTGGATGTACATGTGAGCAATTAAAGCAGATAGCAATAGTATGATTACTAAGACTGATATCAGAGATGCATGCCGTGGTGAGGGACAGAGGGTCTCTTCAGCTTCCCTGTGAGCAGCTCAGAGCATTGCTCAGGGCTTGTGGGTGAAAATGGCTCCATTCCCACACTCAAGGGCCACTTATAAGGGCCCTTTTGCACGGCCCTTAGGTGTGGACCCGCAAGGCATGGACATGCCTGAAGTGGAGCGTTTTTTCTGGTGTGCAGAGTCCCCGGAAGTGATGTTAGAGCGGGCGGCTCAGGAAGCAGCCTTCCTGTAGCGCGGGAGGTGGGGAGGGAGGATTCCCCTGGTTTCCTTGATTATCGGGGTTAAGTCTGGGGCGGAGAGCCTTTACGCTGTGTCCAGAGGCAAGCCCTGTGAATTACAGTCTGGTGCATTCAATCGATTTAGCATGCACTAATATGTTTAAGGCGTAGTAAAGAACCAATTGAATGTAACAATGCACATCTCTTTGCATTGGGTTCAAAATTAGTCAGACATGCACTCATTTCAATAGAAAGGTAACACAACTTGTTCGTTGATCCTTATTTCTATTAATTAATGGTTGGTAGAGATTCTGTCCATGTTTCAATTGAATATTTCCAGTATGATTTATTTGAACAGCTTAAACAGGCTCCATGGCAGCCAGTCACTGGCTTTTGGTATCTGTGCTGACAGCAGTCCACTTGTCTAGGAGATCATGTAAGTCTGCTACATGAAAGCTTTGTTAATTTGGGAAAATGATGACCACTACTCTATCAAAATGATCTTGTCACCCTTTCTTTGAAATCTGACCTGTCACTTGATAGGAATGAAAGCCAACAACAAACTGTAGGTTAAACGTTTTTGTTGAACAAACTCAGTATTTTTGTGACTTGCTTTTGAGAGCTGTGCTCCCTTCCTGAGATCAGAACAAATAAGAGACCAATTGTCTCTGTCCCCTTTATACCTATAGGCTGAGAATCCCAGATCAGATTTGTTAACTAGCTTTCAAGTCCCAGTGTAATTCAAATAGAGATTTCAGGTGTCAGAACAGACTCCCAAAATGGCGGCCCTCTCCTCGAACTCTTGACAGAAGCAAAGAACAACTTCTTGGGTCAGATTCCCTCCTCGGAGCTCTGAGATATACAGTGTACTGTAAGACCTTTTTGTACAATCTTCCTTCTGACATGTTTCTATTAGACGTTTACTGATGTCACTTCAAGGTACTCCCTCAGCAGCCAGAGCTAAAAACCACAAAAGAAAAATGCTAAAGCTAGAACATGTTTTGTCTCATTAACAAAAGAGGCAGAATAGCAGCATTCAGCACTCCTGACAGGAGACCGGGCACAGCGGGCACCATTCTCGTAGC
Source organism: Ichthyophis bannanicus (assembly GCA_033557465.1). NCBI lineage: Eukaryota > Metazoa > Chordata > Amphibia > Gymnophiona > Ichthyophiidae > Ichthyophis > Ichthyophis bannanicus. The sequence goes on along the minus strand of CM066044.1, from coordinate 72,343,620 downwards.
TCGCTACGTTTGACCTCATTTTCCTGGACATGCAAATGAAGCATTTTATCTTTCAACCAGTACCTCTGAGATGGTACCAGGTTGAGAGCTCTGAAATGAATAAAACACATGATCTTGCTTATTCCCACATATCGCCTCCACTCTGCAGGTGAAGAGGGGAGTAAAGCATTTACTTGCCTGTTAGCTCCCCACAGCCCCTGGTTCCTCCTGGAAACAGTAGCCAGGCTTGATTGGCACAACCAGTTGAGAAACAAAGAACTACTCTACTGAAGTCACTGACCAGAACTTCTCACTGCAGCTTATATCCCAGGGCTGGTGAAACAATATTGTGCGCCCCCTCCCCCCCCCCCATCCCGGGTGCTGTCACTACCCCCCCCTCTCCAGGATATCTAGCACTGGCAATGACAATAAAACAGTAGCATAGGACTTGTGTAGAGCCTCTAACGCTGCCAGTGTTACTCCCTCCACCACAGACTTAGCATTTGCATGGGTACAGAATCAGCTGGTGAGGGCACAGCACCAACAGCACATGGTGTCAGAGGCTCCAGGTAAGGGCAGCGGCAGTAATGGGGAAAATGGGCCTCCCTCTAATGGTTGGAACTCTAGGCCGTTGCCTAGTTTGCCTATTGGCAGCACCGGCCCTGAGCTCTATCGTGTTATTGCAGCATGCTGTAGGTTTTCCATGCTTGCATCTGAAGTTTTTTTGGTGTCTTCCTGAGGAAGGTGGACACTGCTGAAATTCTAAGCCAAGTGTGGCGGAAAGCGGGGAATGGAGGGGTTGTTACCATTTGACTGATCAACTTTATGTTTAAGAAGATATGCAATAACTCTAAATATACAATAAGCCAGGATTTAAAACCCAGAGGGTCAATATTCAGGCTTCACAATTGGTTTGTTTTCTAAACACTGGCCATGGTGCTCAAAAAAAAAAAAAAAAAATCTTTAGCACCAGTATCCAGACAGTAGCCAACGCATGAAGATATGTTTAGTGCAGTCGGCGGCAGCAGGTTCCCAGGGACTGGCAATATTCAGCTAAAAGGCCGTTTTAAATTGACCAAAAAGAGGACTGACTATCACCCCTTTCTGGATAACCGCCAGGATCACCCATCCTCTGCCCCAGAACTATATGGATAGTGCCCAGAGAGGGGGGAGGGGAAGTGTCAATATGATTTTCAGCAGAGTAGCACTATTCAGGTAGTGCTGCTGAAAATCGCTGGATAGACCAGGCCAGCAGTCTCTCTCTGGATAAGGGCTTTTAAATATCAGCTTCTTGACCTATACAGACTGTTGTTTGGAGGGGAAGGGGGGAATGGATTTAGCTCACATATCTTTCAGAAGATCGAGGAAGGTTGCACTCATGTCCAGGAAGCAATTTCTTGTGCCTAGAGGGACTGCAAGCTCATTTTGTACCCAAGGCAGTGAGGAGTTAAGTGATTTGCCCAAGATCACAAGGAGCAGCAGTGAGAGTCCAATGTGGCCCCTCTGGCTCTCAGCTGACTGGGCTACTCCCCCACTCCAGTATTTCTTCATTTTGTGCCTCCTCTCATGGGAAGATGCACACACCTCGCCTCTGTGCCACATTGAGTATCGCTAACATATCCCTTCCATTTGCTCTGCCTTGCTTGGCTTCTTGACCGACGTTCCATGAAGCTGCCTTTTAGTTGAGATATTGCAGTACCTCCCCCTACAGGCAGCAGCATGGATGGAGGACTGCCGCTCACCTGGTTCTTAAGAAGAAAGCAAAGTCCATAAAAAATGTCATCGTCTTCCTAACCTCTTTCACTTAGACATGTCCCAATGCACAGAGAGGGCCAGAATACAATAAATTCTTGTTTGTGACTCCACAGGCGTCCACTTGGGCAAGTTGTTATTATAAATGAGGTTTTTTGTGAAGCAACTGAGAGGTAGAATTATTTCCCTGGAACATTAGGGGATTAAGTGGTTTAATCAAACATGTTTCTTTTTTAATAAAAATGGTTATTAGCTGCCTTAAATTAAGCTGTTATTTTTTTACTTCAAGTGATGCACTTAATTATGGAATGTCTCAAAAGCTTCACAATGGAATGCAAAGAACAGAGTTTATTTCTTTGAGAATTCTGAAACTAAAAATTTCCGGTCTGAGGGAGTTGACATTTTTTCCTCCTTTATTATTTTTGGCCCTGTATTCTCCAGTTCAGATTGGTATTTTTAGGACTAACTGAACTCGCATGGAGAGACGATGCATGAAGCTAGCAACGAGGGCGTTATCAATAAGCATCTTGTCAATTTTATCTATTATGTTAGGTTGAACAAGACTTTTAGTAGGCCATGACATCATTTACAGGCCAAATACAATAACAGTCAAAAGGTGCAATAGTGAATCAGCTTTCAAGATCACTAAGGCCCTGTCATCAGATGTTGAGAGGAGGAAATTCCCACAAGAGGCCTTTGGGAGGTGTGTTTCTTTGAGGCTTTTATTCAGCCATTTCCGGGCTTTTTTATTCATTAGATTTCTAGACAGCTTTAGCCAATTACTGTATCTCTCCCAGGGTTTTTATTAGGGAGTACTCAGTGATACTGGGTACCAGTACCTTTTCCATTGCTTGCCAAAATTGACTTATGGTGCCCTCACTCTGCACACCCCAAATGAATGCATAGAGACTGCCGGCCATGGGGAAGCAGTCGCATATCAAGGGCAGGGTGGTGGGTGCGGCCTGCCCCAGGTACTGGCTGGGAGGGGGTGCACCCCCACCGGGCCCACACTTTGGAGGCAGTGCGACAAACATACCTGAAAGGCAGGTATCTTGCCACACTGTCTCCAATCCAGGCCGGCTCTTCTCTCCCAGCTGAAGTCTCGCGATCACAGCCGGAGAGAAGAGCCGGCCTGGATTGGAGACAGTGTGGCAAGCCACCTGTCTTTCAGATATGTTTGCCACGCTGTCTCCAAAGCGTGGACCAGGCGGGGGCGGGGGTGCATCGCACCACTCAGCAGTCCGCCCTGTTTACACTGGGTCCATGGCAGCTGACACAATATCTACAGGGAAGGTGGGCAGTTTTCAACAGGGTAAATGTCTTTTAGAAATTGGCCTTATGGAGGCGGAGCCAGCGAGGATTCAAGATGGCAGCATAAGCGCTTTGCTCCGTGGCCCCCCGATAAGATTCCTGCAAGTATCTCCTTATTGCTGGCACTAACTTCGGCATTAAAACTGTGGGTCTCTCCTCGATCGGTGGAGGAGGGATGTCGAGCGGTAAACCTATCAAGCTGGACTTCGTGAACCCCGCAAATTCCGGTTCTAAAAGGGCGAAGTCGGACCCTCTCTCGCCTCACAAGATGGCCTCTCCCCGTGAGTCGGAGGAATCCCTGAAGGAAGTTTTAGGCGAAATACGGGCGGTAAAGGGCCTGGTCGTCGCAAATGGAGATGCAATTGCGAAGGTACAGGGAGATTTGCGCGACATGAGAGTTCAACTTCAGGGGCTATCGGAGCGCATGGATAAAGTGGACGCAGAGCTAAGTTCACATTCAGTTCAACTGACTAGCCTGCACAAGACAACCAAGAGGGTGGAGAGCCTGGAACAACAATTGGAAGATTTGAAACAATCGTGGAAGGAGAAATAATGTCCGATTAATAGGCCTTCCGGAGGGCGCCGAAGGAGCGGATATTTCAGCGTTCCTCAGCAAGATGATTCCGACACTGCTAAAAGTTAAATTCCCGGGGCCGCTTGAATTTGAAAGAGCACACAGAGTGCCAGCGCAAATAAGCCTGCATGCAAAGGGCCCTAGACCGGTAATCTTTTGCCTACTCAAACACCAGCAGGCCATGCAGATCCTTGCAGCCGCCAAGGCCATGGATACTCTGTCATATGAGGGCAAGAGTGTATCGTTTTTCCCGGATTTCTGCAAGATAACCGTGGACAAGCGTCGGCAGTTTTTTAGCGATGAGGCCACGGTTGCAGCAGCTCCAAGCGCGATATGGTTTACTATACCCAGCGCGCCTTCGAATCACCTACCATAATGCTACTAAAACCTACGATGATCCAAGGGAAGTCTTAAAATTCCTCGACGAACAAGAAGGTCTTCAGATGCAATGAGTTGATCCTTCTCTTCAGGGAGCCATCGCTGACGGCTGGTGGACATTTGCTTTTCATTTTGACAGTCTCCCTTAGTTTTAGTAGGCTGAGCTATTGGTGTTAAGTATGGCCTTTTGTTAAAGCTTTTATACTTATGGGCACTTTGGGAATGTGAGGGGTGATATAAGGGGAGGGGGACCGTTTGTTCATGTTGAAGGTGGCTATATATGAGGGGGGTCTCTACTTCCTGTACTCTCTTGCTGTTCCTTCCACTCTCTTTCATTTTCTGAATGAGTGCTTATACAATGATGTGTATGCAATGATGTTAAAATTTATCTGTATACTGTATAGTAATTAATATTAAGGCAGATGCATAGAGAGAATTATGTTGCGTCCATGAATGCACTGGTTTGCTACTGTGTTGGGTACTGTGTCAGCGTGTAAGGTTTTTCTGTTCTAGCAGTAGGGGGGCATCGGGCTGTCGTCTTGATATGCTTCTTGGCTTACCCAGGGCACACCCCTGTGTTATTGGGGGTTGTTGGGACCTTGCAACCTTTATTACCTGAGATGCGGCTTGATGGCCGTCTTGCTCAAGTAGATCCAGGGAGGCCCTTAGGCTGGTATGACTCTTTTCTTATACTAGTTCAATATGTCTTCAATTAAAATACTATCCCTGAATGTAAAGGGCATCATGAACCCGATTAAGAGAAAAAAGATCTTAACTTACTGTCAAAAACAGGGGGCTGAAGTAGTGCTCCTTCAGGAAACGCACTTAACCAGTAAAGAGTCTGTGAAACTGGCAGGGAAACAGTATTCTGTGCTGTCTTACGCAGCTGCGGTGGGGAAGAAAAATGGGGTGGCTATTCTTGTCAAACGATCATGTGCCATACAGCTGGTATCGTCCAGAGCTGACCCGGAGGGGCGGTGGACCTGTGTGCATATCAAACTTCTTAATCGACAAATGTTAATAGTTAACTTATATGCGCCCAATTGTGATAATCCCAGTTTTTTTTTCAACTTTTGGCGGAAGCGCTGATGGAATATTCCTCTCTCCCTACTATTCTTGGAGGAGATTTCAATATGGTCCTCGATCCTTTGTTAGATTGTCAACCCTGTCGGGCTCTACGTCGAAGCAGAGCGCGCGAAGTCCTCGCAGCCATGATGGAAGATATGGGCATGGTGGACATTTGGCGGATACTTCACCCTCAAGAACGCGACTACACTTTCTATTCGCATCTGCATGGTTCACACTCGCGGATTGACTTTTTCCTGGTGTCCCGGTCTGTCGTCAAAGACATCAAAGGAGCAGAGATACTAAGTTCTCATATTTCCGATCATGCAGCGATAATGTTTGAAATGGGGCTGGCAGCAGAGCCTGTTAAAGGCGGCGGCTGGTTTTTCCCCAGGTCGCTGCTGGCTGAGGAATCCTTCCGGCAATATGTCAGACAAGCCATTGAGGAGTATTTTGCGGTAAACTCCCCGGAGGATACCTCCATCTGGGCATGGTGGGAGGCCTTTAAGGCTTCCATCAGAGCCAGGATTACCAGTTATATTATAGCAAATACGAGGAAGGTGAAAAGAGAGCTCGCGGCTCTAGATTCTCAGATCCGGGCAGGTGAGAGACTGTTACAACGGCAACACCATGCTGAGGTGCTTACCCGGCTCCAAAGGCTGCGATACCAATACAACATGCTTTTAAGCAAAGAGGTGGAGCAGAAGGTATTTGAGCAGAAATCGTACTATCACACAGAAATGAACAAGGCTGGCAAGCTTTTGGCTGCGCACTTAAAGCCCCGTAAGGAGAAATCGCATATTGTGTCCTTAAAGGATGAACATGGAACTTCACAGGACGACAATGCTCAGATAATGGAAATCTTCAGAAACTTCTATATGCAATTGTACACCTCCGACGGAGTTGGGAATGTTCCTGGAGTGGAGCAATTCCTTGAGGGGATATCACACCCCTCTGTGGATGAGGCTCAGGCCGCCTTGCTCAGCAGGGACATCTGTCATGATGAGCTCCAGGAGGCAATGTCTGGGATGGAGAGTGGTAAGGCTGCGGGCCCGGATGGTATCCCGCTTGAGTTTTATCGAATATTTGCCAAAGAAATGTCTCCCTGCCTGTTGACATATTTTCAATCACTACCAGAACAAGTCTCGGATACCGGAGCTTTTGCAGAGGCCACGATCGTAGTCCTCGAAAAGCCTGGAAGAGACCCGACTCTGGTGGGTAACTATCGGCCCATCTCCTTACTAAACGCGGATTACAAGCTCTACTCGGCGGTTCTGGCTGGGCGTCTCAACAAGGTACTTTATACGCTTGTCCACCCTGATCAATGCGGCTTTGTGACGGGAAGATCTACGGCAGATAATTCTAGACTCCTGTGCTCCCTACTGGATGTGGCAGAACATAGTGACTTGCCTCTCATAGGCTTGTCTTTGGATGCTGAAAAGGCATTTGACAGACTGGAATGGCCTTTTTTATTCCGGGTATTGGAGTGGTTTGGACTACCCGCGAAATATATAAATATGATCCGGGTCCTATATTCTCATCCGTCCGCTAGAATCCTTGTTAATCAGGAGTTCTCTAGATCTTTCAGTCTACACCGAGGGACTCGACAGGGGTGTCCAATGTCGCCCCTTCTATTCAATTTGGCACTGGAACCTTTGGCATTGTTGGCGCGGCAATCAAGTGACATTGTAGGCATTACGGTTGCTGATCTTCATATCAAGTTGTCAGCCTATGCGGACGATCTCATGTTCTTTCTGAGACCATCTTCAATAACTCCTCTGCTGAAGCTGATCGACAACTATGCTAAACACTCAGGTTATAAGGTGAACTGGACCAAATCTGTGGCTTTTCCCCTTAACAAGCAGGCTAGCAGCAGACTTGTTCAGGAGTTCTCATTCCAGTGGGCGGGAGGTCCTATAAAATATCTGGGAGCGCACTTTGTTGCTCCGCTGGAGGAAACAATACGGATCAATGTGGAACGGGTGAAAGAGATAACACGATCCTTCACATTAAAATGGTCCCCGCTGCATCTATCATGGTGGGGACGGCTTGAATCTATCAAGATGGTACTCATGCCAAAAATCAATTACATACTGGGGATGATCCCTATTGTGCTCCCGCAGTCTGTTTATCAGGGGATTGAACGTACCTTGAGTGCTTTTCTCTGGAGAGGGAAGACCCCTAAGATAGCTCTACAGAAATTGAAGGCGGGAAAAGAGAATGGGGGAGTCCATTTTCCCGACTTTCGATGGTACCATCTGGCGGCGATACTCAAGCAAGGCAGCCTTTGGGCGTCAGGAGCCTTGCTAGACTATAAGCCCACCTGGCTAGAACTCGAGGAGCGACTTTGTCACCCGTATCCACTGTGTCTTGTCATGGGAATGAAATTTCCGGATTCCTGTAAGGTAGGGAGCATCATTGTATCTACGCAAGGCGCTTTCCAATCTTTTCTACCGGTTATAGCTACAGAGAACCCACCTTCTCTCCATCTGCCCATCTGGTATAATCCGGTGTTTAAGATCAACTCACTCCCCTTTGCGTGGCCCGTCTGGCAGAGATGTGGCATTTGGACGGTGGGGCAACTGTTCGATCAAGGACAATGGAAGGAGTTTGGAGTTCTACGAGCAGAATTTGGGTTGCCCTCATCCTGTTTTTTTCAGTGGCTTCAGCTCAGGCATTGCCTTTCTCAGTCCAAAACAAAGCTTGGAGAGTATGTACCTTACTGGGGCCTCGATAGGATCATGACGGGTCTGAACTCTAAGAAAGGAGGAATCACAAACATCTATGCACTATTCCGTGCGCAGGGCCCAAGCAGACTGCAAGGTTTACGTAAACTCTGGGAAGAAGAAGTGGAGGTGTCCTGGTCGCAAAAGACTTGGCAACTGTTCTGGGGGCCGATTTTACGCTCCTCAAGATCGGCGGCGCTCACTCAGTCAATGTTTTTTTTTTGCCCATCGGGCATTCATAACCCCTGTTAAGTTGGCTAAGTGGTCTGCAACTAAATCCTCCCTGTGCTGGTCTTGTCAGCAGACTGATGGTACCATGCGGCATATGTTCTTTGATTGCCCTTTCGTTCATGGTTTCTGGACATTAGTATGGGAAAGGGTCCAGAAGGTATTGGGCTACTCTGTCCCGTTAACGTGGCGTATAATCACGTTGAGATCATTAGCAGAAATTCCGCAATTAGATACAGAGCATTTCTTTATCCTGAATTTTATGATTGCCATAGCGTTAAAATCAATCTTATTTTGCTGGAAGGACGCGTCAAAGTTAAGTTGGCTTCTGTGGTGGAACCAAGTATGTCTTTTCAGCAGATATGAAAAAGTTCAGGATAAAGCCCTTATCCTGAGAGGGAGCAGAGTTAGTCCCACTAAATGGTCCGCCTTGGATCGGTTCACAGGTTCTGCGGTAAGCTATTTTGCGTAGCTTAAAAGGTTTGCAAGGTACGGGGTGGGTGGTTAAATGGGTAATGGGATGTCTTGTGTGCGTTATGGTTTTGTTAATTGTGAAACGGTTGTATGTTATTGCTTTTGTTGTAAAAGTGTAAAAAGAGTTAATAAAAAAAAAAAAAAGAAATTGGCCTTATGTAGTTATGTATGAAACAAAGTGTAATATTGAAAAGCATGTTGTTCAGTTCTGAGGTTTTACAGGATTGTTCTGCAAAAGCACTGTTTAGCTTAACATGATGGTCAATATTAAACAAAATTTCAGGGCACGGGGATTTAGCATACACTGTTAGTACAGACCTACACTAATCGCAACAGCGTGCTAAAAACAGCCATCATGCTAAAACTCCAGTGCTTAGCACAGTATGGAGTGGAGACAGGGTAGAGATAGGGTGTGGCCCGCTCATTGCAGTTAGTGCATGGGAATTACCGCATGATAATTAGCATGCGCGCCTTGTCGCTTGTGCGGATAGTGTGGGTGTACTTAACGCCTTCTCAAGAACAGGCATTAATACATCCATGATAACTGCGAATGAAATTAGTGTGTGTCAAAGAACCTTTCAATGTATAATTTCAGGGGACATGCTGGGCACGCTCTCAATAGTTAATGCATATTCACTCCTGCTGTCAGAGCTTGACGGGAGGTTGGCCCTGTATGTCTGGGGCCAGTCATGTAAACGGGGCACTTATTTCACCTCGGAGGTGGAATAGGTCCCCCTGGACGGAGGCTGATGCAGGAGCCGGGGCCAGCAAAAAGCGGTAAGGGGTGCCATTGAGGAGCCTGGCTAGGCTTGCCGGGTAAGCGCAGGACATGCAGCCGTTCAGAATCAGGACCTGGCCTGCACTTCCAAGCCGGTAGATCTGATTCTGATCCCGCGGGCACATCTAGCCCATGCAGGATCAGAATCAGGTACTACTACTGTACGCCCCAATTTACCAGCCGTACAGAGGCAGGACGTCTAAAACAGAATTGGCCTCCACAAGGGCAAAAGCTAACCGCACTCTAATAAAAGGGCCCCTTAGTGAAAATTTCTGTCTTGTCTATTTTGTTCCTCTTACGGGGCACCGATATATATTGTTCTGGCTTTTATACTTTCCAAAAGTAAGTTTTATTAGACTTGGCGCTGTTACGTTCCAGTTGCCTGTGCCATTGTGTTGCCTGCGTGGGATTCTGATCATGGACTTCATTTAAAGTCACAATGGCAGTACTAGGCCGTTAAGCTCTTTTCTCCAGATCTCGTTCCCCTAAAGCGGTGTTTAGATGCAGCGACTGATTGGCGTGAGGCCCCATAAAACTGAATGTAGAGAAAACAGAGGCCATCTCGTTCCCAAACAGAAGCCGTGTCCCTTCTATCAGGCCTATGATCCGAAACTCCTCATTGGCAATCAAAGTCTTAGGTATTAGCCTAGATTCCAACTTGACTTTTCAGACATGTGTCTCATCGGTCGTTCATTCTTCCTCTTATTCAGTGAGGAAAATTAGAGCCGTTCACCATTTAGTAGAACAGAAGGACCTTCGATATCTCCTTCATTTCTTAATGCTTAACAAACTTGAATATTGCAGTTTGCGACTAGATGGAGTGGGGGGAAACAACTAAAAAGGATCGAAACTGTCCAAAACGCTGCCTCTTTCGGAACAGCACCGGCTGCCTAAGTGCACAGCACAGAGTGGGATTCTGCTTCTTTTTCTTGGCAACCTCAACATTTAGGAGCCTTCACTAAAGGTTAATGCGCGTCACTGAAGTTAACACGCATCAAGTGCCAAGGTGCCCAAAGAAATTAAAGGGCTACTGGCACTTAACGCGTATTAACTTCATTAACATGTGTTAAGACCTTTAGTAAAAGGATCCCTTAGTTGATCTTCTAACTCTACTCATATCCTATTTGGCCTTCGCAGCTTTCATTGCTATGCTTACCAACTCCATGGGCCATCCAAAGTGAGGTCACCTGCAGGTCCTCTTTCTCCTATCTAGCTCCACTTTGGTGGGATGGCTTTCCTGCAGACATTAGAACTGAGAGCAATTATCTAAAATGTAAAAGGGTGTTAAAAACTTATGGGTCCAATTTTCAGAACTACCAATATTCAGATACCATGGGGCTAAGCAGTGGCGCTTAATTATTGGTTAGCTATTCAGTGGCAGTGTGCAGATGGGAGCTCCAGCAATGTGTCTTCACCAAATCCAAGGGCCTTTACTCTACTCTATGCTACTTTTCACACTGTTGATCACCACCTTCTCCTCGATACCTGTCCTCAGTTGGATTTAGGGGTTCTGTTCTGTCCTGGTTTTCATCTTTTAGTGTATATTCTGGTGGATCCTCCTCTACTGCCATCCTGCTTTCAGTCGGTGTACCCCAGGGCTCTCTCTTGGGACCTCTCCTTTTCTCTCTACACTCATTCCCGTGGTGCACTCATCTCCTCCCATGGTTTTCAGTACCACGTTTATGCCGACGACTCTGATCTACCTCTCTGCACCTGACATCTCTCCAGGAATGCAGGCTGGATCTCTGCTTATCCAACATTGCTTCCTGGATGTCTCATGCCATTTGAAATCACACTGAGCTGCTTATCTTTCACCCTAAACCCACCACCCCCCTTCCTCCCTTTTCTGTTTCTGGGCATAATACTATATGCCCCCCTGTTTCCTCATCTCACAACCTTGGGGTCATCTTACTCTCTCTGCACATATCCAACAGATAGCAAAAACCTGTCACTTCTTTCACTATAACATCAGCAAAATGTGTCCCTTCCTTTCTGAACACACTACTTAGACCCTTATCCACTCTCTAGTCACCTCCCTTTACTATTGTAACTTGCTCCTCGCTGGTCTCCCTCTGAATCATTTTTCTCCCCTTCTGCCAGTGTCACTATGTTCATGTAACCCCTCTTCTCAAATCACTTCACTGGCTCCCCATCTGTTTCCGCATCCAGTTCAAACTTCTCCTACTGACCTATAAGTGCATTCACTCTGCAGCTCCTCACTACCTTTCCTCTCTTATCTCAACCTATACCCCTCGAAAAATCTGCTCCTCTGGCAGATTCCTTCTGTCTGTGCCCTTCTCTGCCACTGCCACCTCCAGACTTCATTCATTCCATCTTCATGCTCCATATGCTTGGAACAAACTGCCTAAGTTCCTACATCAGAGCCATTCTCTACCTCTGTTCAAATGTAGGCTAAAAACTCACCTCTTCAAAGCTGCTTTTCAATACTGTTGCCTGTTCACCACTTATATGTATCTTACCATACTCTAGTCCCTAGTTTTGTGATGTTGTTCATCTTGATTATATTGTAAGCGCTGATGAGCAGGGACTGTCTCTTACATCTACTATACAAGTGATAAGTAGTAATAGTAGTAGTAGCTGCCATAAAATATCGAGGCTGAGTAGCGCCAACCAGCTAACTGCTGGCACCTACCCAGTTAGTGCAATTTTCAGCCAGTACTTGCCCCAGTTGGAACTTAGACCCACTTTTCATGCAGCCTACGTTGTCTAGACAAGGGCCACTGAAAATCGCATTAACTGAGTAAGAACCAGTAACACTTCCACTCTTCCCACACAACTGAATATCGTGATCTGCCACCTTAGTCAGCCTCCCGTTGGCCAGCCAGCTTAGGGCTTTAATATCGGGCTGTACATTTTTGGGTCTGCTTTTGCAAACTACTGCTGACCTTGGAAGTAATAGGTGCTCTTTTCAGTAAATTCCAGCTGGTTCCCGGCTGCCAATTGAACAGTCTTTGATTAAGTTGAATTGGTTTCTTTTCCCTCCATTCTTAATGGCTCTTTTACTAAAGTGTGCTAAATGCTTAACGTGGGAATTGGCGCGTGGTAGCTGTTTGCATTTTCCTACGCTGTTACCTTGCTGGCATGACAGCTACTGCATGCTAATTCCCATGTCAACTGCATATTGCGCAAGAGGGCAGTGACCGAGCAGCTTAGAATAGATAGGAGAAATGAAGAGCACATTGCAGTTAGAACGGGGGAACATACCACACACTGCCAATGTTAAAGTTAGTGTGAGTGCACTTAACGACACCTCAAAGAGTGGCGTAAAGTGCACCAGTGCTAATTGCGAATGCCGTGCCGTTGCTGCGTGTTAGAGTAAGCCTCAGTGCAGTAAAGGCAGGGAACATGCTCTGCATCCCCGACTATTAGTGCCCTTCTCTTTCAAATGTGTTATATGGTCTGCAAATAAACAGTACCCACAGGCTTCGTCCAGTATGGACAGTTTCAGCATTTTCCCTTTTATGTAACCCTTCCACCTCGCACCTATCTCTGTGCTGCAAGTAGAAGGGGTAGAATCCTCCAGTTGGTGAACCCCAGCTCAGGTGCAGTAGTAAGTTTAGTTTTAAGGCTATCGAATGCTCGCTAACAGTTTACTGTCCATTAGTCACCCTCAGACTATCTGTTCCTTATAGACGTCTAGTTCTTCATTCCTCCACTACTGGCGTCACCTTTGAGCACATCATTCCAAGGTCTGGAAGTAGTTTTCCAGACAACAACGGTCATATACAGCAAATCCATGGAGAAATCTCAGTTCCTTCAGTTCTTTTGCCCTCGATTTGTTCTAAAAGCGGCGTGTTAAGGAGTTTGCAACTTAGCCGTCCTGGCATGTTGTTTTCCTCTCGTCTCTCCAAGTTTCTCTGCGTTTGCCTAAAGATTTCTGTGCACTCAGTCTACTAATTGTGATACTGTTTTCAGGAGATTATTGATAAATGAACATTTAATTACGGCCCTACCTGAAATAACTGAGAGGCCTCTAATTAAAAGTGTACAGGCTTGGAGTCTTAGACAACATGCAACATTTTTAGATAACAGCTGTGGTTCCCTTGACACCACATCCTCAGTCTGAATAAACAGATAACAAAAGCTTTTGCTGAATAATCTTGGTAGAAAGCTGCTCAACTACCTAATGCCAGAAATCAGTATCTGAGGATGAACGGACTAAGCACACTCGTGTATATATAACCACATCATTCAAATACCGGGACTTTAGCACAGTTTCCCTCAGGACAGTGCATTCGAAGGGAGAGGCGATTATACTGGAAGACTTTAATCTACCAGATGTGCATTGGACTGTGCCATCAGCAAATTTGGAAAGAAGCAGGAAAATTGTGGATGCCGCACAACGGGCAAATGGTGTTGGAGGCCACCAGGGAAGGGTCAATATCAGATCTGCTCCTCACAAATGGAGAAAGCGTGCTTGGGCGTCAGTGGTCATCCCATGACGTGGTTTGAAATGAAAGCTAAGGTGGAGTCTAGACGCACCAGACTCAAAGTCCTGGATTTCAGTAATGCTGCCTTCAGTAAAATGGGGAAGTACGTAATAGGGCAGCTGGCAAGGGGAGGGAAGATAAGAGGAGTGGAAAGGGTGCGGGCCACACTGAAGGAGCCATAAGATGGCCACAGATGTTTGTGTAAAGAAAGTAAATAAAAGCAAGAGGGAAGGGAACCCAATAAAGTTTTCTAATGACAGAGTTAGCCCAGCAGTTAGGTAAGACTAAGCAGCAGCTTTTGAGAGGCAGGTAAAGAGCAGCAGAGGTCAAATCAAAGCAATCGATTCTGATGGCCACACAAACTCAAAGAACACAACAGCACGTAGTTGTACCTGTATACAAGGCAAAGTTTAATAAAATACTGGTTAGTCTGTCCCATGTATGTTTCACTGTTGTAAATGTATCATTGTATTAGTAATACTTAGTAATACTGAGAGGTGGTTTATGAAGAAGGCTTTCTCTCTCACCTTAGATATTGACCCGACCACAGTTTCCTCTTTTATGGGTTTATTACAGATTATGACAGGCCAGTTACGAGCAATTGCACGGAGCGTGGAGGGAGCCCTTCCTGAACAGCTTGGCTGGTCTGAACAACCCATTCAGTCTGAACGGTTCAGGGGCAAACTCAAATCGGGGCTTCATTAGCAGTGCAGCCCCTTTTATAATGTGATATGCAAAGACATACCAGGTTTAAACACCAGACATTACACATTTCCTTTTCTTCATCCTTTATCTAGATTCGGCTGATCTTACCAAAACCCACCCTAGGAGAACACCATTTCATGATATAGCAGAGGCACGTAGCCCCTAGGAAGGCAGCCATTTTGGGATAATAGCAGCCATCCTAGGTGTAGTTTCCTAGTCCACAGTTTATACAACTTTTGAAATAAATAAATAGATTTAAAAGCATGTTGTCCAATTATGCATTTTTCCAGGATTCTTGTGGAAGGGGTGGTGTTGGGATAATTATGATTGTTAAGTTTAATTATCAAAATCTTGAGGGGGCACATTGATTTTATTTATTTATTTCTAGCTTTTCTATACCGCGCTATTTGTTATCAGTACGGTTTACATTCAACAACTTGACTGCAGGGCAGGGGTAGATCTGCCCTGTGTTTACATAAAACAGGGATAGTAACATGGAAATGTAACTGGGAGAACTATATACAATTAAATACAGACAGGTGAAGTTACAATGAGATTATTTACAATGAGGCGATTCAACATCCTAGGTTTGATGTCAATATACATATTCAAGTTATTATCTTGAGCAAACTTTATAACTGCTTACATTTTGTAAGATGACTTTCATGATTTAGTAAATAAATCTTTACAAGTTTACTAGATCTGTCCGGTTTGGTTTTGTCTGTGGTGTGTGAGGCAATGCTGGGTTGGATTGGGGTGGATGGTGCTGTAGTGTGGGGAAAAGTGCAGTAGGAATAAGTGATGCTTGATGGCCTTCCTAAATTGATTGAGGTCTCTGATTGCTCTGATGTTGGGAGGGAGGTTATTCCAACATCTAGGGGCGTAAAGAGCGAAGGCTCTATTACTAGTTGTTCGTGAACATTTTGTAGTTTCAGATGGGATAATCAATGTGTTGGCGGCTAGTGTCTTCCGTAATCTGTTGTTTGGTGTTTGTGTGAGCAGGGCAGAAATTGAAGGTGGGGAGATTTTGTTAATGGATTTGAATGTGATGAGGAGGGCCTTGTATGAGATCCTACAGTTTATAGGTAGTCAGTGTAGGTCTCTTAAGATAGGGGTTATGTGGTCTTTTCTGGACACTCCACAGAGGACTCGGGCGGCAGCATTCATCGCTAACTGAAGAGGATTTAGGATGCTCTTGGGGAGACCATGGAGAATAATGTTTGCGTAGTCAAAGTGGGGTGTTACAATCGCTTGGAATATTGTACAGAAGTCCTCTGGGGTGAGCATGGGTCTCAGATGTCGTAATGTCTTGATCTTGTAGTATATTGCTTTGACGGTATTGCTTATGTGCGCTGAGAAATCCAGTTGTTGATCAAGCGTTACACCAAGATAGCGTATGGCGGTCTTGCTGGGAAGTTCTGTGTCTCTAACCTTTAGAGTTGTAGGAGGTGTAAAGCTCTTGTTCTTCATGATGAACAATACCTTCGTTTTTTTGAAGTTTATTCTAAGGTTCTGATTGAGGAGCCAGTCTGTGATTGCATTGAAACAGTTCACTAATACTGTATAGTCGGGCAATGTGACATTGATTGGTATGAACAGGACGTCATCTGCATAGATGAGGTATGAGATTCCGTATGAGCGGATTATGTCACAAATCGGCTGCATGTAAATATTAAAGAGCAGTGCGGATAGGGAGGAGCCTTGAGGTACCCCTTGGCTTTGCTGAAATGGTTTGGATGTGTTGGAGCCCATCCGAATTTGCTGCCATCGATCCTCTAAGTAGGATTTGCACCAATCCCAAGCGCGGCCGTGGATTCCCTTCTCATGGAGTCGAGTTAGAAGCTGGTCATGATCGACTGAGTCACAT
Organism: Ichthyophis bannanicus; assembly: GCA_033557465.1. Taxonomy (NCBI): domain Eukaryota; kingdom Metazoa; phylum Chordata; class Amphibia; order Gymnophiona; family Ichthyophiidae; genus Ichthyophis; species Ichthyophis bannanicus. Next base: position 72,327,332 of record CM066044.1, on the reverse strand, counting down.
AAGACTGAAGGTTTGCCTAGGGCACCCAATATTCTTGCATTGGCCCTGGCTGCAAAACGTAGCACTCAGAAGACGTTGACCACAGCAAAGAATATCAGATAAAGCTGAAAGAGATATAGAACGGCAAAAGCACAGGCAGAAGGAAAAATGGCTGAAGATGTAAAACAAGAGGACGAGACTTTTTTCCAGTCTGTTATATAGAGGAGGAAGGCCAGAGGTGGAATTGCAAGGCTCGACAGTGCTGAGGACCAATGTGTAGAATTTTCCAAAGAAAAAATGGAAATGCTGAACAAATACTTCTAATTGGTGTTCATGGAATAAAATCATGGAGAGGGACCACAGACAGTTGGCAAAGGTATGATGAACAACTTTCAAACTGAAAGTGGACAAAGCCATAGGACCAGATGAGATGCATCCCAGAATACTAAGGAAGCTCAAAGAGGTCCTGGAAGGTTACTTGAAGGACATGTTTAATAGATTTTTGGAGATGTGGAAGTTCCATGAGATTGGAGAAGGGCTGATATGATTACTCATTACAAAAGTGGTAACAGAGAAGAGATTGGAAACTACAGACTAGTAAGCCTTACCTCAATGTGGGAAAATAATGGAGGCACTACTAAAAGAAAGATCTGAGACAATATGGTTTTACCAAAAGTGGATCATGTCAAATGAATCTGACTGATTTCTTTGAATGGATGACCAGAGAACTAGATTGAGGGCATGCACTGGATGTGGACTACTTAGATTTTAGCAAATCCTTTGATACTGTTCCTCATAGGAGCTCATGAAAAAACTCAGCAGCCTGAAGATGGGACCCAAGGTGGTGAACTGGATCAGAAATTGGTTGACTGACAGATGACAGAAGGTGGTGGTAAATTCACTCAGAAGAACAAAGGGTGAGTAGTGGAGTTCCTCTGGGATTGGTCTGGGGCCAATTCTGTTCGATATGTTTATGAGCAATATTGCTGAATGGTAGAAGGAAAAGTTTGCTTTTTTGCAGATGGCACAACATTTTGCAACAGAGTGGATGCCCCAGAGAGATGGACGATATGAGAAGTGATTTATAGAAATTAGAAGCATGGGCTAATGCTTAGCCGTTAAGCTTTAATGTGAAGACATGCAGAATGATACCTTTTTGGTACAGAAATACAAAGGAGCTGTGTATGCAAGAGGGGGAAAGAGGCTGTTGTGCATGGGCCAGTAGAGAGACCTTGGGGTGACAGTGTCTGGGACTCTCATGGTTGCAAAACAATTTGGCAAGCAGTAGCCAAAGCCAGAAAGATACTAGACTGTATAGAGAGAGGCAGAACCAGCAGAAAGAAGGAGCTGATAATGTCCCTATGTAAGTCATTGGTGAGACCCCACTTTGAGTACTGTGTTCAGTTCTGGAAGCCGTATCTCTCTAGGATATAAAAAGACTTGGTTCAGGGGCCCCAAATGGTATAGGGCCTGAGCTAGAGAAACGAGAAAAGACTTAGAGGCCTGCATGTGTACACCCTAGTGGAGAGGGGAACAGGGGAGAAATGATACAAATATTTAAATACTTAAAAGGTATTAATGAACAAATGAACCTTTTCCAAAGATGGGGAAGCTATAACTAGGGGTCACGAAATGAAGCTGACAGGCTTAGGAGTGGGGTTCATGATTGTCATGATATGCGAAAAACTAACTCATTTGGAGAAATTGCCCCTGAGATAACTTAAAGGCAACATCAGGAAATACTTTATCACAGAAAGGGTGGTGGATACCTGGAATATCTTCATAGTGGAGGGGGGGGGGGGTGCAAAAGCAGTTATGGAATTCAAAAAGGTATGGAATAAACATATAGGATCCCTATATAGGAAGGGGATGGTATCAATAGTAGAGCATTTCCACTCAAAGCAAAACTTAAATGCTTTAAACACTTCCAAAAAGGCACAGAGCAGCAGGTACAACTCTAGCCACCTTACTGGGCAGACTAGACGAGCCATGTTGATCTTCATCTGCTGTCTTTTACTGTGTTAAGAACATCTGGACTGTCACTGATGTGCCTGGACCTTTACCTTATCGAGCACTTACCAACAACGGATTAGGTAAAACTAGGTCTGGTGGGTAGAGAGGTGCATAGTGAGTGAGACATAAGACTGTTCGAATGGATTCTGAATATAAATTGATATACGAAGCCCAAGGCTGACAATCAGGTCTCAGTAAATTATAGTCCCTGCTCAGCAGGTGGCCTGTTAGGACCAGCATCAGTGAGGCACATTCTGTTGTTTTGCTCTTACGCTATTTCCACACCGCTGGGACTGGACTTACAGCTGCTGCCTTGAATCCTCTTGGATAAGAGTGGCTCTCTTTGACTCTCCGTGGAGAAAAATGCATGTGCTCTGGGGCTATTGATTCCTTCCCACAGGAACACAAGTCTCAAAATTATGTAGAAGCACAGAGTAACTTTCCTTTCCTGTTGTCCACAGCATGCGCTGTCGCACTGAGGCAACTGTAAGTCATCTCGTAAAGGAGGTGAATGAAATAACACACAAGAGGTGCATTTGACTATATTCTTATCTTGCTTATCTTCTGTAAGTTTTATTTTAGCAAGTATATTAAAACCTTGTATGACCTTGTAAACGTTAGGTGAAGTGAGCACCCAATATGAAATATTTAAAAGAGAACAAAACTTAGAATAATTAAAAAGAACGGAAAAGAGGAATAGCTTTGCCCATGTTGTGAAGAGGGATCACTATGACAGCAAAATAATTGGAGAACATATTTTCAAGCAATTTGCCATTGGTTAATCTCATCAGAAGTCACATGTGATGTCATTGGGGTCACTTAGTGGGGATCTCGGTATAAGTTACTGATTTCACACCGGGGACAATTAAGGTAACACCAATTGGCCTCTACTGGGTAATGGCACCCTGAGCCTTGGCTCACAATTACTGGATGTTTGCTCAAGTTCTATAATACTTTCCCCAGCCCAATCATTGCAATCACAGCCTTGACCAGGAGCCATAGACTACAGTTCCTTCCAGAACATTCATTCTAGCCAGTAGATGTCACCACTGAGCAATGGCTGAGACCGCATCCCCAGCCTGGCTGCTCCAAAGAGCAAAAAATAGATCCGGGAATCCAACTTGGGTCTCATTACAAAACATGTGATTTCTGGGGTTGTCACAAGTAATACAATGTTAACAGAAGTCTCTGAGGCACTTTTCTGCCAACCTGTTTATGAAAATCCAGAGTCTCTTGGCGTGCTGTTAGTGTGGAACATGTGGTCTTTTTCTGCTGTTATGTTTCTATGACTCTAGTCTAAGAAAGTGCCTGATTAATAACCGGGGCAGGCCCAAGGGTATCTGCTGCCCTAGGCGAACCGTCAGCCATGCCACCTCCCCCCTCCCCAGTGCCCCCCATATTCCAGAATCTCTCCTTCCCTCCACTCCCTCTACTCCCATAGTTTAACATCACCCCTTCTCCTCCCCCCCCCCAGGTGTCTTCTCTTCCTTTCCCTTCCCCTTCCCTCCCCCCCACCCCAGGTGTCCCACATCTCCCTCACCCTTGGAAGACAGCGGGAGACCATTGAGGGAACTGTAGCCTCCCCACATTCTTCAAAGCAGTAGCAAAGCAAGGTGCCGTAGGCCTTGAAGTACCCTTGTGTACACATGGCCTTCTGCTCACGCCCTCTCTGACAAGTAGTTTGCACAGAGGAATGCACATGTGTGCATACAGGTGCTTAAAGGCCTGTGGCCGTCCAGTGGCAGCCTGCTCTGCTTCTGTCGTGAAGCTCCCTGAGGCCTGCCACCCTAGGCAGACATCTACTGTAGTTTGCCCAGTGGGTAGGCCAGCTTTTTTAATATCTGTAATAGAGACCAGGGGTGAAGGAACGGCCAAATGATTGGGAGAGTCCAAGCTCCGCCCCTAACCCCCGCGGCCTTCCCCTCCTGTTCTGCCCATGGGAATCTGATTTCCCAATCCTCGCAGGCAGAAGAGAAGGAGGATTACGGCAAAGACTCCTTCTGTCTGCCCACGGGAAATCGAATCCCTGCGGGCAGACAACCTGCATGGAGGCCACTTCCTGTTCTGCCTGAGGGGATCTGATCTCGGGCAAACAGGAGGAGTCTTTGCCACGATTGCGGCTGCTCTTTTCTTCTGCCTGCAGGAGATGGCACCCCTGTGACAGAACAGGAGGGGAAGGTCGTGATTGCAGCCTCCATATGGTTTGCTGACACCTGGCAGGCAAACTTTGCTGGGGCCAGGGCCGTGTAGTCCACCCCGTTCCGATGTCTATGACAGAGACAATGATATTATTGATCTTGTTCCCATAAGGAAAGGAATTAGTTTGAACTGTCAAAAAGAGTTCATTTTTTTTTCTAAAAACAATAACAGACAGTTTTCAGTCAAAGGTTTAGCCTTTTTCCACTTAAAGCGGCACCTGCTCAAGTGAGCACCCACAGGCAGCAAAGTCTGGGACGGCACATCGCACATAAGCAATGCTGAGCAGCTACAATTTATTTATGTTATTTATTAAACAGTTATATACTGCAGGTCCCAATAGCTCCCTGTGGTTTACAAATAATAACAATTAAAATTACATTAAACATCTAGATGTGTTAATATTCTACTTTAATCCAGAGTAGAGACAGCTGGAATAATGTAGCCTAGTAAATAATGCCTTTTCTGTTTGGTTGTCCTAATTCCAGAGCAGGCTCTTCGAGGCATGCTGTCCTCATTCTTGCCCCCATCCTCTGGCCCTAATCCCTGCAGGACAGGCACCGGGACATCCTTGCCTCCGCCTAGCGCTGCTGACTCCATTACTGGCCTCTTACCTGGCTATGCAGCAAATTCTAGGAAGGCTATTTACAACACCACCGGTTTTATCTGCCTTTTCTAAAGAAAGTTCCTTTTATGGCTCTGCAAATAGAACTACTCTACGTGAGGTGCTGTGCAGTGTGTCATCCTGGCTAAAGATACAGGCGGGTATCGATCGGATCAAGCGGGAGCAGGTGATGGAAAAGAATTAGTTGGTTTTCACACTGTTTGCAAAGTATCTATGCACACCTGGTGCTTTTCCCAGTGCGGTCATCTGGTCCATTAGTCCTGTCTGTACAGTGACGATAGAGCTTAGTTCACAGCTCCTGGTGTCCCTTGGCAACTGTAGACAGCAGCGAGTTTTCAAGTGGTGGTAACCCAGCAAACCTTAAAAATATTTACTGCAAATTGTGAACATGGCAAATAATGTCCAAATAGGACCTGCAGCCATCTCATGCCTCCGTTGATCATTGCAGGGATCCTACATCCTTCTGATATGCACACGGAGAACATTGATTAACACATGTCATATTTTTACCACATTTGGGGGCTATTACACAGAAGAGATTTTGTTGTCTCCAGGAACAAGCAAGAATATAGTCTTCACATATGGGTGATGTCGGTACTGACGGAGCCCATGCGGGAACGCTCCCCAGCATCCAATTGGAAAGCTTTCAGGAGCAGTAAAATGCGCCTGTGCAACTACCTTCACGCCTTCCCAATTCCCTCTCTTCAGTTCTTTGTTTTCCGCGAGACAGCAGGAAGCAAATTCTGTCACCACAGAAAAAACTTCTCTTTTTGTGGATAGCGTCTGCCTTCCTGTCGATGCCAGCACCGTCGAAGACATCACCAGTTCCCTTATTCTATTCTTTTCTTTCTTCTTTTAGTTTATTTTTTTAAAAATTCTGGGCGTGCTGACGCCCTGTCAGGCTTTAAGCCTATCTTAGTCTTCCCATCTGTTGAAGGCATGGAGAAACAAGCAATGTTCCAAGTGTGCCAAAACCAACTCAGCAACTGACACACATGACTGGTGTCTAAAATGCCTTGGCCAAGAACACCAGCCAACAGACTGTCTCCTCTGTCAAAAGAGGCCTACAGAACCGGGCCTCTAAATCTGGGACACTCTTCACCTCAGACGCAGTATCGTTGGTGTCCACTTCGAGAGCCTCATCCTCCTCCCATGGATCCTAAGTATTCTCAAAGTCCAAGCACAAGTCCACATCGAAGTCGGACAAAACCTCCAGAGGTAGATCTCGCTCAAAGCATCGAGATCCCTCAGGCGTTGCCTTGGAGGTGGATTGGCCTGCCAAACAGCCCCGGTGGGAGGTCCTGACCTCCAAAGATATCAAGAGGCCCCAGGATGCTCCCGAGGCCTCGATCTCTGGAAAGCTACTAGTGCCATGCTCTAGGACGCTAGTGCAAACACCCGCAACCGATACCCATACATCGGCAACTTTGATGGACCAGTGCATACTGGTCATTGAGCAGAGCTTAGAGCTCTACTGACAGCTTTGGTAACTATCAAGCAATTGGCTCCAGGCACCGCCCTATCGATACCGGTTCTAATACCGACATCAACACTGGTTACGGGTACGACATCAGGGCTGCTCCAAATGGCATTGCTTCCTCCCTTGCCCTCCCTTGAAACTATCACCGATGCCAGTACCAAACCCAAGTGGCTTACCAAGGCTGAAACCTCAGAGCATCGGTACCAGCATTTAGATTTGGGCGAACCCTGTGCCCATTGATACTTCGAGTCCTCCAATTCCAATTCCTCCAGTTCAGATGTGGGGTCACTCAATTCCCGGGGGGCACTGGGACCTTCCTTCAGACCCTTCCATGCCTCAACAGTGATGTATATTGCCTCTGGAAGACATGTCCTTCCAGGAATTCATTCGAGACCTAGCTAAGGGTCTCTCTATCACGGTAACCAGAGAAGGAGCCAAGGGCGGAGGAATTAGAGATCCTCCAATATCCAACAGCACCCAAAGCGGCAGCCACTCTGCTGGTGCACCGCATCCTTCATGACCTTATGCTCCGTATGTGGGAGACTTCCCTCACTGTTTCACCTCACACTCAATGACTCAATACCATCTATTGGGTACCTCAGTGTCCCAGCTTCCAAAAGCTGTAACTTCCTCACCATTCCATGGTGGCTGAATCGGCAATGCACCAAATCAAAAGCTTGAAAACTCACTCCTCTAATCCTCCTGGTCGAGAATCGAGAACTCTCGATGCCTTTGGGCATCAATGCTCCCAGGTATCCATGCTCTCTGCTAGGATCAACTCTTATATCCTCTACATGGGAATGTTCCTCAAAGAGGTGTCCAGGGATCTCGAGGCCTTTGCTTCTCTCCTCACAGATGACAAGAGAGCAGATTATTTTGCCCTAGTCAAGCATAGCTAAAATGTTTTGAAGTTTGTCAATAGGGCTACCTTTGATGCTTTTGAATGAACAAGCAGGGCCCCAGCAATATGTACTGGTGAATGTAGAATTGCATGGCTTCAAGCCTCAGATCTTGAACAGTTGGTTCAAGATAAGCTGGGCAACATTCCTTGCACAGGGGAAAACCTCTTTGGCAAAGACTTGCAGAAAATACTACTCTAAAGTGACTGTCCAGAACAACAGCTGACCCTGCTAGGAAAAAGACACCTGCAAAGAAGTCTTTCTACAATAAGAAGAAGAGATTCTATTCTTCTTATCTTCCTACTTCTCTGTACCAGGGTCAAGCCCCACAGAAGAGGCAGCAGCCTCCTAAGCAACAGAAGAAGCCACAGGTGGCTAAATCTCAATCAGCTCCACAGCCACAGTCTCCGCCTGGTTTTTGACTCTTTCCTAGAGAACATTGCCACCCTGCCTCTGGAGGACCACATCCCTCCAATTAGCAGGCAGACTGTGTCACTATACCCACAGATGGCACCTTATCTCAGAGTAGTGGACACTCACCATAGTCCAGAAAGGGTACAGACGAGTGGGTACAAGTGGAGTACGAGTGGAGGAGTGGCCTAGTGGTTGGGGCAAGGTACTTCAGGCCAGAAGGTCAGGGGTTCAAATCCCACTAGAGGACAGCAACCTTGGGCCAGAAGGACTGGGGTTTCTAGTCCCACAGGTACTCCTTGTGGTCTTGGGCAAGCCACTTAACCCTCCAAAGCTCATGTTCTCTGTAAAATAGTTATCTCCAAGTTATAATGCCCTGTTCAATGTAATTTCAGTTTGTTCAATGTAAACCACACTGATGCAGAATAGCATGGTGTATAAGAGAATGTAAATAAATCTGCAAACTCTGCCCCCCTCCACTTTCATGGGGGAATATCAAATGCAACCCACACTCACTGCTCTCCTACAGGACGAGGTGTCTTCTCTTCCGTCTCAGGGTGCCATAGAAGATGTCACAGGGAATCTGCTTCTACTCTCTATACTTTCTGATTCCAAAGAAAACCAGAGGATACAGGCCCATTCTAGACCTCAGGAACCTCAACAAGTTTCTAGTCTGCAAAAAGTTCAAGATGATCTGTCTCGGGACTCTTCTTCCCTACCTCCAGAGTCAGGACTGGCTCTGTTCTCTAGATATGAAAGAAGCATACACATATCCTCATCCATCCAAGACAGAGGAAATATCTACACTTCACCTTTCAAGGAAAACATTATCAATACAGAGTTCTTCCCTTTGGACTCACCTCTGTCCCAAGAGTCTTCGCAACATGTATGGTGGTCGTGGCCACATACATAAGGTCGCAGGACATATTCATTTTCCCTTACTTAGACGACTGGCTGATAAAAGCACACACCTCCTAGGAGGTACTGCTTTCCTTGCATCGTTCCATCACAGTACTACAACACTTGGGATTTATGATAAACATCCCAAAATCCCAGCTCACTCCATCGGTTCCAGTGACATCCATGTGTGAAGACTAAATTCCTGCTGTTCCCGGAGTTTACCTGTTATAGGTGAGTAACTATGTTTTCCTGTCATTGTTGGTCCTTATTGAAACTTCATACAGCTTGATTAGCCCCCAGGGAAACCCAAGCCAAAGAAGAGGGAGTAGGCAACCCAGTACATTGTACGAAACCCTACAAATATGGTCCAGCTTTGAATATTTGGTTCTATAGTGCTTTTCTCTTCCAAACAACTAGGACCAGATATCTATAACACACATAAAACCATGAGTCATATTTCTTACACAGTTGCTAAATGGTACATCAGTGATCCAAGGATTGAATTTCCAGCAACTGTAGGAAAGGAAAAAAAAGTCCACAGAAAAAGATTGTGGAAGCAAAAACATCTGCAAAATGCAGCGAGGGCGGCTTTTGACCAGACATGCTAAATTTAAGTGTCAGCCAAAAGTCCTTCCCTCAGGTCCAACCCCAAATGTTACACATTTGTTTATTGTGAACCACTTTGAATTATAGAAAGGCAGTATAGAAATAAGTGAAATAAATGAATAAATTCAGCTTTGCACAACCTTTTATTTTATGCAACGTTTTAGTATGTCTTTCCCAAGAACGCCCACAGCAGCTTATAACGCTATAAGACCTGACTAACAGTAGAGGTCATGGGTGCCATTTTGAACGCAGCTCTAGTCCGAGCAGGAGCGAGAGGGCATCGCTGCTGCCCATATCCCTTAGACCACCAGAGAAAGATTCAGATAGCCCCAGGGTGGTTTATGGGAGCTTGGAGGTTTCGAGGCAGTGCGGGGTGTAATTGGCAATCCAAGGAGTGGGGAAGTCCAGGGAGACTTGGAATGTGTCTTTGGGAAGTGGAGGAAGACTCTTTACTGGGGAAGAGGGGGACTCCTGGGCTGTGCTTCCTTTTAATGTGCTGGCCCCTTTAATATGGTGCCCAAAAGCTTCAGGATGTGTGTTAGTAGTCCGATATCCCAGATGGAAAACTAACACCAGCTTTGAGCTGGCATTAGTTTTCATGGAATAACACAGCTTGCAAAGTCCAATACAAGCTGTGCTATTCGATTTCCATAATAATGAGGTGTTTTGCATTCATTCAGTAAACTTATGTGCGTTATGGTAAAATGACACATAGGGGTATGTTTACTAAACCGCGCTCATGTGCGCGGTGCACATTAGCATGCGCTAAGGTACCTTAGCGCACGCTAATGATGCGTTTTTGTGCCCCGCACACGTGCGCGCCGCACTAAAGTGCCCGCTCATGTGCGTGGCATGCTGATGTGCGATAGAGGCGTGGAAAGGCTCCCAGAGGGCGGAGGAAGGCTCCCCAGGGGTGGAGAGAAGGGGTCAATGGGTGGAGAGTTTGAGGGGAGAGGCTCCCCGCACACGAGCGGGGCTGAAATTCAAGCCAAAAAATACCGCGATTGAAAGCCTCGCGGTAGAGCCGATTTAAAGGGAAGAGAAACCATTTCTGTCAGCAATGTACAGCAAAACTGGGGACACCTACAAAACAGTGATAAGTGTGATACATGTGCACGGTACAAAAGTGCAAATAAACATTGAAAATGACCCCAACAAAATCTAAAAAAATTATAATCAAGCTGGGCAATAGAGATAGTAATGGGAAACATCAAAAAACACTCCCAAGAAAGCCGCAAAAAATAAATATGAATTTTAGAAGGGTCTACGCTCCGTCCCCATACAAGGTGAATGATCCCACTGTGAAATAGCACTGATCAGGGTTTCCCTCTCCATTGGACAGGTTACCTATGGCATGCACATTTCCACAACAGCAGGGCGGGCAGGCCGGAATGGGCCAATTGGACAGATGCTGGGAAAGGGGATACAGAGGGCTGCAGGCGGCACATGCTGTGGTGCAGCTGGGGCACAGTGCGGACTAGGCAGATGCCTAGATGGCACCTAGGAATGCTGAAACTGAACAGCAGCCAGACAGCAACTGATGAGGGCCCAACATGGGCACGAGAGTGTTTATCACAGTGTCACAGGGGATAGTACCCAGCAGGTACCCCCAAGGGTACAGAACATTGGCAGGCGGTGATTGGGGGACGTGCGGACAAATTTGCAGGCACCCCTACCCCAGAACCCGCACCATAGGCAGCCGCCTACCCGCACACAGGATGGCCCGAGACTGCGTACCACCAGCACCACCAGCAGAAGGGCATGTCAGCAGGGTGGCATAGGGGTACTGGAGGTGGAGGGGGCAGTGGCAGCTGCCCAGAGCAGACCATGGCCTAGCCCTGTGTAGGTGGGTGCAATGCACTGCAACAGACAGGCCCTGCCGGACAAACAGTCATGGTATCATCAGGGAATGCACTGTCTCTGTGGTGGTGCAGTGCACACAACCAGCGTGTTTGGAGACAGAAGGTCACAGGTTCAAGTCCCAGCTGGGGCTCCTGCCAATGCAGTCCCCATATTTTACCCACAACTAACTAGTGATAGTAAAGATGAACCTTTATTGCAGAGAACATAAGCATGGCTCAAACACCTCTATTTTACCCTACAGAGCACAGACACCAGAAACATGCACATTACCTAGAGCAGATTCCCCCAAATGCAGTCCTGGAGGGCCACAAATCCTTCAGGGTTTATGCTGTCTCCAATCTAAGGATGGAGCGGTACTAGTGGTGGAGGTGGCAGCAGCTGGTGGCCACAGCAGACCATGGCCTAGCCCTGTCCAGGTGGGTGCCGTGCACTGCAACAAACAGGCCCTGTCGGATGTACAGTCATGGACTCCCCAGGGAATGCAACATATCTGTGGCAACACGGTGGTGCAGTGCACACAGACAGTGTGTGCAAAAACAGAAGGTCACAGGTTCAAAGCCCAGCTGGGGCTACTGCCAATCCAGTCCACATATTTTTCCCACAACTAAACCGTGATAGTAAGGACACACTTTTATTGCAGAGAACATACGCATGGTTAATACGCCTATATTTTACCCTACAGAGCACAGACACCATAAACAGGCGCATTACCTAGAGCAGAGTCTCCCAAATGCAGTCCTGGAGGGCCAAACACCATTCAGGTTTCATGCTGCCTCTAATAAAGATGCCTGTGCTGCATATCTATGCACCACCCCCATGGTATGCAGATGTATCTCATGCATATTCATGAGGGACAGCATGAAAACCCGAACAGTGTTTGGCACACCAGGATTGGAGTTGGGAACCTCTGCCGTAAAGCAGCAGCCAACAGGGGCAAACACACCCACACCCACAGGCCCCATTAGCCAATGCCTCCTGGAGAGGCAGGACATTGGGCCCTGCATGCATCTCCCAATACTAGCACTTGCATACCTTAGCAATGCCACCCTACACCTGGGTATACGGTACACAGCTATCAAACGTTTCCTATGATTACTGGCAGATAGCAATTCCTACGTTAAGCACAGTTTGCTCATTGAGCTCCATCATAACAATCTTTCTGATGTCTGTGGTCTGGTCTCTGACAGTGTTTACCACCCTGGGGAGTGACCCCCAACAGTATTGCGTATCATATCCATGCCTGTACTGTGCCCAGGACTGGTGTGGTGGCCAGGGCTGCTAAACTCTATAGTAGCACAATGCTGGCATAGGTGTGGGGGTGTCTGTCTGTCTATCCAGTATGTGGTGGCTGCAAACACCCTCCACAGCCCACACTGCCAGCACTGTTGCCAGTATTGGCCTGCCAATATGCATAATGAGGAGCAAGGTACCATGGGTATAGCCCGGACAGGGTGGACTGGCCAGGATGCATCTGCACAGGGCATAGGGCACTGGCTGGGACATTTTAGTGCCCGGCCACCACCTACACAGACAGGGTGGCCTCAGCATGTCCTGCTGGGAGATCACTCTCACCCTGACTGTGCAGTGACCACAGCATGGCTAGGCACCCCCATAGTGCTATATAGTATTTCTTTCATGTGATATTTATGTTTTCCTTTTGGAGCCCAGTCACTAACTTATCTGCTTGTTGTGTATGCTGACATCCCAGTTCTGGGTGCATGCATTTCCACCAGGAACATGCACTATGGACTAGCTAGCAGACTGTTTGCAGCTGGTATGTGTCTTGATGGAGCGCCTTGCAGGGTGCAGCAGCTGAAGGCTTGCTGCAGGAGAATATCAGATAGTGGTGGGGTGCAGCTTAGCATATCCAGGCCTAATGTCTGTCTGCTATTGTGTTATGGATGTGTACAGAGCTGCATTGACTGCCCTGTAGGGTGTCTGTTCCCCAGCAGGACCGGGGTTGATGGTCCCCTCTACTGCCACAATTACAGGGAGGTAGAATGTGGATCTGTTGGTGGGAGACCCTGTTTACCACCCTTAGCCCTGGAGGAGGAGGGTGGTGGTACATAATCCTCCTAGGGGTCCATAGGGGCTACACCTGACTGAGACAGACAGATATATCCAAGGTGTTTCTGCAGAAACTACCTATCTCACACATTAGCACTGCTGGGGACCTACAGCATGGCCTATTTCTGCCATGGAAGGTGCTGTGGACCCCCACCGCACACTCAGGGTGAGCACAGTACCCATACAATGTGACGGTGTGTAGCTACTCTGTGCCAGTAACACACACGGTCAGTACCCCCTACCAGGCCGAGGTGCTGTGGGGGTGGACATGGTCAGTTCCCCCTACAAGGCCGAGGTGCTGTGGGGGTGCATACCCCATCTTGTGTTCATCTGTGGACAGTTGATTTGCATGTGCAGTGCATCATGGGTACAGGTGGCCTAACCCTATCCTGGTGACCACAGCAGACTGTCTGTGTGGTGACGTGCAGTCCCTCTACAGCCAGCAAGGGGCTTGCTAGCAGCTATAGAGCTGTAGCCCACTGTTTACTTCACTGCCTGTAGAGCCAGAGGTCATGGGTTCAAACCCACAGTGGAGTTATTTGATAGGGCTGCCCAAAGCATTATCTCTTTTTAATGTACATTATTGCTGCCAGCAAAAACACTCTCTGCGTACTGTACCCATAAGGTGCCTCAGAGGGCGCTTTTATAGGGTGCCCTATAGGGCACCTTATGGTTACCGTCCATATAAGGTGCACTATACGTTATCCTGTGGAACGACTTATAGGGTGCCCTATAGGGGACATTTTAGGGTGCCATGGCGGACAGTGCACTTTAAAATGTGCCCTATGGAGTGCCTTATAGGGTGCCTTATGCGGCACCTTCAGTTACGGCACGTGAGGGCGTGTTTGCTGGCAGCAATTAATAAAAGACAAATGAAGTGCTGCAGGAAACAATACGTACATTGCAAAGCTGATGCCTCAGCCAGCCTTACGTATTAGGCACACTGGGGAGCAAACTCATGACCCCTGTATCAGCAGTCAGTGCCTTAACCATTGTGCTACACTGCTGTTCCTCCTTGCATGTCAGCGCACCTACTTCAGATTTCCATGCGTTTAAATGCACAGTGCTGCCATCAAACACAGTCCTATGACCTTGCTGTGCCTCATAGGGCACCCTATATGGCGCCCTATAGGCCACCCTTTCAGAAACATTGTAGGGTGCCGTGGCGGACAGTGCACTTTAGAATGTGCCCTCTAGGGTACCCTATGAGACGCCTTATGCAGCACCTTATGTTACAATACTTTGAGTGTGTGTTTGCTGGCAGCACTAATTAAAATAAAAATAAAATGCCCCCTACAGCACTCTTACCTATAACAGGTAGTGCCTCAGCCAGCCTTCTTCATTAGGCACAGTGGGGGATTGAACCCATGATTCCTGCATCATTGGTCAGTGTCTTAACCATTGTGCTACACTGCTGCTTTTCTTTGCATGTCAGCGCACCTACCTATGATTTTCATTCCTTAAACTGCACAGTGCTGCCTTCAAAAACAGTGCTGTGACCTTGCGGTACCTCATACAGCACCCTATAAAGCGCCCTATAAGCAACATTCTAGGGTGCCTTGGCGGACAGTGCACTTTAAAATGTGCCTTATGGGGCGCCTTATGTTAACACGCTTTGAGAGTGCGTTTGCTAGTAGAAGTAATTAAAATATAAATAAAATGCCTCCTAAAGCAATCTTCCCCATAATAGGTAATGCCTCAGCCAGCCTTCTTCATTTGGCACAGTGGGGGATTGAACCCATGGTCCCTGCACCATCGGTCAGTGTCTTCACCATTGTACTGTGGCTCTGTTCCTGTGCTTACACATCAGCGCGCCACTTATGCTTCCCGCGCAAGTTTCTCATGCGCTAATGTGCGCGGCGCACATTAGCGCATGATTAATCCCGGTTTTGTTTTTTTATGACTGAAACGCCCACTCCTTATATGGCATCCGCACACTAGCGCGGCGCACACCCTAACGGGGTTTTAGTAAACATACCCCATAGTTTTCTCAATTAACGTGTGTTAAGGGGCAAAAAATCCTGTTATTTCCTTAAAGCATGTTAGTAATTATTCCCCTAAATCTGATCTCTCAATTCTAGCCTGTTACTTCTTAGCACAATTTCTGGCTTTCCACCATTAAACCAGTTTTCAAGCTCTGCCAACAATTTCTGCCTGCTATTTGCATTTATTTCTATTCCATTCTATTCAACGTTCTAGGAGGATCACAATTAAACACACATAATCAATAAAATAACATAATGAAATAAGACAAAACACATAAGAAAAACAATCAACAGGACCAAGAAACTGCAAAACAGAGGGCTTGGCAGTCTGTGACTTTGGTAATTAACTGTTAAACATGTTTGAATGAAGGAACGACTGTTGAAAATGTTGTGAACCGTGGCATAGTAAGAAGTTCAGGAGGTGATGGATTTCAGGATCTAGGGGCTGCAACAGTGAACATGCGATCAGATAGCTCATTTAGATGGACAAGCTGAGAAGACGGAATATTTAATAATACAGTCGATTGTCTTGGGAACAAAGGGCACTCAGAGCATGGCCAAGTCTTCATACACAAGAAATGCATTGTGGTGCCTCATGATGTTATGCCTTGTAAACAAGTACCACGATCTTAAAAATGGCTTATCATTTGATGGGGAGCCAATGTAAAGTATACAAATGGGTCATAGCACTGTGCTCCGGTGATAATATGAGCTGCTGTATTTTGTACAATCTGGGGCATATGAGTAATGTAGGCAGGCAATCCCAGATCTAAGCCATTGAAATAGTCTAAGTGAGAGATGACTAATGCTTAAACTACTGTACGCAGATTACTGTCTGAGAGAAGCGGCTTCAGTCTTTGAATCATAAGCAATATGTGAAATGCATTTGCAGCTATAGTTTGAATTTGGTGTTGCAAACTTGGCTGAGTATCCAGAATCATTTCCACGTATAATCAAACCAGTATAACCTAGTCATCATCTTTAAGTTGAGTGAGCATGACAGGTGGAATTGTCCAACTGAGGAATAATTACTCAGTTTTCTTGATGTTAATCACAAATTTCTATAATGGTCGACTCGTACAGAGTAAAATCATAAATAGCAGTAAAACATCTCTGTATTGTAAACTGAAAGTAATAAGTTTAAAACATAAACTGTCATTCATATCAATTAGGAGACATTGTTGTTCGGCAACCAAGTGGTCTCAGTATCTCGGGGTATGAGCTGAAACCTGCAGCGTATCCTCCCCTTATGTCACATCAATGACCACCTATATGTTTGTTGCCTTTTTTCTAATTTTTACAGGTGAAAAGTTAAACCTTAAATATGTCTCGCTTATTAGTTGTAGATAACAATCGCTTAGCTTTTGTTGATAATTCTTAAATTTCTTTCACTTCATTGTGATACATTGTGAATGCTCCCAACGCTATCCAGCGCCAAGCGTTTCTCCAATTATGGGTTCCTCAGGGGAATGGCTAAGCTCTACAAATGAAAACACAGTATTGGTGAACTTTACTTTCTTCTGAAATATTGTTTCGTCTCTCGTAAGGAAACTGATTAATATCTTATAAATGTACTCACTATTCTCTTGATCATGCCAGCGTTCCAACCGCATGTATTGTGCTGAACTGCAAGGCTGTTGTAAAAAGGACGCCGCGCATGCACTTTTTTAAGTTAAGATGAACCAATCCTAGAAGGACCCTCCCATTACTGCTCTCATATACATGATTCCCATTCAATGCGGGCATTTAAACCTAAAGGTTCAACTGTTTGCAACCTATATATCCAGCGTTGTTCCATATACAATAGAGTTTCATCTATAGTGCGGCCCTGATGTGGTCGTTGTACTTGTGTTATGCAAAAACACTCTAGATGTTCAAAAGTGTGTTGGGATGACAAACAGTGCTCAACTATTGGAGCTTCTAAACGCTTGCATTTTAATTTACTCTTATGTTCCATCAGTCGAATCCGCAATGTACGGTTAGTTTTACCAATGTATAATAGAGAACATGGGCATCTTATACAATAAATCACCTGTGTGGAAGCGCATGTAGTGAAAGATCTTAACTGGTAAGTCTTCCCATTGTGGCAAAATTGATTGCATTCTTTTGTTACTGAACAGATGGAACATGTCCCACATGCCCTATGTCCAGACTCTTCTAGGTCTGGCAATTGTGGATGTCTTTCAGATTGCGTTGTCGTTGCCACACGCAACGTGTATGGTATTTTCTAAGACCTGGTATGGTGGTCAACACACTTTTATGTTTCTTTAAACTGGATTGTAGACATACACTTAGAGGAGAATAGTTAGTTATCAAGTTGACCACTTCTGTTTCGGATGATGTCTTCTAGTCCAAACACCCCCTCCCCTTCCAAAGAGCCCAACAGCTGTCTAAAATGCTTTAGAGGGAGTTGTAGAGGCCTCAGCTCACCTCTAACAGCTGCCAAAGTGAAGAGTGTCTTTTTGCTTCACTTTGGCAGCTGTACTGTAGTTTACGATGCTTTCGTGCTGAGGTCAAAGGGGACTTCCTGTTTCCCGGCACTTAGCGCGGCAGCTTCCTAAACTACAGTACAGCTGCCGAAGTGAAGAAAAAAGACGCTCTTCACTTCGGCAGCTGTTAGAGGTGAACCGGGGCCTCTCTGGCTCCCTCTAAAGCCGCCTTGCCTGCCGGTATTCAATGCAGGATGCTGTTGGCGCGGGGGCCCCTGAAGCTCAGGGCCCTTGTGAACAACATTCTTGCACAATGGACACGCCAGCCCTGCAGATTCTTTTTAAAGATATGGCAACCAGAATTGCACACAATATTCAAGGTGTAGTCCTCTAGTACTTTTGCAGTCTGTGAATGATGTTTCTTCTCAGAGTTATCCACTTACATCAGGGATTCCACAGGGTTCTATTTTAACCCCATTGCTTTTTTAATATTTTTCTTGTGCCATTGGGAACTGTTATGCAAGATTTTGTATTTTGACAATTCTTTTTTTACCAATGATATAGATTCTGGTGACACATTCCATATGAGATAGGTCCTTTCAGATCTTATTGCTCAAGCCTTTGAGATAATTGTGACGTGGCTGTCTTCTCATGGGTTGCTTTTAAGTGTGTTTAAATCAGAAGTACTGTGGTTGTCTCGAAAAAAAGGCTCCTGTGGATTTTTTGCCAGTAGTAGATGGGCTTTCTTTACCAGTTAGAGATTGTGTACGTTCCCTTGGAGTACTGTTGGATCTGATCCAGTAGTAGATGGGCTTTCTTTACCAGTTAGAGATTGTATACGTTCCCTTGGAGTACTGTTGGATCTGATCCAGTAGTAGATGGGCTTTCTTTACCAGTTAGAGATTGTGTACATTCCCTTGGAGTACCGTTGGATCTGATGCAGTAGTAGATGGGCTTTCTTTACCAGTTAGAGATTGTGTACGTTCCCTTGGAGTACCGTTGGATCTGATCCAGTAGTAGATGGGCTTTCTTTACCAGTTAGAGATTGTGTACCTTCCCTTGGAGTACCGTTGGATCTGATCCAGTAGTTGCCATCACAACTTCAAAGCTAAGATTTCTACTTGGCTGTTTTTTTAATATATATTTTCCTTGCCTACTGCTTTTCTGTTTTATTCTTTTATAATACTTCTTAGGCACTGTGGTGTGTTAGGATAACTGCACCAATGGAGGGGGACAAACGCAAAAGAACCAGAAAAAAAACAAAAAATTAAACCTTGCTCCTCCTATCTTTCTGTCTCTATCACATTTCTATCTGTTTACAGCCACCTTGATCTACAGTCTAGTGGCAGACAACCTACATTTTGGTTATACGATTAGGAAACTTTAGCTTGCCTACATTCCTTGCATAGCCTTTATAAATAAATCTGATTGTGCCCTCAGTTCATATAAGATCTACTGGCCAGGAACATTAAATTCCTGATAATTATTTACTTTGAATTGAAGTAATCATTTGCTTTTAGATTTGCAGAGACCTGGTTTCCTACTTATTTCTGCAGTAAAAGTATATATTTTACAGTTCCATTGTCTTTTGCATAATAGGCTAATAGAAGTAAGATTTCATTTTGACCTATTAGAAGTATCCATTGTTCTGTTACAAGCCTGCCTAACAAGCAGTAGCAAAGGTATACATTTTAAAGTTCCAGGGTCCTCTGCTGATACATAGAAGTAAGATTTCATTTTGATCTTTTAAAGTTTCATTGTTCTGTCACAAGCCTGCCTCTAAGGGTGTGGTTAATTTAAATCAGCCTCTGTTGCCTGTGCAAGCGATATGATCCAGTAATTGCCATCACAACTTCAAAAGACTCTACATAGCTAAGATTTCTAACTTTACTATTTGGCTGTTTTTTTATATAAAATTTCCTTGCCTATTGTTTATCTGTTTTATTCTCTTATAATACTTCTTAGACACTGTGGTGTGTTAGGGTAACTGCACCAAGGGAGGGGGACAAACCAAAAGAACCTGATAAAAAGCATAGCCTTTATAAATTAGAAATCTGATTGTGCCCTCAGTTCATATAAGGTCTACTGGCCAGGAACACTTAAATTCCAACCCACTCTCCCCCTTCCCCCACCCACCCCGTGGTTGCATTACCCATATAGTCATCATATAGATTGACATCTGTCCTCCAATTAGGTGTACCAAATTCTACAAAAATAACAATCACTCAACACATCTAATCCCTAAACAAAAGAAGAGTGAAAAACTTCAAAAAATATGAGCGAGCGCATGGAAATGTTTTGTATTTTTTTGTGTTTTTGTCAGAAGATCAGCCATGAGGTTAAGAGCCTCTCAAAGCTGTTACTTCCATTTTACTCAGTTTTATTAAAGTCCAATTAAATAAGCTCACATCAGAGCCAAAAATAAGGTGAAAAAACACCACAACTTGGTGCCACCTACAAAGACATAAATATACTTGTATGAATGTAGATTTCAATTTAAAAACTCTACTTATCTGAACCGCTGTCTGCCCACATTCAGTTGAGGTTCACATAAAACGGACTACAGCAGCAGATATCACAACATCCTTCTTGAATTTCAAAAAGACGAGCAGAAGTGGCAACTCCCAAAGAAGAGCAGTTCCCAAAGAAAGCAGTTATCAAAAAGTACACAGCACTGCATTTCGGGCAAATATGTGCTCCATGCCCTGCTTCAACGCTTGAGTAAACTGCCAAAAATGAAAGCAACCATGCAGCCTCTCCACCTCTCCGAGACGCCAGCGCATGCTCATTGATGATGGAGCTCATTGATGATGCTCCAATTAGGTGTAACACCCATCTTTTCTCCTTGTCCTTGAACTGCTTTATAACCATCTTAATCAGAATAACATGTATTCAATGCAATAGTTGTGGTGCCTTCATTTTAAGAAGAATCATTTGGAACTTAAGAGCTTGCCCTATATGTCTCAAGTTATCTGCTATGCATAAAGAATTGACTCTATTAAGGGAACAATTAGTTGCAATTAAACACACCTCCTCCAGGGTACAAATTGAAAAAATGCACCACCACTCCCACAAAGAATCAAACAGCCAGGAACAAATGGATCACAATGGGCTCTAGTATGTTGCGACCTGTAACACGGAAACACCCTCTCCATCAAGAGATATCCCTGCGTAATGCCTTCTCTGGCTGGGAAAATGAGAGTGCCCAATTAGTGGAAACTGAAGTGCCCTTAAATGAGAAGGTTAATGCCCTATCTACTGTCAATGCACCAAACATGAAGAAAAAAATCACAAAACAGGAAACTATTACTACTTGGAGATTCTATCATCAGAGGCACCAACTTGGGACCAAAGTTCAAAGGAGAGAAGATGGGCAAATGCCTCCCAGGTTCTTCAGCCAGCAGGAATATAAGCAAATTGTTGGTAAAGTTAGTGCAGAAAGTGAGCACTCTAAAAATTGATGTTATCATCCACTTTGGTACAAATGACCTGGCTAAAAACCATGCCTCTGCAGTTCAAAGGGACTTCCAGATTCTGGGAGAGAAACTCAAGCCTATTGTTAACACCACAACATTCTCAGACGTTCTACCTGTTCATGATAAGGAGGCAGAAAGGCTGCATCGCATAAACAGCTTTAATACATGGCTTCAGACCTGGTGCAAACAAGAAGGATTTAGATATATTGGCAACTGGGGAAAAACAAGAGGCTATACTGTGTGGATGGACTGCATCTCTCTGTTGCAGGGAAAAGGATCCTAAGTGAAAATCTCTGGCTTTACATAGACAGGCATTTAAACTAGGGAAAGGGAGTACAGATGGAGAAGAATAAGTTCTGGATGTCACTCCCAGCAAAAATATAACAACATTGGAAACAGCTACACTTTTAACCATACCAATGGCAAGCAGGAAGAGGCGTGCAGAACAAAATCTGTGCAAAATCCAGGCAAGCCAGTCAACAAACGTGGAAAGCAATGAGCACAAATGCTCACAGCCTAGCCAACAAAGTCCCTGAACTGGAAGCCCTAATGGTGGAAACGGACTTGGACATTGTGGCCAAACATGGTTAAACGAGTCGCATGAATGGGATATAGCCATAGCTGGCTATCATATATTTAGAAGGGATAGAGAAGGAGTAGCCCTATATGTCAAAGCAAATTTAAGCTTCTGAAATGCAGCGAACATGGGGAATAGAAGAAGCGCAGTGGATTGTACTGGAAAGAGGAGATGGCACCATACTGGGGTAGTCTACAGGCCTCCAACGCAAACCGAAGAAATGGATAGAGACTTGATTATTGATATTTCAAAGGTAGCCATGAAGGGTGATCATATTGGGTGACTTTAATCCATGCGATGGATGTGATCTATCTAGATTTCAGCCAAGTATTTGATACTGTTCCTCACAGTATCATTAGGAGTGGCTTAGTAGTTAGGACAAGGAACCTCAGGCTGGAGGACCAGAGTATCAATTCCCACCTGGGGACAGCAATCTCAGGCCAGAGGGACTGCGGTTTCTAGTCCTATAGGCACTCCTTGTTGCCTTGTGCAAGCCACTTCACCCTCTGTTGCCTCAGGTACACATGTAGATTGTGAGCCTTTTGGGGATGAGGGAATGTATCCAGTACGTGATTGTAAACCACTCTGATGCTCTTCAGCCTGGGCAGTATATCAAGAAATTGCATAAACATAAATATAAACAGGAGGCTTATCAATAAGCTGAACAGCCTGGGGATTGGTCCCAAGGTAGTGAACTGGATCAGAAATTGGTTGCCTGAAAGATGACAGAAGGTGATGGTAAACAGAACTCACTCGGATGAAAGGAAGGTGTTTAGTGGTGTGCCCCTGGGATTGGTACTGTTCAATGTATTTGCGAGTGTTATTGCTGAAGGACTGAATGGAAAAGTCTGTCTTTTTGCAGAAGACACGAAAATTTGCAACA
The DNA here is from genome assembly GCA_033557465.1 of Ichthyophis bannanicus. Classification (NCBI taxonomy): domain Eukaryota; kingdom Metazoa; phylum Chordata; class Amphibia; order Gymnophiona; family Ichthyophiidae; genus Ichthyophis; species Ichthyophis bannanicus. The sequence continues at coordinate 72,304,943 of CM066044.1, read as the reverse complement.
GAGAGGACTCCCCTGAAGGCGTGGATAACATGAGGAAAGATCAACAAAAGCTGGAAGAATGGTCTAATTCTTGGCAGTTAAGATTTAATGTGAAGATGTGCAGGGTCATGCACTTGGGATGCAGAAATCCAAGGGAATTGTATGCAATAGGAGGCAAGAAGTTGGTGTTCAAAGACCAGGAGAAGGATCTTGGAGTAATTGTTTCTGAGGATCTTAAGGTGGTGAAACAGTGTGACAAGATGGTGGCCAAAACCAGAAGGATGCTGGGTTTCATACTCAGAGGAATTAGCAGCAGAAAGGAGGAGGTACTAATGCCACTGTACAAGTTGCTGGTGAGGCCTTATTTGGACTGTTGTGTTCAGTTTTGGAGACCATATCTCGCAAAGGATATAAAAAGGCTGGAAGCAGTTCAGAGGAAGGCGACCAAAATGATTTGGAGCCTGCGTCAGAAGATTTATGAGAAGAGACTTGGACCTAAATATGTACACTCTGGAAGAGAAGAAGGACAGGGGAGATATGATTCAGACCTTTAAATACTTAAAAGAGTATTAATGGACAAACAAACCTCTTCCAAAGATGGGGAAGCTGTAAAACTAGAGGGCATAACATGAAGCTACAAGGGGGTAAACTAAAAGGCAATGTCAGGAAATACGTTTTCACTGAAAGGGTGGTGGATGCTTGGAATGCCCTCCCGATGGAAGTGATGGGGTCACATACAGTGACAAAATTCAAAATGGCATGGGACAAACACAGTGGATCTCTTTTATAGCAACAGGATAAAATCAAAATAACCTTAACTGTCTCTGCTATCTCAATAAATGTGTTCATTCATTAATACTCTTTAAGTATTTAAAGGTCTGTATCATTGCTTGATGTTACTTTTAAGCACTGACCACAACCCCCAACTTCCTGTCTTTGGAGGCTGGAATGTTGCTTTCATAGCATTATCAGCCCCAGCCAAACTGGAGTATGGAGGAGCAAACCCAGGAAGCGGACCAGGGACTTTCCACATGGAACTGTGCAACACTCACCACTGAGCTGTTGTGCCAGCATAGGAGATTTCTAAGTAGTACATTTTCCCTTCTCTTGGTACTAGCGATAATTATACAGTCAATGGTTTTGTGCATAGAACTCACAATATCCTATATTTTGACTCAGGGTGTACTTACTACCCTCTAGTGGGAGTCAAGGACCTATGGTCCTTTAGAATTTATTCACTGGCAGCAGATGGGTGTGAAAAAAAGGTGATTTTAAGCAACAAGCTGACCAAACATAAAGGAAGGACACAGAGCAGCCACATATTGGCATCTCAAAGACTTCACTTTGACAAAGTGATTTTTATCACTGCAGGGCCTCTTCAATGGGTTGTTAAGTGCTTGTAATTACAAACCAATGTTTCATGTGCCCAGCAGATCTCTGGCAAGCACAAGGAAAGTTTAGCCTTGAGAGAAGACACCGGTAAGGTAAGGAACTGCCGCCTGTCCAGGGCAGCATCATTGTAGCCATCAGCTTTGTAATTTGCCCTCTGAATGAAACATCTGCTTTGGAAGTTAAAATGAGCTGAGTGTCAGAAAGACAAAGTCCCCTCAGGCGTCCCTTTAAATTAACAAGTGCTGGCTATATAATAAGTTTTTAAACTGGTACAGTAGTTAAAGATCTATCAAACATCATAGGCAGTCATCAGTTCATGCGTACTCCAGTAAAATCCTTTTGTCCAAGAAACCAGGCGACAACTTTTGCTCAATAATAAATCACAGGACCCCTTGGTGACCCCTCGCTGCTTGATGGCCTAGGAAAAGAAAAGTAGATAGCAATGTAATAGATGCCAATGGATAGAAATCAAATGGCCCATTCCATCTGTCTCAGTTTTGCAAGAAGATAATACATTTTAAATTAAATAAAATTAAAGTAATTGGGCATTTATATCTCATTTCCATCCCCAAAACTTGAGTTCGAGACAACCTTCAAATTCGGTATGTTGACTAATACTAATCACGCCACCTTACTGCTGTAATTCAGCATTTGCTTCATAATACAGGTTTACTGTAGTCCAAGGAACTGTACCTGTCAGAACATCGGAACAGTCGCCCAGGTGGCCCAGCCGCTCAGTGAAAGGAGGAGAAGGATTCGGAGATGATGTGCAGTGGAGACATCTAGTGGTCAGATAGAAGGACCTTGATTACTTCAATATATAGAAGAACCTTGATTACTTCCATATGCTCTTATAGTAAAATTATGCACTTCAGTACCTAAAGCAGTGATCTTCACCCCTAGTCCTCAAGGGTTGCCAGTAGATCAGGTTTTCAGGATAAGACATAAGAACATGCCATAATGGGTCAGACCAAGGGTCCATCAAGCCCTGTATCCTGTTTCCACCAGTGGCCAATCCAGGTCACAAGTTTCTATCAGGTTCCCAAAAAGGTACACAGATTGCACAATGCTTATCACAGGGAAAGCAGTGTATTTCCCATGTCCTTCATAATAATGGTTTATGGACATTTCCTCCAGGAACTTGCCGAAAGCTTTTTAAACCCAGCTACACTAATAGCTTTTACCTCATCTTCCGGTAAGGAATTCTAGAGTTTGATTATGCGCTGAGTAAAAAAATATTTTCTCTTATTAGTCCTAAATGTGTTACATTGTAGCTTCACTGTGTGCTCCCTACCCTTTCCTGTTTTTTGAAAGGGTAAACAATCAATCTACATTTACCAATTCTACTCCATTTTTTATTCTATAGACCTCTATCGTATCTCCCCTCAGCAGTCTCTTTTCCAAGTTGAAGAGCCCTAACCTTTTAAGCCTCTCCTCTTAGGGGTACCCCTCCATCCCATTTTTTGTAGCTCTTCTCTGTACCTTTTCTAATTCTACTATATCTTGTTTAAGATATGGTGACCAGAATTGTACGCACCATGGAGTGATGTTGGAAGCTGTTGTTAAGTGCCGTCAAGTCGGTGTCGACTCCTGCCAACTCTTTGGATAGTTGACCTAAATTTTGTTCAGTCTTCAGTCAAGCGGCTCATTGTTGATAGAGTGGTGTACCCATAGCTGCTGTTATTGTATCGATCCATCTCATTGCTGACCTTCCTCTTTTACGGTGAGCTTCTATCTTGTCAAGCATTGTGTCTTCCTCCAATGATCTGTCTTTTCGCATGATATGTCCAAAGTATTCATTTTCTTCTCCATTATTTCCTTATGATTCCTGGCATTCTATTTGCTTTCTTGGCTCTGGCTGCACACTGGGCCGAGGGTTTCAGTGTATTATCCATGGGACGATACAGAGGCATTATGATGTCATCCTTGGTTTTATTCTCCATTATTTCCTTATGATTCCTAGCATTCTATTTGCTTTCTTGGCTCTGGCTGCACACTGGGCCGAGGGTTTCAGTGTATTATCTACAATGAGGCCTAAATCCTTTTCCTAGGTGGTGGTTCCTTATATGGAACCTTGCATTGTGTAACTATAGTTTGGGCTGTTCTTCCCTAAAGTGCATAACTTTGCACTTGTCCACATTAAATGTCATATGCCATTTGGACACCCAGTCTCCCAAATTATCAAGGTCCTCTTGCAATTTTTTACAATCTCCTTGTGTTTTAACAACTTTGAATAATTTGATGTCATCTGCAAATTTGATCACCTCACTCATTATTCCCATTTCCAGGTCATTTATAAATATGTTAAAAAGCAGCGGGTCAAGCACAGATCCCTGGGGTACCCCACTATGCACCTTTCTCCATTGAGAAAATTGGCCATTTAGCTCTATTCCCTGTTTTCTATCTTTCAACCAGTTCCTAATTCACAATAGTATACTGCCTCCTATCCCAAGGCTTTCTAATTTCCCCAAGAGTCTCTCATGAGGGACTTTTTCAAATGCTTTCTGAAAATCTAAATACACTGTGGGCCCGATTCTGACCGGCGAATAGCGGGGCAATACGTTCTGGTGGGATGTCCAGCTCTGCTATCCACCAGGACCATATTCTGCCCCAAGTGCCCCCCCCCCCCCCCGCACATGCAGTGCTGCTGTGCATGTAGCGCTGGATGGGCCAGGCACATGAACATACAGGGCCAATTCAGGTCACGGCCCTGTACTTCCAGTGGGAGAAATATGGCCGTGCTGCTTATTACACCTTGGAGGTGGAATGAGTAGTGGTGATGGCAGCTGTCTGGACCAGCAGCACAGCAGCCGTGGCAGGTGAGGCCTCTCTGCACGATCCCAGCCCTGACAGAGTCCACCAAGGGTCGGGCGGCGAGGAACGCCTCGTTTTTGCCATGGCAGGCTGTTGGTGTTCCTGCTGGGTGTCCTGGTGCCATGGCAGCAGGAGACCACAGCAGGGGCATAGGGCAGGCTGGACGGGGTGTTGCAAGGATGACCCGTGCTGTGGGATAGGGGCATCACTGGGCCATCTGGGTTCCCTATTCTGCAGCTGCGGGCTGTCTAGCTCCTACGGTTGCAGAATCCGATACTGTTTGGGGCCATCCATTTTTTGGCCATCCAGATGGCCCGGATGTGCCCCTTCCTGAATCGGGCTCCACATCAACCAGCTCACCTCTATCTATGTGTTTATTCACACCTTCAAAAAAATATAAGAGATTGGGAGACGAGACTTTCCTTGGCTAAATCCATGTTGGCTTTCTGCCATTAAAGCACGACTACATGTTCAGTAATATTTTGGTTTTTTTTAATGGTTTCTACCATTTTTCCCAATACTGATGACAGACTCACTGGTCTGTAGTTTCCCAGATCACCCCTGGAACCCTTTTTAAAAATTGGCGTTACATTAGCTACTCTCTAATTTTTGGGTACTATAGATGATTTTAATGATAGATCACAGATTACTAATAGTAGCTCTGCAATATCATATTTTAGTGTATTCAACACCCTGGGATGTATGCCATCTAGTCTAGGTGATTTGCTGCTCTTTAGTTTATCAATTAGCTGTATTACACTGTCCCGATTTTTCGAGATTTGTTTCAATTCCTCTAATACATCACCTTTAAATATCATTTCTGGAATGGGTAAGTTCCCTACATTTTCTTCAGTAAATAATGAAACAAAAATTTCATTCAGTCTCTCTGCTATGGCCTTATCCTCTTTAAGTGCACCTTTTACCCTCCATCATCTCATGGTCCAATTGACTCCATTTTCTGAAAGATTCTGTCTTAGCTATAGCAGTCTCTCTGACCTCACTTTTAAGACATACTGGCTATCATTTGGCCTTCCTTCCACCTTTTTTTAAGCATGGAATACATCTGGTCTGGGCTTCCAAGATAGTATTTTTAAATAACACCCAAGCCTAATGTAGACTCTTAAACTTTGCAGTTGCTCCTTTTAGTTTTTTCTTAACCATTCTCCTCATTTTATTATAGTCTCCTTTTTGAAAGCTAAATACTAGTGCAGTCAGTTTCCTTGCTGTTCTCCCTCCATTTATTAAATCAAATGTTATCATGTTATGATTGCTTTTGCCAAGTGGCCCCAAAACAATTACCTCTCACACTAGATTCTGCATTCTACTGAGGACTAGGTCTAACATAGCATTCCTGTGTGTCAATTCCTGAACCAACTGCTCCATGAAGTAGTCATTTACTTCATCTAGAAACTTTAACTCCCTAGGATGTCCTGATGTGACACTGACCCAGTCATACCGGGGTAACTGAAATCTCCCTTTATTACTATGTTGCAAACTTTGCTAGTTTCCCTAATTTATGTTACCATTTCATCATCTGTCTGTTCATTCTGTCCATATCCTTCCTCTTTTTACATGGAATTTCTATCCATAGAGATTCTACAGTGTATTTTGTTTCCTGCAAAACCTTTATCCTGTTTGACTTGATGCCCTCTTTAACATATAGAGCCACCCCTCTACCAATGTGATCTACCCTATCATTGCGATATAGTTTGTAGCCGTTTATCACAGTGTCCCATTGGTTATCCTCTGTCCACCGGATCTCTGGAATGCCAATTAAAGCTAACCTTACATTCATTGATATATATTCTATCTCTCCCATCTTATTTTTTAGACTTCTAGGATTTGCATACAGGCATTTCAAAGTTTGTTTTTGCTAATATTAGCAGTCTGGCTATTTGATGACAGGGTTAATTTGGAATCTTCCAGCTCTGTCTGATTTTTACTTATAGGCACCTAGGTTACTTTTACCTTTATTGGAACTTCTCTATCAGATGCCCTAACTCCTGTTTTGCAAGTATCCTTCAAGGATACATCTTCCAAACCATGCACTCTCGGGTGACTGTCGCTTTCCCCCATTATCTAGTTCAAAAGATGCTCTGTGTCCTTTTTAAAGGTTAATGCCAGCAGCCTGTTTCCACCCTGGTTAAGGTGGAGCCCATCCTTTTAGAAAAGCCCCCCCCCCCTTCCCCAGAATGTTGCCCAGTTCCAAAACAAATCCAAAATCCTCTTCCTTATTTATTTTTTTTTATTTATTTAACGTTTCTTATATATCGCACTATTTAAAATCAGTGTGGTTTACATACAACAGTAACTTATACATCGCAGACTAGGCTGCGCTGTATTTACAATGAAACAGGTGTTATAACTTCGGACATACTGTAATTGGGTAACTATATACACCATGCACCATTGTCTCATCCACGCATTGAGACTCCAGAGCTCTGCCTGCCTCTTGGGTCCTGCGCAAAGATCAGGAAAGCATTTCTAGGAATACTAACGTTGAAGTTCTGGATTTCAACTTTCTACCTAAAAGCCTAAATTTGACTTCCAGAACCTCCCTTCCACATTTTCCTATGTCATTGGTACCAAGATATACCAAGACAGCAGACTCCTCCCCAGCACTATCTAAAACCTTGTTTAGGTGGCACGTGAGGTCTGCTAACTTTGCACCAGGCAGGCATGTTACCAGGCGATCCTCACATCCACCAGTTACCCATCTATCTAAATGCCTATCATCAACTATAACGGCCGTCCTAACCCTTCCCTCATAGGCACATGGCCCTGGAGACACATTCTTTGTGTGAGAGGATATTACATCACCTAGAGGACAGGTCCTAGCTACAGGATCACTTCCTGCCACACCAAGGTGATGTTCTCCTTTCATGTCTCTACTGAGAGACTGCCAGACTCTACAGAGAGACTGCCAGACTGGAGGTGGGATGTCTCTACGGCATCCCTGTAGGTCTCGTCTATATACCTCTCTGTTGCCTCAGCTGCTCCAATTGCGCTCTCTAATCAGGACATTTATGAGGGGGTACTCGGTAGTACTGAGTATGACACCTTTTTCACTGCCTGCTAAAATTGACCCATAGTCTTCACATATTAATGAAAGAGCCTTGCTTATGAGTACCAGCGGGTTTTTCACTAGAAAAAAATGCACTCTCCTTATTGAATATGTATGAGATAAATTTGTATGAATCCTTCCTCCACTATATGGAAATCCCCTCTTGTATATGTATTAGGGATATCCTGAAAACTAGGCCCACTGGCAACCCTCAAGAACTAGGTGTGAATACCACTGACCTAAAGGAATTATGTGTTCTACTAGAAATGTGGTATATGCAACACTACACACAGTATTAAAAACAAAACCCATTCACTTTATAATGGAGTTACATACAGAAGCATGAAACACCTTCAAATCATCCAAATACGGTAATGAAACTTATTTCACATGTCGGGTACTACAATCACATCACACCACTTCTTATAAACAAACACCTCACATATATAATTCAACATTATTCTGTTGGGTCTTCAAGACTTTCCATCCTGATCTACCCTAGTAGATATCTGACTTGCTTGTTCCCTGTACTCCAATCCCAGGATGCTAATCTCCTCATTCTCCCTCCACCCAGACTAGAAGGTATTTGTCACTCTGCATTCTATGTTCTGGCCCTCCATTATGGAATACACTACCCCGATATATTCGCCTTGAAACTTCACATAATAAATTTAAGGCATTACGTCAAACCTACGTCTTCTTTGAAACCTTTCCTGGTGCCTAGGCCTTGTGTCAGGCCTCCGTGGCTAGAGTTGAGCACCATTTACTTCTTCTTTCTTTTCTTCCTATGATTAGGTTGAATAGATGCATTAGTTTGCTTGCTCTCTATTGTCTACATATATGTTTCTATGGTAAACTATCTTGATGCCCTGTGAAGAGCGCTATAGCAAGAATATAAATAGAAATAAGCATAAATCATGTGGCATCACATTAAGATGTACTGGTGAGTAACAGCCCCATTTACCTTTCCTAGAGTGCCAGAGCAGGTCTATTGCAAGGCAAAACAAAACAGTGATTAAATGAAATGAGTTTTCTCATGAACTTTAGACCTGTCACTTTTTAAATTTGCACCTTATCAGACATTGCTAAATATTCAAATCTGGAATCTGGCAAGTTTCTTCAACCTCCTGGAAAGTGCAGCTGTTAGCAAATCCCAGGATATTTAAAATTCATGTGATATTATTCCTGTAGAATGGCAGATGTGACGGCCAGTTGTAGCTAGGTCCTGGGACTGCTTGCTGCAACTCTGGCTCCCAACCTCACTGAAGTACTCAGTGTTGTCTTATGGTGGTGTTTCAGGAAAATCAAGTGGTTACATAGTTCTGACCCCCAAGGCTTTACAACCAAAACTGCAGCACAGGAACTCAAAGCCTCGTAGTGAGTGGTAGTGGTGGAATTAGAACTTCAGGCCTGATTTCACATGAATGAACAAGATATCCAGCTAGCTTCTCTGAGCAATATAGTGCTCTGGTTCTTTCTCTAAATCTGCAGTTTGTCCTGCAGGTAAGAGATAAGGTTGTAGCTTCGTGGGTAACACCCATAGTTGCAAACATGAAGATCTCAGCACCATTCCATGGAAGTAAAGCTGATTAAGAGCTCTATTGCTAAACTGTATTAGGTATTTAAAATGCTCTATTCATGTTCAGCTCAAAGAACGGCTAACATGCTGCATAATAGTACGCATTAACTGCTGCGTTTAACAGCTAATGTGGAATTTCATATTAAGGCGCAGATAGGGGTAGGTAAGGGTCAGCGGCATGCCCCTGGCAGTTACTGGAGGTGTCATTAACCCATTCTGCAGATAACACAGAACAGTTGATTATTCAAAGTTATTAAAACACAAGAAGATTGTGAATTCAAAAAAGCATCGGACAAACACAGAGGATCTCTAAAGGAAAAAAGGGGACTGTTGTAGTCGTTGATATGGAAGGAAAGACTAGATAGGCCATGTGGTCTTTTTCTGTCGTCATGTTTCTATGTTTAAAAGTTGCAAGAGAACCTTGATAAATTGGATGTTTGGACGTCCAAATGGCAGATGAAATTTAATGTGGACAAGTGCAAAGTTATGTGCTTAGGGAAGAACAACCCAAACTATGCTTACACGATGCAAGTTTTCACATTAGGAACCATGACCCAGGGAAAGGATTTAGACATCATCCTGGATAATACATTGAAACCATTTGCCTAGTATGCAGCAGCGGCCAAGAAAGCAAATAGAATGCTAGGAATCATAACGAAAGGATTGGAGAATAAAACCAAGGATTTGGCTCTCTATCGTTACATGGTGTGTCCCCACCTGGAATTTTGTGTGTAATTTGGGTCACCATTTCTTAAACAGGATATAGCATAATTAGAAAAGGTACAGAGAAGAGTAACAAAAATGGTAAAGGGGATGGAAGGATACCCCTACAAGGAAAGGCTTAAAAGGTAAGGGTTCTCCAACTTGGAAAAAAGATGGCTGAGGGGGGAGATATAATAGAGGTCTATAAATTAATGAATGGAGTGGAACAGGTAAACGTAGATCAGTTGTTTACTCCATCAAAAAGTAGGAAGACAAGGAGGCATGCAATGAAGCTACAGTGTAACCCATTTAAGAATAATAAGAGAAAATATATTTTCACTCAATGCGTAGTCAAACTCTTGAATTCGTTACCAGAAGATATGATAAAAGCTGTTAGTGTAGCTGGGTTTTAAAAAAGGTTTGGACAAGTTCCTGGAGGAAAAGTCCATAACCCCATTATTAAGTGAACTTCACTGCTTACCCCTGGATAAATATTGTGACATCTGTGTACCTTTTTAGGAACCTGCCAGGTATGTGTGACCTGGATTGGCCACTGTTGGAAAGAGGATACCGGCTTGATGGACCTTGGTTTGACCCAGTATGGCATTTCTTACGTTCCTAGCTTGAGAAGTAGTTAACTGCATTTCATATTAGAGCGTGATAGCAACCATTGACATTCATTAGTGGTACAATTTTCTCTCCTCAAGTGCCAGGAACTTCTTGTACCACTACTAGGGAATTGTTGCAGCTACCACAAGTTAACCTCTGCAAAGGGTTAAACCAGGGGCGGTTCTTCCATTAGGCCACCTGAGGCGATCGCCTCAGGTGGCATTCCGATGGGGGCAACACTCCAACACCGACACTCCGGCTGTTTTAATTTTAGATTTTGCAGTCTCTGGCCTGCCTCTGATTTCCCATGCAGGAAGGCAGAGGCAGGCCAGAGGCTGTAAAATCTAAAATAAAAACAGCCAGAGTGCCCCCACTGCTGCCGAATGAGAAGTGCAGGTGGAGGGAGTGGGGACAGGAGGAGAACAAGGAGAGACAAAGGTGAGAGACAGGGGGGCAAATGCTGGACAAAGGGGGAGACAGGGGGCATTTTGGACAAAGGGGAGAGACAATGCTGGTTAGGATTATAATGGACTGATGGGGGGCTAGCCTTGGTAATGGGCAGATGGGGGGGGGCTAGGAGTGGTGATGGGCTGAGTAGGGTGGCTAGCGCTGGTAATGGGCTGAGGGGGGCCAAGCACTGGAAATCAGCTGATTAGGGGAGGCTAGGACTGATAATGGGCTGATTAGGGTGGTTAGGACTGGTAATGGAATGATGAGGGGCTAGCATTGAAAATGAGCTGATCAGGGGGGCTAGGACTGGAAATGGGCTGATTAGTGGAGACTAGGACTGTTAATGGGCTGATGGGAGGGTAGGACCGGTAATGGGCTGATTAGGAGAGGCTAGCACTGGTAATGGGGTTGAGGGGGGACTAGCACTGGAAGTGAGCTAATTGGAGGGTTTCAACCTGGAATGGGCTGATGGTGGGGAGGGGAGGATTGAGCAGTTGGCTTTGGAAGAAAACTGGGGGCTAAGGCTACAAATGGACTGATGTGAGGGGATGGGAGAATGGGACTGGAAGGGAGTGGATGCTGAGAGGGGCTGCCATGGTATTTGGTTTAGAAGGGGTTGGACATTGGGGAAGGAAGGGGACTGGACTGGAATGGAATGGACACCAGTGGCAGTCATGGGAATGCTGACATTGGAAGGTACTGGGAGGGAGGACTGAAAAGGGGCTGATACTGGGAAGGGTTACTGGGACTGGAAATAAGCTGATGGAAAGAAGTGAAGAAAACAAAAGAAGATATAAAAAATGGCAGATGGACCACAGACCACAGAAAGAGAGCTAAGAGAAGACAGGAAAGCAGAAGCCTCAGATCGGGATCAGCATGATCAGAGAATAAAATTGTCAGACAACAAAGGTAGAAAAAATAATTTTATTTCATTTTAGTGGTTGGACTTAGTACTATCTTTATATTTTACACAGTATGAGGGAACTGCATCTCTTATTTATCTGATGTTACACTACATGCGGAGTCTGGCTTTTGGGGTTTCAGTTTAAATTTTGTCTACATATTTTTATTTTTACTTTAGATTGTAAGTCACTTATTCTGTACTTGATGAGGGTCTGTGTTCTGAGTGTGTGACTGAGGCCAGGTGTTCTGTTAACATGGAGTTTGTACATAAAGATCTATACTGTACTGTAGTAATTTGACTTGTTCAGCTTTTCAAATAGGTGTATGGATGTTCCAGGGCCCACTGTAGTATTTACAATGACACTTTTTTTGGATGGGCTCTTTATGTGAGTTTTGGAAGTTGGTGCTGATATGGTATGGTATGGTAGATTTGCCCTATAGATACTCGGTGACTTTGTTGTAGGATTTTTTATTAGTTCACAATATGCCTGGCACTGGAGAATGTTTGTTGTTGTTGTTAGTGAGATGATCAGAATCAGATTTTTTTTAAAGATATTGAGTTCTGTGGGTGAATGTCCTGGTTTTGCTCTGCACCCACTTTTGAAGGGGGTTCTGTGGATGCAAAATATATGTTGAAAAAGAAAAAGCAATAATCATAATGCAGTTTATAACAACAAAATAAAATGAGTTATAATTTAGTTTTATAAACTATGCTGTGGTTCTCACTCTCTTTTAGTTCCTTGATGTGTAAACATCTTGCATTTCCTCCATTGAATCTAATCAGCATTTTGGTTTGGTTCTGTCCCTGATTAGAGTTTTGGAAAAAGCACCGCCCCCTCTACGGAGGGGGGGGGGGGTGGCGCCATCTCATCCTTCGCCTCAGGCAGCAGATTGCCTTGAGACGCCCCTGGGTTAAACAGAGGCCTAAATCTTTTACAGTTATTGCTCTAACAGACTCTAAGCTCTTTGTGAACAGGGCATTGGTGGTCTAGAGAAACAGTCTGTATTTCTTCTTAGCTGTTCCACAGCTACTTTCTCTGTGAAGAAGTATCTCTTCAGAAACGAGAAACCATTTTCACTTTATAAGGAATGGCTGGCCTGCAACAGACTGCATCAACACAGATTAGAATAGATTTTGGCCAGGAGAAAATCCCTATAAAATACAAGGGAACATGTTCAAATTAACCTGAGACTGGCTTTTCCCTTTCACTCCGGAAAATTGGGGTTTCCTTTATCACTTTGAGAGAAGCAGGTTTGTTTTATATCTATTGCTGCATCAGATGTTTTGCAAAGACTGCTGTAGGGTCTATTTGATTTCATCTATCCAGCTGCTGAACGCATATAATTTCACAAAGTAAACTACGGCAAATTACAGATACAGGTGTGGCACAGGCCTAACTGTTTACCCTGCCTCATACAGGACTTGGTTTACTAAACATTTTCCCATAGGCACAGAATATAACAAAAGCTAATATTACCAAGTTCATCAGTTATGTATGTTTGTCTAATTTGTTGCAATGATTCAAAAGAGGGCATTCCATAGATTTTGAAATGAAATATTTGACTTGTCCAAGCCATGGCATTTTAAATAACGTCATATGGATGCAAATGTTGTACTGCGAAGTAGAAAGATAGGAAAGAAATCGATGCTGACAAAGAATATCTGCATATATCATGGACTGCCTGAAGAACAAATCAGTCGGTACTAGAGGAGATCAAACCTAAGTTTTCTATAAAAGCTCAGATGGCAAGACTTTGACTTTCATGTTTTGGACACATCACGCAAAGAGAAAGATCATTATAGAAAGACATCATGATTGGCAAGGTTGAAGGTCAACGCAAAAGAAGGACAGCAATGCAATGGATCAATACAATAACAGCAGCTATGGATGCAGCTCTATCAACAATTAACTGCATGACTAAAGACCAAACACAATTTAGAACAACTATCCAGAGGGTCACTATTGACTTGACGGTACTTAGCAACAACAACCTTCTTTGGGAAAGGGACATATCGTATCTGAATACTTATCACCACTCTATAGCTCTGTGTATGCCCAGAAGCTATATAAAGCTAGCAAGTATTATTCTTATAATTCCTTGGTCTTAAAAAGGTAATCAGAACAAACCTCTCTCCATATCACAGCTTTGAAATGCATAAACCTCAAGGGTGATTATTTTCATAATTCAACAAATATTTACTGAAATGCTTAGAACTGACTCTGTCTGCAGTATAAGCTGAAGACATCCTTTCTTTTGAGTCTGAATATCCTTCCTTCAAGTGTCCTGTACTGTGCACAATTTAGAGATGTTTCCACTGGGTAATCAGAGCCCCCAGTCTTGCATCTCTTAATGCTGCAAAATTGTTTTAGGGAGGGTCATTTTCAAAGCCATTTCTATAGGTAAAGCAACACTTTACCTGCAGAAATGGGTTTTTATAAAATCTCAACTCCCTCTCTGCAGGTACAGGTGCATAACTTGACTTGCTGTTTCCGGAGGTGTTCCCAAGGGAGGGGTTATGGAAGGAGTTAGCATTTATACTACACATTTTGAAAATTCCAACATAGGTGTAGATTTTAATGCTGGAAAATGTTACATCCCATACAGCAGGTGTATGTATGTGTGCATAGTTTTCCTGGGATAATTTTCAAAGTGAATTTAAGTACATCCTTTCATTTTGAAATTCCATCAGATATTTCATGTAGTAATTGTAAAATACCTCCATAATATACAGAGGCTAAAGATTTCTTTCAAGTGACGGCAAACAAAAAATCACTTTCTTGTACTGCAACAAGTGCCTGATGATATATTTTCTGTTTTCTAGCCTGAAGAACTGACCAATGCCCTGGAGATCAGTAACATTGTCTTCACCAGTATGTTTGCTCTGGAAATGCTACTCAAGCTGTTGGCTTTCGGCCTTTTTGGCTACATTAAGAATCCTTACAACATATTTGATGGTATCATAGTGATTATCAGGTAAGCTGCATTGACCCTACAAAGGTATTGGTAGTTCACACACACACTGCAAAGAAGAGGAGCAGGAGTTGTCCCCCAAATTCCTTCAACCTCCCTTATTCCACACCAGAGTTAGCGCTAGTCTACTTCTGGGTTTCCTAGCTGTCAGCTAAAGCACATAAAGAACCAAAGCCACGATGAAGAGATTTAGGAACTAAGGGTTGCACCAAAATCCCACAATGTCATGGTCTGGGCAGCATTTCTCAGTCATTCCCAAGTCTGTCTTGGTGACCATGAGCCTACTGTGTCTTCAGGATGTCCACAAAGAATATGCGTGAAATAATTTGCATATACTGGGTCTCCAACATATGCAGAATCATAGTAGACGTTCAGAAAGTTCAGCTGGCTGTGGTGTCGCCAGGATATGTCTAGGCTGTGCAGTGACGACACGATTGGGCAGGTTCTGCACTGGTTTTCTCAGGGAAATGCCCTCATAAACAGTAAACCCCCCTCGTTCACATATCCTTTTCCCATAGGCTTTGTTTGGAGGGGGCAAAGAGGAGAGAGGTGGGGGGTGGGTACTCTCCTCTTCACCTCCCAGATCTACATGAGGGTTGAGGAGATATGCTATAAATCTCTTTTCTGCTCTCTTCCCCTCAACTCACTCTCCTACGCAGTCTGTCCACAAGCCCAACACCACCAGTTTTAACTCTTCCACCTTCAGCTGCATCAAAGCAGTTCAATAAAAGATTTTCCGACCTTTGCATTTCTTTTCTTCCTTTATGCTTCTTTCTTGATCCTTCTTCAAACTCTCTCCTGTTTTCTTTATTCTGTTATTTAGGTTTCCAGTTTTCATTTCTCTAGCCTTATTTATTTTTCTCTCCTGCACCCCTCCCCATCTTTGATTTCTAAGAGGTCAAAACCCTTATCTGGATAATTGTCAATGAGAGGGATAGTAGGCGGCACTATATGGATAGCACCACTGAATATTCTGCTTACCTTTAGGTTTATTCAACTTGACATCCTGCAGATCAGGTTATATCTCTGCAATACAAAATAAAATCGCAGTAAAATTAGTAATAAAGGAGACCCAATATATATGAAATTGTATAGGGAAAAAATCTGAATAAAAGAGAGATTAAAATATACAATGCTATATAAATAAAGGTAATGGAGAGTAATGAAAAACTGTGTCACACGGGACTGACCAGTCCAGCAAGCCCCCAGCCACACCACCAGCTGTAGTCAAATGTGAAGGAGAAAAACCTTCTGTAAGTAATAGGTATTAAGAGTGACTTAAAATCTTTTGGAAGAGAGTTCGAACCAGATATTTAGGGGTAATGAATTCCAGAGGGTAGGAGCAATTAGTCTGAAAGCTGCCTGTCTGGCTAATTCATAGCGAATCATTCTGTATGACAGAAACAGCAGCAAGTTTTACTGTGAAGAGCAAAGTGCTGGTGTGAGCGTGTCAGCGATAAGAAGATTATATAAAAATAAAAGGAGATTATGTACAAATAAGGGAAGATCATAGCAGTAGGTTATTACCAAGATCTTGAAGGAAATTTTATAGCTTAATTGAAGCTAGCGAAGGTCCTTGAGCAATAGCGGTACGTGATCTTACTTCTTTTGGCCATGGTATTTTGTACCATCTGGAGGTTCTTTAACAATGATGACTTGAGGCCTTGGAAACAGACATTACAATAGTCCAAATGGTTCAGTATTAGGACATGAGCCAATGTCTGTAGGGTGACATTAGCCAGGATAGAGCAGAGAGATAGCGAATTAAACACAGCGTGTAAAATGATTTCTTAAAGACACTAGAAATATAGGCTTCAAATTAAACATAATCATCAATTCTGGATGTGTTTAGCTTAAAGTGATTGCCAGATATCCAGCAAGCTATTCTGTGAAGTTGATTAGAAAGAATAGGAATTGCCTGGGAATCGCTGGGATTTGTCTGTCTGACTGCCTTGGCACTATCTGGATGGTTGCCAGGGAAATACAGGGGTGGAGCAGGAACAGACCAGAAAGTTATCTGTATAGAAGTGATTTTCCACACCGCTCTACAGACGGCTATGCCGCTAGCTAAGGACAGTAAAAGGCCTATTGCATATTTGGCTCTGGTTCTCTAGAATTCCTCAGCCCTAGACCTTTGACAAGAGCCTCACCTTCAATGCTTTTAAAAAGGGCTAAAACCACTTCCTTTTTCCAGCCAGCCTTTGATCGAGAAGCTCAGGGGTTGATATTCAAAAGGGCTTATCGCTGTTTGGATAGTGCTGCTGAATATTTCCTCTAACTGTTGCAGCACTGGGGTGGCTCATGGATGGAGTTAGGGAAGAGCCAACGCTTGTCCAGATAACGGTGATTATCAATGGCTCTATGCACATAAGTGTCCACAGAACTTAGCTCAGGAAAAAGTTTGCCCTAAGCCTAAGGGTATGCAGAGCGGCTGTCGGGATAAAGGCTGAAAATTGCCACTAGCCATATAGACGCCACAGCTGACTGCAAAATTTAGCTATTCAGCATCAGCTATTACCTGGATATCCAGATTTTCTTCACCCGTGGCAACTGGTCTTTCAATGTTCCTGTTTATTCAAAACGTGCTATACTGCCATGTTCCTGGAGAGGTATCTGAGCAGTTTACAGTTAAGAAATTAAAAACAGACAAGAAAGGACTCCAAAAAATTCATACAAAGGGCTAGAACAGCAGGACAATACGGAGAATACAAGAGAAGACTTAAAGCTAAACCTAAACAACGACATGCTGGAGAGAATGGAAAAGGCCGTGCTATCTCCAGAAAAGCTCGCTGTGAGCCGCGGCACGCCGACCACCATAGGCTCGCTGTAACCTAGTTGGATCCTGCCAGAGGGATTGTGACTGAATCTCAGACGGATCTCTGTTTGCTATTGGATACAGGGTTCCAGTTATTTCATTTCTAAACTGCCTTGATGGTTCCATTGTCCAAGAGGTGGGCTAGTAAATGCCGGTACATACATAAAACAAATAAAATATCCGCCTAGCGGTGCAACAAGTAAAATATCCGCCTACCGGCGCTGAATATCACCACTCTACAGATAGTGCTGGCACTAACCGCAAAAGCCGTATGTTCAACCCCGGCCATTATCCAGCTGCTGGTGCAGAATATCTGGATATAATTTAGCCATAGCGACTGGCATTTAAAAAAAAATACTGACCAGCCTGGCTAAATATTGACCTATATGTTTCCTTTATATATTCTGACAGTTTGTCCCGCAGATTTTTCTTTTTTGCTTCTTTTATTCCCGTGTCCCACATTTTTCTTATTCTTTCTCCTACCTTAAATCTTTTCTTCTTCTTTCCCAACCAGCTTGCTCCTCTCTCCCTCCTCTCTCCGCCTCAGCTGTCCCTTCTTTCACATACTGCCCTCTTTCAGCTCCTATCACATATCCCGCATCTCTTTCTCTCATTTTCCTGCTCCTCCACCATCTCCTCTAGTTCTACTGCTGCGCATATCATCCATATAGCGCTACACGACATACATTTGGGAGACAGTCCCTGCTCATCAGAGCTTACAATCTAAATGAGACAGACAGCACAGAGAGGGGACTAGAGATAGTCTTGACGCACATGGGTGATAAACAGGAGAATAAAGAGTCAGGATCCAAAAGGCAGCCCCCCAAGAGGTGGGCTTTTAGCCTAGATTTGAATAGGACCGGAAGTGGAGCCTAACGTGCACACTCAGGGAGTCTGTTCCAGGCGCACAGTGCAGCATAGTGGAAGGAGCACAGTCCGGAGCTGGCAGTGGAAGTGAAGGGCACAGATAGAAGGGATTTGCCTAAGTGCCATGGCCCCTCCAGTATTTTGCCCAACAAAGTATTAGGAATCACAGAGTTTGGAGCTGAGGCTGAGGATTGGTTTGTTTGCCCCCCCCCCCCCCAACCAAAAAGATGTTCCACTGCCCTGAAAGCAGTTCCCAAAGAGGGGAAGAGAGGAAAGGTAGTGAGGAGCCACAGAATGATTGCACTTTAGGTCAGTAGGAGAAGTTTAACCTGGATGTGGAAACTGATAGGGAGCCAGTGAAGTGACCTGCAGAGAGGGGTTACATGAACATAGCGACACTGGAGGAAAATTAGCCTCGCAGCTGAGTTCTGAATGGGTTTAAGAGGAGAGAGCTGATTCAGGGGGAGACCTCTCTAGCTTTCTCCTCACTGGCCTCCTTTCCCTTTTCTCTTTTCCTTCCTCCTTTTCTACCCTTTCCCTCTCTCTCCTCCACCTCCTCCCCGCTGTCCCCTCCTCTCTCTCCTCTTTCCCCTTCACACCCTCACTACTGCTACTATTATTGATCATTTATATAGCGCTACAAGGCGTACGTAGTGCTGTATAGAAACATGTAAAAAGACGGTCCCTGCTCGTTAGAGCTTACAGTCTAGTCAAGGCAGACAATACAACTGCTGAAAACAGGATACAGCCAGGGAAAGGTAAAGAGACACATTGGAGATTAAGCAGATCAGGATCTAAAATTAAGTGAGCTTTCAGCCTGGATTGGAAAAGAGCCAGAGATGAAGCCTGATGCACAGACTCATAGTAACATATAATAACATAGTAAATGACGGCAGATAAAGACCAGCATGGTCCATCCAATCTGCCCAGCAATACGGTAAGAGTAGTTGCACCTGTCGCTCTGTGCAGGCCACCCCTCCCATGTCTTTGTTTAGGGGTGGACCCACCACTCCATGTAGGACACCACTATTTATTGAGAAGTTAGATGGTTTGGTTTATTTTGTTTTTATCCTGTTGCTGTAAAGGGATCCGCTGTGTCTGTCCCATGCCGTTTTGAATTCCATCACCGTGTTTGCCCCACCACTTCCATCGGGAGGGCATTCCAAGCATCCACCACCCTTTCAGTGAAAAAATATTTGCTGACATTGCCTCTCAATTTTCCACCTTGCAGATTCATGTTATGCCCTCTAGTTTTACAGCTTCCCCATCTTTGGAAGAGGTTTGTTTGTTCATCATTTCTCTAAGTATTTAAAGGTCTAATCATATCTCCCCGGTCCCTCCTCTCCTCCAAAGTGTACATATATAAGTCTTCAAGTCTCTTCTCATAAGGCTTCTGACGCAGGCTCCAAATCATTTTGGTCGCCTTCCTCTGAACAGTTTCCAGTCTTTTTACATCTTTTGCAAGATATGGTCTCCAAAACTGAACACAGTATTCCAAATGAGGCCTCACCAGTGACCTGTACAGTGGCATAAGTACCTCTTCCTTTCTGCTGGTAATTCCTCTTTGTATGCAGCCCAACATCCTCCTGGCTTTTGCCACCGCCTTGTCGCACTGTTTTGCCACCTTGAGATCATCAGAGATAATTACACCAAGGTCTTTCTCCTGAATCATGCACACCAACTTCTCGCTCCCTATCACGTACATTTCCCTTGGATTTCTGCTACCTAAGTGCATGACACTGCACTTTTTCGCATTAAATCGTAATTGCCAAGCATTAGACCATTCTTCCAGCTTTTGTAGATCTTTCCTCATCTTATCCACTCCCTCGGGGGAGTCCACTCTGTTGCAAATTTTTATGTCATCTGCAAAAAGACAGACTTTTCCATTCAGTCCTTCAGCAATATCACTCACAAATACATTGAACAGTGCCAGGCCCAGGACCCAACTGGGGCACCCCACTAATCACCTTCCTTTCATCCGAGTGAGCTCCATGTACCATCACCTTCTGTCGTCTGTCAGTCAACCAATTTCTAATCCAGTTTACCATCTTGGGATCCATTCCCAGGCTACTGAGTTTATTGACAAGCCTCCTATGAGGAACAGTATCAAAGGCTTTCCTGAAATCCAGGTAGATGACATCCATCGCATGCCCCTGATCTAGTTCCTTGGTCACCCAGTCAAAGAACTCAATCAGATTTGTTTGGAAAGACCATCCTTCAGTAAAACCATGTTGCCTTGGATCTTGCAACCTGTTGGTTTTGAGAAAGTTCACTATTCGTTCTTTCAGGAGCGCCTCCATTACTTTTCCCGCCACTGAAGTAAGGCTCACGGGCCTGTAGTTTGACACTTAAGAACATAAGAAAATAAGATATGCCATACTGGGTCAGACCAAGGTCCATCAAGCCCAGTATCCTGTTTCCAACAGTGGCCAATCTAGGTCATACGTACCTAGCAGTTTCCCCAAAAGACACAGGTTCCGCAATGCTTGTACTGGGTCAAGCATTGATATCCTGGGTACCTTCTTAATAATGGTTTATGGACTTCTTCCCTGTCACCACTTTTGTTTAGAGGTACGACATCAGCCATTCTCCAGTCCTGAGGAACCTCTCCTGTTTCCAAGGATCTGTTGAATACATCCTTTAACGGCCCTGCAAGAACCTCTCTGAGCTCTTTCAGTATCCTGGGATGTATCCCATCCGGTCCCATGGCTTTGTCCACTTTCAGTTTAGCAAGTTGTTCCAACACCTCATCTTCTGTGAATGGTGTGTTCTCCTAGGACAAGCAGGATGAGTCAGCCACAGTTGGTGACGTCATCCGACGGCGCCGAGATGGAAGTACTCTCCATAGCTCAGAAGGGCTTTTCGCCCTTCTGAGCATGAGCTAACTTGCCCCACCCTCCTGCCCGCCCCTAGCTAGCCAGTTTCACTTCTTCCACCTTGCCAGCAAGACGGACATTTCTACTCTCCACGAAATCTAACCTTTAAAACATTTAAGAATAATTATCATTTACTGCATATATATATATATCAATTGGGTCAGAACGAGGGTGGCTAAATACCTCTCTTGCTGCATCCCGATCCGGCCGTCCATGAGGCCCCCATGGCAGTGGCCATCTTGCCTATGACGCCATGACCCAAGCTCCTCCCCCGACGGCGCCATTGGTCGGCGCCGATCCAAGTGTCACGGAAGGAGGAGCTGCCAACACAGGCGACACACCCATCCCCGATGGTCCCGTTCGGCGCAGAGGCATCGGCGAGGACATCTGGCCCCAGCTCTAGGACCAGACATAAGCTCTCTCGCTGCTCCGGCATCGGCACGGAGATGCTGACATGTCTGCACCTTAACTTTCGTAAGGCGCAGCTCCTACGTGCATATAAAGGGGCATCTTGAAGCTCTGTCGGGTTCTTCAGACCCGAACCTGTCTGGCCCATGTCAGCGCAGAAGGCGGCGTCCATCACGCCTGCGGGCCTGCCTAGGCGCCGATCGCGCTTGCCTCGAAGCTGATGAGAAGCGGATGAGCATCATAACTCTCACCACTCCAACTCTCAGCACCTAAACCCAGATGCAACGCCGGAGCACTCATGCCGAATTCCCTCAGAGTGATTTGCTCCACGCTGCTAGGCAGAGCGGCGCATTCAGTGCTCAGAAGAAATGGTGGCACCGGCACTACCCGAGGCTTAGCACCTCCACGCTGTCATACGGCTTACAGACTACAGATGTGTGCAGCTTACACGAGAACATAAATTAAGATATGCCATACTGGGTCAGACCAAGGTCCATCAAGCCCAGTACCCTGTTTCCAACAGTGGCCAATCTAGGTCATACGCACCTAGCAGTTTCCCCAAAAAGACACAGGTTCCACAATGCTTGTACAGGGTCAAACATTGGTATCCTGGGTCCATTCATATAATGGTTTATGGACCTTTCCTGCCAGGAACTTGTCCAAACCCTCTTTTATACCCAGCTAAACTAACAGCCCTTACTACAGCTTCCCCATTGATCAGCCATAAGGAGTCTACACAGCCCCAGTACTGGCTATAGAGATGGTACCGGCTCTGATGTTATGTCACCAGCGACATGCGGAAGGGCACAAGACCTCGTATTCCCATTGGATGAGGACCTGCGCCTGATTCCCAAAACAGGGAAGGATTCCCCTTAGACTTCTAAGGCGAATGCCTGGGTTACAGCAGGACAAAGATGACCGTGAGCAGGGAGGAAGCGATTCCTGCATACAACCTCATGGATAGAATACACCGTATGAATAGCTCCCTGTGACTCCTCTTAAGGACTCCAAAGACCCTAACCTAATGGTTAGAGCAGCGAACTAGTATCAGGGAAAGAAGCGTTCAGACTCCCCCTGACGCTGGCACCTACGGCAATTCCGTGCCTATCCGACTGAGGCACTGCCCCGGTATCCAAGCGCATAATCCCTAAAACAGTGGGCAGTTGGCCCAGTGGCTTGGTAGTGATGTCGACAAGCTGTGCCTGGGCCCTTCAGTGCACCAGTTCGATCCCAGCACTTCTACTGGCCTCCAAGGAAGTGTGTCTCCCAGCCAAATGGCTCCGACCGTGACAAATGTACTTAATACAGTACAGCCTGCAACCGCCTCACGCTTCAGCCTGTAACCGCTTGACACTTGGCGCTTCTGCGCTTTGCGTCACGGCCTGCTTCTGCATACAACTCCCCTTTGGACAGGGTTCTGGTCTCCCTAGGGACCCAGGTAGAAGCAAGGGCCACAGGGGCGCAACCAGCCCTGAGGGTGTGCCCCTACACAAAGCTACAGCATGCCAGTAGCCCACCAGCGCCTCATATGCACCCGACCTCTACCTGGCCCTAAAGAAAGGTTCATGGCCTCTCACACAGCCGCATGCTGGATCTCCCCCACTATGGCTAAGTTGACCGTAGCCTCAACTAACTAAGGGGCAGTACCCCAGGTCGGACCCCGTATGGATATCGTACACATATTGGTTCAGAGCCTGCATGGAAGATTAATAAAAAAAAAAAAAAAAAAGGCGGGGGGCTTCACGCCTGTAACAAGAATGTACAGGTCACTCGGTCCAATGTAGCACGTCAGTACCTACCCGTTGGTTAGTCCAAGAACCAAGGGGTCAACTCCCTGCCAAGAGGCGTGGGTGAGCCGCTCCCCTGGTAGCCTCTAAAGAACTGCCTACAAGGGAAGACTTGGCAGTCCACCAGATGTGGATGAGATGCACCTCTCATTGCCAAAGTTAGCCCTGACGATCCATCACTGTGTGCAGTGGCAACAACAGTGTGATGCAGCATAAATAGTCAATGTGCCCTCTCCACCACCGGTTTGCAGCGGCAACAGTGGGGTGCAGTATAAATAGTCTATTGTCCTCGAGCAGAAAGTCGCAGACTCAAATCCCAGCTGGGGATCCTGCAGCACATGTCCCTACTTCCAGCCTGGGAGATTAATAACTGTGCACCACCGGCAGGCATGACAATTCATGACTTCTGCACCTGTGCACTCCTGAAAAAACACGAGATCCCCCCCCTTCCAGATTCCACCTGGGCAGAGGGGCCCATGCTGTACCCGCAAAACCATGTAACGCAGCCCACTGGCGGAAAAGGTATTGGTCTTCTCACACCTTGTAGACGAGCCCCCTCTACCCACCTCTGTCTGGCCACCGTGATTCAGCCAACCATGCCCGCCCGCTACCCTTGAGCCTTCCGATGAACCATCTCAGTGCCCAGGCCATCCCCCGTAACTGTCACCATTGCATGACGTGGGTCTTCTTCTCCTCACCCTGCAGAGAGCACCTGGCTCCAGCAAGCTCTGTGGCACTAATCCTAACGTCTCAGGGTGCATGGAGGCAGAGTGACAGACCCATGGCCAGCCTGGGACCTCCAGTCTGGGTCGTCCTTACGATCAACTCGAACGCAACACTCATCCGACCTGCGGGTCGCAGGTTCAAAACTTGGCTGAAAGCCATATCAGGGAATTATGGATGCTCAAGACACTCCCTCCTCTCGGAACCATGTAGTAGTTCAAGCCTTAGGCACCACAACTTGACCCGCTCGCCACGAGGAGATCAGGAAGTGTGCTTATTAAAATGGACAATGCCCCTTAGCATGCTCAATGTCCGGTACCCACACCAGTGCCTTCCGCCCCAAGAGCCTGACCCTTTCGACAGGTTGTAATCCTTACACTACAACCGAACGGCGACTGTAGCTCCCAGTGGCAACAGTTTGGTGCAAGACACACAGCCAGTGTATTCAGGGGCAGAAGATCACAGGATCATGTCCCAGTTGTGGCTCCTGCAGACCACGTTCCTATATTCCAGCACGCAGCCCCCAACACTGAGTGGGAGCCGCCTCAAAGCCATTGCTCTCGGCAGCCTGCTACCGACGATGACTTAATGATCTGAAACAGATCTCCAGGAAAGTTTTCACTCATATGCTCTGGGAAGCTTCAGCGACCATGCACTATCGTGCGCCCAGAACATACACTGCACGAGCCTGCTGCCCAGTACCAGCGGATACGCCCCTGGGGACTCTGCCAGCATCTGCCCAGATACAAGCAGAGGCGCCCTGCCCATGTAGCACACGTCTGCAAGGCCACAAGGACCTTGCAACAGGGACTATCACATCACCTGGGCTCCAGTACACAGTGTCCATGAACACCAGCAATAGTCGTGCACCTCATGCTGTTACTGTACCGAGATGCATAAGGCCAGGAGGTCTTGGCAACCAGGCATAAAGAGATGTCTGGTTGTCTGCCAGAGTGGAGGATAGCCTAGTGGTTAGAACACTGGCTTGGTAACCAAGCAACCAGGGTTTGAATCCCACTTGCACTCCTTGTGGCCTTGGGCAAGTCACCTAACCCTCCATTGCCTCGGAAGAAAGGCCAGGCAATCTACTTCCAGTGACACTGCCAAGAAAACCCAGGAGCTTCTGGGTCACCAGGAGTCAGGACTGATTCAAAGGCACACATTGCATTACACTTTGGTTGTCTGCCAACCCTCCATGCTGGATTTGTCTGCCAGCCCTCTATGCTCGATTTGATCAAGCAGACCATGCCCGGAACTTTTTAAGCAGACAAACTTCTTCTGCACTGCTTAGTTGTTTGGGGACATTAACTTCAAACAATACCACAGACTCACAAACAGAAGCCATGGTGGACTCAAAGCCTCCTCCTTATGCCTTATCAAACAGGCTAGGATTCAAAGTCTTCTCCTTATGCCTTAACAAACAGGCTACCCCAGCAGTCCGGACTGCCACCTCCGCAGGCCGCCGGCCCGGGACTGACGTATGGACTCGGCGGCCCTAACAATCAACCTCATACCACTCTTGTAGCACAGCCGAGTCTACCTCGCTATCCCTGCGTGCAGCAATCACCTCGCCGTTACCACATTCAGTGAGATATGCAAAACTGGGTCAGAACCATTCTGCTCCCAGCAATGGCCAACCTCCGAGACACAGGTTCCCAGGGTTCGTATTGGGCCAAGCGGCAATTTCCCAATCCTCGCTACGCTAAAGGCTTTACATCCTCATCCGGTAACAAGTCCCACAGCGGACTACACTTTGAATTAGTTTAAAAAAAAAAAAAAAAAAGAAGAGAAGCCTCTCTTACTAGTGATGCAGTACTTGCACCACTCTCGTGTTCAGCATTATGGCTGCCGTCACTCCTTCAGTACAGTGACTCACGCACCACTCGATGTGCCTACATCCCTTACCACACAAGTGTGCCCTACAATACACCCTCGACACATGCGTGCTTCGCGACTTCCATCCATCTTACGGTGCCGGATAGATGCACCCCTCGCAGCACTGCTACTTACCTACTTGCATCGCCACCACAGGTATACAGGTGCATGCCTACAGGCTCCGGTTACAACTTGCGGTACGCATGCTAGCCCTAAAGAACTGTCTCGGTCTCCCCCCATCCACCACAGCGCATGGCAGCTTGGGAGGCACCAACTGTGGCTGACTCATCCTGCTTGTCCTAGGAGAAAACTGAGTTACTTACCTGTAACAGGAGTTCTCCGTGGACAGCAGGATAAGTCAGCCACACATTCCCGCCCACCTCTCCTGGGAAGGGGTCGGCCTCTGTCCTGGTGCCCGCCTCCTAGCGGCAAAAAGGCTCAGCTAGGGACGTACTGGCTAGCTAGGGGCGGGCAGGAGGGTGGGGCCAGTTAGCCCATGCTCAGAAGGGCGAAAAGCCCTTCTGAGCTATGGAGAGTACTTCTGTCGGCGCCGTCGGATGACGTCACCAACTGTGGCTGACATCCTGCTGTCCACGGAGAACTCCTGTTACAGGTAAGTAACTCAGTTGTATCCACTTCATTCCTATTTTTATATTTGGGAGTCACAGCTGGTCCATCTCCAGGATTTTCTTTAGTAAAAACATAGCAGAAGTATTTGTTTAGCAATTTTGTTTTTTCAATGTCACATTCCACGAGTCCTTTCCCAGCACTTGAGTCCTGCAATTCCAACTCTGATCTTCTTCCTTTCCCGAATATACCTGAAGAAAGTTTTGTCGCCACCCTGAACATCTTTAGCCATCTTTTCCTCTGCCTTTGATTTCGCTATCCTTATTTCTCTTTTTGACTCTGAGTTTGATCCTGTATTTATTTCTGTGTTCTTCTGTTTGCAAGCTTTTGAATTTTTCAAAAGCTGTGTTTTTTGCCTTTATCTGAGCAGCCACTTCTTTGGAAAACCAAATAGGTTTCCTTCTCCTCTTGTTTTTATTTACTTTTCTTATATATTTATCTGTTGCACAATTGCCACCTTTTTATTTATTGCCACCTTTAGTTTAGCCCATTGCAATTCCACTTCCCTTATCTCCTTCCACCCTGTCATCTCCTCCTTTAGGTACTCGGCCATTTTATTGAAGTCAGTGTTTTTGAAGTTTAGGACTTTGAGCTTGCTATAATGGCCTTTGTGCTTTTATCTCAAACCACACCGTGTGATGATTGCTGTTGCTCACAGGGGCACTCACGTAGACATTCGACACGCTATCACCGTTGGTGAGCACTAAATCCAGCATTGAGCTTTCCCTGGTTGGTTCCATCCCCATTTGTCTAAGTAATGCATCTTGGAGAGCATCTACAATTTTTTTGCTTCTTTCCAGATGTGCAGAAGGAGTAATCCAATCCACATCAGGTAAAGTCACCCAAAATGATCGCTTCCCCCTTTGTGGCTATCTTGGTAATATCTATAATCAATTTGTTACCTATCTCTTCAATTTGAGTCGGAGGTCTGTAGACTACAGCAGTATGGATGACAATGCCATCTCCTCTTTCCAACGCAATCCAGAGTGCTGCTTCTTTTCCCCATGTCCCCTGCATTTCAGTAGCTTTAATATTGCTTTTGACATACAAGGCTACTCCTCCTCCTCTTTTTCCATTTTCTCTTTCTCTTCTGAATAGATTATAGCCAGCTATGGCTATATCCCAATCATGCAATTCATTAAACCATGTTTCTGTAATGGCCACAATGTCCAAGTCCATTTCTACCATCAAGGCTTCCAGGTCCGGAATTTTGTTGGCTAAGCTTCGAGCATTTGTGCTTATTGCTTTCCAGCATTTAACTGGCTTGAATGTATTTTGCATTGATTTTGTTCTGCCCACTTCTTCCCACTTGCTTTTGATGTGTGGTTTAAAAGTGTGACTGTTCTAATTTTATTCTGCTTTTGCTGGGAGTGACATCCTGAACTTGTCCTTCCCCATCCGTCACCCCCTTTTTCTAGTTTAAATGCATATCCACATACTGCCTGAATTTTTCACTTAGGATTCTTTTCCCTGCGACAGGGAGATGTAGTCCATCAGCACAGTATAGTCTCTTGTTGGTCCATCTGTTTCCCCAGTCGCCAATAAATCTGAATCCTTCTTGTTTGCACCAGGTCTGGAACCATGTATTAAAGCTATTAAGGTGATGCAGCCTTTTTGCCCCCTTACCAAGAACAGGTAGAACTTCTGAGAATGTCAGGTTGTTTGTTCCAGGCATGAGGAGCAGCAAGGTGGAAGGATCAAAGTCACTTCTTAACTCTTCCTCTCCTTCCTCCTTTTTTCGCTTTAATCCACCCACCTTAGGTCGCTCTTTACTCTCGTCTTCCCCCTCTCATGCTGCCCTTCTCAATTTCTTCCCTTCCCATCCTATTCCTATATGTCTCGCCCCACTTTTCCATATTTCCCATATTGGAGTGGAGGAGTGGCCTAGTGGTTGGGGCAAGGTACTTCAGGCCGGAAGGTCGGGGGTTCAAATCCCACTAGAGGACAGCAACCTTGGGCCGGAAGGACTGGGGTTTCTAGTCCCACAGGTGCTCCTTGTGGTCTTGGGCAAGCAGTGCCACTTAACCCTCCATAGCCCATGTTCCCTGTAAAATAGTTATCTCCAAGTTATAATGCCCTGTTCAATGTAATTTCAGTTTGTTCAATGTAAACCGCACTGATGCAGAATAGCGCGGTATATAAGAGAATGTAAATAAATATTTCCCTTTCTCTCTACCACTGCCACAGGTCACTGAGAATCAGCACGTGCGCAGTGCTTCTGGCCCCTATGGCAGCCGCCTCCTTGTACCCTGAGCTTCTGCTATGAAACAGAGGGGGAAGGGGGCTCTGGAGCTGGGCAGCACTGTGCATGCTCCGAGTCACTGTGGTCCACCCTTGTAGTGCGAGTAGGAAGTGCAGAGCAGCAGGACTCCTGCTTGCTTGTTGCCCCCCACCCCCCCCCCCCCCCCCCCCCCCCCCCCCCGGTCTATGTGCAGGGTTATTCAGTTCTGGTGCCTTCCCTCCCTCAACCCCCATATTCTGAGCATGAGGCAGACTCAGAAGTAATCTAAGGAAATATTTCTTTACAGAAGAGGTGGTGAATGGGTGAAACAACCTCTCAATGCAGGTGGTGGAGGTAAGTAACAGTATCTGGAATTCAAGAAAGCAGGTGACAAGCAAAGATGATCGCTGGGCAGAGAAAGGGATTGTAGAGGCAAGTAATTGGTGTGGGACAGCAAGAATACATTGTCTGTATGGTCTTTTTCCTGCCATCCATCATATTCTATGTTGCAATGAAATATGACCCGATACTTATTTAACAGGTTTTTTATACCACTTTCCGTCAAAGTGGTTTACATTATAACTTAAATTGGTAATGTACATTAAACACACATTGATAACTTGGATTCTTCTGAGGCAATGGAGGGTTAAATGACTTGCCCAAGGCCACAAGGAGTGCCAGTGGGAATTGAATTCTGGTCTCTTGGTTCCCAAGCCCGTGTCTAACCATTAGGCTACTCCTCCACTCTTATAGGGTCCTGGTTATTCAGTTCTACATCTGCAGGCAAGAGGTTTTTCTTTGTAACTGAGTAAATACTTAACAATAATGTTCTTCTGTTCATTTCCCTGCATTTTAGCTACTGATACTACCATCGTAAGTTTGTGCTTTTTCTCTCCAGCAAATGTTACAAACCCAGCCCCAGATTTCAGTCCATGCTGGTTTTATGACTCCTTGCCATGTAAGTCTATAATGTTAAAGGCTGGTACATGTTAGCAAACCGTGTCTGGACTCTGATCCCAAGATAACATGGTGTTCGTTTGGCAGCTTCCAGCATCATGCCAATTCCTGTATTCAGCCCTCTTTCTTGGGTCTCCAGTTATGGGAGGATTTCCCTCCATAGACCCCCAGCAGCATCACCTTTTGTTAATATCAGAATTACTTCCGGATATAGTTGCTATTGAAAATGAAATCAGCAGACTCATTAATGAAGCAGACTGGAAGTTTCATTACCATAAATAACAAGCTCTGTGATACTTTTCCTACTATACACAGTTTCTCAAGCCTAATAGGCCAAGGAACACGAATCCTAACACTGCAGTCCTTTTTCTTCAGATGCCACGTGACACAGAGAGAAGATGACAGATGGCTGATGAAGGATGTTTACATAGTTTGGGCCACATCTGTGATACCAGCAGATTGTCCCATTGACTCCTGAAAAGACTTTCTTGGAAAAAGAAATGAAATCATATTTTCTGTGGTTCTGCCAGAACTATCATCCAAAGCAAATTTCATTAAAAGAAAGCAGAAAGCCGGCCAGTACCTGTGATTCTGCGTAGCGTTAACAGGACACACACTGTTGGACTCCATTGCTGGGTCGTTGCATAATAGAGATGCTGTTTGCGAGTTGTGTGGTTGTGACCACTTCTCATATCGATATGTCTCAGAACTGTCACGCCTGCACTGGGTCTGGGTGGCTGGTTCTGCCCAGGTTCTGAATGGAGCTTCTCACCCCAGAATCGGTCACTACAAACTGCTTCTGGAGTTTCAAGCTATCTTCCTTTCCCACCATGACACAGACGGTCCATTTTTTAGAGTACCTTTGTGTTTATAGTGTGCCACTATACATTAGTATTTGTCAAATTGAAAGCCTGCAGTTTGCTTACAAGAGACTGCTTGATGTGTTATAGGCTGTATCTGTTCAGTTTAATGTTAAAAAATAGCTTTTTACATATTCAGTTACTGCACAGTAAGGAAGGAATATTCCAACTGCATGAATGAGAAGTATGAAGGTGCGTTTCACCCTGCAGACTCTGATCCTCTAAGGAAACGTTCAAGCATAACTTTTGCTTTGAAAATTATTGCAGGTAAATTAAGTGCTCTGATGAGCACCTCCAGCTTAGGGCAAGGTCACTTTTCTGAGGTAAAATACATATGTACTTTAGTAACTACAAACTGCTTCCAACATGAGGCACCTATAGATTGCACATAGGGTAAGCAGATATATCAAAGCCCATTGCCATGAGTACAGCAGTGTGAACATGGCTGAAAATGACCTTCTGAAAGGAAATTCAGACATAGGAAAAAGTACTTGGAGGTTCCGCACCTGTCCTGAATTTCTAAATGCTTTCTTAAAAATATCCAGCAGCATTATGGGGGTCATTTTAGAAGCTCTGTTTGTTATTTGCGTGCCTGGAAGTGCCTAGACAGACATGCCAATCCCAAGAGCCGTTTTAGAAAGCCTGAAATTTACACATGGCCAGCGTGATCATGTCTTTGTCACACGGCAGAGGCGTGTCTGGGGTGTTCCAGATGACATACACATGTGCAGCTGTTTGTAGGATGGTGCTGCACAGCTCAACCTGCAGGCGGGCACCTTCGCGTCTATACCTGCTTCTAGGAATGAAACGTGCTCATTTCAGCAACCTGGCAGCTGGGCAGTGAAGGGGAGAATGCTCTTGCACTCATAAGAACATAAGAACATAAGATATGCCATACTGGGTCAGACCAAGGTCCATCAAGCCCAGTATCCTGTTTCCAACAGTGGCCAATCTAGGTCATATGTACCTAGCAGTTTCCCCAAAAGACACAGGTTCCACAATGCTTGTACTGGGTCAAGCATTGATATCCTGGGTCCCTTCTTAATAATGGTTTATGGACCTTTCCTCCAGGAACTTGTCCAAACCTTTTTTAAACCTAGCTACACTAACAGCCTTTACTACATTCTCCAGTAACAAATTCCAGAGTTTGATTACACGTTGAGTGAAAAAATATTTTCTTTTATTAGTCTTAAATAGTTTACCCTGTAGCTTCATTGCATGTCCCCTAGTCTTTCTATATTCTGATAAGGTAAACAATCGATCTACATTTACCCGTTCCACTCCATTCATTAATTTATAGACTTCTATCATATCTCCCCTCAGCCGTCTCTTTTCCAGGTTAAAGAGCCCTAACCTTTTTAGCCTTTCTTCATAGGAGTATCCTTCCATCCCCTTTACCATTTTGGTGGCTCTTCTCTGTACCTTTTCTAAAATCGCTATATCCTTTTTAAGATACGGCGACCAGAATTGCACACAATATTCAAGGTGCGGTCTCACCAAGGAACAATATAGAGGCATTATAATATCTTTTGTTTTATTTTCCATTCCTTTCCTTATCATACCTAGCATTCTATTTGCTCTCTTGGCTGCCGCTGCACACTGGGCTGAGGGTTTTAACATGGTATCCACAATGACGCCTAAATCTTTTTCCTGGGTGGTGGTTCCTAATGTGGAACCTTGCATCGTGTAACCATAGTTTGGGTTGTTCTTCCCTAGGTGCATAACCTTGCACTTGTCCACATTAAATTTCATCTGCCATTTTGATGCCCAGTCTTCCAATTTATCAAGATCCTCTTGCAATTTTTCACAATCCTCTTGGGTTTTAACAACTTTAAATAGTTTTGTGTCATCTGCAAATCTGATAACCTCACTCATTATTGCACTTTCCAGGTCATTTATGAATATGTCAAAAAGCAGCGGACCCAGCACAGATCCCTGGGGTACACCACTATTCACCTTTCTCCATTGGGAAAATTGGCCATTTAGCCCTACCCTCTGCTTTCTATCTTTTAACCAGTTCCTGATCCACAATAGTACACTGCCTCCTATCCCATGACTCTTTAGTTTTGCCAAAAGTCTCTGATGAGGGACCTTGTCAAAGGCTTTCTGAAAGTCCAGATACACAATATCAACCGACTCACCTTTGTCCACCTGTTTATTTATTCACACTCCTTCAAAAAAACATAACAGATTAGTAAGACAAGATCTTCCTTGTCTAAAGCCATGTTGGCTGTCTCCCATTAGGTTGTGACTATCTACATGCTGAGTAATTTTATTCTTTATGATGGTTCTACCATTTTTTTCCCGGTACTGACGTCAGGCTCACCGGTCTGTAGTTTCCCGGATCACCCCTGGAACCCTTTTTAAAAATTGGTGTTACATTGGCGATCCTCCAATCTTCAGGTATTAGAGATGATTTTAATGATAGTTCACAGATTACTGATAGCAGTTCTGCAATCTCATATTTCAGTTCTTTCAACACCCTTGGATGTATACCATCCGGCCCAGGTGATTTGCTACTCTTCAATTTATCTAATAGTTGTAAGACATCTTCCCGATGTATCGATATTTCCTTCAATTCTTCCGCACCTTTAAATACCACTTCAGTCATGGGTAACATCCCTACATCTTCCTCAGTAAAGATCGATGAAAAGAATTCATTCAGTCTCTCCGCTATCGCCTTGTCGCCTCTTAGTGCTCCTTTAACCCCTTTATCATCTAATGGACCAACTGACTCTCTCACAGGTTTTTTGCTACGAATGTACTTGAAAAGGTCTTTATTTCGCGTTTTTGCTTCCGCAGCAAGCTTCTTCTCAAATTCTCTCTTTGCCTGCCTTATCAATGCCTTGCATTTGACTTGCCAGTGCTTGTGCTGTTTCCAGGTTTCGTTGTTTGGCTCTTTTTTCTATTTCCTGAAAGATGCTTTTTTGGCAACAACAGCCTCTCTGACCTCACCTTTAAACTATGCTGGCAGTTTTTTGGACTTCCTTCCACCTTTCTTAAAGCGTGGAATACAGCTGGTCTGGGCTTCTAAGATAGTATTTTTCAACAACACCCAAGCTTGATGTACGTCTTTAACCTTCGCAACTGCTCCTTTTAGTTTTTTCTTAACTGTTTTTCCCCTCATTTTATCATAGTCTCCCTTTCGAAAGTTAAAAGGTAGTACTGTGGATTTCCTTACTATCCCTCCTCCACTAATTAAATCAAAGGTGATCATGCTATGATCACTATTGCCAAGTGGCCCCAACACCCTTATCTCTTGCACTAGATCTGGTGTTCCACTAAGGACTAGGTCTAATATGGCTTCCCCTCTGGTCGGTTCATGAACCAGCTGCTCCAAGAAGCAGTCATTTATTTCATCTAGGAACTTTATCTCCCTAGCATGTCTTTGACGTGACACTGACCCAGTCGATACCGGGGTAATTGAAATCACCCATTATTATTACTGCGCTGTAACATTTGTTAGCTTCCTTGATTTCTTTGAGCATTTCATCATCCATTTGGTCATTCTGGCCAGGTGCTCGATAGTACACCCCCACTGCCATTGCCTTCCCCCTTTTATATGGAATTTTAATCCATATAGATTCTACAGCAGATTTTGTTTCCTGCAAAACTTTAATCCTTTCTGAGTCAATGCCCTCTCTAACATAGAGCGAAACCCCTCCACCAATTTGATTAGCTCTATCATTACGATATAGTTTGTACCCAGGTATCACAGTGTCCCACTGGTTGTCCTCCTTCCACCATGTCTCTGATATTCCAATCATATCTAACCTTTCATTTAGTGCTATAGTGCACTCCCCCAAGAATTTGTGCTCCTTCAAAAAAGCATGCCAATAAATGGGCCTTTTCCCAGCTGCCACACCACTGCACGTTTCTGCTTGCAAGATGGCAGGCTGCGACATGCATGCGGCAAGTGATACATGTGCACATTCTTAAACAGCATCGCAGACATGCCTATGTTCCCAGACCCGCCCCCATCCATATCTGACACAAACCTGCAGATGTCTGACTCGTCCCCATTTCTTCTTCTCTAGGCAGAGATCTTTATCTTTAGGGGGGAGACAGGTTGACATGACAGATTATATATTCTATGTATATAGTTCTCCCATGTTTTCCAAGTTGATACTCCTGTTATATGTAATAACCGAACAGCCTGTTGTTCTGGTCTTTTGTGTTCTTTGTGAACCGCGCTGATTCTGAATAGTGGCGGTATATAAGAAATTGAAAGAAATAAATAAATGTGCCTGCCTTCTCTGCTGCCCCCACATGAACTTTCGGATGTTTTAGCTCAGACATCCCAGATTGCACCTAAACAGCCTTTATATGTGTTGTAGAATATTCTTATCGCATTATACATAGAATGGGGGTTGGCGGGAATAGGGTTTTCCAGGGGTGGGGCAGCAAATCTGTATAAATTATATTGAATTATGATACCTATCTTTTTAGCCACAGGTTGCAAACCGGGCAGCATGCAATATCGCCACCGCCGGTTATCGACTGTTGCCGCCTCCGCTCCTTCCTGAAACGCCCACGACGCGTCCCACTGCTAAGCGGTTAACATCGGGGCGTGTAGGGGAGAAGATCGGGGATATTCAGCAGCACTAACCATTTTAGTGCCCTCTCATCAGCATTTACATGGTTTACAGGGCTTTATCCAAATTTCTTTCGAATACTGGACCCTACATGTAAAGGCACCAATATATGGCCCATATACATATAGCTGATATATTTGGTTTGGATGTACCAAAGTCAGGCATAACTTAGGCCATCTGAGCCAAACGAATAAATTATTGGGCCAATATTCAACGGCGGTGACCACCCCAAGTAAATCGGATGGTCATCACCATTTTACATTAGAACCGGATATTCAGTCCTAGGTCATGTCCAGCCACTGACATTGAAAATCCACTATGCCGGATACATTTCAGCTAACTGGGCAGTGGCGATATCCAGCCACTGCCCAGTCAACTAAACCGGCTAAAATTAGGCCAACCTTTTATGTGCCTAACCTTAGACAGTTTCCGTTAACCAGTCAGCAGCTGAAGGTCACCACTGAATGTTTAACTTGAGCACCACCCCAGGAGTCCTGATGGTATGTGCTTAGCATCGCGGCATGCAGTGACCTTAGGGAGGAGATTCAGGGGCACAAAACGGCTATGTGCCACTGAACATCCCACTCACCAGGATTAACGTGCTTAGCAGGTCTGCTAGCTGCATTGATCCTTTTGAATATGCCCCTGATGTGTACAGTACATCTGCGGGAATTCTGCACAAAGAAATTTTAAATTCTGTGCAAAAAGTTTCAAAATTCTCTGTGCAGTATTTAAAAAGTCTGCAAAATTCTGCAAACTTAGCTCCTCCTCTAGACCTGAAATTTCCTCTGCTTTTTTCCTCCTTAGCTCTCTTGATCCAATCACAGTTCTGTCCCCAACCCATCGTTGTCCCCCATTTTCTCTTACTCTAACTTCTAGCCCCCAGCCACCCCCTGACTCACCAGCAGACCTTCTCCTGCCCCCAGCCAGCCTCCCAACTCAGCAGCAGCTCTTCATCTACCCCCAGTCACTCACAATTCACCAGCAGCCCTTCTCCTGCCCCTAGCCAGCCCCCGACTCACCAGCAGCCTTTTCTTTTGCCGATCTCAGTAACAGAGCCTGTAGGAGTATTTCCTGTCAGGAAGTGCTTCTGTTGACCTTCTGAAAAGCATGGTGCTTCTGTCGGAAGCTAGCGCAGCTGCGGGAGCAAATGGAAATGCTCCCACAGCTATATTGCTGCTAACAGTGAGGCAGGAGAGGCACTTTTAAAGCTTGTGCACCCGACCCTGTCTTACTGTCTTGCTCACCGGTGCCTGCACAGACATCTGCACAGCAAATGCAGAATTCTGCACAAGTGAGGAATTCTGTGCAAATTCTGCATTGTGCAATTGCACAGAATTCCCCAAGGAGTAATATAGTGCCAATAATCAGGACCTTTTGAGAGTATATTTATAACATTGCGCATGGAGGGCAATTCTGAAAACGTGAATGTCCAGGCAGTGAGCACATCCAAATGGAAACGTGCAAGAATAGAGCTGGATTCCGTATCACACAGGGATGGATGCAGCCACAAGCACAGAATAGACAACATAGACTTACAAGGCGTGGCCTGCACAAAGTGCTATGCTGTACGAAGACGGGTATATGCCGACATGGCTTTGGACATCCTCACGCTCGCTGTATTCTGAAAAGATGTACATCTGCGACCCTGCCCGTCTCCACAATATACCCGCAAATGGCCATGCCTCCCCTTTAAAACATGCAGTTTTTAAACAGTGGTGCCACGGACAGTGCTATTATGAGGCAGAGCTATAATGTAAGTTGACGATACCCATAGGAGGATGCAAGTTAGATGATAGAAACTAGTCTGTGGCATGCCCAGAAGACTACAGTGCACTGCGATTGCTTTGTAATGTAGCAGGGAAACAGATGGAGAGTGATCCATCTGGCAGACCTCCCTAGGCATGCATGATGTGGACATCTCAGGAACACATCTGTACAATGCTAGGTAGGCACATGAACCCAGCAGAAACAGGCTCCCCCTAGCACACCAGCCAGACCTTTCCCTTTCACTAATAAAGGGCCATAGGAATGACAGCAGGCAGGAGTGCAGCACCACACAGACATGCCCAGAGACACCAATGTTGCTCCCTACTACTATGCACATTTGTGTAGAGCAATGCTGGTGTACTGTGTGCCACTCTGTTCCACATCCTCCTGCTGAGGTCCCCTTATTAGTGACAGGGAAGTGTATGGACAGGTAAGTGAATGCGAACATGTCCTGCTCACTCCTACCTGTTCTAACTTGCACCTGTTGACGCTGCAGTCAGCTCTATGGTCCAGTTCTCCGGGAATAAGCAGAAAGTCAGTCCTCACATATGGGTGATGGCGGCACCGATGGAGCCCTTGCGGAAGCATCCCCCCAGCTTTCAAAGAAAGCCTTTGGGAGATGCCACCACGCATGTGTGGTCCCCTTCCCGCCCAAGGGTGCCATCTTGCTCAATCTCCTTTTTCCAGCAGAGCCCTTCAGGTGTCCGTCTGACTTGTCCCCAGAAAAAGTTGATTTTTCTCTGCGAGTTTCATACTCACCTCGGGTATTGCACCGGTATTCTTCCCACCTGCTGATCTCATAGCCCTTTTTAGTTTTCATTCTTCTCTTTTCCTAGCATCTTGCGCCTTTTTTCCCCACTGGCAGCTCAGAGAGTCTTCGACCTCACAGAGGTACTTTATGGCTATCAGTGGCTTTAAGAAGTGTGATTGGTGCTCTAAAATTATATCTTTGACTGACACACATGACTGCTGTCTTCGCTGTCTTGGGCAGACTACAATCCGGCGGCCTGCGGTCTCTGCAAGAGGATGTCCAGTAAGGCCCTAAAGAGCCACCAGCAGCAGCACGATAAGTTTTTCCCCGAGTCCCTGATGCCTCCGAAGGCCAGGGCCTCGTCTGAGGCCCCGACATCTCGGGTGGAACCTTCCGAACCCAAGCCTCATCATGGGTCCTCAGAAAGGGGGTCTCCCTAGAGGGAACTAAGGAAGAAGAAGGAGCCCTCGAAGGCGATGTCCTTGGATGGTTCTGACTGGCTGGGTGCTCTCCGAGCCTGGTCCCGCAGTCTGAGGCGTTAATCCGAGGCGTCGGAGAAGGAGCAGCCTGTGAAGGTCCCTGGAAAGATCCGACCGTGGACCAGCCTTGGTCCCCACACACTATCCTCATCGAGGACTCCCCTTCGGGATAGCCAGCATTGGGCCCAAGTCCAATGCCGCATGCCCAACAGAACCCCGGATAACTCAGCAGGCTCCTGAATGGAGCCTCAGTTCCATGGCATCCCATGGTACCATGTCTCCATTCAGGAGCCGGGATCACCGATCACAAAACCCAACCTCCTTTCCCTGCAGCTCAACCCCGATCCGGCCTCCCATGGCAAGAGTCGGTCTGCGAGGAACCCCCTGTGCCCCCCTCATCTTGTTGCCACTCCCCCTGTTCTGGCGTCCCCCATCTATGTGGCTGACCCCGGATGTACAGGGCCACCCTCAGAATTGGCCCTGTATGTCCAGGGTCACGGTCTGCCCATGCCCCGCCCTTGCTCCACCTCCAGACCACGCCCTCCTGCCCCCGTCTAAGGCTCCCCGTACAACAGCGCTGTTTGTATGGGGAGTCTTTGCACCAGGAGCGGCAGGGGGACAAATAGTGGAGATGTGCGTCCAGGCAGGATGTACATCCCTACTATTCATGGCGCAGAATGACCCCCTATGCATAGAAACCCTGATATTCAGAACTTCTATGTGTAAGTATATATAAATGCATTCATATCGAGGGGATAATCAAAGGAATTAACACAGTTAACAGACCTGCTAAAAGTATTAACGCCCTTGTCCGGGTTGGTGCTGCTGAATATCCACGAGTGCTTCCACTGCATGCCTCGATGCTAACCAGTTGGCATTGTGGTGTGCTGGAATGTTCCAGATGTGACACTCATTGATAACTGGGCAGTGGTGATATTGAGCCACTGCCAAGCTATCTATATGTGGCAAAAGTCAGGCACAGTAGAGGCTGGCCTACCCCTTGCCGCAGAACCTAACCGGGCGGCAGTTGAATAACACAACTGCCCTGTTAGCTTCCTGGCAACCCAGGCAAACTGGATATTCAATGCTGGAGCCTGGATACGGCCCTAGCATTGAAGTTCAGCAGCAGCAGCTTTAGCAGTGCTGAATATCGGGCACGTTGTTCAGCGGCTCTACTTATACATATCCTGCACCTGAATATCGCAATAGCATGAAACATCTAAATTAGACATTTCACATTATCCTCCAGAGATCCTGCTGAAATTTGACCTCGGGATGTTTCCTCGAGAAGCTAACCTCACTAGCCAGCGTCATCCATTCTGGATTTAGTGTCTACTGTGAATAGTTACTAGGGCTTAGTCGGTGGAGACAAAGCAAATGGAACTGTGGAGGTGGTGGACCTCGGCTGTTCTCTGCTCTGCTCACCCCTTCCCCTCCTCTTTCCTGCAGACTGCCTGTAGCGTCCCAAGAAGTTCCCCCACAAATTAAGTCTTGATAATTACATATATACAGCTGAACAATAAACCCTGAAAAAAAACCTCAGACATGGAAAGTCTGCTGCGTGAAAGTAAAATTGCTTACATCTGACATGCACACAAGGGAAAACAATTATACCTGCATTTGCCATTCCCATCCTCATCTGTTTCCTCCCAGTTGTTCTCCATTTGAAAAACCTATGATCATAAGCTCTAAAGTTGGCTTCTGCTATAGTGAGAGGTCATATGGGAATGATAAAAACTGTGCTTAGCTGAGTGTATTTCAATTATTTGTAGATGGGATATTATTGAAAGGAGCAGTACAATAATAACCTTTCTTCCCAAAGCAGTCGCTAGGGAATGTGCGATATTATGAAAGGGATATTTCACTTTAGCTAGCGAGTGACGAATGGACTGGGACTGATGAGCGTTGTGTTTCCCGTGCAGTGTGTGGGAGATCATTGGGCAGTCAGACGGAGGCCTCTCTGTCCTGAGAACGTTTCGCTTGCTGAGGGTCCTCAAGCTGGTGCGCTTCATGCCAGCCCTCCGGCGCCAGCTGGTGGTCCTGATGAAGACCATGGACAACGTAGCCACATTCTGCATGCTGCTGATGCTTTTCATCTTTATCTTCAGGTACAAGGGCCACATGTCCCTTATCTGCAATCGTTTGTTTTTCCTATTCTCTTTCTGCTCACTTATGGAGATCTAGGATTGGGTAATCCCAGCCCCTCCATGGGTGCCTGCAACTATTTTCTTGGCAAGAAATTGCTGGTTTGCCATTGCCTTCTGCAGCCCACAGCACTAGTGTTTCCTGGTGGTCTGCCATCCAGATATTAGCTAAGCCTGACCTTTCATGCTGTCCCAGGTCATTGTTGCTGGGGTGTTCCTCATAGCCGCTAATTATACAGTACAACTATATATACATTCTGCATAATCTATACTGTACCTATATATAATCAACATGTGCACAGAGGTACATGCTCAATTCAGCCATGCACATTTCTAACAATTAGAAATATATTTAGCTTAGGGGGCTATTCATGCCGGCTGCATGCCCCGACTAACCTCCCCGCCGTTGTGCAGGGAAGTTAGTCGGGGGTGGGGAAGAGGCGGCCCAGGGGCGGGCAGTGGGCAGTCACCAGACCTGGACGTACAGGGCCGATTCTAATGTCAGTCCTGTACGTCCAGGGCCCCAGAGAAGTTATTCCACTTGCAAGATGGAATAACTCCCCTGGTCGTGTTTTTTTAAGTGGCCCAGGGTGCAGATGGGGCTGGGGGGACAGAGTTAATTCCCCGCTGCCCAATCCTGGCCTTAGGAGGCTGGATTGGGGGCCAGGCTGCGGGGAATTAACTTTTATAGCAGTGGCCGGCATCACGGCTTTTAAATGGAGTCGTGGTGCCATGGCAACAGGACGCCATGGCACCACAGCTCCATTTAAAATCCCTGGCTGAGTTAGCCGAGCTATGGCTGTACGTTCAGGCTGGGACTGAATCGCATTCCTGGCCTGCATGTACAGGCCTGTTTGCGATTCTGATCCCATGGGGCTAGACGTTCCCCACGGGATCAGAATCGTCATCTCCTTTGTACATCCGAGTCAGCCTGGACATACAAAGGAGA
This sequence comes from Ichthyophis bannanicus, assembly GCA_033557465.1. Lineage (NCBI taxonomy): Eukaryota > Metazoa > Chordata > Amphibia > Gymnophiona > Ichthyophiidae > Ichthyophis > Ichthyophis bannanicus. The sequence goes on along the minus strand of CM066044.1, from coordinate 72,263,774 downwards.
TGTACGTGTGGGACAGAATAGGGCCCTTAGTGTTTAAGCAATCCAAAGCTTAAAAGCCACATACAACTCCTAAGAGGTAGCTTTATGGCTTTTCTGCATCACTGACATTTTAATGCAACAAAGAACACAACATGCATTTAAAAATTTAAAGCAGATTCATTTGAGAATAGCTGACCGATGAGGCTTTTTATTTATTTATTTATTTATTTATTTGAACAACTTTTATATACCGCTGCTTCCAAGGATCAGCAGCGGTTTACATTATAACAAACAGAACAGGTACATTGAACTTTAAGAACTAGGAACATTTTACATTATAACAGTCAAATATCAAATATTTTTGCTAGCTAATCACATAGAGAGTAATTTTGAAATTACATGGGTCGCTTGCAGGCCCACAAGTACTTTGTACTCACAGACCTACAAGGCAAATGTCAAAGGGAAACTCCCTGCAAAGTCAATAAAACATATTAATCTACAATAACATAGTCTGGCGCACAGTATCAGTCCAACGTGCTATGAAAAATAATGAGTTATCAACTGTGCGCCTGGAATCAACCAGCACTATTTTGGATAATGGCATTGGCAGGCAAGGGCAAGTGGGACCACTCCAACCCCCAATGGACCACCGGGAAGTTTTGAATAAATGTATAAGGGAGTCTAGGATGGTGGGGGTGGGCATTTTGGACTAATTAGGCTGTATTTGTCTTTCATCAGGGGTAGGGCTTATGGGGGGGGGGGTCATTTTTCTTTACCAATAAGTGCTTGGAAGAAATATGGGGTGGGGGCCACTAAACCTAAAGAAAATATTCTAGAAGGGATTTGGGGTGAATTACAGAAGCCCTGTGACTCCTTTGAAAGCCTGTCATTATTCATTGCCATGGCCGGGAATACTCAGTTTCTTGCTGGGGCAATATGAGGTAAATTTTCACACGATTCATTAAAGTGCAAATTTTGAGTCCCGAAGCTTAGTAAATCCTGCAGTAATTGTCACAAGAAAGGTGTTTTGCCGCAGCTTGGTAAATAGGCCTCTGAAGCTTGACCCTGGCCCTTTAATCTTCCTCCTAATTTCGTTTCCTTCTGTCTCTATTAAATAAGCTCATCTCTGCACAAAACCAGAATGCCAGCAACCTGTCCTTAAAATTATCCAAGCTTCAGGGGTCTCTTCTTCCCATCTAGTCTGGACAGTCTATGTACGATATCAACTTTGGATAATTCTTATGTTGATGCTCTGAAAGTGAATGCAGTTATAGGCCCATAACCCTTTTTGGTAGAGCCTGCCATTCATAGTCCTGCTATGGAGACCAAAACTTTCTTCACTTTATGTTCACCCTACAGTATCCTCGGCATGCATCTCTTTGGATGTAAGTTTAGCCTGGAGATGGGCAGTGGTGACTCCATTCCAGACAGGAAAAACTTTGACTCCTTGCTGTGGGCCATTGTAACTGTCTTTCAGGTAAGACCACGGAAGCTACTCTATATTCTGTTGAAGGAAATTAAAAAATGGATCTTCTTTTTGTACATATATAACAAAGCATTCCGAATAATGGACGTCCCATGTGGGTATTGTCATACGATGCATTGTAGTACTAACTATATTGTTAAACTTTAAAATGCAGTCTAAGAATAGATGAGTCAATATTCAAAAGGACTTTTATATATGAAGGTTACTACGTAATATTCTAATAAGGTGTCTAGTTTTTGACACTCATAACATGCCTATCTTGAGTCTATTTTATAATGAAAGCAGGTGCCTTGTTTATTTTATAAAATAGGAGTATAAGTGCCTGAAAACACATAGAATCTAGGTGCTAACCCTTACGCCAGGGTAAAAGTACCACACCTAGATCTGCACAAATTATAGTATCATATAACTTACATGCCCAGATTTGAGCTCTGTCCAAGCCCTGCCCCTCTGCACGCCCACATCAACAGTACGTTTCAGCAACCTGACACACAGGCAGTTTAATAAGGACACACATGTGCCTCCTTGTCTCTATAAAATATTAATATGTTGCATTGGTGGTGCAGCCCTGGAGCTGGTATAAAAGTCTGCACCTATAATTCTCAGATATGCACATAAACTATAGTACAGTATTGACCATTTCATGGTAAGGTTTGCTGTGTCTCAATATTCAGTAGGGTGTAACAGCAACATTTGCCCTTCTCTCCATATCTTGGGCCTTATTCATTAAATAGTTTCCCATTCTGTGCCTGTATGTAGAAGTTCTGTATTGAACAAGGTGATATTGTTTGATAAAAGGCTGCTGTTGTTCCAAGAGCAGGCTAATCAGTCTGCTGGCATCTGTTAATTTGGCTGTAATTTGCAAGCGTGTCTTCTGGTAGCACTTTGTTTCTTACAGTATATAGTCCCAGGAAAGAGTCCTGGCTTAGGCTAATTGAGGCCAAATATCAAACAGTTTTTCTCGCTTGGATAATTTTGGAAGGGAAGGCTTGTGATAGCCCCCTTCACCTCTTCCTCCCCCGCATTGTCTTGCCCAGCTTATCAACCTCCTCTTCCTTTCAAAGGTGCCTTCTCTGTTCTTGAAATGTGAAACAAACTACATTTTCTGAAAACTTCAACCCAGTTAACTGATGAATTTGCCAGCTCATTTGCCTATATTCTAGGGTAGGAACTGTGATGCTCTTAGAGCAGCTTAGCTGTTATTAATGACAGTAATGGCTGCCAAGTTTGGTTGCATTCCAAGGCACAATAGCGTTAAGAAGCCTGAGTTACAAAGAATCGTGCATTTTAACATCTTGTGGGCTACGCCATCATGTAGTATAAATCTTTAGCTCTATTAAAAAGGAAAAGGTGATTTTTGAATTTAGTGGAGCAAGTCTGAATATGGCTGCAAGGTCTTAGGGTACTTCTGTAGTTGCATAGTTTGTAATATATATTCCAAGATGAACAGTTGCCAAAGTTACCTTTGGATCCCACATCTTCTGTTTCTCTGGGCTGATTGCATGCTTGAAAAAATACACATAGATTGGAAAATCAATTTAATGTGCAAATTTTCCCTCCCCGACCCCAACCCATCTCTGATCCTGGGGTAGCCCACAGCAGTTAAATGTAGCTGATTAGTAAAACTAGACGACTAGATTTAGCCACCCTGTGGGGCACAGGTTTCATCAGTTGGGTAACTCCTCTTTGAAAATTGTCTTCAAGATATCTGATGGTTAAATAATCATTTGTTTTCCTTGGATTTTGAGTTTTCACTAGCTCGCACGTGTACAAAATGCATTTTAAGTTATGCATGAAGTCTTTTCGCTGAAGTCTGGTCTTTTCCAACCTTGTCTGTCTGTGTTGCTCTATTTTCTAAGAATCATTTGTTTACTGCCATCATCATGATAAGCGCACCTAAAGGTCAACAAACAAAAAACAACCAAGAAAGTCCATGAGGATGATCATCTTATCTTTATTTAATTTAACTAGATCAGTATTTGAGAGGACCCCCTAATTACAGGTTCCAGAAAAGAACAGCAAGGGTACTTTGCTATTATAAAGCACTGTAAGACATTTTGATACTTTTAAAAAGCAACATATGTCTATTTTAATTCAGTAAGCATGTTTTTAACCAAGATGCAACCCTTGAGAATGTATGCTTTAAACTAATGAAGCATGTTTGTCCTCAGATTCTCACCCAAGAAGACTGGAACGTGGTCCTCTACAATGGGATGGCTTCCACCTCATCCTGGGCAGCACTCTATTTTGTGGCGCTGATGACGTTTGGCAATTACGTCCTCTTCAACCTCTTAGTGGCTATCCTTGTAGAAGGTTTCCAAGCAGAGGTAATGTGATGATAGCAGTTCTTTGCATACGTCCCTCCCCCTCACACTCTCCTCGTGTTAGGAAATGGGACCGATAGTTTTCTAAGCTTTATTGGGTTTAGGTTACTGGGGAATTTTGGAAGACTAGACCGTGTAATCATATCACAGAGATTATTAGGCCCACTATTCTGAAAAGTGCTGTGAGGTCTTTATTTCCTACTGAGTAGTCCTGACTTCCTCCTTTTTTTTCATATATATTGAGAAATAAACTCCTGCTAGAACATATAAACAACCTTAACAGTAAGCGTTAAAACATCCATTTCTCCCATTTTCAGATTTACACCCCACCAACTATTAATGCACCTCCTCCATCTCCCCCTTTGGCTTTAGACCCTCTCTTCAATTGCCCTTTTATCCCTTGAGCACCCCTCATAGTTTATTGAAGAACTGAGCAGTGGATCAGATGGAAGTGTGTCACCAATATCCAATTGTTGCTTGCCTCTTACTCATGGAAATGCTGCTGTAGACATGACTTTGCATCGCAATTATCCGCTCTACATGCAAGACAAATCTTGCATACATAGAAGAAGGGAGAACAATTTTACCCAGGCACCTTCCATATCTCCAGTTTCCCACTGGGTAGGCATATGTGAGGCTGCTATATAATCATTAGACAAGTAGAGGATTTCCATCACGCCTCACTGTTCTAGTGTAGCAATAAGGGTCAACAACAAGGTGCAGGTGAGACCTTTTAATTGGACTAGGACAATGTGTCTTTGACAAGCTTTCAGGATCTGAGAGGATAAGTCTTGAAAGCTTGTCAGAGATACATTAAGGGACATGTTTACTAAAAAGTGGGAGCTTACCGTGTGTTTGGCCCAATACGTAGCATGGGAATGGCACTGGGCCTTCCCTAAAAAATGAAGGCATGCTCAGCATGTCCCCATATAGCTAACAAGGGGTTCTGTGCCACCCACCCCCCCTCACTTAGCAGTTTGCTACAGTTAATGCAGGTGCGCTTAACATGACCCATTAGGGTGGTGATAAGTGCATCAATGCTAAGTGCAACAGCATTAGAGACACCCACACTAACCGCAATGTGTCTGAACCACCCAGTTTCTGCTCCAACCACCCTAAACACTCCTACAAAACACTGCGGCCCGGATGATTACCCATGCTTCCCCCCCACAATCATATCACTCCTATTTTGCAACAGCTTCATCGGCTCCCGGTAATATTTCGAACAAAATTTAAGATCCTCACACTAGTTCATCGAGCCATTTATTCTCATAGACCTCAGTACTTAGCCGACCTATTAACATTTCACACACCCACCCGGAGCCTGCGTTCTATTCATATCAACCGCTTACACCTCCCTTCCCCCTCACAAGCACATCTGCAGGTTACTAGACAGTCAGCCTTTTTCTATGTTGGCCCCTCCCTGTGGAACTCCCTGCCTACTGCCTTACGATTGGAAGAGTCCTACCCCAAATTCCGTTCTCTCCTGAAAACCCACCTTTTCTCCTCCGCTTTCAACCTTCCCCCCTAATCCCTTGACTCTCTTTTCCCTTTATTTTTGAATCTCACTTATCTTTCCTGTTTATATTGATTGTATTTCCTTTCTTTCTTTCTCTTTTTTGAATTGTAAACCGCCCCGATGTAATGGGGGGCGGTATATCAAGTGTGTAATAAACAATAAACAGCACAGAATTGTTAGCACGACCACATTTGTGGCACATGGTGAATGCTGATCCCCGTACTTTAATAAACAGGCCCCAAAGTCCAATAAAGAGATCTCACCTGCAGCTCATTAGCTGACCCTTATCTCCACATATCTAAGTAAATACAAATTCACTATTTCTAGTCTAATGTAGAAATCCTGGGCCACATTTAAAATAGGAGTAGTCACAGACAATGGTGGGGTCCCCAGAAATAATCATAGAAAAAGGGAGTGTTAACTGCCCCCAAAGGTTATATGAGATCTGGAGCCTCCTCCCCACCCAGATTCTCCCCTCACCTCAGAGTCGCAGGTCTGCCTATCCGATAATGTAACACTTGTCCTACGTCAGCAACTGCAGCCAGATAATCGAATGCGGGGTCTGCAAGTCTTTGGGTGTTGACAACCTCTGTGGCATCCTTCCATTTTGCGCATCAAGAAAAGCAATCCCGTAGAGGAGTTCCAACGGAGTTATGGCAACAATAGCGGCAGTGTTCCAGTGCCAATAAAAATTTAGCATCAGAGGCAGGTGCCTACATTGCCGATACCTAAACCCTAAAACCCCACCTGGATTTTAACCCTTTTAGGAAGCCATTAGTGCATGGAAGTAACTTGAAAAACCATTTTTATGCTGGAATGATACTGTGCAATTCAGGGTGAAGAAAATGTCTTGAGCCAAATGCAGTCAGAAGCACAACCATTATTTTTCCAGATAGCACAATAACAAAATAAAATGTTTGTTTAGCTAACCTTATAGAAGATTACACAACTTCAAATACTCAACAGCATAGTTTTGCAAGCACATTAGGAGACGGGCAAGAGCTGGAAACATCTGGAAATATTCACGATTGTGCTGTTTAGAATCCTTCCAGTCTCAGCTAACAAGTCTGCTTTTGCGCCTTCTCCCTGGGCGATACATTAAGATGTGTCAGGAGGAGCTGTGGTCTAGTGTTTCAGGACCCAAGCTCAAAATTCCAGTTAGAACTTGAATCCCAGCTCTGCCACTGATTTTCTTTGTGACCCAGAGCTAGTCATTGTCTCCTTCTGTTTTATGCTTCCATTTAATTGAATCTTTATAATAGCACGGCGGCATCAGTAGGTGTCCAGTTGGAGGGAACTCTGCCATGAAACAACTTTGTGCAATCCATTGCTAAATATTGTCTTATGAGTCCATTATAGTTAGCTAAACCAGGTCACTAGAATAAATAAAGTGGGTTCCGAAATGCTAATGTAAGTATGTTAATGTCAATCCTAGCAACGATATAAGAGCCTACTGAAATTGGGGCATCTGCAAAATTATGTTAGTTATTGATTTAAATTTCTAATAGCCACCTTTCCACAAAAGGCCCAAGAGAGACAAAAGGACATCTAGGGGTTAATTTTATAAAACATTTTTTGTTTTTTTCCCACTTGTCCTTGCAGATAGCATCATTCTTACTTCCCTGCCCCCTACCATTGCCCCCATCTCTTGACCCCTTCCATCAGCCAAAGAGGGTGCTAAAAGGAGCCCATAACATGGCTCCTGGCCCCTGACCAGCACTGCAGTGACCAGGCTAGGTATGTTGGTGTGGGGAGGGGGGATAAAGGTTCTTAGCATCAGATCTCAATCTTTGTTCCAACTCAGCTGGAAGTAAATAGAGCAGAAGAAAAGTGTCAGGTTAAAAGAAAAAAAAAAACATTGTGCCTTTCACAAGCAAAAGCTCTTGTGTGTTGGCAGGGTGATGCAACCAAGTCCGATACTGATGAAGACAAAGCATCGGCCAACTTTGACGAGGATTTGGAGAAATTCAAAGACCTTCGGGCTGCTGGTAGGATGTGGAAGATTTTCGTTTTGGTACAAATGAGGGTGAAACAAGGTGCTGATATCTGTCTTATGTCCTTAATTGGATGGCCCTCTCACTGCGCACGGTTGCCAGTATGGTACAATGATAGAGTCATCAAATATGTTCTGTCCCGTGTGTACGCTGGGCTCTTAATCATATCTTCAGTGATCAATTAATAATCTGCTTTTAAAGTTGTTTTGGGTCGTACTCAGCTGTTTCCATCTAACGTTATAGAGCATTAATGAAAGAGAAAATGGTCAATTTTTCTTACATTTGAACTGTTGTTTGCATTCATTTCCAGAATACAAGACTAACTAATAAATCCATGCCATGGATAACTAGCACTTGCTCAGCATTTGTAATTATCAATCCCCCAAGCTGTCAGAGATTTGTATATAGCACTGCATTGTGCGCTGGAGAGCATTAGACTACAGACATCGAAACGCTTCAGGATGGGACAACTGGTTTGAGCAGGGACTATCTTTTCGTGTTTTCATTGTACAGTGTTGCGTGCTCCCGGTAGTGCTTTATAAATGTTTAGTAGTAGTAGTATGCGGAATGGTTGGGAGTCTGCTGATAGCCAGATAAATGCAACCTGGCCCAGAAAGGAATTTAAAAAGGAAGTGAAAAATTTGGGGGTACGATTAGACAAGGCTTTGTTATTTAGAAAACAGATTTCTACACTGGTTAAATCTTCTTTTTATAATTTGAAAAGGCCAAGAAGATTGCACGGTTATGTAGGTGAGAATATGTTGTCCACCTCGATTCATGCTATGCTAGTGAGTAAAACTGATTATGGTTATATTGAGGTCGATATTCAATAAAAAAAAACTTGGGAAATAATTAGAAATATAATCCCAGACATTCCGAATTATTCCTAAAGCCAGCAGCACTATACAGTATGTACAACTAATGCTATTGAATATACAAGTTATATTTAAAAGTAAACATATATGAATAAGTATAGATATATAGTTTATTTATTTATTTATCCAGTTTTATATACCATCTTTTCTTTTAATCAAAGTGATTCACAATGGGATATTAAATACAATTTTAGTAAGGGGTAAAGGGAATAAAAGGCTGGTTAACAGAATTGGTTATGAGCATTGGGAGGGACCGTAGTATTCAGAAAACAGAAGTGTTTTAACAGTTGTGGTCAATATTATTGGCATCATGCAGTTCAACCCCTTAATGTCCAATATCTCCTAAACAAAAGTGGCCAGTGAAATGGCTTTGGATTATATATGCACACATACTTGACACTTAAAAGAATCAAATAAAACAAGAAAAATGAAATAGTATAAAAACTGGAACATTGCCAGGACATAATTATTGCCACCCTTCTAAACAATTCAAATCAGTTTGAACAGAAGAGCCATTTTCCCATTGCAGTAAATTTAGACGTACCTGTGATCAATTGTCAGTACCCACATGGCTGGAATCAATCAATGAATGATGGCTCTAATGTTTAAAATGGTCACATTCACTTCCTGTTCCATTTTCACAATGGTGAAGACAAGAGAGCTGCCTGAGACTGTCAGAAAAGCCATTATAATCAAACTTCAAAGGGGTACGAGGCAATCTTCAATGACCTTGGGATTCCTGTGTCTATAGTTTGCAATGTTATTAAGAGGTTTTCTGCTCATGGAACTGTCAAGAACCTCCCAGGATGTGGTGGGAAGAGGAAAATTAATCCACGAAGTCTTTGAAGGTTAGTGCAAACTATTGGAAAAACACCACATACAACATCCAAAGCACTTAAGGCTGACGTGGAGCAATCTGGAGTGATGATTTCAACCTGCACCATACGCCGTGCATTAAACAAAAATGGACTTCATGGGCAAAGGCCAAGGAGGATCCCTCTGCTCAAAAAGGCATATCTGATCTTTGCTCAAACCCATCTTGAGAAACCACAGTCCTTCTGGGAAAATGTTCTGTGGACAGATGAAGCCAAACCTGAGCTCTTTGGCACTGCAGATTAGCAATACATTTCTAGGGGAAGAAATTAATCTTATAAGGAAAAAAACACCTTTCCTACAGTTAAATATGGTGGAGCTTCCATAATGCTGTGGGGCTTATTTGCTGCCTCAGGAACTAGAGGCCTGGAACCTATTAAAGGAATCATGAAGTCAAGAAGACTACTAAGGTATTTTGGAGTGAAATGTGCTACCTAGTGTCAGAAAGCTCGGTCTGGGTCGAAGGTCATGGATCCTCCAGTAGGACAATGACTGAAAACATACTTCCAAAAGTACAAAAGAATGGTTGAAAAGGAACAAATGGACTGTTTTAAAAAGGTCAGCAATAAGTCCTGATCTCAATCCAACTGAGAACCTTTAGAAGAGCTGAAATCTGCTATTGGTAAAAGGAATCCTGGAAACATTCATGAGCTGGAACAAATCACAGTTGCAAAGTGGGAGAAACTACCAGCGAAGAGATGTTGGAAATGTATAGATGGCTACAAGAAATGTTTGGAGGCTGTCATCACTGCCAAGGGTTGTGCATCCAAATATTAGTGAAAGGTGCCATTAATCCTGTTCAGGTTATAGTTTGTTTTTACCTCAGAACTTAAAGACATCTTTTTTTTGTTGTTGTATGCCTTTGAAACTACTATTAAAATATTATAATGACACATAGTTGGAATATTTTGAATTACTTCTCAAGATATTGTACACTACATACCTAAAATGCAAGAGTGCCAATAATGTTGACCACAACTGTACTTATATAGAGAAAATCTGGATATTGGGGTTTATACATATAAGTTATACGTTTGGCTCAGACAGTCCAGGTTATACCTGGCTTTGGCACATCTGAGCCAAAGTATAAGCTATACCTATAGCCCTCCCCATCTACGTAAATACTTATAGTGGAGTACTGATATTACAGTATAATGCTGCTGCATTTAAAAGAAAACAAAACGTAGACACTTAAGGGTATGTTACTAAAGCGTGTTAGCTGCTAATGCGGAAACATCACGCAGTGGTAGCAGTTAATGTGGGAAAAATGCAGACAGCATGGCGATTTTCTGCAACGCTTGCATTTCCCATGTTGGGTAGAGGCTTGGATGGCTTAGGGTGAAGAGTGGGTGTGCCTGTGAGTTGCCATTATTGCAGACATTACCATCATGCAGTAATCACCAATGTTTTCAGGTTTCACGGATACAGCTATAGCAGCAATTTTCGATGCTACCCGCTTAGCCCCTGCTGCTTAAAGATAGGTTTAAGGTGCAGAGGGCTAAACGGGTAGCAACAAAAATCGCTGCTACCCGCTTAGCCCTTTCCTCTGCCCCCGCTCCACCCCCAACATGCCTCGATGCTAACCTCATAGTATCTGGGTGCGTTAGGGACTTATCCGGGATTTTCCAAAGGCACTACCTGTGTAGGTGCCTTTTGAAAATCCTGGATAAGGCATTTGCACGGATAACTAGGGCAGTTACCCGTGTAAATGCCTTTAAAAACGCTATCTAAGGGCCTCAAAGAAACATTGCAATCTCAAGAACAAGTACGAGCCATTTAGAAATTAGGCAGATGTCAACTAGGAATCAAGCCTTTGCTATTCTGGTCCTGCATGGCGGAATAATCTGCCACTGAAATTACATGAAGAGGAGGAATATTTACGGTTTTGGAAATTAGCAAGGGCTTGGTTGTATTCTCGAGCATTTGAAAGCTGCTAACGAGCAGAGAGTTTTATGAAGGAAATTTCTATTTTAATTTCTATGGAGAGATTTTTAATATTTGCAGGGATTTATTCAGTGCATTTTCCTAGAAAAGTGTCAGTGCTCATATGCAGGGCTCTTTCATTAATACGTGAGGACCATGGGTCGATTTTAGCAGGCAATGATAAAGGTGTCGGTACTATGTACCACCGCATACCCCCGCCAAAAAAGCCCTGGATTTATTATTTCTGTAAGTCACTTAGATATGGATATGCTTATCATTAAGCAAGTGCAAATAAATAAATAAATGCAAATATAAACTGGCCTACGTGAAACCAGATGCATGTATTTTGCCTGTAGAAAATAACCTTTTGCACTTCAGTTTCACTCCTTATTCGTTTGGAGTTGCCCTGTTTGTTTTACTTGTCTAGGAGTTGCTAATTTATTGTGCTCTCATCACGGGAGCTTTTAATGGACATGTGCTTGCTCTCCTTTCTAGAGCTCAAGATGTACTCCCTTGCTGTTACACCGAATGGACACTTAGAGCCTCGTGGGACTATGCCCCCTCCTATCATCATGCGTACTGTTGCTACACCCATGCCCTCCCCAAAGAACTCCCAGTTTATGGATTCTGTGCACACTTTCGTAGACTCGAGAAGAGGAAGCAGTGCATCCATTGACCCATCGAACTATGACCAAAAGTCCTTGGTATGTTACCAGGATGCCTGGTTCCACTTGGGGATGGATTCTTGACCTGTTAACGAATGCAGCAGGCCAACTCTGCGAAACACTCAAAATTCTGTGCGTCTTTGCAAACATCAGAAAAATGATCTAAAATACTTGGGGAGTTTATGGGCTTTTGTGGATCGTCTAGAATATTTGAAAACACTCTAAAGATGTTGCAAAACATTTTGGGTATGGGGAAATATGCCTCAACTTGGAAAGCCTTAATTGTTTTCCTCAAGGAATACTATACAGGAAGCAAAAGCAGCTGTTAAAATAAACTAAATGGAAACCTCTGGTATGCTCAAAATACCAGAGAGTTGGAGCAGGGTGTCACATTAGCCAGACTCGTCCTGCTTCACCAAGGCTTTTCTCCCTTCATTTCTAGCCTAAGGAAGGCAAACTGGGGCAATTAGTCCTTGACCCATGCCCTGGTGGGGGGGCCTCTGAACATTAGCATTAGCTTGGCAAACTGGTGTGCCCTGGCAAAATCATTGCTGTGTCATGGGAGCTACAGACTCATATTGATGCTTTCTCTCTAGCCCCTCTGATATAATCCTCCCACCCTCACCCATCCCCTGCCCTCATCCCTTTCTACTGCAGACAGGAGGGAAATGGGTCTTCTTTCCAGAAGCTGTCCCTTTTCTCCTGGCTTCAGAGTGAATTGCACTGCATAGTCTCCACAGGACCAACCAGCACTACATGTTCAGACTTCAGACTGAAGCCAGTCAAGGGGAAGGCAGATACAGGCCGGACGTGCTGCCGTTCTCCTGCCAACAGGAGGGAAGGCACAAAGGATTAGGGGTGTGCATATTCTGTTCCTTTGGGTGCCTAAAACTTTAGGGACCAGTATTCAACGATAGTATCAAAGCTTGTAACGTGACTGACTGTTGCTGTTTTAAATTAGACCTGGATATTGAATGCCAGGGTCACTAGCCTGCCATCGCCAATGAATATTCAGTTTGCCCAATTAGCATTTTAGCAATATTTAGCTGCTGACTGAAGAGCTAAACTGGCTAAAGTTAGGCAAGTCTTTTTTGGTCTAACTTTAGCTGTGTTAAATTATCTGACCAGCGGCTGAATATCGCCGCTGACTGGTTTATTCAAGCACCACCCCCGAAACTCCCCACTGCTGTGCAGCACAGTCAGAGACGATATTAAGCGACACAAAATGGCTGTCCGCCAGTGAAATCCCGCTTCCAACCGCGTTAACCCTTTTGAATATCCCCCGCTTGAAGTGTGCACAAAAATAATTGTACATGTGCATACTTATAAATTAACATGCACACAATTGAGTTGCATGTTTAAAAAAGATTTAGCACACACACACAACATGGCTAAAGAAGGAATATGTGAAACAAACATGAAAAACGCCCAGAAATCAGGTAAATTTCAGTTTAAACGTGCACAAACCATACTTTTTTGTACTGGGGTGGTGAAAAGTATCATTTAATTTTTTTAAATGAGATTTATAAATTCTTGTACCAAATAAGCTCAGACTGATGCACATCATGAAATGTATACAGTAAATTCATTCAAAAGCATAAATAAATTATGTCTATACAAAACGCAGCCTAACCAAACATCATAGCATATTTGCTATGACTATACCAGACATTTGCATGAAATAAAGCCTAGACCAATACAATCCAAAAAATGGTCCTTTCAGAGTGGTATACACAATATATTAAATATGAAAAACACTCCACTTCAAACTATTGGCTATTAGACAATATCAGCAAACTGTTGGTCATACGTAGTCTCAGATCAAACTTGCGCTTATGATCACATTTATTCAGTGAAACATAAATAGCGCTTGATGACATCAATGACTACTAGGTATACTTTTTCTCATGCTGATGTAAAGATAAAAATTCTTAGTGCTTATTCTTGAAATCGTTTTTTTTCTTTTTTATCTATTTGTGTGCCAAAGTTTTTTAAAATAATCTATAAAAGCTTATGAGGCAGAACAAACTTAGCTTGCTCTATGTTGTTCTTTTCTGTTCAGCTTTCAACACTTCTCCTTACGCCTCACTCATTCAGCGCCTTCGCGTGTTACTCCTATCCGGAGTTCCTCATGAAGTGACTGAGTAGAATTGAAAAACAGCATGTAAGATTAAAACTGCTCAAAAACAATTGTTTAAAGCTCCTCTACCCTTAGGCGAATCTACCCAATGTGAATACTATTTATTGTAAGATCTTATTCTTACTTGTTAATAGTTGCTGCCCACGTTCCGTCTCAGACGTTCTGATTTTCTTGTTTCGTTTTCTTACTCTGTCAGACACCGACGCGCATGCGGGTTAGGGGGCAGCACTTTACAACCCGCATGCGCGGCGTTGTCTGACAGAGTAAGAAAACGAAACAAGAAAATCAGAACGTCTGATAAGGAACGTGGGCAGCAACTATTAACAAGTAAGAATAAGATCTTACAATAAATAGTATTCACATTGGGTAGATTCGCCTAAGGGTAGAGGAGCTTTAAACAATTGTTTTTGAGCAGTTTTAATCTTACATGCTGTTTTTCAATTCTACTCAGTCACTTCATGAGGAACTCCGGATAGGAGTAACACGCGAAGGCGCTGAATGAGTGAGGCGTAAGGAGAAGTGTTGAAAGCTGAACAGAAAAGAACAACATAGAGCAAGCTAAGTTTGTTCTGCCTCATAAGCTTTTATAGATTATTTTAAAAAACTTTGGCACACAAATAGATAAAAAAGAAAAAAAACGATTTCAAGAATAAGCACTAAGAATTTTTATCTTTACATCAGCATGAGAAAAAGTATACCTAGTAGTCATTGATGTCATCAAGCGCTATTTATGTTTCACTGAATAAATGTGATCATAAGCGCAAGTTTGATCTGAGACTACGTATGACCAACAGTTTGCTGATATTGTCTAATAGCCAATAGTTTGAAGTGGAGTGTTTTTCATATTTAATATAGACCAATACACAATCTGCAGGGGAAGGGCAGCAGGTGAAAGATCAGATAGGGTGGGCAATGGAATGAGAGACAAGATCATCGGGGAGGGGGCTCGAATCATGGTGAGGTTCTTTTTTTAATTATATGAACTTCTCTTTTATTATGTAAAAATATTAAGGGGGGCCTTGAATAGGCTAATTTGCCACAGGCCCCATAACCTCCATTCTGGCTCTGTGTGAACACCTTGGGGGATCGGTGTAAGAGCTAAAGATACTGAATCAGATGAACTGAGACTAGCTTCAGTGCACAAGAACCAAGGCAGTATTTCCACACATTACTGCTGGAATTCTGCACACAATAATTCAAAATGTTGCACTTTTTTCTGTATTGTATTTTAAATTAAGTATCACTCAAAGAAAATATGATTTGTTATTTTTGACAAAGCTTGCATAATTTTGCATAATTCAGACCTTTTGACACACAAGTTTGAATTTGGTGGCAGACTTTCAACTGCAGCAACACAGATGCAGAAGTAGGAAATCCTATCTCAAACCTTTCTCGTAACTCGTCTTTTTAGTCAGATCAGCTTTTGGTTTCTCAAGGACTGATGCCTTAGGCTGTGTGGTAAATTCCTGCAGCTTCTGTTCATGTCATGCCACATGCTTTGAAAATATTTCTAAGGCCTTTTTTCCTGCTTTTGGTAAGCACAAAATAGCCATTGGTGGGGTTGACGATACCTTCACCCAATCATCTCATAGGGATTTTCCATTTGGGGTGGTCTGGGAGAAGAACAAAGCTGTAAAATATTTCTTGTTGGTTACGAGCCATGAAGGGTGACACCAGCAGTTAAGACAAAGCCTCCAGCGTGCGAGTACATTCCCTCTGTCCATGGGAACTGGCATGGGATCAAAGAGAACAAAGCGGCTGCATCCTGGTTTTGCAACTTTTCTTTCAGGGCCATCTAGGAGTTTCTCATGCTATAAGCCTTTGAGTAAACCCTCTATATTAGCTAGAGAGAAAAAGGAATGCTATGGAGTCTGGGCGCCAAAATGTTTAGCATCTGGGAAAATCACGTTAACACCCACAATGGCTAGAGCGCTTGGAAAATCAAGTTTGTCCAAACCTATTTAAAAGCAGAGTCTTTAGGTTTTGTGAATCTATTTGTGCAGCCCTGTTTTTGTCTGAGTGTAATATACATTGCGAGGCAACGCATAAGTTGCACGCATACTGTATGTGCATCCCAGTAGTGCTCTTTCAAGCCTGCCTTTTGTTGTTCTGTATTGGAGGAAAGAATGCAGCCAAGGAAAGATTCTTATCAGGAAATAAGCCAAGTGGATAAAGCAGAGATATGCTGGAAGAACACTTGATCTGCTTAAAGTCACTGTGCAGTCGGCTTTGTAAAAGCAGTAGGAAGCGAAGGGGGATAGAGGAGGAAAAGGCCCTTATTTCTTCTCTGTAGCAGGAATTCAGTATATGTGGTGGCTATAAAGATTGGGGGGTTGGGAGACATTTGAGATGGCACACTCGGGCAAAGCCAGGATCTTTCTTGCTGAGTCACTTGGGCAGGGCGTAATGCCTTTCTCAAGAGAATGAGCGTGGCTGTCTCCTTTGCCTTCCCTTTTCATGGCATTTGTGAGTCGGGAGCTCTTGGAGTGACAGCCCTGTCAGGACAAACGATGCCTCCAGAGAGTTGCTGACAATAAAAGCAGGCCTGTGGTTTATGGATAATAGCTCAGAAACAAAGCAACTTGTGTAATTATCTGTGTAACGTGAGAGTGCAAAAACAAGCTAGCTTAAGGACTGATGCCAGGCAGAGAGTTGTGTAATTATCTGTGAAAGGGCACAACCCACTGCTAAAAAATTGGCCCGTTAATAATAAGAACCCAGGGCCATATATAGCCAGAGGTTACAGCATCGAGCCTCAGCTCAGAACAGATATAAATCCTGAGCGACATAGAAATTGTGGTGGGCTGACCCACAGAGCAGCTAGAGTGAAATACAACCTTCCAGAAGTAAAGTACAGTCATTGGGCGCTGGGTACCTTTTAATAATCCCTGCTGCAGTTTTTAGTTTAGGTGGGGGGTCCAACGGACTTGTCACATTCTTTCTCCATCCTCAGACAGACGCAGCAGGAATTGCTGTAGAGCAGTAAGGACTGTCTAGGTCTATGTGACTGCTTGGGCCCTAGCATATATACAGTATAACTCACTAATTGTTCAGTGACGCACTTTCACCAATATTGAATTTCTCATGGCTCCTGGCACCTTGTAACATGTAGATATGTCTGTCTTTACTCCTCAGTCCAGCCTCCGCAGTTCTCCCTGCACACCATGGGGCACCTACAGTAACTGGGGGAGCCGGCGCTCCAGCTGGAACAGCATGAGCAGAGCCCCAAGTCTCAAGAAGAAGAATCAGAAAGGGGAGAGAGAGTCCTTGCTTTCTGGTGAAGGGAAAGGGAGCACAGATGACGAGTCGGATGACTGCAAGTCTAGCACTATGAGCAGAGGGTCCCTGCATCAACGAGCTGAGTCCCTCGATACCAGAGGTTCTTTGGACTTGCCTGAGCTTCTCCAAGTGCCTACCATACGTAACTCTGTTAGCATCAGTCCAGTGACCATCGTACCTGCAGAATATCAAGATTGCAATGGCAAGATGATGCACATACCTAATGAGATTTTTATGCGTGTTGACGCACAGAAGGACGACCCATTGGACTATGATGATGACATGGATGATGTAAGTTACCTTGTTTAGCAGCTTGATTACTAGTGGTAGTACTGCGAGATTCCTGCTGCCATTTTGGAACCTGGGGCCAGGAGCAACTGGGGATCACTCCTGCTCCCACTAGACAACCATGAATCCTGGTAACAGCCAGGGATGGGGATAGAGAGTCTGCTAGGGAAGCACTAGGGAAGTATCTTGATGCTGGGTTGGGAGAGAGAACCCGATATTCAAGGAATTGGGGGGGGTTCAGATTTCAGGGGATGATCAGGGGGAGTTGCCCTTGGCCTTTACACCTGCCCTTTCAGGCTGGCTTATCCCTTCCTCAGGGTGGGCTTAAATATTGACATCTATCATTTTTTTTATTGCCGTAGATTCCGCTTGTAAAATGGGGAATACCTGTTGATATTTTAGGCCTTCCCAAACCACACCCTCTCTATGCCCCAACCATATATTCTTACAATAGTGTGGGTCACCAGGGATACCTAGTAGATTTCTAAACTTGCTGTTTGCACACATAGGCAATCTGCATGTTTGACAGCTGCTATTTTTATGGAGGGGTGCTTCTAAAATAACCCCTATAGGTCCCGATTCTAGAAGGGGAATAGCGTGGCAGCATGTCCCGGGGGACGTGCTGCCCCACTATCTGCCCTGGCGGTATTCCATTTGACTCCCCCGCTGCATGCACAGAGCTGCTGTGCATGCAGCGGAGGATGTCGGCATGATGGGGAGGGACATTGGCGGGTTGGCCCTGTACGTCCGGGGGTCACCAGGGGGGATGGCCTGGTTATTCCACCTTGGAATAAGGGCACCTAGCAGCCCCGCACAGGAGCACAGCGGCCCACCACCGGAGCAGCAGGACTCTAGAGATGTGTCCCCACTGCCAAATCCAGGCTGGCAGCCCCTGCTGGGAGTCAGGCGGCGGGGTGCTAGGTCACTGCAGGCACGCACAGGCCTCTGGGGTGGACATCCTGCAGGCCAAGCTGGGGCACGCTGGGCTGTCCTCAGGCCCGATTCTGTATGCCATGGGAACGATTTGCTACCGCGTTACAGAATCGGGTCCTAACAGGTCCATCCTGCTCGGGGCCATCCGGATGGCCTGGTAGTGCCCCTTCCTGAATTGGACTCATTGTGTATTTATGTTAAGAAAGTGGGTCATTCCGAGGCACGAATCCCCGTCCCCGCTATTTGAACTGGCTCCTGTCCCTGTATAACTTCCCTGCCGGTTCTGTGGGGAAGTTATACAGGGGTGGGGATGGGGCGGCACGGGGGCGGAGAGTGGGTGAGCAGTGGCCGATCGCCAGCCCTGGATGTACAGAGCCGATTCTGATGTTGGCCCTGTACGTCCAGGGCCGGCAAAATGTCCAGGGAAGTTATTCCACCCCTGGGGTGGAATAACTTCCTTGGACGTTTCTTTGGGTCTGCTTCAGGGCGTGGAAGGGGCTGGGGAGGGCAAAGTTAATTCCCCACATCCCGACCCTGGCCTTAAGAAGCCAGATCGGGGATCAGGCTGTGGGGAATTAATCTTTGTAGCAGGTGGCCGGCATTGCAGCTTTTAAATGGAGTCATGGTGCCATGGCAACATGACTCCATGGCACCGTGGCTCAATTCAAAAGCCCTGGCTGAGTTAGCCGGGCAGTGCCTGTATGTGCAGGCCAGGACTGAATTGCAATCCCGGCCTGCATGTACAGGCTTTTTTGCGATTCTGATCCCGTGGGGCTAAACGTGCCCCGCGGGATCAGAATTGTGATCTCCTTTGTATGTCTGGGTCAGCCTGGTATCTGTGCTGAGCTCACTGCTTTTTAACATATTTATAAATGACCTGGAAATGGGAATGATGAACGAGATGGTCAAATTTGCAGATGACACAAAATACTTCAAAGTTGTTAAATCACAAGAGGATTGTGAAAAGTCGCAGGAGAACCTTATGAGACTAGGCATGCGAAAAGTAGATAGAAGTTAATGTGGACAAATGCAAAGTGATGCACGTACAAAAAAATAGCCCAAATTATAGTTAGACAATGCTAGGTTCCACATTAGGAGTCGCCACTCAGGAAACTAATCCAGGCATACGTTAAAATCTGTTCCGTGTGTGGAGGTGGCCAAAAAGCAAAGAGAATGGTAGGAATTATACGGAAAGGAATAGAGAACAAAGGATGACATCATAATGCCTCTGTATTACTCTGTGGTGCATCCACACCTTGAGTAATATGTGCAATTCTGATCGCCACATCTCAGAAAGGATATAGTGGAATTAGAACAGATATAGAGAAGAGCAAATAAAATGATAAAGGGAATGAACGACTCCCCTCTGAGAAAATCCAAAGAGGTTAAGGCTGTTCAGCTTGGAGCAGATATGATAGAGGTGTATAAAATCCTGCGTAGAGTGGAACGGATAATGTGAACTGATTGTTAACTCTTTCAAAAACCACACAGACTATGCCATGAACTTACAAAGTGCTACATTTAAAAGAAATAAGCGAAAATATATTTTCACGCAATGTTTGTTTATGAAAAGACTTGATATACGGTGGCTAGCAGCAAAGTGGTTCACATAATGAAAACTAAAATGAAAGAAAGAAAAGAAAAGAACTCCATGAAACAATAGGACAGAGAGCGCTAGAGGAGATAAAGGTGATAACTAAAATGAAACTAGTAATACAGGTTAATAAACTAGAGTGTAAGGGCTGAAAACTGTAGGTAGCTTTGTTCCCGATACTCCGGAAACATCTTAAAACTAGCTCATGGTGTAAGCGGTCTGACAGGGAACTCCAGAGATGAGAGGCATAATTATACTCTGGAATTTGTTGCCGGAGGATGTAATAAAAGCTGCTTGTGTAGCTGAGTTTAAAAAAGGTTTGGACAAATTCCTGAAGGAAAAGTCCATAAACCGTTATCAAGGTAGACTTGGGGAAAGTCACTGATTATCCTAGGGGTTAAGCAGCATTGAATCTGCCTACTTTTTGGGATTCTGCTAGTTACTGTCACCTGGATTGGCCACTGTTGGAAACAGATACTAGGCTTGATGAACCTTTGATCTGAACCCAGTTTTGGCAAATTTTATATTCTTATCCAAGGTTCTTACCAATATGAGTAGCCTTCTGCGTGTCCCTGTAACCAGGGCCGGATTTAGCTAGAGTGAGGCCCTACGCCAAGAAAAATTGTGGGCCCCCCCCCCATGTCCCCGTGCAGTCCTGTGCCCCCCCTGTGCAGTCCTGGGCCCCCCCGTGTTCCCCCCCCGTGCCTCCGTGCAGTCCTGGGCCCGCCCCGGTGCAGTCCTGGGCCCCCCCCCGTGCCCCCGTGCAGTCCTGGCCCGCCCCGTGCAGTCCTGGGCCCCCCCATGCAGTCCTGGCCCCCCGGACAGCATCGCGGCTGTCTGAGGGGCTTCAGAGGGGGCCGGGGAAGCCCGCGCGAGGCCCCGGCTCCCTCTGTACAGCCGCCAGCGTGAAGAGCCTTTTCCTTCACGCTGGCGGCTGTTTCTGTGAAGCCGGGAATGCTGGGAAAGGTTAAAGCAGGATATCTCCAATGCATATATATCTCATGCATATTTATTAGGGATATCCTGAAAACCTGCAGGATTGTGGACCACCAGGACTGGAATTGAGTAGCTCTGCCATACACTAACTTTTAGTAAACATGCCTCTTAATGAGTATATGGATAAAGAAAGACTAAAAGGTTTCTACATTACTATAATCCAGTACCAACCGCCAGGCACATTAGGAACTACTACAAACACTGCCCATTTAGAACCCATAGCAAACCCGCCATATCCTAACAGCACTACCAGGACTCACAAAGCACCATACCCTAACTATCAAAAGGCAACACTGCAAATATTAAACCAATACATTTCAGAGAACAACAATACATGACCTACTGGGGAAAGAACAAGTGGCAATGTCAAATAGGAATTATATAAACAGAATACCTCAGCTCAGTTACACATGCACAACATAGACCATCACCAAACAAGGAATCACAATTTAGAACAGGAAGACAATAATTAAACTGGGAACCCCAAAAGCCAAACTTGGAATATACAACAACACTGTAGAAATAAAACTATAAATTAATTTCCTCTTGTACTAAACAAAGCGCAAAAATTAATGATGCACATTTCCCAGAGCTGACATATTCCAGTTAATAAATTCAAAATAAAGAGATATTTTTCTACCTTTTGTGCATTTTTTTTCAGTTGCAATTGTTCCAGCCACTTTCTTCTGGTTTCTTTGTGTCTTCTGCTAACTCTCCATCTGCTGTCCATTTGTCCTTTCTTCTGTCTTCTTGGTTTTTTTTTTCCATTCTCTCTCTACATCTGCTTTAACATACTAATCTTTCTCCTTTTGCTCTTTCCTCATTCCTATTTCATCTACTCAAAATTTACCCCTCCATCCTCAATCCCCACTTACTCTCCCAATACCCGGCCAATTGTAGATTTTTTATCCCTCCCACACAAAATATTTTTCCCCTCTCCATTTTACTCTCCCAGCACCATCCCATTCTAATCCTCCCCCAACACCAGCTCCCTTCTAGTTCCAGCCTCACCCAGCATCCATTCCCTTCTAGTCCCTGCATCAGCCCATTTCCAGTCCTAGCCCCCCATTAGCCCATTTCCAGTCCTAGCCCCTCCCATCAACCCAATACCAGTCCTAGCCCCCCCATCAACCCACTTCCAGTCCTAACCCCCCATCACCCCATTTTCAGTTTAAGCCCCCCCTATAACCCATTACCAGTCCTAACCCCCCATCAGCCCACTTCCAGTCCTAACCCCCATCAACCCATTTCCAGTCAGCCCCCCATAGCCCATTGCCAGTCCTAACCCCCCCCCATCAGCCCTCAGTACTTTTCCTGTAGTACCCCCTTCTGCACAACTGAAGTCCTAAGCCCTCCCCATCAGCCCATTTCCTGTCCTAGCCCCCCCCCATAGTCCATTATCAGTCCTAACCCCCCATAGCCCATTATCAGACAGCCCCCATCAGCCAACAGCCCATTACCAGTCTTAACCCCCCCATAGCCCATTGCCAGTCCTAACCCCCCCATCAGCCCACAGTCCATTACCAGTCCTAACCCCATCAGCCCACCTCAAGTCCTAACCCCTTCCCATCAGCCCATTTCCTGTCCTAGCCCCCCATAGCCCATTACCAGTCCTAACCCCCCCCCAACAGCCCACAGCCCATTACCAGTCCTAACTCCATCAGCCCACCTTCAGTCTTAATCCCCCAACCCATTACCAGTCCTAGCCCCCCATAGCCCACTCCCAGTCCTAATCCCACCAGCCCATTTCCAGTCCTAATCCCCATCACCCAATTTTTAGTTTAAGCCCCCCCCCATAGCCCATTACCAGTCCTAAGCCCCCATCAACCCACTTCCAGTCCTAATCCCATCAGCCCATATAGACTTAGCTCCCCCATAGCCCATAGCCCCCCCATAGCCCCCCCCCCATAGCCCATCACCACTCCTAACCCCCCCATAGCCCATTACCAGTCCTAACCCCCCCAACAGCCCACAGCCATTACCACTCCTAACCCCCCCCAGCCCATCACCAGTCCTAACCCCCCCAACAGCCCACAGCCATTACCACTCCTAACCCCCCCCAGCCCATCACCAGTCCTAACCCCCCAGCAGCCCACAGCCATTACCACTCCTACCCCCCCAGCCCATCACCAGTCCTAACCCCCCCAACAGCCCACAGCCATTACCACTCATAACCCCCCCATAGCCCATTACCAGTCCTAACCCCCCCAACAGCCCACAGCCATTACCACTCCTAACCCCCTCAGCCCATCACCAGTCCTAACCCCCCCAGCCCACCCCAGCCCAGCGAATTTTTTTTTACAAAAAAGCTGTCGCTGCCTCTGCCGGGGCCGCCGCGGCAGAATCGATTGTGCCGCGGGGCCCCCCCTGCCCAGCAGAGCCTGGCCTGCCCTCCCCGGTATCACCTCTCGAGTCTCAGCTGCCTCCCTCCAGTCACACGCGTCGGCTTTCAGAGCGCGAGGTGAGTTTCTCCCTCGCTGCTCTGTTAAGCCCGCGGGGGCTGATGGGAAGTCCCATCAGCCCCCGCGGGCTTAAACAGAGCAGCGAGGGAAAAACTCTTCCCTCGCGCTCTGAAAGCCGGCAGCTGAGACTCGAGAGGTGATACCGGGGAGGGCAGGCCAGGCTCTGCTGGGCAGGGGGGGCCCCGCGGCACACTCGATTCTGCCGCGGCGGCCCCGGCAGAGGCAGCGACAGCTTTTTTTTTGTTTTGTTTTAATTTTAATGATGAAATGAATGTTTTTTGCGCGGGGCCCCCTGAAACGCGGGGCCCTGTGCAAAAAACATTCCCGGTGGGCCCTTGCCAGCTGTGGGCCCTACGCCACGGCGTACGTGGCGTATAGGCAAATCCGGCCCTGCCTGTAACCATAATGCAAAGGAACTGGTCTTGCTTTAACATATTGTATAAAATGTAATATTAAATTGCCTTCCAATGATAGCATAGTGTTTTAATTAACATAACACTGTACTGTATTACCACTTCAGTAACAGTCCCAGTGGGAAAGGCTTGGCGTGGAGAGGAGTGGAAAGCTGTTAATCCATAGACTTCAGGTTTCTATTAGATAATCGCAGTCCCAGGCCACAAACAGCTAATTACTATTGATTTAGCTTTTCATTTAAAAAAAAAAGAAACATGTTGTTTAATTAACTTTTTTAAACCCTTGTTTTAGATATCCCAACAGTAATGAAATCAATTCAGTGCTTGGAAATATTTTTACACATTTTATCTCAAGATACCATGATAGTTGCACTGAGTCACCTGGGATGTATTGATAGTTCAAGCTAATAGGGCTAGTGATTCTCTTTCCACTTGTTGAGTGACCCGTGTTTCAGTACATCTCCCAGCATGCCACGGAGGCAAGGCTTCAGTGTTGGCTATGCTGCAGGACTTACAAAGCCACACGACTCTTAGAAAGAAGGTACGTAGCGACGGCAGACCAGCATGGGCCTGTGTGTGTGTGTGTGCGTGCGCGCATCTCTATATACCTGGTAAAGTGCAAATGTTGCCACTGTGCATTACTGCCAATGCAGGAAGATTACCCATGAGGCGTGTAATCATATTCCTATTGTAGTATGATTACATGCCTGTCAACTCATCAGAAATATTGCATTATCCTTATTTCTCATGGGCTTACCTCTTTGCCAGTATATAAGCAGATAAAAAGCTTTTTATGTCTTCATTTTCCTCTGTAGTTGTGTTTGAACTCTAAGGACCCGATATTAGCTAACCGGATAAACCTCAATGAGAGGAATATTCACATAGTGCCACAAAATATCCCCTCCGACCACCACCGCACTGTCCTGAGAGTGGTCCCAGCACTTATTCAGATGGCAATGATTTTCAGTCTGCTAACTGCATAAGTAGCTTCATAAAGTTAGGTCACAAAAACGCTGTCCTTAATTTATGCAGTCATGCTATCCATGTGGAGGCCGATTCTGAAATGGGCATGTCCGGGCCATCCAGATGCTCAAAATATGTATGGGGCCAATTTTTACCCTATTCCACAACCGTGGGAGCTATACATTCCCATGCTTGCAGAATCAGGGCACTTAGAGGGCCCGGCATGTCCCCAATTCAGGTGAGGGACACATCCCGTGCTCTGCCCAGCTGATGTGCCGGTGCAGTGGCGTCCAGTCTCTATGGCACTGGCACATCCAGCTGAAGCAAGCAGGTGCCCTTCGCCCTGCTATTTGGTCCTTGACAGGGTCCCCCAAGGCCAGGATCTGGCTGCAGAAGCACCCCCGCAGCGGTGTGCTAGGGTAGGGGGGCTGCAGCCCACCATTGGAGGGGCACCCAGCGCTTATTCTACCTTCGGTGTGCAATAAGCCGGGCGTCCAAGTCACTTCTGGGCGACATACTGAGGCCTGACCTGAATGGCCTCTGTTCGTCCCTGTGCCTGGCCACACCCTGGTTCCACCGTCATTCTTGCCCCAGTGCCACCCTCTCCCGCCCCAGTTCAGCGCTCCCTTCACAAATGCGATGTACGTGCGGGGAGCAGAGGAACTGGAATCATGAACAGGGGCTATGCACAGATTGGACGTCCAACCCAGTTGTCCAACCCGCCTATTCCTGGATCAGAATGACCACTATAGCTGGTAAATATCTGAATGCTGAACATTGAAACCAGATATTCAGCATCATAGATATCCAGATTCTGACACTGAATATCCTGTCTCAGTTTAAAATGCCCTGGTGGGTGCTTAAAAAAACATTGATCACAGAGTTTAAATATTGATCTCTAAAATTATAGAGACCCTCTACACATAGCCTGGGGGGCCTCTTTCCCATCCATTAGTAAGTGCTCATGGTTGGACAAAGCCTGAATCAAGTCTAAACCTCTGAAGATTTCTATTAAGAGGCATCAGATTTGCACAGCCTTTATCTCTTTTCTGTCCTTTTCCTCCTCAAACTCAAGGCACATAGATTCAAAAGGAAGAGATCCTAGGTGCTGTCCAAGTGTAGGAGTAGCCTAGTGAGGTGTGAAGGAATGATTTAGTAAGGTGAAGAACAAGGGAACACAGGGTTCAAACCCCACCTTTGCCACCGATGCTCTTTGTGACATTGGTCAATTCACTTCACCCTCTACTGCCTCAGATACAAGGTCAGGGACTTCTTTTCTAAGCTGCATTAAGACAACAGCATATGATATTTGCCTTTACCACAAAAGCTTTGCAGCCTAACATGCATCGAATATCAATAAGCCGTCTCATATTTATTTCTTTTCTTTATATGCCACACCTGGTTAAAATCAGGCACCGTAGTTCATAATATGCAAAGCAGCTCATTACTATGCAGTGTGAATAACAACACTTGCATTTAAACTTTGCAAATTGCATTATTCATAGAACGTTAACAATACCTCTAACCGATACTACCACAGATTAAATTAAAGAGGCCAGTAAATAACAAAAATATCTCTCCAACCCCTCCAGACATTCACTTCTCTGTTGGCCTTACTAGATTGTAAGCTCTGACGAGCAGGGACTATCTCTTACATGTCTTACAGCACTGCGTACGACTGGTAACGCTATAAAAATGCTCAATAGTAGTAGTAGTAATAGTATGTTTACTGCAACCGTACCCGATATAACCTGAAGATCTCTCTAAGCCGGTACATCAGCACAGCTGCCCTAACCAACACAGAAGCGCTCAGCAATCAGCGAAAACCACTCACCTCAGCAAAAGAAAAGAAAATCCAGGTAACAGCTAAGCAGCCCAGGAACATCGGCAATGATGACTACTTACCATTCTACTATGCCTCTCCTCACTCCTCACACTCACCACTCCTTCATTCCCAACTCCAACATACATACCAGCATGCATACCAATCATCCACACACACCCTCTCATCATAACCCCCCCCCACTACTATCATCAAAACAAACCCAGACATACACAATGCATGATTCAAATCAAACCTCAAACACTAACACACGTAAGGGAAATTCTCCCTCTAAAATGCACCTTTCTAAATGCCCGATCTGCAAAGAATAAGATACAGCTCCTTTTGGATATACTACTCGATAACCACATTGATATTCTCAATATAACAGAATCCTGGTTCACTGAAACTGACACAGTCCTACTAAACCAGCTTGCCCCACAGGACTACCATCTCTTCAGCTCCCCAAGGACTAAATGCCATAGTGGTGGCATCTGCATTCTAACAAGAAAACACCTGAACTTCTGTACCCTCTTGAAAGCATCTGATAATGGTCTGGACACACTGCAATAATACACCATCCTCCTTGACTACAGATCCCCAAACGCTGACTCTGATCAACTGGACACAATCTTAGAAACCATCTGCAACAATAATTCAAACAAAAGCTACCTCATGCTACTAGTTGACCTCAACCTCACCTCCACCTCACCAAGCAAAGCAAAAACCTTCCTGGAAGCCATGGAATCCCTGGACTACACTCAAATCATCAATCAACCCACTCACATCAAAGGGAACACCCTCAATATGATCTTCTTGCCACAAAACTTACTTAATGAACACCCAATACCACCTCCCACCACTGTCAATGTCCCCTGGTGAGACCACAAGATGATCTCAATCAACATACCACTCAACATGCACAACTTCAAACAACACATATCTGAACACACCATACGCAGGTTTCACAAACTGGTAAAGGAAGATTTTTCCGCAAACATCCTACCAAAACTCAAAGACACCCCTGAAGACATAAACTCCATAATACAAAATTGGAACAAAACCATCGCAGATGTTACAATGAAATCACCTACATCCAGACAAAGAACAGCAAACTGGTACATGCCTCAACTAAAGGACATGAAGCAAAACCTATGAATCACAAAGAGAAAATGGAGAAACACCAGATCAAGTGACAGCCTAAACAGCCTAAACATTTACAAGCACAAACTACAGGCATACCAAGCAGCTACATCTCAAACAAAGAAAGACTACTATACAAAGCTGATCCAAAGCTCTCTCAGTCGCCCCAGAGAGCTCTTTAACATAGTGAAATCACTAAGTAAAGATACAACCCAGCAAACCAAAAAACCAACCTCTCCACAAATGATGGCAGACTACTTCCAGACCCTGACGTTAGCCCATGCTAATGGCACCAACTCACTCATTACCACAACAGAACAGCAAGAAGCCACATACCTGACCACATGGAGCTCATTCAGTAATTTCACACCTGACTACCTAGAGAAAATCATCATAAGCATTAACACAACTACATCACCACGACCCTTGTCTAGTCAGCTGGATCAAGCTAGCAAGACAAGAACTCATTCCCACAATACTGAAGATCATCCAGCTATCACTGCAATGAGAATACGTACCCCCTGAACTCAAAACCCTCTCCATCCACCCTGTAAGGAAAGGGACCTCGAATCAGGGGCGGTTCTATCATTAGGTGAACTGAGGCAGTCGCCTCAGGTGGCAGATTCTAGAGGGCGGCACTATTTGCCGCTCCCTAGAAACTGCCTATGATAGAACCGCCCGTCCGCAAAGATTCCTCTTTTAAAATGAAATGAAAGCAGCCGCGGGAACATTTCTCCGTTCCCGCGGCTCTGCTTTCAAACTGCTTGGCCCGTCAATCTTCGTGGAGCCGGCGGGGGGGCTGAGGTCGTCGCTTTCGCCGCCCTTCCGCTTCCACTGGCTGCTTCCTCCCTCCTCCAAAATGAAAGCAGCCGCGGGAACAGAGCTGCTTTCATTTTAGAGAAAGCAGCCAGCAGAAGCGGAAGGGCGGCGAAAGCAACGATCTCGCCCCCCCCCCCCCCCCCGCCGGCTCCACGAAGCTTGACGGGCCACGCAGTTTGAAAGCAGAGCTGCGGGAACAGAGAAATGTTCCCGCAGCTGCTTTCATTTCATTTTAAAGGATCGGTGAGGTGAGGGGGGGGGAAGCAGATGAGGGGGGCCTTCAGGGGAGCAGTCAAGGGGGGGCCTTCAGGGGAGCAGTCAAGGGGGGCCTGGAAGGGAGCAGACCAGGGGGGGCCGGGAGGAGAGCAGTCCAGGGGGGCGTGGAGGGTAGCAGACCAGGGGGGGCCTGGAGGAGAGAAGACCAGGGGGGCCTGGAAGGGGGCAGTCAAGGGGGGGCCTGGAGGAGAGCAGACAAGGGGGGGCCTGGAAGGGAGCAGACCAGGGGGGCCTGTAGGAGAGCAGACCAGGGGGGGGGCCTGGAAGGGAGCAGAACAGGGGGGAGGGGAGCTGGAAGGAAGCAGACATGGGGGGGAGCTGGAAGGGAGCAGACCAGGGGAGGCCTGTAGGAGAGCAGACCAGGGGGGGGCGCCTGGAAGGGAGCAGTCAAGGGGGGGCCTGGAAGGGAGCAGACCAGGAGGGGAGGGGAGCTGGAAGGAAGCAGACATGGGGGGGGGGGGAGCTGGAAGGGAGCTGACACCCAGGGATGGCACTGGAAGGTGGATGGACAGGGGAGAAGTGGAGCTGGAAGGGAGCTGACATGGGAGGGGGCACTGGGACTGGACGTTCGCTGATACCTGGGATGGTATTTTAACTAGAAGGAGCTGGATGATGGGGAAGGAGGGGGACCCAAAGAGAATATACACCAGTGGCGGGACTGGAAAGTCAAGGGGGTTGGTACTGGGAGGGGAGGCTGTAAAGGGGGCTGATACTAGGGAGAGTTACTGGGACTGAAAAAAGGCTGATGGAAGAAAATGAAGAAAGCAAAACAAGAGACAAGAAATAGCAGATGGACTATGCAAAATGCGCCTTCGAGTCAGTCCTGACGACCCAGAAGCTCCTGGGTTTTCTTGGCAGTGTCACCAGAAGTAGATTGCCAGGCCTTTCTTCTGAGGCAATGGAGGGTTAAGTGACTTGCCCAAGGCCACAAGGAGTGCTAGTGGGAATCGAACCCTGGTTGCTTGGTTACCAAGCCAGTGCTCTAACCACTAGGCTACTTCTCCACTCCTAGCAGATGGACTATAGACCATAGAAAAAAAAAAAGAGCTAAGAGAAGACAAAGGAAAACGGAAACCTCAGATTGGGACCAGCAAGATCAAAAATCATCAGACAACAAAGGTAGAAAAAATAATTTTATTTTCAATTTAGTGATTGGACTTTGTGCTATCTATATCTCACACAGTATGGGGAACTGCACCTCTTATCTGGTCTGGCACCGCATGCGGAGTCTGGCTTCTTGGGGTTTCATTTTAATTTTTGTCTACATATTTTTATTTTTGCTTTAGGTTGTGGTCACTTATTCTGTACTTGGTGAGGGTCTGTGTTCTGTTAACATGGAATTTGTATGTAGGGATCTGTACTGTAGTAATTTGGCTTGTTCAGCTTTTCAAATAAGTGTATAGATATTTTGGGGCCCTTGCAGTGTTTATAGTGCTGCTTTTTTCTTGGTAGGCCCCTTATTATATGAGTTTTGGAAGTGTATGCTGGTATGGTATGGTAGATTGGCCTTGCAGATCTTAGTGACTTTAGTAGGGTTTTATATTAGTTCCCAATATGCCTGTTACTGGAGAATTTGTTGTTGGTGAGATGGCCAGAATCAGCTTTCTTTTTTTTTTTTTTTAAATATATTGAGTTCTGTGGGTGAATGTCCTACCTCTGCTCTGCACCCATTGTTGAGAGGGGTTCTGTGAATGCAAAATGTATGTTTAAAAAGAAAAAGCAAGCACCATAATGCATTTTGTAACAAAATACAAATGAATTATAATTTGGAGTTATAAATTGCTGTGGTTCTCGCTCTTTCTTTTAGTTCCTTGGTGTGTGAACATCTTGTATTTGCTCCACGTTATCTAATTGGCTTTTTGATTTGGTTCAGTCCCTGACTGTAGTTTTGAGAAAGATCCCCACCCGGGGGGGGGGAAGGGGGGAGGGGGGTGCGTGCACGGGGGGGCGGGGGCGCCATCTCATCCCTCGCCTCAGGCAGCAGATTGCCTTGAGCCGCCCCTGCCTCGAATGATATCAACCAACCAACTTCCTACAGGCCCATAGCCAGCCATCCCTTCATGGCCAAAATACTAGAAATAAACCATCTACCAACAACTCCAGGATCACATAGAAACACATCATCCACTTGACCACCAACAATACGGATTCAGACCACACCATGAAGTCGAATTCCTAATGACAGCCCTACAAGGCAATCTAATTAGAAACATAGAAACACAGAAACACAGAAAAATGACGACAGAAAAAGATGACATGGCCTATCTAGTCTGTCCTTCCATATCAACAACTACATAGAAACATAGAAAAATGATGACAGAAAAAGACCAATTAAGGGAACTGACAAACCAAAAACTGGCTTCATTCTGTGGTGGCGCAGAAGAGAAAGAGCCTGAGAAAGAAGGGAGAAATCAGACATTTTTCCCAGAGAAGAGAAACAAAACCAGAAGTTCAGGGGTTAAAACTCCTGGTTTAGAAAAAAACTCCTCACAGAATTCTTGTTGTCAAGGGACACGCCCTAGCTCCCTAGTTACCAGCCTTGCTCACGAGGGACAGCTAGGGGAGGAGCTAGCAAGTAGGAAGGGGAAATACAGATATAAACGCCAGGAATCTGGAGAGAGAGAGAGGGAGGACGGACAAAGAGTAGCAAGAGCAGCAGAGGAAGGACAAGCAGGACGTGCTCAGAGTGCAGGTGTGAGGTACACTGCAAGAGAAAGCAGCCTTAGAGGAAGGTGCTTTGGGAGCCTGACTTCCAGTGAAGGAGAATCTTCTGAGAGAGAGAGAAGAAGGAGGAGTTCCAGTTCTGAGTCCAATGCTGAGGTGAATCGGTCTGAGAGTCCTAGAAGGGAAAGAGGCTCTAGGAGCTCAGCAGAATTACCCAAGAGAAGCTTGCAGAGAGTGAAGGAAGCTTCCCCCAAAGCTCCGTGGAGAAAGACAAAACCAGCCAGAGGTTTTAAAGCTTATCCAGGGGAATTTCCAAGCCATGTGAGTAACCTGAAACATGCTCCAAAGGTTTATATGGAAACAGAGCAGTTAGCTGTAGAGTCGGCTAAATCCTTATTTCCTCAGACTAAAGTGAGCAGTGTTAAACCCTATAACAAACTTGTGAAAGTTAAAGAATTACCTAAGAGTAAAGACATCCCTCAGAGGAGAGGAGAATCTGCTTTAAATAAGGTTTTACAAATCTTAAAAGGTTTAAAGCAAGACAATACTGAATTCATGAATAATGCTTCTCTAGCAAACTCAGATGTTGAGAGCATGGCATTTGAATCTTCTAGGACACAGGAACCTGACCCTGTTGAAGAAATGGAATGTTCTTTAGTTTTTAGAAAGTAGCTAAAAGCTAGAGTGTGTCACGAAGCCAAAGCTAGCAGCCATTTCAAAGACGCAGAGCTGAGAGGAATATGCTAATTAGGAGAGCTGTGATTCTCTAAGCTTAACCCCTTCTTTGAAAGACTGCTTGTACAAAGTATAGAGCCTGGCAGATAGCAGGTGAAGAAACCATTGTATGTGAGAAGAGAGAAAACAGTGTGCAGTAAAGTTTTACTTTGTGGGATTACTTGAAGCTGTACATGTTTTAAAAGTCACTTTCTGGAGAAGAAGGTTTTTGCACCAAAGTTCTTTTGCTATGATTTTGGTGTGAAGAAATACTTTGTTTAAGTTTGCTGATAAGCTAAATACAAAGCCTCTTACCTTGTTGTTTTTCTCTGGAAGTTTCCATACCTTATGTTGATATTTGGAACTGTTTAAGAAGTTCCTCTGGCCTAAAGAAATAATAAAAGTCCTGCGTGCCTATTTTCCCTCTTGGCTGAAGTTATTTCAACTACACAACTACAACTATAGGCATGTTTCAAAATAAATAAAGACTTTCATCATTCCCAGCACCTAGGCAACCGCCTAGGGTAAAGGGCGTGGTGACAATACTCATTTTTCTAGACATAAAGGCAGCAATTGACTCCATACCACACAACCTGATCATCCAGCGACTGAAAACTCTTGGACTATCAGACACACCACTCACCTGGTTTAAGTCCTATCTAACAGACCAACAGCTACAAGCAAGATCAGGCCCTATAAAATCCACCAACAAACAAGCACAACACCACGTGCTAGATGCACACCCAGTAGGAATCGTGGATAGCAAGGAAGGAATGTTCTTTATTGATAACTGAAAAGCCTATGGCCCGACACAGGCCGTGTTTCGTTGCCTTTTTCAGGGGCAGGCTACATGAATAAATAAAAACAGTTAAATTTACTACAAACATATGCACATCACATATAATCACATAATACCCAAAGATAATTATAAAGCACATATACATGTATGTAGGTATTAGAATAAATTAATTAATTATTGTTAATACATCAATAGTTAAAAACAATAAATTATATAAAACCATTCATAAACAATTAGATAAAAGATCAGCACAGCAACACAAGTCAGGTAATAGAACCATAAAATAATAAATAGAACGTAAGCAAAAACAAAATAAAAACAAAAGCATCTGTAAAAGGAAACCACATAAAAAGCATAATGGTAAAAGAACCAAATAGTTGTAAAGACATTTGTTTTTAAAACTGCTACACTCAGTATGATCTCATAACATGATAATACAATAAATAAAGGATAAAAGATAAAACAAAATCACTAGTAGTACATGACATACCGTTAATAAACTATTTAAGCCTCTATGTTGTTATATTAACCATCAGGGGATAGAAATATCGGTTCACTATTGAAGACAAAGAAAACATCCTACTTAGATAGGTGTATCCACGTGTAGGTTTGCAAATATTTGAATAATTGACTTTTCCAAGGCAAACATAGACGGGAGATTGAATCAGTGACATGTCAGATCTCACAAAAACCTATGACCATCATGTTTTCAAATTTTTAAAAAAGTAGAGCGCATTAGTTCTCTATCTCACCATTTGCTCTTAAAAGGCAGCATCAAAACTACTCTTAAAAAAAACCCAAAAACCTTTGAAACGCCGGAGAAACTGCCCCCCCCCCCCATAGCAGTTTTAAAACAAATGTCTTTACAACTATTTGGTTCTTTTACCATTATGCTTTTTATGTGGTTTCCTTTTACAGATGCTTTTGTTTTTATTTTTGTTTTTGCTTACGTTCTATTTATTATTTTATGGTTCTATTTCCTGACTTGTGTTGCTGTGCTGATCTTTTATCTAATTGTTTATGAATGGTTTTATACAATTTATTGTTTTTAACTATTGATGTATTAACAATAATTAATTAATTTATTCTAATACCTACATACATGTATATGTGCTTTATAATTATCTTTGGGTATTATGTGATTATATGTGATGTGCATATGTTTGTAGTAAATTTAACTGTTTTTATTTATTCATGTAGCCTGCCCCTGAAGAAGGCAATGAAACACGGCCTGTGTCGGGCCATAGGCTTTTCAGTTATCAATAAAGAACATTCCTTCCTTGCTATCCACGATTCCTACTGGGTGTGCCTATAAAATCCACCCCATACACCCAATCTCAAGGAGTTGGAAAAGGCTCCACACTCTCTTCATTATTATTCAGCATTTTTCTCCAACCAATTTACATTGTCATAAAAGCATTTAACATCCTATACCACATCTATGCTGATGATGTAATGATCTACACACCTATCAGTATATCAAACCCAGATATCACACCCATAACAAAATGCTTCTCAGTCAGCGAATGGCTCAGAAGAGACAATATAGCCATAAACTTCAAGAATACAGAGGTCCTGTACATCACCAGAGACAATAGCTTTAAACCACTGAGCTCCATAACCATTGATGGGACCCAAATCCAAGTAAAACAGGATGTACGATACCTTGAAGTTAAACTGGATAAACACCTCACCTTCACAGGACACATAGAGGCCAATTGTGATCAGGGCCCATCCGGCCCCTTCAGACATCCAAACTCTGGATGGGCTGGATCTGTAACTGATTCTGCATCCACGGTGCTAGACGTCCCACGGGATCAGAATCACATGCAGGAGCAGGGCCGGATTTACCTTGAGTGAGGCCCTACGCCAACAAAAATTGTGGGCCCCCAGCAGGGGCGGCCCAAGGGGGGTGCGGGGCCTCATTTGCATAAGGGGCCTCATTTGCATAAATATTTGCATAATGTTACCATATACTAACTTTTACTAAACATGCCTCTTAATGAGTGTATGGATAAAGAAAGACTAAAATATTTCTACATTATTATAATCCAGTGCCAACTGCCAGACACATTAGGAACTACTACAAACACTGCCCATTTAGAACCCATAGCAAACCCGCCGTATCCTAACAGCACTACCAGGACTCACAAAGCACCATACCCTACCTATCAAAAGGCAACACTGCAAATATTAATACAATACATTTCAGAGAATAACAATGCATGACCTACTGGGGAAAGAGAACAAGTGGCAATGTCAAATAGGAATTATATAAACAGAACACCTCAGCTCAGTTACACATGCAGAACATAGACCATCACCAAACAAGTAATCACAATTTAGAAACAGGAAGACAATAATTAAACTGGGAATCCCAAAAGCCAAACTTGGAATGTACAACACTGTAGAAATAAAACTATACATTAATTTGCTCTTGTACTAAACAAAGCACAGACGTTAATGATGCACATTTACCAGAGCTGACATATTCCAATTAATAAATTCAAAATAAAGAGATATTTTTCTACCTTTTGTGCATTTTTTTCAGCTGCAATTGCTCCAGCCACTTTCTTCTGGTTTCTTCGTGTCTTCTGCTAACTCTCCATCGTCTGCTGTCCATTTGTCCTTTCTTCTCTCTTCTAGTTTTTTTCCATTCTCTCTCTACATCTGCTTTAACATACTAATCTTTCTCATTTTGCTCTTTCCTCATTCCTATTTCATCCACTCAAATTTTACCCCTCCATCCTCAATCCCCACTTACTCTCCCAATACACGGCCAATTGTAGATTTTTTATCCCTCCCACACAAAATATTTTTCCCTTCTCCATTTTACTCTTCCAGCCCCATCCCATTCTAATCCTCCCCCAACATCAGCTCCCTTCTAGTTCCAGCCTCACCCAGCATCCATTCCCTTCTAGTCCCTGCATCAGCCCATTTCCAGTCCTAGCCACCCATCAGCCCATTTCCAGTCCTAGCAACCCCCCAACCCAATACCAGTCCTAGCCCCCCATCAACCCACTTACAGTCCTAACCCCCCATCACCCCATTTTCAGTTTAAGCCCCCCCTATAACCCATTACCAGTCCTAACCCCCCATCAGCCCACTTCCAGTCCTAACCCCATCAACCCATTTCCAGTCAGCCCCCCATAGCCCATTGCCAGTCCTAACCCCCCCCATCAGCCCACAGCCCATTACCAGTCCTAACCCCATCAGCCCACCTCCAGTCTTAACCCCCCCCAGCCCATTTCCAGTCCTAGCCCCCCCATAGCCCATTACCAGACAGCCCCCATCAGCCCAACACCAGTCTTAACCCCCCCAAAGCCCATTACCAGTTCTAAACCCCCCCAACAGCCCATTACCAGTCCTAACCCCATCAGCCCACCTCCAGTCTTAACCCCCCCAGCCCCTTTCCAGTTCCTAGCCCCTCCATAGCCCATTACCAGACAGCCGCCATCAGCCCAAAGCCCATTACCAGTCTTAACCCCCCCAAAGCCCATTACCAGTTCTACCCCCCCCCAACAGCCCACAGCCCATTACCAGTCCTAACCCCATCAGCCCACCTCCAGTCTTAACCCCCCCAGCCCATTTCCAGTCCTAGCCCCCCATAGCCCATTACCAGACAGCCCCCATCAGCCCACAGCCCATTACCAGTCTTAAACCCCCCCCCAAAGCCCATTACCAGTTCTAAACCCCCCCAACAGCCCACAGCCCATTTCCAGTCCCAGCCCCAGTCCCAGCCCCCCCAATAGCCCATTACCAGTCCTACCCCCCCCCATCGGCCTAAAGTAAAATTTAATTTAAAAAAAAAAACTGCTGGCTGCCGCCGCGGGGCCCCCTCTGCTGCCGCGGCAGCATGGACTGACCCGCGGGGGCCCCCTCTGCAATCTGAATCCGTCGGTCCCTCCCTCCCTACGTGCAGGCTGTGAGAGGCGCGAAGAGAGAGTGTCTCCCTCGCGTCTCTGTTAAGCCCACAGGGGCTGATGGGAAATTTCCCATCAGCCCCTGCGGGCTTAACAGAGACACGAGGGAGACACTCTCCCTTCGCGCCTCTCACAGCCTGCACGGAAGGAGGGAGGGAGGGACCGACGAACCAGCTTGCAGAGAGGGCCCCCGCGGGTCAGTCCATGCTGCCGCGGCAGCAGAGGGGGCCCCGCGGCGGCAGCCAGCAGGTTTTTTTTTTAAATTTTATTTTTTAAAAAAAGCTAATTTGTTCTATTTTTTGTGGGCCCTTGCCAGCTGTGGGCCCTACGCCATGGCGTACATGGCATATAGGTAAATCCGGCCCTGTGCAGGAGCCTGGATGAGCAGGTCATACCCTGATTCTCCACTGCATGTCTGGCCTGTTCTCTGTCCAACCCCCCAAGGGCCTCGGTGCCATGGTGTCCCTCGTCATGGTGCCTGGACACCATGCAGGAGCTCCACTGCCCTGCACACCTGCAATTGTGCATTTCCCTGCTGCATGACCCCTGAATGGGCCTGTCAAGGCTGGAATCAGACAGCAAGGAACCTCCTGTGCCGCTCACCTCTGAAGTGGAATAAGTTCCCCGTGCAGCTCTTCCTCCCTGGACATAAAGGGCAACAATTGGAATCAGCCCCGTACATCTGGGGTCAAGGTACCACCTCTGCCCCACCCATGGTCCTCCCCATCGCTGCCCCCTCCAACCCTCTTTCAGCTCTCCCTGCCCATCTCCTCTGTACGTGCGGAGAGCTTTGGGTAGGGAATCAGGCACCGGCATATAGCGAAGATGTGCGTCCAAATCGGACCCTCATACAGAATATTACAAGGAGCATTTACTTCAAACTCAAAACAATCAAGCACTTTAAACCTCTACCAACCCACCACGACTTTCGCTCAGTCCTCCAAGCAACAATCTTTCCATATTTCGACTACTGTAATATCATTTTTCAAGGCCTACCAAAAGCAGTTATCCACCCACTCCAACTCTCATTCAACACAGCAACAAGAACCCTCTTCAACTCACAAAAAATAGAACACAATACCCCTACTCAGACAACTTCACTGGCTGCCAATAATAGAACACATAAAATACAAATCTTTTCTCACAACCTTCAACATTCTCAACAGCTCTTCTTCACCACACTTGCAATATCTACTTCAAGTCACACCTAATAAAAGAAAACAATAAACCGGCTCACAGAACATGCTATGCATACCATCACTGTTTACGAAAAACCAGCTCTACCACTTCATAGTAGCATAATAACATAGTATATGGTGACAGATAAAGACCAGTATGGTCCATCTAGTCTGCCCAGCAAGGTGGCAACAGTAGGTGCACCTGCCGCTAAATGCAGGTCACCCCTCCCCATGCCTTTGTTTAGGGGTGTACCCACTGCTCCGTGTAGGTCATCCCTATCTGTTGAGATATAAGAAATAGTTATGTTTATTTCTATTTTATTCTGTTGCTATAAAGGGATCCACAGTGTCTGTCCCATGCCATTTTGAATTCCGTCACTGTATTTGCACCTACCACTTCCACTGGGAGGGCATTCCAAGCATCCACCACCCTTTCAGTGAAAAAGTATTTCCTGACATTGCCTTTTAGTTTACCCCCTTGTAGCTTCTTGTTATGCCCTCTAGTTTTACAGCTTCCCCATCTTTGGAAGAGGTTTGTTTGTTCATTAATACTCGTTAAGTATTTAAAGATCTGAATCATATCTCCCCTGTCCCTCCTCTCCTCCAGAGTGTACATATTTAGGGCTTCAAGTCTCTTCTCATAAGTCTTCTGACTCAGGCTCCAAATCATTTTGGTCGCCTTCCTCTGAACTGTTTCCAGCCTTTTTATATCCTTTGCCAGATACGGTCTCCAAAACTGAACACAATATTCCAAGTGAGGTCTCACCAGCGACTTGTACAGTGGCATTAGTACCTCTTCCTTTCTGCTGGCAATTCCTCTCTGTATGC
The DNA here is from genome assembly GCA_033557465.1 of Ichthyophis bannanicus. NCBI lineage: Eukaryota > Metazoa > Chordata > Amphibia > Gymnophiona > Ichthyophiidae > Ichthyophis > Ichthyophis bannanicus. The sequence goes on along the minus strand of CM066044.1, from coordinate 72,224,902 downwards.
AACCCAACATCCTTCTGACTTTTGCCACCACCCTGTCACACTGTTTCGCCACCTTGAGATCCTCAGAAACAATCACTCCCAGGTCCTTCTCCTGGTCCATGCACACCAATTTCTCGCCCCCTATCGCATACAATTCCTTGGATTTCTGCTTCCCAAGTGCATGACACTGCACTTCTTCACATTAAATCTTAACTGCCAAGCATTAGACCATTCTTCCAACTTTTCTAGATCTTTCCTCATGTTATCCAGTCCCTCAGGGGAGTCCATTCTGTTGCAAATTTTTGTGTCATCTGCAAAAAGGCAGACCTTTCCATTCAGTCCTTCAGCAATATCACTCACAAATACATTGAACAGTACCGGTCCCATGATCGAACCCTGGGGCACACCACTAATCACCTTCCTTTCATCTGAGTGAGTTCCATTTTCATCAGTCAGTCAACCAATTTCTGATCCAGTTCACCACCTTGGGACCCATCTCCAAGCTGTTAAGCCTCCTATGAGGAACAGTATCAAAGGTTTTGCTGAAATCTAGGTAGATCACATCCATCACATGCCCGTGATCTAGTTCTCTGGTCACCCAGTCAAAGAACCCAATCAGATTTGTTTGGCAAGATCATTCTTTAGTAAAAGCATGTTGCCTCGGATCATGCAACCTGTTGGTTTTGAGAAAGTCCACTATTCACCCTTTCAGGAGAGCCTCCATTACTTTTCCCGCCACTGAGGTAAAGCTTACTAGCATGGCCAGTTTGTCACTTCTTCCCTATTACCACTTTTGTGAAGAGGTACCACATCACCCTTTCTCCAGTCCTGTGGAACTTCTCCTGTCTCCAAGGATCTATTAAAAGCATCCTTTAACGGCCCTGCAAGAACCTCTCTGAGCTTTTTCAGTATCCTGGGATGTATCCCATCTGATTCCATGGCCTTGTCCACTTTCAGTTTTGCAAGCTGTTCTAACACATCATCTTCTGTGAATGGTGTGGTATCTACTCCATTCCCATTTCTATATTTGCCAATCACAGGTGGTCCTTCTCCAGGATTTTCTCTAGTAAAAACAGAGCAGAAGTATTTGTTTAGCATTTTCGCTTTTTCAATGTCACTTTCCATGAATCCGTTCCCAGCACTTTTGAGCCCTGAAATTCCACCTCTAATTTTCCTCCTCTCCTGAATATACCTGGAAAAGGTTTTGTCACCACACTTCACATCTTTAGCCATCTTTTCTTCTGCCTTTGATTTTGCTATCCTTACTTCTCTTTTTGTCTCTTTTAGTTTGATCTTGTATTCTTTTCTGTGTTCCTCTGTTTATGAACTTCTGAAGTTTGTGAAAGCTGTGGTTTTTGCCTTTATTTGTGCAGCCACTTCTTTGGAGAACCAAATAGGTTTCCTTTTCCTTTTGTTTTTATTTACTTTCCTTACTTACGTATCTGTTGCCCATTTGTTTGCCTCCTTTATTTTAGCCCACTGCAATTCCACTTCCCATATCTTCTCCCACCCTGCCAACTCCTTCTTTAGGTATTTGGCCATTTTACTGAAGTCAGTGTTTTTGAAGTCTAGAACTTTGAGCTTGCTATGATTGGACTGCACCCTTGGCTTTTATCTCAAACCACACCGTGTGATGATCGCTGCTGCTCACTGGGGCACCCATCCGGACATTTGACACGCTATCTCCATTGGTGACTAAATCTAGCATCGAGTTTTCCCTGGTTGGTTCCATCACCATTTGTCTAAGTAATCCATCTTGGAAGGCATCCACAATTTTTTTACTTCTTTCCAGATTTGTAGAAGGAATACTCCAATCCACATTGGGTAGATTAAAGTCATCCAATATGATCACTTCTCCCTTCATGGCTATCTTTGCAATAACAACAATCAATTCGCTATCCATTTCTTCGATTTGATTTGGAGGCCTGTAGACTACACCAGTATGAATGACAGTGCCATCTCCTCTTTCCAACACAATCCACAGTGCTTCTTCTTTTCCCTACGTCCCCTGCATTTCAGCAGCTTTAACCCTCATCCTACCAAGTGGGGTCATATCGGACCCCATGCAGTAGTTTGCTTGCACTATATAAGTTATCAACAGCTGCCATTTTGAGAATTTGTTCTCTCACCAGTGGTAAGTCCAAATCAAATATTCTTTTCTTATGTTAAACGTTATTGTGCCCACAGCAGCTATTTAGTCTCTGCGGTCTGAAAGGACCCCAAATTATTTGGACTTTAGTTTATAAGTACTGTTTGTAATGAATGCATTAAAATATAAGTGAATGCGTACATTCCTATGTCAGAATTTGTAAAGTTATCACGAACGTTGTCTACCATTAGTTTCTAAAGTTCATAGTTTGTTAAGTTCATATGTAACATCAAAACCGGACACAATTTCATTAGAGTAACATTTCGTTGATGGATTTATAATTATTCCTGATTAAAAGCGCTACAATAAAAATGTCTGTAACTTAAATTTTGTGTTGTCAACATCAAAGACTATGTTTTCCACATTAAGAAAGTGTTCAGTGATGCTAACTTTCATCAGCAATCACAAAACTACATGGGGTCCATTTGGACCCCAGTTGGTAAGATTTGTATGTAAAATATGTTGGTAGGATTAGGGTTTTTTATTTATTTTTATTTTAGTTACATTCTCTTATATACCATGCTATTCTGCATCAGTGCGGTTTACATTGAACAAACTGAAATTACATTGAACAGGGCATTATAACTTGGAGATAACTATTTTACAGGGAACATGGGCTATGGAGGGTTAAGTGGCTTGCCCAAGACCACAAGGAGCACCTGTGGGACTAGAAACCACAGTCCTTCCGGCCCAAGCTTGCTGTCCTCTAGTGGGATTTGAACCCCCGACCTTCCGGCCTGAAGTACCTTGCCCCAACCACTAGGCCACTCCTCCACTATTGCTTTAATATTAATATTGCAAAAGCAATATTAATATGTCAAAAGCAATAATTAATATTGCTTTTGACATATAGGGCTACTCCTCCTCCTTTTCTACCCTCTCTGCCTCTTCTAAATAGATTATAGCCAGCTATGGCTGTATCCCATGCAAAGAGAGTCTTCTTACTTTATGCTCCACACTTATGGAACTCGATTCCTGACAAGCTACATACCACAAGGGACACAGTAACCTTCAGAAAAACCCTAAAGACTCAATATTCAAAGACTTACTCTCTGACAACATCACTTAGCCAGCCACCAATTCAACTACACAAGCCCTCTGCCCCCTCCCAAGTTTACCCCTCCATACTCTTCCCTCCCTTGACCACCATATGTCATTAATGAGACCCTAGACTTACAGGCTTAAGCTAATGTTAAATATTACCTCCAAGTTGACTTCCCTGTTTAATGTATAATGTTCTGTTGCAATATAAACCACTTTGACTGTAGGATGAAGCAGCTTAGAAAAACTGCAAAATAAATAAATAAATAAATAAATAGTGGTTAACCCAGGTTATCTGTAACTAGGTCCCGTGTTATTCAAGCGGCCTAGTTGCAGATAGCCTGGGTTAACCGTTAACCCGGTTTAATAAACATACCCCTAAGTGTAATAAAGTCATATGTCCCTTTGCCCACACCCCCCCAAGTGTCACAAAAATTACAAAAGTGGTCCCCTTGATCTTGACCCCTTCTGTGCAAACTATACCATTATATTCTGGACTTTCCATTCCCTTATTTGGCAATCTGACCCCTAGCGGCGAGGACTAGCTGCCATCTGCTATCATGTGCTTACTGGTCTCTCTTTCTACTAGTTCCTTCCTTTCCTGTCCTATTCATTTTGGAGTTACTTTCTGTTTCCTAATTTGCTTTTAGTTATGGAAACTACTTTGCTTGTTGACAGAAAGGTGGTATATCAAGAAATAATAACCATTTATTTATTTATTTTATTTGTGTGCTTTTCTATACCGCCCCATCCAGAGATCAGGGGCGGTTTACAAGGAACTTAAACAACAATATAGCAAACAGTGCAATATTGCATTACATAGAACATTCAGTGAACATAAGAACTAAGTTACACGGAAACAATGTGTAAGTTATTTACATAAGAACATAATGGAACATAAAAACTATGTTACAAAGAACCAATGTGTAAATTATTTATATGGTTGACAAAAGCTATTTATAATAGTTATTTGTAAATCACAAGTATAGTGTTGGGAGGAGGACTATTTAGAATGGTTATTAAAATGAGTCTAGAATTAGGTGGGATAGACTTGTGTTTGGTTAGTTGTATATTCTTGTGTAGTATATTTGATTGCAGGTTGTAGGTTGCTGTAGTGTTGACTAAACAGGTAGGTTTTAAGTTCCTTCCTGAAAGAAGTAAGGTCCTTAATCTCTCTTAGGTTTAGTGGTAGTTTGTTCCATAGGCTGGGAGCATAATATGAAAAAGCAGTGTTGGTGGTTATTTGTTTCGATTTTCTCACGGCATTGGGAATTTGTAGCATGTTGAGGTTTGTTTTTCTTCTAAGTCTGTTTTCTGGTGGAGTCTGAAGTAATGTTGCTAACTGTGATGGGGCTAAGTCATTAATGAGTTTAAAAGTGGTGACGAGGGTTTTATATTGAATCCTACTAGAGATTGGGAGCCAGTGGAGAGCGTATAGGATGGGGGAGATATGATCGAATATTTTGGCTTTCACAATGATTCGAGCAGTGACATTCTGAGCTCTTTGAAGGATGTGTAGATTCTTTTTAGATGTCCCTTGGAGTATGCCATTACAGAAGTCTAAATGTGGCATAATGAGAGCCTGGACAACTGTTCTGAAATCGTTGATGTCAATGAGGGGTCTGAGTTGCTGTATGGTTCTCAGCTTGAAAAATATAGTTTTGGCTGTCTGTTTTATGTGATGTGTCATGCTTAGCGTTTTGTCTAGTATAACTCCAAGGTATTTAATTTCAGATTTGACTGGGAGAGTAATGTTCATAAGGTTGATGGTAATTGGAGGGGTGAAGTTGGTATTTATGGTTACGAAGAGTGCTTCAGTTTTTTTGAAGTTGATATCCATATGGATTGAGCGGAGCCATTGTTCAGCTTCAAAGAGGCAGGTGGCGATTCTGTTGAAATTAAGGTTAGCTATGTCCAAAGGGGCGAACAGCATGATGTCGTCTGCATAGATAAAATAGTTTAGATTGTGGCGTTGAAAGATTGCGCAAATAGGTTGGATATATAGGTTAAAAAGTAATGCAGAGAGTGAGGATCCTTATGGGATACCACGTTCTTGAGGGAATGGTAGTGAGGGGGAATGGTCTAAATGGACATATTGGAAATGATTAGAAATGTAGGACTTAAACCAGTTAAGAGTGGTATCTTTTAAACCTAGTTGAGATAGTCTGGACATGAGCGTATTATTTTATTTATTTATTTATTTATTTAACAGTTTTTTCTATTCCGCCCCTTCCAGAGATCAGGGGCGGTTCACATTGAACAAAAATAAATATACTTCTGTATATTTTACATGGAACATTATGATCTACACTGTCAAAGGCTGAGGAAATGTCAAGGAATATGAGCAAGAAGGTCTGCTTTATATTATCCATACCTCGGATTAGTGAATCAAAAAGGGATATGAGTAAGGTTTCTACTCCATGATATGGGCGGAAGCCATACTGGTGCTCATCTAATGGGAAGTTGGTATCAATATGATCTTGTAGTTGTAGCTGAGCTACCTTTTCAATGATTTTGGCTAAGAAAGGTATACTGGCAATGGGGCGGTATGAGGAAGGGTCAGTACTGTTAAGGGTTTTATTTTTTAGTAGAGGGCGAATCGCCGAGTATTTGAGGTCATCCGGCATGAAGCCTTGAAGTAGAGATTGGTTTACCACTTTCAAAATGTATGGAGCTAGTTCAGATTTTGTTGCTTTAACCCAAGATATTGGGCAAGGATCAAGTAATGAAGTGGTAGTATTGAGGTTTGATATAATCTCTAGAAGTTGTTTGTTGGAAATTGTATGGAATGAGCCCCACTCAGTGATGGAATTTGATGTGGTAGGGGTCAGGATAATACTTGGATGGGTGCTTAGTTTAAGCTTATTGGCAAAGTGGTTTGCCAGGAGTTGCGGGTCTATTGGTGTTTTGTTAGGGGTGTGATCAGGAACCTTAGTTAAAGATTTAATAATCTCGAAGAGTTCCCTGGGTCGGTTGATGGCTTTAGATAATGTTTTAGCCTTTTTGTGTTGTTAATGGCTTCCTTGTAGGTATTAAGGCTTGTGAAGTATTGAACCCTAAGTTCAGAGGTTTTCTTCTTCCTCCATTTAGTCTCTAATTTCCGGAGGTTTTTCTTTAGTGCAGCAAGCTCGGAGGTGTACCATTTCTCAGATGAGTTAGATCTAGGTTTTCTTTTATTTGAAGTTGAATATTTAGCTTCCGCCTCAATAATAGAGTTCCAGGTAGAAACAAGTTCATTGAGATTGTTTGAGGTATTGTCTAATTTTGGAGAAATAGATTCCAGAAAGCTTTCCTTGTTAAACTGGCGGAATCTTTGTTCTGTGCATTTGGCGTTACTGTGAGTAGGGTTAGTGGGTTGGAAAGGGAGAGAGAAATGTATCATGAAATGATCAGACCATGGTACCTGAGTTATGGTGGGTGGAGTAGAAATCGATGAGAGTGTGAAGTGTGATGTATGTATGAATATTAAATCAAGGGTGCTACCTTTGCAGTGAGTGGGGTGGGTAATTATTTGTTTAAATTCCATTTCCTCCATTGCTTCAAGGAAGGATAGTGTTTGGCTATTTGGTAACGAGGCAAGGTTAAGATCTCCTAAGATAACAGAGGGCTTTCTCAGTGAAGAGTTACATGCAACCTCAAGTATTATGTCTAAGCTATGTGTGTCAGGTGTGGGGGGTCTATAGATAAGGCAGATGGCCATGGTGTGACTTTCAATTCTGAGGATATCAATACCCTCATGCTTATCTAGTAAGGTAGGCGAAAGATTGAGATGAGTTTTTGCTATTACGAGTACGCCGCCACCTCTTTTTCTGTCTCTATTACTGTTGAGTATGGTATAACCATGTACTCCCAGTTGGTTAAGGAGAACTGAGTCAGACTCATTTAGCCAGGTTTCAGTTATACAGAGTAGGTGAGGATTTTCGTCTATAATAAGATCGATTATGATTGGGATTTTATTCCTAATTGACCTGGCATTGATAAGTATGCAATTTAGTTGTGTTGAATGGGTAGTGTTTTGCATGGGGTTATTAATTGGTGAAGGGTTCAATTGGATTAGCCTTTGAACATGGATATGTTGGTGAGTGCGTGGTCTGTTTATGGAGGGATTACCGTAAATATATTTTTGTGTGTTATGTCTGGGCCTGTATGGGATGATATGAATGTGTGCTGGCTTGAAAATGTTTGTAGTTGGAGTTAGAGAGTAAATGGGAAGGGTGTGAGAAAGTAGAAACCCTAGCGTGAGCATTAGAATGTTTAAGGTGAGCGTTAGAAATCTTTTTAGATCCATTGCTAGTTAAACAGGTGAAGATAAAGGGTAGGGAGAAAGTGTACTGTGAGGTAACAGTTGCAAGATAGCACTAAAATATATAGTATATGGCAGTAATACAAGGATTATGAAATATCTGAAATACAGAGGGCAACAAACGTTGGTTAAAGTTATCAAGTTGACAACAAGAGTATTATATTATTAGCAGGTAATTCAGTTGAGGAACGGTTACTTTGTTTCTCTAGCACAATGTAAAAGAGTTTATGGTTACTTTTTAACCATAAACCATAATCTATGTTGCATGACTACTATTAGGGTCTGGCATTACAATTTTTGAAAATTTGAGCACCCAGGGCAGAGGTGAATGGGGTTCATTCCCCCCCCCCCCCACACCCACTGAGCATCAGGAATACCCCAGTAGATATCAGGGATGCAGGGGGGGACCTGCTATTTTATACAAAGAATTGGAGTAGGGCTCAAGGGGACCACTTTTTAAGGAGGAGAGTCTTGGGAGGGCAGGAGCTTACTACTTTATCACTCTTAGCCGCCTCCTCCTCCAAGCTATCCACCCCGAAGTACTTCAGAATATAGCTGCTCATTAATTGTTAAATTTGTGGCTGCCTGATCACGTTTGACCTGTTCTTAGGGAACTACATTGGCTCCCAGTTCAAGCAAGGATTAGTCTTAAGACGGGTGTCCTGATTCATAAGACTTTGATGATTTAGGTTCCATATTATTTATGTGAGAAGCACGTTTGGCATGATCCAAGTAGATGTTTGTGTCCTTCACAAACTAGGTTGCTGGATACTTCCTGTGCTGCTAAGGTGCATTGTGTGGAAACTAGGCACATGACCTTTTCATGCTCTGCCCCTAATTTCTAGAATTCCTTGCCAAGGATTGTGCATTTTAGTATGGATTTCTATACTACTATTAATCATTTATATAGCACCAAAATGTATACGCATCACTGTACAGATACACATAGAAGACAGTCCCTGCTTGTCTGAACTCACAGCCTAATCAAGACAGGCAATACAAAAGGTGAGAACAAAGGTGCAAATAGAGAAAAGGTAAGGGAAAACGGGATCGGGAACCAAAAGCAGCCTCAAAGAGGTGAGCCTTCAGCATGGATTTGAAAAGGGGCAGAGATGAGGCCTGACATAGAGACGTGGATAGTTTGTTGTAGGCATAAGGAGCAGCAAGGTGAAAGGATCGAAGTCTGGAGTTGGCAGTGGAAGAAAAGGGCACAGAGAGAAGCAAGCCAGAGGAAGAGCGGAGTTCCCGAGGAGGGGTGTAGGGAGAGAGGAGAGAGGAAAGATAACGGGGGGGGGGGAAGTAGAATGAATGCATTTATAGTTCAGAAGGAGAAGTTTGAATTGGATATGGAAATGGAAGGGGAGCCAATAAAGTGATTTGAGAAGAGAGGTTATATGAGTATAACGGGGCTGGCGGAAGATTAGCCACGCAGCAAAGTTCTGAGTAGATTGAAGGGGAGAGAGATGACTCAGAGGGAGACCAGCAAGGAGGAGGCTGTAATAGTCTAGACGGGAGGTGACTAAAGAGAGGATAAGGATTTTAGTAGTGTGTTCACAAAGGAAGGGGCGAATTTTGTTAATGTTATAGAGAAAGAAATGACAGGTTTTAGCAATAAATTGAATGTATGTGGAAAAGGAGAAGGTGGAGTCAAAGATGACATCAAGGTTGTGGGCTGAGGAAACAGGAAGTAGAAGAGTGTTATCTACAGAGATAGAGAAAGGAGGAAGGGGGGAGGAGGGTTTACAGGGGGGAAAAAAAAGTTCAGTTTGGCCATGTTTAAATGGTGGTGAGACATCCAGGCAGCGATGTAAGAAAGGCAGGCAGCGATATGGGTCTGGAGTGTTAGAGAAATATCAGGTATAGATAGATAGATCTGAGAGTCATCAGCATAAAAATGATACTGAAAGCCATGGGAGGAGATGAGGGCACCAAGGGTCTGGATATAGAGAGAGAAAAGGAGAGGGCCAAGAACAGACCCTTAGGGTAGCCCAACTGAGAGACGGATAAGAGTAGAGGAGGAGCCACCAGAATAGACACTGAAAGAGAGATGGGAGAAATAAGAAGAGAACCATGACAGCACAAAGCCCCTAAAACCAAGTGAGGACAATGTGTCGAGGAGAAGGTGGTGATTTCTGTGAATTTAGGTCGTCTTCAAAGGCATGGCTTTTCAATCAATGCATACAGAGTAGTTTCAGTGTGCTCTCTGTGTATCTAGGGATTGGGGTCTCCGGGTCTTTTTTAAATTTATAGTCCTGTGGGTGTTATTGTTTTACTTATATTGTATGCCACCTGGATAATTTTTATTATCACTGCAACTTATAAATGTAATAAATGAATAAAACATGAAATGAACATCACTAACCCAAAATGCTTGGAAATGATCTCCATCACAACCATTCTTGGGCCAGAATAAAACTTTCAAGGATCTGGTTGAGAGATTCTAAGGAAAGAATTAGCTGCAAAAATCCGCTTTAGCTCCATGCCTTGGGATGAACAACATGACTTCCTGCTTGCAATTTTCAGAACAACTAGCCTAAATCCAATCATATTGAAATCTGAATCAAATTGGGACAAGCTGCAGAAAAATGTGACCCACTCACAACCTGACTCAGAAAAATATGGACCTTTCAAGGTTTAGTTCTGATCTTTATGACCCAGTTTGAGTCTAAACATTCACTTATTTTAGTTACATTGCAAGTGTTTGAAGATCTGCACTGGTACAGCTATTGAAATTCACAAAATCTCACCTGTTAATGGGTTCAGTTGTATCCAGGCAATTTGGTGTCCCCTGAGAACACTGGGAAATATTTCTTCATAGAAAGGATGTTGGATGTGTGGAATTGCCTCCTGAGGAAGATGATACACTATAGAGGCGAAATATTGTCAGAATCCCAAATAAACAAACAACAAACGCAGAGGATTCCTGGTTATAGAACCGTGAAAGGAGATACAATTTCAACTTGGGTGTAGGGCACTGCCATAGAAAGGGCTGTAGGACGATAAATACAAGTCCAAACATTATTTGCACATTTCCAAAAGTACACACAACTACATAGGGAAGGAGAAGAAGATCTCAATGACAGCCTGGTTGCGTAACATGCCTCAATGGGCTCATGCCATCACATAACACCATAAGTCAAACATCATAGATCAAAAAAATCTTCCTTAAATTTTTTATAGATATTTTTCCCTTTTTTGTCAGTCCAATCAAAGTTTTCAAAAATAATCCCGATACCACTTAAAAATCTATACGTGCAATTTATTATATACCACGGATATGTAATGCATATCAAATGTCTCCACCGTGTGTCAGCGTATTGCCATATCGTTGCTTCAGGGAGATTTAAATTTATTATGAGTCAAGCCAACTTCATTGACACGGAACACACATGCAGCTGAATTGTGCAAATAATACTGGGAGGATGTAGAAAGGAGGTGGACAGACTAGCTGGACCGTGCGGTCCATATGTTTCTCTGTTTTCATAATAGAGGTTCACAAAAGTAAAAGCTGCAAATACATGGTAATTAGTAAGGTCTGATATTTCCTATGTAATGGAGTTTATAAAGTGCAGAGTGAAATACTTACATCATATACCAAGAAATCTAATAGCCACTAATCGTAAACACTTCATAGCAGATGCTGGAATATTTATTCAGCACTACTAATGGAAATTTATAAATTATCTACAAACCAATTCAGGCATGGATGCCATATAATTCTAGCAAAGAAATGAGGAAAAATAATTTGGAGACAAAGAACTGCATTCAGGGGCTAAGAGATACTTGTATAATCTATTTCTTTTCCTCTTTCTTTTTGTACTTCTTTCTCCCTCACTAGAGTTACTGCTACAGGATCCGTAAAATGCTAGAACCATACAAGCCGGAATGGTGTAAGGCGCACGAAGATTGGTCTCTCTATATGTTCTCCCCCCAGAACAGGTAGGAACTGAATGCTGGAATCACTGGGCTGAGAGGGAAGAGACATGAGGTAGAAATTCAGAACCTGATGCTATGGGCATTTAACCATGGTCAGTTTTGTTCTGGGATGGCCGCAGGAGATCTGAAGGCTGAAGGAGCTCGTGCAAATTGCTCAAGTCAAAGGGAGAGTTTGACGCAATGCCCAGGGTTTGGCGTCCTAATCCCTTAATAGAGTGGTTAACCGTTCCTCCCGTTTCTGGGCACATCATCACTCAAATTGTCTTGCTCCATGTCTACGGGGAAAATGTACCAACATTTCCGTTGCATTTATAATTGTCAAGTGGCTGAAGAACATGTTGACTGTGAGATGGAAGGATACCGGATCATATTGTTAAACAAGGCAATTCTGTGGACCATCACTAATCAGTCGAAATCCATATCCTGCCCCTTATACCCCATTTGTGCTTGGGGGTTTCAAAAACTTGGATTAGCTGATTGTTTTATGTCTGGCTTTACTTCAGGTGGGATTTGAATGGCAATGACTCTTTGTCTCATAACCAAGAGAACTGTTTTGGCCCTGTTTATAACTGGTAGTCTAGCCACTGTCTTGTACATGCAAACAAACTTGGGTTTAAGAACATAAGAACACAAGAGGTGCCGCAGTGAGTCAGATCAATGGATCGTCGAGCAGAGCGTCCAGTGTCTGACAGTGGCTCAGCTGGGTCTCTAGGAAGTACCCAGCAGATCCTAATGGGACTCTCCTGTCCTTATTGTTTTCTCTGGGGATAATTTTAGAAAGGTTTTTCAATGTGTAAATCCTGTTTTACATGCAGAAAAGGGTTTCGGTAAAATTGCATGGCCGTATCTCTGCACCAAAAAGATTCCACCTACCACCTACCACATCCCACATCCCTGTGGGCCTAGTTTAGGCAGTTAAAGGGCCGAGTTGTAATGTCAAAGTAAATTTAGAAACTTTTCTGGTGTGTAAAACCCTGTTTTGCACATGTAAGAGGCTTCTATACAATAACCCCATGACTTACATTCATTCAAGAACGCGCAGTTTGAAAACAGCACATACTTTCATGTGACATGCATGTGGGTGTGCTCTTGGGCTGAGTCACAGCGTACCTGTGTTCTTTAGAAAGTACATGCGGTCACACAGACATTATATGCTCATGAGCTGCCATATCTGTCCGTGGCTTCGATCTAGCTGTGATTTCCACCAGTTTACCCCTAGTACTTTATAAAGACCTACATGGCTTCTCAGAATAAGCTAGAAATAGGTGCCTTCTTGCCCTCTTAACCTAGCTGATCTGTTATAAAACTCTCCCAGTCAACTGTACGTACGTATTGCTGCCTTCTTTAAATATCTTCCAGAGCTTTTGCACCCTACTGGGGCTGATTTGCATAGTTTATAAAGGTGTAAGCACTTATGTTGGTTTTATAAAACAACATTATAACGCTCAAAGTCCCCTGAAAGAAGTAGGATAATACACACATATAAGAACTTCAACCCATCCAGACAACTTCAGTCAATTATATTTTGTTAGACCCAATACACTTTTGGGCACAGTAGTCAATTCTAATAGCCCTAGCATTAAAAGTTGTTTTACTTTAGTATACCAACTTATAGAAATGATAGAAAATCATTGCAGCAGCCCAGAAAACATATATTTCACTGCCTCTTTGTTACTTTGACATAGGCAACTCTCCTATACAATTACCCTCCCAAGTCTGCATGACTGATTATTGTTAATGAACCTCTCCTCCAGAAACTTGTCCAAACCTTTTTTAAACTTAGCTATTACCATCAGACTTGGCTGCATCATTTCTCATCAGGCCTCATCGCCATGCTCCTTAGCGATCTGAAATCTAAATTACAGTGTCGAGTGAGAACATTGTTGAAAGTTAGCATTAACATATAGATCAATTATCCACTACAAATGCAGGAATATATGTCTGCGAAGACTCTGCCTTCCTACCCCTGTTCATGTTCAATGAATTCTGCTATGGATACAGAATGTGAGGATTTGTTTTTGAGAACAGTACACCTGCGTAACTAGGATCTATAATAATGCTTGGCAGAGCCAAAGAAGTTATGCATAGTCATGGTTGTAATCTTCATGGGGTCTCCAGGTAAGTTATTTTTGCTTAGTCACTCTGGCTGTGAATAACATCTTCCTCTGACTCCATCTCACCAGGTTCCGCGCCATGTGCCAGAAAGTTATTGCACACAAGATGTTTGACCACGTGGTTCTTGTCTTTATCTTCCTGAACTGCATCACCATCGCCCTGGAAAGACCTGACATTGACCCAGTCAGCACGGTAAGCTGTATCTCACACGTTACCTTCCCTGAAGCTTCCTCTCTGCACAGTCACAAAATGTACGCAAAGTCCTGTCAAGAACAAGAGGATGCAGGAATAGAAGCAGAATATGACAGCAGATAAATTCCAGAAGGCTGATCTGGCAGGCCGCGTTTGCTTCCCTTTGCAATGCCATAGAACCCATCTTTTTTTCTCTTTACTTCTTTCTCGCTGAAGCTTAGTGTATGTTAGAAAATGCTCTTCCATTACATCCCACTGAGTTCCAGCACAGTGTTCACACAAGGAGACATAAGAAATGCCATACTGATTCAGACCAAGGTCCATCAAGCCCAGTATCCTGTTTCCAACAGTGGCCAATCCAGGTCACAAGTACCTGCCAAGTTCTCAAAAAGGTACACAAATTCCACAATGCTTATCCTGGGGTAAGCAGTGGATTTCCTGGGTCCTCCTTAATAGTGGTTTATGGATTTTTGCTCCAGGAACTTGTCCGAACCTTTTTTAAACCCAGACACTAACAGCTTTTACTACATCCTCAGAACAAATTCCAGAGTGTGATTACTCACTGTGTGAAAAAAATATTTTTTCATATTAGTCCTAAATGGGCTACATTGTAGCTTCATCGAGTGTTCCCTAGTCTTTCTACTTTTTGAAGGAGTAAACAACCGATCTACATTTACCTATTCCACTCCATTTATTAATTTATAGCCCCTTTATCATATCTCCCCTCAGCTGTCTCTTTTCCAAGTTGAAGGACCCTAACCTTTTAAGCCTCTCTTCATAGGGGTATCCTTCCATCCCCTTTACCATTTTGGTGGCTCTTCTCTGTACCTTTTCCAATTCTGCTATATCCTTTTTAAGATATGGTGACCAGAATTGCACACGATATTCAAGGTGTGGTCGCACCATGGAATGATACAGAGACATTATAATATCTTTGGTTTGTCCTCCATTCCTTTCCTTATGATTCTCAGCATTCTATTTGTATTCTTGGCTGCCGCTGCACACTGGACAGAGGGTTTCAACATATTATCCACGATGGCACCTAAATCCTTTTCCTGAGTGGTGGTTCCTAATGTGGAACCTTGCAACTCTGTAACCATAGTTTATCTTTATTTCTCACTTGATATACCGCCCAGGCCATGGCATCCGGGCAGTTTAGAATTCCAACAATAACACTGGCGAAGCTAAGAAATTAGGAAAGGAACGTCAACGACTGACAGGAAAGAGAGAGAGTAGTCAAGATAATAGCCAGAAAAGAGCAGCAGGAAAGGGTAGACAAAAATGGGACTACTGTGGGTTGGAAAATGTGATATCAAAGGCTTATTGAAATAAGTGGGTTTTTAGTTGTGCCTTGAATTTCTGATAGGAAGGTTCAAGGCAGGGAGTTTGGATTGTTCTTCCCTAAGTGTATAACTTTGCACTTGTCCACATTAAATTTAATCTGCCATTCGGACGTCCAGTCTTCCAGTTTCAAGGTCCTCTTGCAATTTTTCATAGTCCTCTTGTGTTTTAATAGCTTTGAATAATTTTGTGTCTTCTGCAAATTTGATCACCTCACTCATTATTCCTATTTCCAGGTTTTTTATGAAGATGTTAAAAACCTGTGGGCCTAGCACAGATCCCTGGGGTACTCCACTATTCACCTTTCTCCATTGAGAAAATTGTTCATTTAATCCTACTCTCTACTTTCTATCTTTTAACCAGTTCCTGATCCACAATAGTACACTGCCTCCTATCCCGTGACTGTAATTCTACCAAGAATCTCTCATAAGGGACCTTTTTAAAGGTTTTCTGAAAATCCAGATACGCTATATTAACTGGCTCACCTTTTTCTAGCTGTTTATTCACACCTTCAAAAACATATAGCAGATTAGTAAGACAAGACTTTCCTTGTTAAAAATCCATGCTGGTTTCTCCCATTAAACCATTACTTTTTTAGTAATTTAATTCTTTATAATGGTTTCTACCATTTTGCCCGGTACTGACTTCAGACTTACTAATCTGTAGTTTCCCAGATTACCCTGAAACTCTTTTTAAAATTTGGTGTTACATTGGCCATTCTCCAAGCTTCAGGTACAACAGATAATTTTAATGATAGTTTACAGATTACTAATAGTAGGTCTGCAATCTCATAATCAAATTCATCCTGCTAGACCAGTCCAGACAAGTGGGTTAAGTCCTCCTGCCAGCAGATGTTGGAAACAGAGAAATTCCAGAAGCATCAGCCTATGGGCTCTGGCATATAGAGGGGCTCCCCCAGGTGTCACCTTTAGTATTTCTCTGTCTCCAGCAGATAATGGATGTCTTTTTTCTCTTCTCCAGGCAGCTGGGTTAAAGATCTCTGTCAGTGGAGTTTGCCTTTGTGGA
Source organism: Ichthyophis bannanicus (assembly GCA_033557465.1). Lineage (NCBI taxonomy): Eukaryota > Metazoa > Chordata > Amphibia > Gymnophiona > Ichthyophiidae > Ichthyophis > Ichthyophis bannanicus. Next base: position 72,208,820 of record CM066044.1, on the reverse strand, counting down.
CGTCTTTGGGGTTCAGAAGAGGTGATCCCTTTGAAGTTTCCCACTAGACTGTTTGGTTTATTTTCTTTCTGTGAGAGTAGCTCCTAACCAAGAGGACCTGTGTAGTTCCTCACTGGGAGAACAGCTCCTAGTCAGGAGGACTAGTTGAGCTTTGTTCAGGGAGGACACCCCAGTATCTCTGTGGTAGCGAAAGGAGGGTTCTGGCAGCTCATTTCTTTTATTTTTGTTAAAAAGAAAAAAAAGAAGAGGACAATATGGGATCTCCAATCACCGATTGATTGAGCCAAGAAGGGGGAACGGCTGATAATGACTCCTTCTCCATATTAGCTGGGAAAGGATCCTTCGTTTGTGAGGAAGATTTAAATGAATCCATACTCACGGTTGACTTTTTAGCAGAAGGAACATCCAAAAGTTGATTATCAATAAGTGCTCTACCAACAGACACATGTGCATCCATTGGGCCCACAGTTTTAACCGCCTTTGGCTGGGCAACCGGCAGAAGACGTTTCTTTCTCTTCCCCATCCAAGAAGGCCTTATTTGCCGAATTTGCGCCGAAGGGGCGCCAAAGGGGGCAGGACCTGCCCCTTTGGGCACGCCCCTTCGGGCACGCCCACGGGTACGCATCCCGCGTTGGGGGCAGGATAATATAGCCCCGTGCAGCCAAGCAGCCCCAATCAGAGAGCTGGTGCGGGAACCAAGCCAATCAGACACACTAGTCCACAGCAGGTAGGAAATGAATGAACTCCTCGGCGGCCCGCGTTGGGGGCAGGATAATATAGCCCCATGCAGCCAAGCAGCCCCAATCAGAGAGCTGGAGCGGGAACCAAGCCAATCAGACACACTAGTCCACAGCAGGTAGGAAATGAATGAACTCCTCTGAAATTGTGAAATTGCCGCCTCCTCTTCCCTCAGCGGTTATCTTTTCTCGGTCTTCTGAGCCTTGTGTCCCCCCAGATGATGTTTCACTGAAAGATGTATGGGCAATGTTGTCCAGGATGGATCTGGCTTTGGATTCGTCTCTTCAAAAGATTTCAGTTTTTACGAAGGAAACTGTAGAGAAGTTACTTGACCAGGACTCTAGATTGTCTAGTGTGGAAAAAGCTATTGAATCTTATGATGTTCGGTCTTCTTCTCAACAGTCCGCCGTAGCTGCTTTGGTGCATGACGTGTCTTCTTTACATCGCCAAGATGAATTACTGGAGAATTCCTTGCGTTCACGAAATCTTCGTCTCTTGAATTTTCCTAAGACACATTATTTAGCACCTCTTATGCTTTTTCATAAGTATGTGAAAGATGTTTTATTAATAACTGGTCCTGACTCCATTCTTTTGTTAAACATTTATTATCTTCCTTCTAAAGAAAAATTGTTAAAGGATAAGTCTCAGGAGGGAGGGGCACAGGGCCATTCTAAGGATTTACCCTCGTTAAATATTTCTGATTTTTTAGAATCCTCGCAGGATGAGATACCTACGAGAGCGACTTTGTTAATTATGGTCGCTTCAGATTTGGATAGACAGAGAATTTTTCGAGCATATTTCAAGAGGAAACTTGAAAAATTTTGTGGCCAATGTGTTCAGATTTTTCCCGATGTTTCAAGGGCCACACAACAACGGCAGAAGGCCTTTTTGGCAGTCCGACCGCGCGTTTTGGCCCTTGGAGCATTGTTTTATTTAAAGTTTCCTTGCAAATGCCACATAATTTATCAGGATACACGTTATATTTTTGGGGAAGTGGATCAACTTTTGGATTTTTTGAAGGGTAAGGGCTAGATGTTTTGCTTCTTTTTTTTTTTCTTTTCTTATCGTTCTCCTTTTGGCTGGGGTTTTACCGGGTCTGATCAGAGACTCTGTTTTTCTTTAGGTATAAGTTTTGAGCTTCTCCTGGATGTGGACCTTTGCTGTTATTTTCATTGATTGGGATATGTAGATGAGATATTGTTCTCGTTTATTGTTATTTGCTTTGTTTGTTTCCTAACTCTGTATATTTCTTTCTATGAATAAAAAAGCATAAAAAAAAAAGACCAAACAAAACGGGCAACAGTTCAGCCTTCCTCACTTTAACTGTGCTCTTCAGTTTTTCTGGCTGCTTGGCAGGGAACTGCAGGAACTGCTCATCAGCTGAAGCCGCAGTGGGTCCTTTACCCCAACTCACTCCCCCTTCTTCCCCCAAATGGATGCTGCCACCGCTGCTCTGCTCCAGTGATTCGAGCCTGCCATGTGGCTGCCTTCCCGCCCTTTTTTTCCTTTACTCAGGCTGGCCTTGCAGCCCTCAGAGCACTGCGGCAGCCATCTTTTCTACAACTCCGGTGGTGCTTGAGTCTCGCAGCCACAGAACAGGGTTTTGACAGCGGCAATTTTACAGTGCATTTCTTTGGCGGCATTATGTCTTCATCTTTGCCATGGTGCATAGCTTGTGGCCGGAAACGCTTTGTCCTGTCTGACTGGCTTTGCTCCGCCTGTATAGATCATCTGGGGAAGACTTCGGGTTTAGCATGAGAGTCATCAAGGGTCATGATACAAGAGACTGGACACAGTATTTCAGAAGGGTTGACTCCGGCTATCTTCTCTTCATCAAGCCTAGCAGTAAAGTATTCTTCTCCTCTATTCTAGGCTGGGGATGTTCCCCCCCCCCCACCCCTCTTGCTCTTTCATCAGCCCACCCTATCAAAAAAACGTCTCAGGGGGTTCGGGACATGACTCTGACAGCTTTATGTCCCTCTTTAGGCAAGCCTGGGATCTTGTGGAGGTCTGTTCCTTCTTCATCCCAAGCCGGGGGTCCCCATCAAGGGCTTCAGTCTTCACAAAACCCTCGGCTGACCCATCTCGCCTGGTGAAGAAGCGCGCTGGGAACTATCTCCTTCCAGATTCTGGATGTCCTCCTAAGCAGCTATCATGGACTGCCAAAAACTGGGAGGAAGAGCAAAATAATCTCTCGTCTGTCAGTCTGACTTCGTCTGATCAGGAAAATGGGGAATGGTTCTCCTCTGACGATCAGACCAAAGACCAGGATGAGATAAAAGATGTTTGTCTATTCTGAAAGGAGGATCTTTCTCCCTTAATCACACAAGTTGTGGAGGCTTTGCATCTTTCTAATTCAGCAGGACAAGATGTGACCCAGGTTTCATCTGAGGCAGACCCTATTCTGCAGGACATCCAGAAGCCCTCCAAGGTCTTCCCATTCCCTCAGAAACTTCAACAGATGGTCTCCTTCAAATGGAATTCCCTGGATGCTTCCCTCTGCACAGCGAGGTGCTTGAACCATCATTACCTGTGGTCTCCTGAGGACCTAGATAAGTGGCTACGATACCAAAAGTGGATGTAGTAGTAACAGCTGTTACCAAGTACACGACGATTCCAGTAGAAGAGGATGCCGCTCTTCGGGATCTACAAGACCAGAAGGTGGAGGGCCTTCTCAAGACTGTTTTCTCCTCATCTTCTCTTGCCCTTCAAGCCTCAGTTTGTGTGGGACTTGCAGCATGCGTCCTTCTCCGCTGGGTTCAGTTTTTCCCGGAAGACCCAACTTCTGCATGCTTGGAGTCCATGAATGCATTTTTGGTGGATACCCTGAATGATCTGCTTCACTTGGTGGCTTGGTCAGTGCCTGCTGTCACAGTGGCTCGCCGATGACTATGGCTTTGGCACTGGTCAGTGGATTCTGCATCTAAAGCTCATCTGGCTAGACTCCCCTTTTAAGGACAAGTTCCTTTTGGGGGAGGACCTGGGAAAGCTTGTTAAAGACCTCGAAGAGGTAAAGCCACAACCCTTACCAGACGACAAGTTTAAGTCGGGTAATCGCTGTTTGGGGTCTCGATCATCTCCTTATTCCTTCACCAGCTCGCACTTCCGAGATGCTCAATGCTATCGCCCGTGTCAGTTTTCAGGGCCCTCATAAAACAGGTCCTGATCCAAACCGCCGCCCTTTCGGGGAGTACGACAAACAAAGGATTCCTCTCTACCCTGGCAAAGTTGTCTGGGCCTGGCCATTCCTCTCACTGACGGTCTACAGGCCCACTCCGGGACACCACTGGTGGGGGTGAACTGGCCCTGTTTCCCCACGAGTGGGAGAGAATCACCACAGATCAGTGGGTTCTCAACATTGTCTGCTACAGCTATATGATCGAACACTCAAAGCCCTTCAAAGATGCCTTTGTGGTCTCCCCTTGTGGTTTGGGCCCTAAGCGCGCGGCCATCCAGCCCACTCTTCAGCACCTGTTGGAACTTCAGGCTATTTGTCTGGTGCCTCCATCCGACAGAGACTCCAGCCACTACTCCATCTACTTTGTTGCTCCAAAGAAGGATGGCTCCTTTCGGCTCATCCTTGACCTCAAAGTGGTCAATCGTTCTCTCCAGGTTGCTCATTTCCACAAGGAGACTCCCCAATCCATGATCCTAGTGGTTCACAGTGGTGAATTCTTGGCTTTCCTTGACTTGGCAGAGGCATACTTCCACATCTCGATCTGAGAGGATCTATGGTGCTTCCTGCATTTCGTGGTGCTCGGATGCCTCTTTCAGTTCCATACACTGCCATTTGGCCTGGCAACAGCGCCCTGCACCTTCTCAAAGGTCATGGTGGTGGTTGCAGCGGCTTTGCAGAAACAGGGAATCCACGTTCACCCTTACCTGGACAATTAACTCATCAGAGCAAAGTAGCACGCCAAAGCCCTCGACACGGTCTCATGCATAGTAATATTCCTCCAGCACCTTGGTTGGGTGGTCAATCATGCCAAGAGCTGTCTGCATCCCTCCTAGTCTCTGAAATTCTTACGGGCCCGCTTCGACACATGTCTGGGATGGGTCTTCCTTACGACAGACCGGTTTCAGAAGTTCACCGAGATACTTCAGGCATTTCTTTTTCATATTCAGCCCCGTTTCTGGGACTATCTTCAGGTCTTAGGGGCCATGGCAGCCACAATCAAGGTAGTTCCTTGGGCTTAAACCCACATGAGGCCTCTCCAACGCTCCCTTCTGTCTCGCTGGTCCCCGGCTTTGCAGGAGTACGACATTCAGCTTCCACTTCCTAGGTCTGTTCACACCAGCCTGCACTGGTGGCTCTGCCCAGACCACTTATTGCAAGGCATTCCCCTAGAGGCTCTGTGTTGGATACTCGTCACGATGGATGCCAGTCTTTTGGGTTGGGAAGTCCATTGTCTAGACCAGGCAGCCCAGGGATCGTGGGACACTCAGGAATCCCAGTGGATGATCAACCATCTCGAGGCCTCGAGCAGTCTGCCTGGCTGTACAGGCCTTTCTCCTTCTCCTCCATCAACTATCGATGCACATCCTCTGCGACAATGCTAGTTTGGATCTGATGGCCACAGCAAGAATGCCAAGGTTCCTGCCTTCTTCAGATGCCAGAGGGAATACGGTTTGCAGGGCCTCAACACACTGGCACAGCCCTGGCTAATGGTGGCTCTTCTCTACCTCTTCCCAACATGGGCACTGATCACACAGGTGTCTTCATCGCATGAAGACCCACTCAAATCATGTAATTCTGGTGGCGTCAGATTGGCCTCGGTGCCCTTGGTATGCCGACTTCATCCACCTCTGGGTAGCAGCGCCTCTACCACTCGGCTCTTGCCGGAGTCTCCTGCGGCAGGGCCCAGTCCTGATGGATGACCTGACTCCTTACTCGCTTACGGCTTGGCTCTTGAAAGGCGCCACCTAGTCTGCAAAGGCTATTCTCATAAGGTCATGGATACCCTTCTAAATGCATGGTACCCTTCTACTTCTATGCCTTACGCTAGAGTTTGGCACTTGTTCGAGTCTGGTGCACTCTGTAGTAGTTAAGTGCCGTCGAGTCGCAGTCGACTCATGGTGACCCTCTGGATAGCTATCCTAAATTGTGTTCGGTCTTCAGTCAGGCAGCTCATTGTTGACAGACTGGTACCCGTAGCTGCTGTTATTGTAGCGATCCATCTCATTGCTGGCCTTCCTCTTTTGCGTTGACCTTCTATCTTGCCAAGCATGATGTCTTTCTCTAATGATCTCTCTCTTCGCATGATGTGTCCAAAGTATAAAAGTCAAAGTCTTGTCATCTCAGCTTCTAAAGAAAGCTTAGGTTTGTCTCCTCTAGTACCGACTGGTTTGTTCTTCGGGCAGTCCATGGTATACACAGTATTCGCCGCCAGCACCATAATTCAAAGGCATCAATTTTCTTCCTGTCTGTCTTTTTCACTGTCCAGCTTTCACATCCATATGATGTTATTGAAAATACCATGGCTTGAACAAGTCGAATCTTTGTATGGAGAGAGACATCTCTGCTCTTGAGAATCTTATCTAGGTCTTTCATAGCCATTCTGCCAAGAGCAATGCGTCGTCTGATTTCTTGATTGCTTGTTTGCTTCTTTATTGATAGTTGATCCAAGTAGGTTAAAGTTGTTCACGATTTCAATTTCTTCTCCTTCAACGATGAACCTGTTGATTATGCCAGTTGTCATGATCTTTGTCTTCTTTACATTAAGGTGCAGGCCCATTCTGAGACTATGTTCTTTGATTGTGAAAAGCAAATGTTTCAGATTATCTTCACTTTCAGCCAGTAATGTGGTATCATCAGCATAGCGAAGGTTGTTGATGAGTCTTCCACCAATCTTCACACCTCTGTTGTCTTCATACAGTCCTGCTTCTCTGATGATTTGTTCTGCATATAAATTAAACAGGTAGGGGGAAAGTATGCAGCCTTGTCTTACACCTTTGCTTATTTTAAACCATTCTGTTTCTCCTTGTTCCGTTCGAACTGTTGCTTCTGATCAATGTACAGATTGCGCAAGAGAACGATCAGGTGTTCTGGTATACCCATGCTTCTTAAAGTGGCCCAGAGTTTCTCATGGTTTACACAGTCAAAAGCCTTGCTATAGTCGATAAAGCACAAATAGATATCCTTTTGGTATTCTTTAGTCTTTTCAAGGATCCATCTCACATCCGCAATGATGTCTCTCGTTCCTCGCCCTTTCCTGAACCCTGCTTGCACTTCAGGTAGTTCTTGTTCTAGGTATGGCTGTAGTCTCTTTTGAATAATCTTCAGTAGAATCTTGCTGGCATGTGGGATCAGAGCGATTGTGCGATAATTTCCACAGTCAGTTGGATCACCTTTCTTTAGTATTGGTATAAACACAGATCTTTTCCAGTCAGTTGGCCATGATGTTGTCTTCCATATTTCTTGGCAGAGCCTTGTAAGTACGGTAACAGCTGCATCAGATTGCTGCAATACTTCTATGGGAATGCTATCAATGCCTGGTGCTTTGTTCTTTGATAAGGCTTTCAATGCTGCTTCAACTTCTTCTTTCATCACCAATGGTTCCTGATCATAAGGTATAGGTTGAAAACGGCTGTTGGTCCACTTGATCTTTATCATATAAAAACTCTGTATATTCCTTCCACCTTTTCTTGATCTTCTCAGCATCATTCAACATAGAACCTTGAGCATCTTGTAACATTCCAATTCGAGGCTGGAACTTTTTCTTTAACTCTCGCAGCTTTAGGAAAGCCGATCTTGTTCTTCCTCTAATAGTTTCTGCTTCTATTTCCTTGCAAGTGTCATTGTAGTACTTTTCCTTGTCCTGTCTTGCTGCACGTTGGAAATCTCTGTTGAGTTCTGCAATTGTCTTTCTTTCTCCTTGGCTTTAGCTTCGCTGCGTTTCTGGGCAATTTTCAGAGTTTCTTCCGTCATCCATTTTGGCCGTTTGTGCTTTTTCACCTTTTGTAGAGACTTCTCGCTTTCTTCCAGCACAACCTTCTTGATGTCATTCCATAACTCTTCCGGAGCTCTGTCATTTGTATCTAAAGCAGCAAATCGATTTTGCAGGCAGTCTTTAAATTCCAGTGGTATATTCTCAAGGTCATATTTTGCTGCATTCATGAGTGGTTTGCTCTTTTTCAACTTTAGCTTGAGTTTGCATACTAGTAGTTGATGATCTGTACCACAGTCAGCTCCAGGTTTTGTCTTTGTTGATGTTACAGAGCTTTTCCATCGTTGACTTCCACAGATGTAGTCAATTTGATTTTTATACAATCCATTGGGTGAAGTCCATGTGTACAGTCGCCGCTTGTGTTGCTGGAAGAAGGTGTTTGAGATGAATAGATCATTGGTCTTGCAGAATTCTATCAATCTTTCTCCAGCTTCATTTCTGTTGCCAAGTCCATATTTTCCAACTACTTTGCCTTCTTCTTTGTTGCCAACTTTTGCGTTCCAGTCACCCATGACTATCAGGATAATCCTGTTTGCATGTTCTGTCAATTTCAGCTTGTACTTGTTCATAGAACTCTTCAATTTCATTCTCTTCTGCAGCTGTTGTTGGGGCATATACTTGAATTATAGTTGTGTTGATAGGCAATCCTCGTAGACGAATAGAGATTAAGCGTTCGCTGACTGCATTGTATTTCATTACAGTTCTTGCAAGTTTCTTCTTTATTATAAATGCAACACCATTTCTTCTTTGTCTTTCATTTCCAGCATAGTAGACCATGTGATCATCTGATGCAAAGTGCCCGATGCGCATGAAATGAGAGTCAGAAGCTGTAAAGATGTCTTACACATTGGAACATGGAACGTACGAAGCATGAACCAAGGGAAGTTGGAGGTGGTCAAGAATGAAATGGAACGTGTAAAACTTGATCTGTTGGGTGTCAGCGAACTGAAATGGTGCACTCTACAGAAGCTTTTGCTGTGGCGAGTCCACATACCAGATATCCTGGCATTCCTACAAGAGGGATTTGATAAAGGTTTAGCCCTTAACTCTCTCTGCGTGTAGGTCGCTGCCCTCACCTGCTTTCAAGGCCCAGTGGCGGGCTGCTCACTTGCGTCTCATGCAGATATTAGCCAGTTCCTGTGTGGCATGCATACACGCTGGCCCCCACTCTGCACTCTTGTCCCTCCCTGGGATCTTTCCCTGGTGCTTCAGAGCCTCATGGAGGCTCCCTTTGAATGCTTAAGCATATCACTATCCAGGATTTGTCCTTGAAGACCACCTTCCTTGTTGCCATCACTTCAGCTCAGTGAGTGTCGGAGCTGCAAGCTCTGTCAGGAACCCTTTCTCTCCTTTTCCTTGGAAGTAGTGTCACTTTGGGTTGTACCCTCCTTTTTACCAAAGGTTCTCTTGCCCTTTCATACAAATCAAACCATTTCTCTCCCTTCCTTTGCCAAGGAGAGGGCTCAGGGGTTCAAACAGGTCTCTGCTCAGTCGATGTCAAGAGAGTGCATCGTCGCTATCTGCAAATCACCTCTCCCTTCCGAAAGTCCAATCTCCTCTTAGCGCTTTTTGCAGGTCCTCATAAGGGCCTTGCAGCATCTAAGTTGACTGTTGCGTGCTGGATCAAATGCGCTATTGAATCCACGTACATTCTGAATCAGAAGCCTTGGGCCGGAAGGACTGGTGTTTCTAGTCCCACAGGTGCTCCTTGTGGTCTTGGGCAAGCCACTTAACCCTCCACAGCCCATGTTCCCTGTAAAATAGTTATCTCCAAGTTATAATGCCCTGTTCAATGTAATTTCAGTTTGTTCAATGTAAACCGCACTGATGCAGAATAGCGCGGTATATAAGAGAATGTAAATAAATAAATATACTTGTGGGCTTGCTCACTCCATGCATGCTCAAGCAGCTTTGTGAGCGAAACAGTCGCTTGTGTCTTCCATTGATATTTGTCAGGCAGCCACCTGGACCTCCTTATCCACCTTTGCGCACCACTACCATCTTGATCTTTTTGCTCTAGACTTCGCATGTTACGGAGCCAGTGTGGTGTCGGCGGCTGTCTCTTCCTATCTGGGGGTGTTGTAACTTTAGTACTTCCCACTTGTCTGGACTGCTCTAGCAGGATGAATTGGAAGGAGAAATTTCATTTACCATTAATTTCCTTTCCTGGAATCCTGCTAGACCAGTCCAGGACCCATCCCACTCTGCGTTCTCTAGCAACAGCTGGGTCTGACTCAGCAGTCGCATCAGCAGAACCTTTTTTAACTTTACGGCTGTACTATATGGCTTAAGATTACAATTCGGTTTAGCCCCGCAGAGCATTTTGTATATAGTTGCACATTTTCGTGCTTCCGTTGTTCCAACGGTATAGTTCATTATTGCTTGTGTGTTACTTTACCAAGGGGCTTCCTGTGCTTTTACAGAAGTATAGAGAGGGTGACACCTAAAGGAGCTCCTCTATATGCCAGAGCCCATAGGCTGATGCTTCTGGCACTTTCTCTGTCTCCAACATCTGCTGGCAGGGGGACTTAACCCACTTGTCTGGACTAGTCTAGCAAGATTCCAGAAAAGGAAATTAACGGTAAGTGAAATTTCTCCTTTCAGTTCTTTCAACACCCTTGGATGTATACCATCTGGTCTAGGTGATTTGCTACTCTTTAGTTTATCAAATAGTTGTCATACATCTTCCTGGTTTATCAATATTTCTTTAAATTGTTCCAATACATGACCTTTAAATACCATTTCAGGCATAGGTAACTTCCCTGCATCTCCTTTAGTAAAGACCAAGCAAAGAATTCAGTCTCTACGTTATGGCCTTGTCCTTCCTTAGTGCCCCTTTTATCCCTCCATCATCTAATGGTCCAACTGACTCACAGTTTTTTTGCTATGAATGTACTTGAAAAAGCTTTTGCTATGCTTTTTTGCTTCCATTGCAAGCTTTTTTTCAAATTTTCTCTTTGCCTGCCTTATCAATGCCTCGCATCTAACTTGTCAGTACTTATGTTGTTTCCCGATTTTATCATTTGGCTCCTTTTTCTATTCCTGACACATGCTTTTTTGGCTACAGCAGCCTCTCTGACCTTACCTTTAAACCTTGCTGGCAGGTTTTTGGCCTTCTTTCCACTTTTCTCAAAGCATGGAATACATCTAGTAAATCACAGCAGATAAAGACCAGCATAGTCCATTCAGTCTGGCCAGTATTCAGTTTATTTTGATTTTATCCTGTTGCTGTAAAGGGATCCACTGTGTCTGTCCCATGCCATTTTGAATTCTGTCACTATGTTTGCCCCCACCACTTCCATCGGGAGGGCATTCCAAGCATCCACCACCCTTTCAGTGAAAAAGTATTTCCTGACATTTCCTTTCAATTTACCACCTTGCAACTTCATGTTATGCCCTCTAGTTTTACAGCTTCCCCGTCTTTGGAAGGTTTGTTTGTTCATTATTTCTCTTTAAGTATTTAAAGGTCTGAATCATATCTCCCCTATCCCTCCTCTCCTCCAAAGTGTACATATTTAGGTCTTCAAGTCTCTTCTCATGAGGCTTCTGACGCAGGCTCCAAATCATTTTGGTTGCCTTCCTCTGAACAGTTTCCAGTCTTTTTGCATCCTTTGCAAGATACGGTATCCAAAACTGAACACAGTATTCCAAGTGAGGCCTCACCATTGACTTATACAGTGGCATTAGTACCTCTTCTTTTCTGCTGGTAATTCCTCTTTGTATGCAGCCCAACATCCTCCTGGCTTTTGCCACCGCCTTGTCGCACTGTTTTGCCACCTTGAGATCTACAGAAATAATCACACCAAGGTCTTTCTCCTGATCTGTGCACACCAACTTCTCGCCCCTTATCGTGTACATTTCCCTTGGATTTCTGCTACCCAAGTGCATGACACTGCATTTCTTTGCAAATCTTAATTGCCAAGCATTAGACCATTCTTCCAGCTTTTGTAGATCTTTCCTCATGTTAATCACTCCCTCGGGGGAGTCCACTCCGTTGCAAATTTTGGTGTCATCTGCAAAAAGACAGACCTTTCCATTCAGTCATACAGCTGAATCACTCACAAATACATTGAACAGTGCCGGGCCCAGGACTGAACCCTGGGGCACCCCGCTAATCACCTTCCTTTCATCCGAGTGAGCTCCATTTACCATCAACCTCCGTCGTCTGTCAATCAACCAATTTCTGATCCAGTTTACCACCTTGGGATCCATCCCCAAACTACTGAGCTTATTGATAAGCCTCCTATGAGGGACACTATCAAAGGCTTTGCTGAAATCTAGGTAGATGACATACATCGCATGCCCCTGATCTAGTTCTCTGGTCACCCAGTCAAAGAACTCAATCAGATTTGTTTGGCAAGATCTTCCTTTGGTAAAACCATGTTGCCTCGGATATTGCAACCTGTTGGTTCTGAAAAAGTTCACTATTCGCTCTTTCAGGAGTGCCTCCATTATTTTTCCCGCCACCGAGGTAAGGCTCACCGGCCTGTAGTTTGACACTTCTTCCCTGTCACCACTTTTGTGTAGAGGTACAACATCAGCCATTCTCCAGTCTTGAGGAACTTCTCCTGTTTCCAAGGATCTGTTGAAAACATCCTTTAACGGCCCTGCATGAACCTCTCTGAGCTTTTTCAGTATCCTGTGATGTATCCCATCCGGTCCCATGGCCTTGTCCACTTTCAGTTTTGCAAGTTGTTCTAACACCGCATCTTCTGTGAATGGTGTGGTATCTACTTCGTTCCCATTTTTATATTTGGGAGGCACAGGTAGTCCTTCTCCAGGATTTTCTTTAGTAAAAATGGAGCAGAAGTATTTGTTAAGCAATTTTGCTTTTTCAATGTCACTTTCCATGAGTCCATTTCCAGCACTTCCGAGTCCTGCAATTCCACCTCGGATTTTCTTCCTTTCCCGAATATACCTGAAGAAAGGTTTGTCGCCATACTTCACATCTGTAGCCATCTTTTCCTCTGCCTTTGATTTTGCTATCCTTATTTCTCTTTTTGTCTCTATGAGTTTGATCCTGTATTCATTTCTATGTTCTTCTGATTGCAAGCTTTTGAATTTTGCGAAAGCTGTGTTTTTTGCCTTTATTTGAGCAGCCACCTCTTTGGAAAACCAAATAGGTTTCCTTCTCCTCTTGTTTTTATTTACTTTTCTTACATATTTATCTGTTGCTCCTTTTATTGCCTCCTTTAGTTTAGCCCATTGCAATTCCACTTCCCTTATCTCCTTCCAGCCTGTCAACTCCTCCTTTAGGTACTCGGCCATTTTATTGAAGTCAGTGGTTTTGAAGTTTAGGACTTTGAGCTTGTTATGTTTGGACTACACCTTGGCTTTTATCTCAAACCACACCATGTGATGATCGCTGTTGCTCACAGGGGCACCCACCCAGACATTCGAAACGCCATCACCATTGGTGAGCACTAAATCCAGCGTTGAGCTTTCCCTGGTTGGTTCCATCACCATTTGTCTAAGTAACGTATCTTGGAGAGCATCCACAATTGTTTTGCTTCTTCCTAGATTTGCAGAAGGAGTTATCCAATCCACATCGGGTAGATTAAAATCACCCAATATGATTCCTTCCCCCTTTGTGGCTATCTTGGCAATATCTATAATCAATTTGTTATCTAGCTCTTCAATTTGAGTCGGAGGTCTGTAGACTACAGCAGTATGGATGACAGTGCCATCTCCTCTTTCCAACACAATCCAGAGCACTTCTTCATTTCCCCCATGCATTTCACTAGCTTTAATATTGCTTTTTTTTTTTTTTTTTTTTTTTTATTGAATTTTAACAAACAAATCAAGAATACATCTTGAAACGGAAATAGAGATCGATACCACGAAAAAACAGAATATACAAAAAAAAGGAAACAATATGTATAACAAAGCACACATTTGTCCTCATAAGGAAATTATACATGGTCCCCCTTACTCTAGCCCTCAAAAAAGGGGGAAACAATGACTCAATAATATAACTTTATCAATATACAGAAAGGAAATAGGGTGATGTAAACAGTGGCATAAAAATTTACTCAACAGGAACTAGCAGAGCATCTACCCTCCCCCCTTCAGAGACCCTAGCATTAATGAAACAAATCAATTGGGAGGGTTCATAAAATATATAGGAATTAGAATGATATTTAAATCAAACATTTACATGGAAACTTAAGGAAAAAATAGCCCCCCAACTGCAATATCCCAGAATGCAACAAAAGAAATTCACGTCTCCCCTTCTGGGTCTCCCTAGATAAATCCGGAAACATCCGAACCGCCAAACCCCTTAAACATAGTATTACGTTTTTTAAAGAATAATTTCATAAGCCATTCCTTATCAGATATTAATGCTAAGGAAATCAATAAAGTAGATGGAGTAACCTTTTCCTCTATAGAAGTCTCCAATATGTCAGTAACATTTAAAACATCAGTAGCACTAACATCCCCCGCTTCTTTTTTACCAAAGGGCAAATAATAAACTTTTACTAAAGGGGGATGAGATTCAAGAAGAATAACTAAAATTTCAGTTAAATAATTATGAAACATATCTCTTGTTAATATTGCTTTTGACATACAAGCCTACTCCTCCTCCTTTTCCATTAACTCTGTCTCTTCTGAATAGATTATAGCCAGTTTAAACTCAAAGAGTTCCCTTTAACCCAAGAGTCTGAGAAATTACCAGCAGGTAAATACAATTGCAGAATCCTTCAGAGCAAGAACAGCTTTTCTCAGTAGTCCTGCAGGCTAAAAATCAATGAGCTCTGGTTGACCTATTTATATCTATGCTTCTAGGGCAATCTCTTTTCAATTTCCTGGGTGATTCACACTGCCTTTGTTTTGAAAGAGGGAGCCTTTCAGATTGACCTTTTGAATCTGTCACTTGGCTATAACCCCTATTTAAACAATTTCACAGTTCTCCTGCCTCCTAAATTGAAGGCCTCTTTGTAAAGGTTTTCTCTAGAAAACAATTTGTCTCTGTATACTCAAAAATATTTACCATAATCTACTATCTGACTGAGTCTTAGAGTTTGTTTTAAGTAAAAAACTGGCTTGCTGAAATAGTGCCCTGTTGTTGTTAAGTGCCGTCGAGTCGGAGTGGCGACTCTCTGGATAGCTATCCTAAATTGTGTTCGGTCTTCAGTCAGGCAGCTCATTGTTGACAAACTGGTACCCATAGCTGCTGTTATTGTATCGATCTATCTCATTGCTGGCCTTCCTCTTTTGCGTTGACCTTCTATCTTGCCAAGCATGATGTCTTTCTCTAATGATCTCTCTCTTCGCATGATGTGTCCAAAGTATGAAAGTCTAAGTCTTGTCATCTCAGCTTCTAAAGAAAGCTTAGGTTTGATCTCCTCTAGTACCGACTGGTTTGTTCTTTGGGCAGTCCATGGTATACACAGTATTTGCCGCCAGCACCATAATTCAAAGGCATCAATTTTCTTCCTGTCTATCTTTTTCACTGTCCAGCTTTCACATCCATATGATGTTATTGAAAATACCATGGCTTGAACAAGTCGAATCTTTGTATGGAGAGAGACATCTCTGCTCTTGAGAATCTTATCTAGGTCTTTCATAGCCATTCTGCCAAGAGCAATGCGTCGTCTGATTTCTTGACTGCTTGTTGCTTCTTTATTGATAGTTGATCCAAGTAGGTTAAAGTTGTTCACAATTTCAATTTCTTCTCTCCTTCAATGATGAACCTGTTGATTATGCCAGTTGTCATGATCTTTGTCTTCTTTACATTAAGGTGCAGGCCCATTTTGAGACTATGTTCTTTGATTGTGAGAAGCAAATGTTTCAGATCATCTTCACTTTCAGCCAGTGGTATCATCAGCATAGCGAAGGTTGTTGATGAGTCTTCCACCAATCTTCACACCTCTGTTGTCTTCATACAATCCTGCTTCTCTGATGATTTGTTCTGCATATAAATTAAACAGGTAGGGGGAAAGTATGCAGCCTTGTCTTACACCTTTGCTTATTTTAAACCATTCTGTTTCTTCTTGTTCTGTTCGAACTGTTGCTTCTTGATCAATGTACAGATTGTGCAAGAGTACGATCAGATGTTCTGACCCATGCTTCTTAATCCCTATGTGACTTTAAAAAGTGCAGAACTTTAAAATAGACAGAGATTTTAACAGTTTAAACCCAAAGAGTTCCCTTTAACCCAAGAAGCTGAGAAATTACCAGCAGGTAAGTACTTACAAGTGCAGAATCCTTCCCAGCAAAAGCAGTTTCTCAGTAGTCCTGCAGACTTGCAGCTTTTCTCAGTAGTCCTGCATGTTGCAATTGATTTTAATGCCACCAAGAATAACCACAAGAAGCAGAAAGTTTACTCCAAAATAAAATATTAGTGTCAAGGTATTCTGGGAGAAACATGAGCCCCTGGGATAAGAACAAAAGAAGAAGCAAAAGAGTCAAAGAAACCAGATGTGTTGCTAACTTCATGCCAGCACCTTAGCTGATTCTGTAAATTCAGAGATTTGCTTTACGTTTAACTTCAATGAGATCTTCCCCATTAGTGGTATGGATTTGGAAGGGTAAATTTATAACAGACAATTGCTTGGGCCTTCGAACTTGGGCAGCCTATTTCTAGCCTATTTGATAAAGGTGCATAGGCATTCCTGGGTCCTCATCAGGGATGTGCATTCATTTGAAATGACATACGAAATGTCAACAACATTTCTTATATCATTTCATGCCATTTTTGAACTGAAATGGAAGTAAAAATTCCCAAATTTCATCACTTTCCATCCGTTGTAATTACTGCACACTATTGGTGAATAGTGTGCGCTATCGCTCAATAGTATGTGCTATGGATGAATCATTGTACTAATGCTATTAAAGACATTTCCCTTGAATAAAAAAAGACAAGAAAAGTCCTGCTAATGACACAGGAAAGTGCATAAAATGAACATTTTTGGCCTGCACACCCCTAGACTAGGGGCAAAATGGCAGAAATCGCAGCTAGGTTGCAGTTGCCAACATGTATGCTTGCTTGGGAGCAGGTGCAAATGTTAGTGTGTAAACTATGCAGATATTGTATAATATATGCTTATAAATTGCAACTCCACGTGTACCCTGCTGAAATTGCCCTAGAACACGCCTACATGCAGGTCACATGAATGTATGTGCATTCTTGAACTTAGGTGTACATTTATGCACATAATCCCTGGAGTAATAAAATTACTCCCAAATAGTTGCAGCTGAGAAGCCCGAAGGGGAATTGCCACATCAGTAGAGTGTGGGGCTCCTTCACGGGTCCCCAGTGGGACCCAATCATTCCTCTGCTGACTACTGCTTCCGTTCTTTGGAGCCAGAGTCTGAGATTTCAATCACCGTTTGTTCTTTTTAACAGGAAAGAGTATTTCTGAGTGTCTCCAATTATATCTTCACTGCCATTTTTTGTTGCTGAGATGATGGTTAAGGTAAATAATAATTCTTGACATTATTTTCCTAGCATAAGGCGCTGATTATCAAATAAACCTAGAGACGGGACTCTGCAGTGCAAGGGGGCACATACTAATTTGCAGGTTAAACATGAGGAAAGGTGGGTCTGGGCTTCTATTCTTAGGCGTTTATTTTCTAGCTAAGTAGGGGCTCTTTGAGAGCACAATGTTTCCACAGCACATGTGCCATTGCTGGGTATTTTTTTCCAGTTGAATCAAATACTTACATCTGTGCAGCTAAGGAGTCACCAGTGTGGAAAAAGCAGAAAACAGAGGTGAGAATCTAAAGCAAGCAAGGGGAGGAGTGAGAGAGTAGTAGGGAAATGATTTTTTTCTGATGTGAATATAATAAACACCATTTAACTTTTCTTTGCACCACAAGGTGTTTTTTTGCTATTTATCAGCTGAAGCCTAGAATCCAAAGAACTAGATATGTCGTGTAAGCCAATGAACTCCATCCTGTGGATCAGGACATTCACTCATTAATGTTAAAACAGGAAAACCAATGCAAATGCTGATGACCTTACCACTTTTTGCCCTTTGTATGATCTGTTATGGATTTAAGGGTATTCCCATGCAGTGTTAGCTTCCAACCTTAGTCACAACTCAAGATATCTCCTTGTTCTCAACAGCCTCATATTGGCAGTATTCAATTGTTCAATTCCTGACTTGGGAAGTCAGTGAAATCTTTACAGCCAACCATTTGAATTTCAAGCTTCATGCTAGTGTGGGGTTTTGTGATTTACAGTAAAGTGAATACCACTAATACTTATCATTTGTATAATGCAAGAGGCTTATGCGGCGCTGTACACATAGACAATCCCTGCTCATCAAAGCTTTCAATCTAATCAATACATGATGAGTAAGGACATAGGGCCCGAAATTCAACATTGGTGGCTCGGGTTTGCCAAAGCGGTTAGCCGTTGGCGCTGAACTGAAAATCCAGATATCGATGCTGGGGCCCTATCTGGGCTCCATCATTGAATATCCAGCTGCCTGGATTGCTACAAAAGCCAAGGTTTCCTGCGCCTGGCTTTCAGCATATATCGCTAGCCAGGCAGCAGCTCAATATCCCTGCTGCCCAGTTAGCAATGGATTCTGCCCCAGATCGCCCCCAGCACGCCCCAGTGCTAATGGTTCCCACCTACACACACAATTCCCTAACTTTTGAAAAGTCAGAATTGCTCAGTTAGTCAGATAGTACAAAATAACTTTTCAATATCATAAGAAACCAGTCGTATAGGACCTGCTGATGTATCCCTGTGTACGCTTGATTCTAGGTGGTGGCTCTAGGGTTCTTCTCTGGAGAAAATGCCTATCTCCAGAGCAGCTGGAATGTCTTGGATGGTGTCCTGGTCTTCGTCTCTATCATCGACATCATTGTATCTTTGGCATCTGCAGGCGGGGCAAAGATTCTTGGGATTCTTCGAGTTCTGAGACTGCTGCGCACCTTACGCCCCCTTCGGTACTCTTTGATTTTGCAAGAGTCTGGTAGGAGCAGAAACGTCAGCTCTTGGATTTTCTGTTGGCAGATGAAGAAGAGTCCAATTCATTGTTTCATTTCTGATTCCCGTTAAATTAGAACTTTAGAAAAATGATATCAAGTTGAGTGCAGGAAGATCCTGTCACACAATACTCAAAACTACAGGGAAGCAGTTAGACTAGCACAGTCCATGGAGTCTGCTCAGTGAGGTGGCTGGGGTTGTACTTGCTGTTCCATGCTGGTTACCCTCCTTTATGCCTTTGTTTAGTGTTTGTACCTGCCACTCTGTGCAGGTAACCCCCCTATGCATTTTTTGGGGTTGGACCTGTCGCTCTGTGTAGTTAACCTCCCTTCAATGTATTTATTTAGAGTTTGTACCTGCCGCTTCATGCACGTAACCCCCCTATATGCCTTTGTTTGGGGTTGTACCGACCACTCCATGCAGGTACTCCTCCTATGCATTTTTGGGTTGGATCCACCACTCTCTGTAGGTAACCCCCTCCCATGCATTTATTTAAGGTTTGTAAACCCCTCCCCCCACCCATCCCCATGCCTTTGTTTTGAGCTTGTTCAATGAAAAAAACAGTAAAGCTAATTCTGCGAGCCAGAATCAGAAGTAATCCAGACATGTGTCTGGACTTTCTAGTCAGCTGCCTTCCAAGATGTTCTTGGATCCACAATCCAAGTATCAGCAATCATTTCAAATAGTTCCTTAAGTCTCATCTCAAATAGTAATTATACATTTCTGTTTAGCATTGCACTTCTGAGTACAGCACTATACAATGAGGTATTAACTCATTTGATCTCCATTAAAGAAATGGAAGGTTAGGTGATTGTGGAGTTCTGAAAACTTCAAGTCTGCGCAGACTACGCCCTGTACAGCATGGCTATCCCCTCTGGCCCCCTGACACAGCATTGATTGCCACTTTTTGCCATGGTGGTGCAATGTTCACTTCTCAGATCTAGAAAGCAATGCTCAGAATGAGAGGCTTTGACTGCTGTGTCAGCATCGATTTAAATACCATGCTGGGAGCAGAGATAGCAGGCAACAGATGGCAAAGTCAGTAAAACAAGTAGATGCATCATACCTAGCCACACGGGCACTCAGCAGGGAAGGCCAACATGTAATGAAACAGAATGAAATTTAATTAAGTGTTCAGAGAACTGAGGACTTAAGAGGAAATCCCACTTACACAGAAACGCAGAAATGCTATCAGTCAGTAGCCCCTTCTGTGCAGTCCCCCACTCTTTTGGGTTTTTTATTTATTTTTGCAAACTCTTACCACAATGCAAAGTCTGAGCTAGTCAGAGATGAGGTAGCATTGCATCAAGTTTTTTCTCAGGCTCCATAGATACAGTGGAAAATTGTCCTTTCTTGCTCTCAGTGTGATTTTGCAGGTATAGCAGCCCCTGTAGCCCCAGGGCTCAGTCTTTCATGCAGCAAAAAGAAAATCTTAAAGTCATCGTTTTCTTTGGGTCTCCTAGGAACATGAGAGGGTAGACACTCTTGCAAGCACACTGTTCTGTACTCCTGAGCAGCGCTGGATGTGAGTGTTGCAGCGCCTGGGGTACCGCTGCAGGAAACACATCACAATACCTCTCCCTTCCCCTTTCCACAGAGCAGCACCCTAAAATGTACAGCACCTGGAGCACTGCCTCAGTTGTCCAACCTTAGTTCCAACCCTGGTCCTGAGGCCATTATGATATGGCATGAGATCTTAGAGGCCTGTCTGGGGCATAGTGTCACAGCGTGAAAAATATAGAAAGAATGAAAGTTATAATTATTGCACAGAAATCAGCAAAAAAAAAACCATGGACTGTAAGAGGACGATTTGAAAGCAATTTACGCTGGTAAAAAGCAATTTACTGGCATTAATTTGCAATCTGAAACTTATGCTCCCTTGATGCACTCAGCTGAAAGTTCACCTAGACTTTTAGACACATTGAGAGGAACATTAGCAGGTTCCTGCTTAGGTGGAGGAGGGGAGAGGTAACATGTGTGGATTGCACTGCATTCGTTATTTTCCGTGGGGATATCACCCACTTGTCTATTAGAAGAAAATGTGATGGCACAAGCAGAGAATTTTGTAGCCTATGAGGAAAAATTGACTTCCCTACCAAAAGCACGGGTTACAGCATCAACGCTCTGTAACAAGATAAAAGCAAATTTGAACAAAATCAAAAATTTGTATGGAACCTTTCAAAATAAGATTTTTATTTTTATTTTTTTGCTTTTTCAGGGTCATCAGTCGAGCCCCGGGCCTGAAGCTGGTGGTAGAAACCCTGATATCATCTCTAAGACCGATTGGGAATATCGTACTCATTTGCTGTGCTTTCTTCATCATCTTTGGCATTTTAGGGGTGCAGGTGAGACTATCTAGATGGAAGCAGGAGCAAAAGGTCATCTGCAGATTTAGAACAGTTAATTAATTACACAGGTACACTAAAAAAATTTTTTTTTAAACTGCCTCTAATGTTTCGATTGATTTTTACGTTTTTTGGTGCGCTGAATCCAAATCTGGTAACCAATTTGCTCCATCACGTACAGATTTTTTGCTACATTGGGTTAGCAGTTT
Source organism: Ichthyophis bannanicus (assembly GCA_033557465.1). Taxonomy (NCBI): domain Eukaryota; kingdom Metazoa; phylum Chordata; class Amphibia; order Gymnophiona; family Ichthyophiidae; genus Ichthyophis; species Ichthyophis bannanicus. The sequence goes on along the minus strand of CM066044.1, from coordinate 72,187,636 downwards.
GAGGTGAACGTTTCAGATTGAGTGCGATCGAGATAAAAGTTTCTTGGATGAATTCTTTATACTAATTGTTTAGTAGTTATTCAAATAAGAATAAAGAAAATTGTAACAAGGCAGCACATAAGAATAGAGTAATGTCAACAAAACACACTGTGATTGTAGCAAAATTGTCTGCACTTAAAACAGCCACATACATGTGCACAAACATTGAGCATATAAGAGCGAGGTTAGACACAAAGCAAAGCAAAGAAATGTGCAAAAAATGTTGTTCTGGTATGTATGTAAGAATAGAAAACGCAAACCGCACCATTGCAATACAACTTAATGTGGAGAGGTGGTAATAGAATTTTATCACGAGGTACCAAGCTCTCATGAAGAACATTTTTCTCACCGGGTCTCAAATACTCCCGAATTGGCCAGTCTTTTTCCCCCCGGTGTAGGTCGCGGGCCCGGCTATCCCACAAGCAAAGGAAGCAGGGATATTTGGTGAAACCGGATTGCTGCCCTAATAGCATGGATAGAATTTTAAAGTCTCCACAAATCATCCACTTATGCTCATCATAACGAATCTTCTGAAGAATCAGGGCCAAATTCTCGTATTTTTCTTGGAGAATAACAGAGTGAGCAATAGGAACTGAAGCGAATGTGTTGCCATTATGAAGAAGAACACCTTTTATGCTGTCTTTTGACGAATCAATGAACAGCCGCCATTCAGCAGGATCATACTTGAGTTTAAACTTTTCCATCACTCCGTATATATCGTTGCAAAATACCAAATCTTCCTCTTTGCTGAAATACTTCAAAAATTGTGTCTCGCGGTTGCGGTGCCAATAAAAAGTTGTTCCTGGTGACAATAGATGTTTCTGTTTAAGCCGAGAACCTAGCAGTTGGGCAGCATCTTTTGGGAGTCCTAAATCCCGGACTAAATCATTCAATTCAGCTTGAGAGAAAAGTTCAGGTTTCGGATCTGGTTCAGTTTCAAACTCGGAAGTACTGGACTCATCGGGAAAAGCCATCTGATGAGTCTCATCATGATCAGAACCGTCCACACAAATATGATCCAAAGATTTTGGTGGTTCAGGCACAGGTACTTCGTTGCTATGAGGCACAGGCCTAATTGCTGAGGGAAGGTTGGGGTAACTTATTACGTTCTTATTTTTTAAGTTGTATCCCTTCACAATGCAAGAGCAAAAATAGCAGTCACTGCTGTGGTCTCTTTGTTCACGCCACATCATAGGTATTCCGAAACGAAATGCTTGTTTTTTACCTTTCATCAATAAGCGTAGATCTTCCTCACATGTCTGCACACTTTGTGTGGAGCCCACGGTTTGTCTTGATCGCCTAACTTCAAACCGAAATAGGCGAAATATACGTTTTTAATAAATGCAGAAATGTTCCTCTGCCGCTTTTTCACTGTATATTCCCCACAAATAAAACAAAAACTGTCCGGAGAGTTGACGCAACCTCTGGCTCTGTGAGCCATCACAAATACACAGCACTGCAAACTACAACTGTAGTGAACCACTTCGGAATAAAGCTGGATTACGACTGAGCAAACAAAAGGTAATAATGAACTTGCAAGAAACTGAAATTTGACAGGAACGTTCATGTCGCAACCACCGTGTTTGAGCGAGCGAACGAGGCGAGGCGAACAGGAAAGAACATGCGCCAGCGCAAGTACTGGATTTAGCCCCCCGCCTCCCAATTGTCCTGTTAATGTATAAAATGAATACAAAACACTCTAAATTTAATATCATGAGGGAGTGTTTCTAGTTAGTTAACCATTACAACCTCTATTTTGGGCCAAGAAAATAAACTGCAGTCGGCTAAAAAGAAATTATGTGAACATTCCTTATATGGGTAAGAAATCTAATTTTGCAAGAAAACGTGACGTGATGGAACATTTTGGCTATTTTTCCTGGATTCAGCACCCCAAAATCTATAGGAATCAGTTGCAAAGCTGGAGGCAGTTTTTTGGTAGTGTACCTGTGTTATCGGAGGAAAGAGCACAGGTAGCTGACAAAATAACAGATAGCAAGCATAGGGATTTCCCCTCCAGTTTCCATAGCAACACAGTATGTCATGCCACACACTTTATTGTTCCAGGGAGTCAAAATCCTCTCTACTGAGTAGGAGGACTTTTTATTAAAGGATTTAGATTTCCACTGACCGAGAAAGGATGAAACGCAACCAAGATGCTAAATACGCCTATCGCCAAGAAAAAAATCCAAACAAGTTTTCCTTATTGAGTTCATGATTTTCTTGTGGTTTGGTCTCTAGCTCTCACCTTAGCTTTGAATTCTAGATCGGGTATAACCTGGGGGTTAGAACGTATGGACCTAGGGACTCTGCATGTCCTTCTCTCATTATGTAACCTTCAGCCACATCACACAATTTTCCGAGGCTCAAGTTTAGAACCAGACAAGTATTTTCCTCATAGACACAAAATTAGTATTATTTGTACAACACATAATCAAAATACTCAGAACTGTACAGGTACACATGAGAGACAATTCCAACTCCCTACTACCCCTTGGAACTTACATTCAACGCACACCTCGCTCCCCCTCCATCTTCCCCAATCCCTACTACCTTACCCAGGATCTAGGACAATTCAGGGCGGCCAACTCAGCGTGGCCGACTCAAAGCGGCCAATTCAGTGTGATCCAATTCAGGGTGGTCAACTCAGCGCAGCCAACTCAGTGTGCCATGCTGAGTTGTCCTAGACCCATTACTGCTCACATGCTAAGGCCACAACCATTTTGACTTTAAGGATAAACTTTAAAAGGCTGCTTCTTTCACCTGGTTCAGAACATGAGGAAGCATTTTGCGTCGATAGGTGCTGTTCCAGAATGTGACATAAACACGGAGTTCGCCGTTAAAGCCAAAATGGTTGTGGCCTTAGCACTGTGCCTATCCCGGACTTGGGAGATTATGTTGCTGCTCTGGAAGGACACCTGCCCAAAGAGCTTCAACCTCTGCTCAACTGATTAGAGGACAGCTACATTGGTTGCCCAAATAGGAGAGGAAATGGTAAAAGATCTCCTTTGTTTCCTTCATCTATGTGGAATCTGTTTGAAAACCAAGTTAAGGAAATACTGCAAAGCTGATCAATGTATTTCAAAGATTGTGTCAGATTACGGCACTATTTGAAGTTTTTTTTTTCCCATGTGCAGCTTTTAAAATCACTGCTCCTGCTGGATGTGGAGAGAGATCAAGGTGCAGTCCTGGACCTATTTTACAAAAGGCTTTGATCGGCATTCTATCCAGTGAATAGTGGAGCTGGATGTACGGGCCGGACGTCCAACCCGTGCACAAAACCTGGACCCAATTCCATGGCATTCACTCCCTGTATGCACACAGAGGATGTGAGGGGAGCACTGGATGGGAGGGGGCGGAGTGGGGCAGAGCAGGGGCGTGGCAATTCACCAGGACGTTCAGGGTCCATTCAGCTCTGGCCTCTGTATCTCCCCCAGCACAGAGATGGACGCCCACCTTATTCCTCCCAGTGGGGGATTAATTGCCGGGCATAGCCATGATCAAGACCTACAGCCTCCCAAAACCCATTGTGCCATCACAGGAGTGCTTACGCTGCCCAACCCTGGCCTTGGGAGCCCACGTCGAGGGTCGGACGGTGGCGGTCTACTGCCACCACACTGGGTCTAGCCATTCAGTGCCTCCGGCTAGACATATCAATGCCATGGCGACAGGATGCCAATGCACAGACATGCCAGCTGGAGCGCCATGTGATGTGGATGGGCAAGCCATGAGATGTCCCCTGCATGGGAATTGGGTGCCTGCCCAGACATCTATGTGGCTGATTCTGCTGTCATGGTTACATCTGGGCCCCGTGGTGGCAGAATCAGGTACATCTCCAGCACGTCCAGGTTTCAGCCGGACATACCGGAGTCAGAATCAGCCTCCACAAGTTTGCCAGAGGCTCTTGTAAAATACTATGGGAATTCTCCACATCCCGACCTAGACATGGGAATTCTCCTCTCCACATGTGATCTAAAATCTGCTTTCACATCTGGAGAAATACTGATCATGTTAAAAGTGTGCCCAGCTTGGAAAAGCTTCTGTTCACCATGAAGGAGAGCACTGGTTACCTGAGCTGGGCAGGAATTCGAAATGAGCTGCACCGCTAGCATGCGATCAACACCAGAAATGAGCATGGGGGCGGTGCTAAACCCACACTAGTAAATGCAGATGTGCCCAGCATGTCCCATGTTACTAGCATAGGTATTGCATCACCCCCTCACTTGTTGTTTTTGACCCAGTCAGAGTGGGCGCACTTAATGGCAACCCATTGAAGGGGTCATAAGTGCACTCATGCTAAATGCCACATTGATGGGGAATGCGTGTCGATAACACCTGTACTACCCATGATGTGGATGCTCTATCCATGAATCTGCATTTTCCGCCCCCAACCCGTGATGCTCAGGTAACGCAAGATTTTTAGCACGACTCTATTTTCAGGGCACATTCTTTTTACCATGGCGCATTTGGGGCGTGCTGAGCCTAAATTTACAACAAATGCTATATTTCAACAGCTGGAGCAACAGCCCTCTAAAGACTTTGAATTCTCTCATTGAAGTACATGTGCCTCACATAATCGATGTGGGACTTCACTATGTCCCTAATATAAAATAGCAAACAGCCCTACGCAACCATAACACAGGACAAAGTCACCCATGGTTACACCCACTGCTTCACAGCTGCCCGAGACCAGCTACATTGCAGAAAAACAGGATGAACCTTACTATTGCTAAACCCATCTGCAGAAAAGCAGATGTAATACCGAGTGCTTTTCACTAAAGTTTGGGCTCTAGCTTCACTAATTTAAAACTGACAGTTTTCAGAAAATAAAGTGGAACAGCTAAGGCAGACAGCCAGACCTGGGTCTCAAACCACACTGTCTATCTTTCCCTCTTTCATTTCAGCTTTTCAAAGGCAAATTCTACTACTGTGAAGGACTAGACACAAAGAATATCACCAACAAGTCTGACTGCGCACAAGCTCGTTACAAGTGGATACGGAGAAAATACAACTTCGATAACCTGGGGCAGGTAGGTACCGTCATCTTTTTCTTTCTCTTATATATCAATGTGGAAATGTCAGAACTTCAGGTTACCTCTGAGAATTCAAATCACTTTGCATTTTCCACACTCTTCATTAACACAAGGTATTCCAAACTTAAAACGTGATTTTATAAATCTGAGTAGACCTCATCAGTCCCCTGGGGTTTGACAATTCAGATCCAGAAAGGTTTGTTTTGTTAAGCCTTCACTGTACGCCATCTGATTATAATAAAGCAGGTGAAGCACATGCAACCTGGAAGCAGACAACTGGAAATATCCTTATACAATAAACGTAGTCCCTAGATAAGATATCAAGGGATCCTCTTTGGGACGCCAGCTAGGCCCTGTTCCTGCAATCCCTGGGCCATGAAAGACACTGCGCTCCAGTTGTTGGCTTGTACAAAAGATTTTAATACTCCTGTCAGCTAAGACAGAAGGCCAATGCAGCAAAGCGAGCTGTTTGCGCAGGCGATACCATAGTGCGCACACAGTTGTTTGTGCTAGTGTGAACGCAGAAAGGGTTCTAACGCTAGCAGGACTGATGCACTATTGCCTGCACTAACGAGTGAGTCGTGAGCCAAGTTCAGAAGATTATGAGAGCTACGAATGAACATTTGTTAAGATAAGTTTAAAAGGGTTTCAGTAAGAACAGTGTGTTGCTGGAAGGAGGAACAGCTTTTTGATTCTAACAGCAGCATCACTGTGTTAAGACCAAAGATCTGCAGAGGCAAGTGATGAAAATAAGCGTAAATGGTGGCTAAGCTAAGTGAATGTCTGCCCCATGCTGCTTTGATGCCTCTGTTTTAAACAGAAGTGAGGTGTTTCCATTCTTGTAATTGGAGTTATATTTTATGAATTACGCACCTAAGTGTCGCTCCTGCCCCAACTCCACCTATTCTCCACACCAGGGGACACCTACACATATACTATGGAATAGTTTACAGCATGAGGCCAATTCCATGCTGTACGTACCGGGCTCGGATGGGCGTTCAGATTCGGGACAGCCAGGAGTTGCATCTGATTCTGATCCCACGGGGGGCTAGAAGTCTCCACGGGATCAGAATCGGGTGCAACCAGCCTGGACATTCAGGCCCGACCTGGATGTACAGGCCGGGCCCCAATTCTGGGCTCCCAGACATCCAGCACACTACCCGTCTAACTCTGCCAGGCTCCTGCATGGAGCAGCAGTGGCATGGCGTCCTGTTGCTATGTCACTGTGGCTCCATGCAGGAGCTACAATCATTGGTTGCCTGCCAGATCCTTCTTTCCCCACAGCCTGACTCTCAATTGGGCCTTCCATGGCCAGGGTCGGGCTGCAGGGAATCCCCTGCAACCCCTCACCTTTCCTCCATGCCCTGGTGCCACCGTCCCCCAGCATCTAGGGTGACCTGGACGTAAAGGGCCATGACTGGAACTGGCCTTGTACGTCCAGGTTGTGTGTCCCGCCCCTAGCCCATCCACTCTCCTCCCCGTCACCACCCCTACCCGCCCCGTCCAGATCTCCCCACACTTTCCTATGTATGTGCGGGCAATTTTGGGCAGGGAATACGGCCCCAGGCATTTAGCAACTCGGAATCTACCCCTCTGTCTCAGTAGCACATACTCTTATGCATGTCCAATCCCAAGTAATTGCAAAATCACTCCTCTGATGAACATGGTGCCTACATTTAGTCACTCTGTGGGTGCAGCTTTTACTCAGGTGAATCTAGCTGGGTCACTAATACTACTACTACTGCCACTACTATTAATCATTTATATAACTCCAGAAGGCTTACGTGGTGCTGTACAAACATATAAAGAAAACAGTCCCTGCTCATAGAGCTTTCAATCTAATCAAGACAAACAGAACAATGCAAAGAAACAAGGGGGGTTCAAATAGGGAAGGAGACAAGGAGAACAAAAGATTAGGATACAAATGCAGCCTCAAAGAGGTAAGCCTTTAGCATGGATTTGATGAGGGGGAAACATAAAGATAGAGGAAGTTGTTCCATGTATAAGGAGAAGCAAAGTGAAAAGATCAAAGTCTGGATTTTGCAGAAGAAGAAAATTGCATAGAGAGAAGAAAGTCAAAGGAGGAGCGGAGTTCACGAGGTTGGGAATAGGGAGACAGAAGACTGGAAAGGTAATGAGAGGCAGTAGAGTGAATGCATTTATATGTTAGAAGGAGAAGTTTGAATTGGATATGGAAATGGAAGGGGAGCAAGTGAAGTAATTTTAGAAAAAGGGTTATATGAGTGTATCAGGGCTGGTGGAAGATTAGCCACGCAGCAGAGTTCTGGATAGATTGTAGAGGAGAGAGATGACACTGAGGGAGACCCAGCAAAGAGGAGGTTGGAATAGTCAAGATGGGAGGTGGCCAAAGAGTGGACAAGAGCCTTAGTGGTGTGTTCAGAGAGGAAGGGATGAATTTTGTTAATGCTATAGAGAAAAAAATGACAGGTTTTAGGTATATGTTGAATATGTGTGGAGAAGGAAAGAGAGGAATCAAAGATGACTCCAAGTTTGTGGGCTGAGGAAACAGAAAGAAGAAGAGTGTTGTCAACAGTGATAGAGAAAGGAGGAAGGGGGAGGAGGGTTTAGGGAGAAAAATAAGAAGTTCAGTTTTAGCCATATTCAATTTTAGGTGGCGGTGAGATATCTAGGAAGCAATGTCAGATAAGCAAGTAAAGATACAAGTTTGGAGTGAAGGAGAGATGTCCAGTGTAGACAGATAGAGTTGAGAGTCACCAGCATAAAAATGATATTGAAAGCCATGGGAAGAGATGAGGGCACCGAGGGACTGGGTATAGAGAGAGAAAAGGAGAGGGCCCAGAACAGACCCTTGAGGTACACCAACTGAGAGAGGGATGGCAATAAAGGAGGAACCTCCAGAACAAACACTGAAAGAGTGATTGGAGAGATAAGAAGAAAACCAAGACAGTACAGGGCCTCTAACACCAAGTGAGGATAAAGTGTCAAGGAGGATGAGGTGGTCTACAGTATCAAAAGCAGAGGAAAGATTGAGAATAATGAGAACTGAATAAAAGCCTTTGGACTTAGCAAGGAACAGATCACTCGAGACTTTGGCAAGAGCCGTTTCAGTGGAATGAAATGGACGAAAACCAGATTGAAGTGGATCAAGGAGGGTTGGAGAGGAGAGAATTCAAGACAGCGGCAGAGAACTGCATGTTCAAGAGTTTTGGAAATGAATGGGAGAAGGGAGATGGATCAATAATTCGAAGGACAAATAGGATCAAGTGAAGGTATTTTGAGGAGAGGCTTGATTACAGCATGCTTGAAGGCTACAGGGAAAGTTGCAGTGGAAAGCAAAAGGTTGAGAATATATGAGATGAAAGGGATGACGGAGGAGGAGATGGAGTTGAGGAGATGGATGGGGATAGGACCAGAAGAATAAGTAGTGAGTTTAGAGAAGGAAAAAAGAAGAGAGGCTTCCTCAACAGAGATTTTAGAAAACGATGACAGGGTAATAGAGGTTGAGGGGAAAACTTGGTAATGGAGAGGGGGAAGAGGGGGTGAAAAAGATTTAGTGGGGAATTGTAGTGTAATCTTATGCACTTTGTCATGGAAATAGTCTGCTAGGGTTTGAGCTGAGAGAGAAGGAGGGATTGGAGGTGGAAGTGACTTAAGAAAAGAATTGAGAATAGAAAAGAGACAAGATGGTTAGAGGCAAGACAGTTAGATGGAGAAAATAGTTTTTTTTAGTGAGTGTAATGGTGGATTGGAAAGAAGAAAGCATGAATTTGAAGTGAAGAAAGTCAGAGTGTGCAGGATTTGAGCCAAGTGCGCTCAGCTGAGCAGGCACTGGAACGGAGATAGCGGGTAGTTGAAGACAACCAGGGCTGAGTGCACCTCACTCACAGGACATGGAATGGGTGAAGCAAGGGTATCCAGAGCAGAGGAGAGAGCAGTATTATAATAAGCGATGGCTTCATCAACATACTTAGAGGACAAAGTGGAAGAGACAAGAGATGAGACAGTAGTGGATAGAGTCAATGGATCGATAGCATGAAGATTCCTAAAAAGATAGAATGAGATTGGGTGAGATTGAGGGGAGGCGTAATGAAGAATGAAACAGGTGATGGTCAGATAAGGGAAATGCGGAGGTATGGAAATTAGAAGATAAACACCTCTTTCTTTTCCAGTCAGATCCCTTTGCAAAATGCCCTCGTCACTCCAGTACTAACCTCATGCTCCCTCTCTTTCTCTCTTTTCCAAGGCTCTTATGTCGCTCTTTGTTCTCTCGTCCAAAGATGGCTGGGTAAACATCATGTATGATGGGCTGGATGCTGTTGCCATTGATGTACAGGTAATAACCCCCCCCCTCCCCCCCAAAAAAAGTCAACCATGGTAGACAAACAGGAATGGATTTAGCTTGAGGAGAGAGCCGCTTCTGTAATGCGCACCCCCCTCCCCACATACAATTAACTGTAGTGAATGAGTATATCTTAAGGGACTCAGATATTCCCTCTACAACAAGGAACAGATTTGCCCAATTTTATGCAGTTTAAAAGAGTGGTCAGCAATCCCTGGCTTGCCTCCCACGTACTGCACATAAGCACTTCCCACGTAGTGCACATATCCAACTCGGGATGCTGATGGCATAGCCAGCCAACAATTTTTCCAATTATTGCAGAGGCGGCATTCTGGGCAGGCAAAGGGGAGGGGTGTGGATCCTCAAGCGCCATTCTGATAGCAAGATGCATCAGTGAGGGGGGGGAGCGGGAGGAGGAAGGAAATGTGCAGGGTTTGTTCAGAAGGGACTGCAATCAAATTCCATTTCATCCATGATCTCATCAATGGGAATTTCATCCTCACCAGTTGCTCAAGGTCAAAAAATGTTGCCAGCTCCTGATTTGGAAGTTGGTTGGAGTGTGTTGTGTCCTGTAAGTCATTAGCTCTGCTAGTAAGTGGGCAACTTTAGCACACTCATTTTGCCATGAATTTGTTCACCCACTTCTAATCAAAGAAGAATAATAACATAATGATTCCCCTTTTCAAACTATAATGCAAATCTCTTATAAGAAATGTTGACTAGAATTTCCAACCCGGACATGGCTGCATGTATAATGCCTGTGAGCTGTTCTAGCTGGAAAGTGAGTCCGGATTCTATTGTCTGTCAGCCGTACTGTATAAATCCATAATTGTATTGCTACTGTCAAATGCCCTCTTTCTGTTATAGCTGTTATCACCCACCTCTTTTCCTGTTTCTTGTCTTCTCCCTCTCAGCCAGCTAGAAACCATAACCCATGGATGCTGCTCTACTTCATTTCTTTCCTGCTCATCGTCAGCTTCTTCGTGTTGAACATGTTTGTTGGGGTGGTGGTGGAGAACTTCCATAAGTGCCGTCAACACCAGGAGGCTGAGGAGGCACGGCGCCGGGAGGAAAAACGCCTCCGCCGCCTGGAGAAAAAGCGCAGGAGTAAGGCGATATACATGTCTGGTCGGTAGACTACCTTGAAAACAAATCTTTCTGAGCCCTGCCTGCTTGAGCAAATTGCTAAAAAAAAACAAAAAAAAACCTATAAAAAAACAAAAATCTATAGTGATTTTAAAAAAATAACAAAAATTTAAACAAAACAAAAATAATTTCTGCAGATGCATCTGAATGGCACCGCATGCCCCTGCATGCCAAGTTCATGCGCATGACAGCATGGTCAAAAAGAAAAACCCCAAAATGCAAAGGAGATCTGACAAAAGAAATACTGAAGATGGAGGGCGGAGATGCATCCACCAACTCAGGATATGTTTGTTATTCAGGGGGTCATCATATAAAGTAGGAACATGGGAAGCTGGAGAGGAATAAACAAAAATACTTACTGAGAAGGTACTGGATACTTGGAACAGAGTTCCACCAGCAATACTAGAGTCAAAACAATGACAGAATTTGAGGAAGCACTAGACAGACATAAGGTCCTTTACTGGCAGGACACATAACAGAGGAACACAGAGGCGGAGTAATTTTAATTTAGAATGGCATTTTATACCACAAAATAAAAGAGCAAATAAAACAATTCATACAAGATGCAATAAACAATAAAATACAAAATCTATGAATCAAACAATAAGATACATAACACAATAAATACAATGCGAAAAAAAAGTGAAAAACCCTATGAATCAATAAAACAAAAAAGTCCAATCCATCGTTAAAAAAATGTATGTGATTGTCAATCTCTTGTAACCAACATTCAAAGAACCTGGTTTTAAGGGGTTTTTTTTTAATAATAAATAATTTGTTTCACTAAGTTCTGCAGGGAGAGCATTCCAATTATTACAACATCTCCCCTAAAAGAATGCGTCCTCATACTTGCCCATTTAAAATGTCTCACTGAAAATGCTTCTAACCACACTTCATTTTGTGATCTCAGTGACCTATATGCCTGATCTCTCCAAGCAAGTGTGCTGAGAATAGATGAGTCAATATATTTATTGCCCTGTAAATCCTAGTCAGAACTTTAAATTGAATTCTAAATTTTACCGGTAGCCAATGTAGATCAATAAGCAAAGAGGCTGCCCTGTCCCACTAATGTTTACCCACAATAAGTTTTGCTGCGGCATTTTCTATCACGTATAATTTTGCCAAAAGGTGCTGTAGCAAACCAAAATAAACTGCATTACAATAATCCAATTGGTCAGTGCAACTGCCTGAGTCACCAATTGCAGATCTGATAATGTCAAGAAAGCTCACAATTGATGCACTAACTGTAAATTCAAACAATTTTTCTTATTAACAGCCTTCACTTGTTCCTCCATTGTTTTAGCGGAATCTTGGATAATCCCTAGATTCCATACCTTAGTAGGGTTTGTAACAGCACAGTGGGTTGGTCTTAATGGGCAGATGGGGTGGACCAAGACACTCTTTTATCCACCTTCAATTTCTTTGTTTCTAATGAAGGATTTTATTTGGATGGTGACATAGTATTGGATCATTAGTGACTGGAGTTTTTGATGTCCATTGCTGACAGCATTCCTAGGTTTATAGTCCTGGTTTCCAAGGAGGATTAGCACAAGGCTAAAGAGCTCCATGTATTTTGGAAGAGTTAAAGCAATGCATAAAGACTGGAACAGTCTGTTGCCAGTGGTTGAGAGATGCAGATTTCTAGCTCTGAAGCTGACTGTGTTCGTGAATGGTTATTCTTCCTGAAGGCTTTAGAGGGATTTATCTTACTTTTAACACATTTCAACTTGTGCTGAAAGCATTATTAACAATAATTTGATCTATCCATCTGTCCAGGGCCTCAATATCTTCTGCATAAAATGACCAGTTGAATCCAAACTTGCAAGATAGGTGGGGCATAGGTCTGTCACCTGCCCTATTGAAAATGTCCTTGATCCAATAAGAGTGAGGCAATTTTCAACAGGGTCAAAGTTGAAAAGCACTAGACTAGGCAATCCATGGCTTGGCTTTTTCTTCCTTCCTTGTTTGAATCTACTGCTATAACCCCAGCCAGGTACGTCTCCTCAACAGGATGTAGGAGTCTGTGAAGAGTACATGTTCTTGCCTTCCCTTCAAGGATGATGTGGAATGGAGGGGAGGGAGTGTGATGCTCCATTGTATGCAAATCTCTCTTATGCATATTCATTGTGGCTGTCCTGAAAATCTTCCCTAGAGACAAGGCATGTTTTACAGCTGCAAACATGCTGTTATGAGTCTGTGACAGATAAAGGCGCACAATGGAAGAAATTTTATAAAGGAATTTGCATGTGTGTGTATGTCAAGATACGCCCTCTTATAACATTAGCTCACCTGTATAAGAATGCATGGTGCAATGAGGCACATACTTGCAAATGGCTTTAGAGTAGGAATCTTCAGGGAAGGAGTTTGGGTGGAGTTGCGATTTACCTGCATATGTGCATGCCCGCTTCCGAGGGGGCCTAAACATCTGTAGCTTCGATCTAGCCATGGTTTCTTTCCTGTTTGTGCTAATATGGCATAGGTGCTTATGTGTCCTTATAAAACAGGCTGAAATTAGGCATCTACTTGGTCTTTGCACACATGTGGCCCATTATAAAATTACCCTCAGAAAACAGGCACAGTCGCTGCTGACCGCATACAGTATTGCTTGTGAATATTAGCTGAGGAAAGGACAATCATGTCCTTTAAGCTAGGAGCATTTGCATTAGCTCCTGTACATATAAAGAGGCATTTTAGAAGGGATGTCGAGGGAGCATCTGGGACATCCAAAGCAGAATATCCTAAAACTCGGAGGATGGGATTATAAGTGCCATCTAAAATCTCTCCCCTCCCACCCCGACAGATGGGCATTCCCGCTGCCTGTGAGGCTGGGTACATGCCCCTCTATGGATTATTTTAGAAAGAGGATGTTTCCAAACAGGATGGCTACAAAAGCAGCCTCTTGAATATCCCACCCAGTGATTTTCAGAAGGGGGATGTCTACGGTCAGTGACGGTGCCGACACTAGGATGTATGGTAGCGGGTTTGTAATCTGTTTCGGGTTATATTGACATACAGGTTTCTTTCACCAGGAAATATTGACAGTGACGATGTCAATGCATTGTACCTTTTCCTCCTGGAAGCGTTACTGCCATTATTTGCTCCTCTTTTGTGGTCAGGAGCTGGACATCTGAGCAACCAGGGTCAGACGTGCTAGTGCCATTCTGAAATTGCACCACAAAGTGCATTTCCTTTTCATTCCTTCAGTCCAGTCCCGTACCAGCGAGTTGTCTCCCCCTGCCAGCGGCAGGAGGCTGAGCATGCTCAAACCTTTGGTAATGTCACCATACCTAAGGGCCTAGTACCACCCACCAAGGCCAGTATCTCAGCCTCCAGCAGCTGGAGTAGAGTCAGCCCGGTGCAAGGGGCAGAATTTCCTTTCTCAGTGTCCAAAAAGCCAGACAGCCTCAACTAACAGTGGCACAATCATAAACGTTTAATCTCTGGCAGACTGGTCTGATCCTTTGGATGGGAGGCTGTCAGACCTAAGCAGTGCTGAGAGCAGTCTGGGGGGCCTGGGAGGTCTCCTGAGGGACCGGGTCATTCAGTCGGCTAGGTTCTGCTTGGGGGAGAGCTGTCTGTGGGAGTCGGATAGAGCTCTCTGCAGAGCGGTGAAATCCAGCACCGTTTCTGAAGCAGCATGTAAGTGACAAATCAGGATGGATATTCAGGTGGTGGGCTGGCACCAGGGGCACTTCGGTGGAGGGAGCTTACCACGGTTACTGGCTTCTCATTCTGTGGGGGTGGCCATGTGATCAGTGTATGTAGGTAACGTCAGCACAGTTTCCCTGATATGCCATCCTAGAAGCTTGCATGTGCTGCGTGTGGAACATGCCGCAGTAGCCTCTCTGACAATGGGGTTTGCAAGAGTTGTGAAAGGGAGACCCGATCAGAGGAAAAAGAGATGGAGGTGCTCTCCGGTGAGTCAGTGGCTCCAGGGGAGAGCAGAATGCAGGATTCCCGCACATATTCGGCTCGGGTAGTGCCTTCTTAGCCCGTGGTTTTGGCGGAAAGGGAGGCCATTTTCTCCAGTGGAGCTTCCAGCAAGGAAATGGGGTGGGGTGGGGGCAGGCAAACACCCGTTAACCTGGAACCAGCTGGGGGGATTTGGAGGAAGGCTGGAGGGATTCCTTGCCCTTTTCTCCAGTTTGTTTTGTTGTTACATCAGGCGTATTGCCTGCGCCAGAGCAGGAATACGGAGGGACTCCACAGGGCGCAGCAAGCACCCACGCTGGCAGAGGGAGAGACGGTGAGCAAGCGGCATGGGAGGATGCTGAGGTGGTAGTGTCAGAAATGTCAGATGACCCATTGGAAGGTACCTCTGACATGTTTGAGGAGGGCCCTCTGCCCTAGAGCTCGAGAGTGAGATATTGCCAGGGGAGGACCCTCATTAGTGAGGGTATTTCATAGGGAAGAGCTCCCAGCATTGATTGCTCATTCCCTGGTGGCTGTCAGCATACTGCAGGATTTTTCCTCAAGGGAGGAACCTTTGGAGAACCCCATCTTGCAGTCATGCAGATGAGCATAGGCAGTCTTCCCAGTACATGGAGTCATTCAGCAGATGATAGAGGTGGAATAGGAGGTGCCAGATGCGGGGCTGCATGGCAGCCAAGCAATGCTGCGTCTCTTCCCATTACCTGAAAAGGATAAGGAAAAGCTGCGGGTCCCACAGGTGGATGTGGCTGTGGCTGTGTCTGCGATAACAAAGAAGACCACAATTCTGGTAGAAGGCAGAGTGGCGTTGAAAGATCCTCAGGACAAGAAACTGGAGGCATTGCTAAAGCAAGCCTTTGATGTGAACGCACTCACTCTTCAGACGGCCATCTGCGGGGCCTATGTTTTGAGAGTGTGTTTTCACTGGGATCAGGCATTGCCGGGAGTGGACGGCACTGCTGGGTCGAGTGAAGTGGGGGCGACTCACATCGAGTCCAGGGTCGCCTATCTGGTGGACACCTTCTATGATCTGATTTGAGCCACAGCCAAGGGTATGGCCTCAGTGGTAGCAGCAAGGCGGCTTCTGTGACTTCGAAACTGGGCAGCAGACATCTCGTCAAAGACAAGATTGAGCCGGCTTCCCTTCAAGGACAAATTGCTCTTTGACAAGGCTTTTGAGAAACTAGTGAAGGAGCTTGGTGTCTAAGGGCAGCAAGCTCCCTGAGGACAGGCCGAAGCAGATTAAAGGTGTGGCACCTGCAAGAGGCCCGTCTAGAGACTCAGCGGTTTTGGGCAGCAAGGTTTCTGGCATTCCAGTGAGCTCGTTACCCCAGCAGAGGTACTCCCTTTCATGAGATCAGGAAGTGGGCAGAGGATATTACTCAGCTGCCACTGCAGTGCCTAAAAATACCTTATTTATTTATGTATTTATTTAACAGCTCTTATATACCGCACTATTTGACATCAGTGCGGTTTACATTAAACAAAATACACTCAGATTTAGAGAACTTGTCCAAGTTACAGGTAACAGGGGAATAAAACAAGGATTAACTGGGGAATAGCATATGAATAATTAAATTAAAGCAATTATTTTATTTATTTATTTATTTATTTATTTTATTTATTTTACATTTCTTATATACCGCACTATTTGCGATCAGCGCGGTTTACATAAAACAAACAGTATCCGACAATAAACAAGAGTAGACAATAAACATCAGACTAGAGATCTTGAGTGGGTATAGAGACATGTCATAAATAACATTTAACAGAGCAGGTATATACAGTGAAATATCATAAGGTGGAACGGTCTAACATCATCATTTAACTATTATTGCTGAGTTGAGATAATGGGGTGAGAGGAGGGGAAATATTGATGTAAGAGAAGTGTTGTAAAAAGAGGTGGGTTTTTAAAGCTTTTCTAAATTGCGATATATCTTTTTATCAATCTGATGTTTAATGGAAGCTTATTCCAGCACCTTGGAGCAAAGGATGAAAATGATCTGTTAATGGTAGTTTGAGTACATTTTACTAATTCATTTGGAATCACTAGAGTATATTTAGTTGTAGATCTTCTTGATCTGTTGTTTTGGTTATGAATGAGTAGATCAGAGATTGAAGGAGGTGGACCCAGGGACGGACAGATCCAATTGGATCAGAAATTGGTTCACTGACAGACGACAGAAGGTGACGGTAAATGGAACTCACTCGGATGAAAGGAAGGTGATTAGCGGTGTGCCCCAGGGTTTGGTCTTGGGACCGGTACTATTCAATATATTCGTGAGTATTATTGCCGAAGGGCTGAATGGAAAAGTCTGTCTTTTTGCAGATGACACCAAAATTTGCAACAGAGTGGACTCCCCTTAGGGAGTGGGGAACATGAGGAAAGATCTACAAAAGCTGGAAGTATGGTCTAATGCTTTGCAGTTAAGATTTAATGTGAAGAAGTGCAGTGTCATGCACTTGGGACGCAGAAATCCAAGGGAAATGTATGCAATAGGGGGTGAGAGATTGGTGTGCATGGACCAGGAGAAAGACCTTGGTGTGATTGTTTCTGGTGATCTCAAGGTGGCGAAACAGTGTGACAAGGCGGTGGCAAAAGTCAGAAGACTGTTGAGTTGCATACAGAAATGAATTACCAGCAGAAAGGAAGAGGTGCTAATTCCACTGTACAACTCGCTGGTGAGACTTCACTTGGAATACTGTGTTCAGTTTTGTAGACCATATCTTGCAAAAAATATAAAAAGGCTGGAAGCAGTTCAGAGGAAGGTGACCAAAATGATTTGGAGCCTGCGTCAGAAGATTTATGAGAGGAGACTTGGACCTAAATATGTACACTCTGGAAGAGAGGAAGGACAGGGGAGATATGATTCAGACCTTTAAATACTTAAAGAGTATTAATGGACAAATAAACCTCTTCCAAAGACAGGGAAGCTGTAAAACTAGAGGGCATAACATGAAGCTGCAAGGGGGTAAATTGGAAGGCAATGTCAGGAAATACTTTTTCACTGAAAGGGTGGTGGATGCTTGGAATGCCCTCCCGATGGAAGTTGTGGGGACAAACACAGTGACAGAATTCAAAATGGCATGGGACAGACATAGTGGATCCCTTTATAGCAACAGGATAATATCAAAATAAGCAGAACTATCTCTTATATCTGAACAAATAGGGGTGACCTACGTGGAGCGGTGGGTACACCCCTAAGCAAACGCATGGGGAGGGGTGACCTGCACAGAGTGGCAAGTGCACCTACTCTTGCCGCCTTGCTCGGTAGACTAGATGGACCATACTGGTCGTTATTTGCCGTCATGTACTATGTTACTATGTTGCAGCAGTTCCTATTCGCCTGGGTCCAAATCACATCTGATCAGTGAGTTCTGGAGGTGATTTGGGAAGGATGTGCACTGGACTTCACTCGTCCATTTTCTGAGACCTTTGTAGCATCCCCTTGTTGGTTGGGAAGGAAGACCGACGTGGTACAGGGAATGCTCCAGAGGCTTCTACTTCTAGAAGCAGTGGTTCCGGTTCCTGTAAAACAGGAGGGAACAGGCTGGTATTCCATTTATTTTGTGGTCCCCGAAAAAGAGGGAACTTACCGTCCAATCCTCAATTTAAAGTGCATCAACCAGACTCTAAGAAATACCGCTCTTTCATATGGAAACGCTGCAGCCCGTCATTGTAGCGGTGCGGCGTGGCGAGTTCCTGATGGCTCTAGATCTAACGGAAGCCTATCTACATATTCCCATGCACACAGAGCACCAGCGTTTTCTGAGATTCATCGTCCCAATGGGGCATTTTCAATTTCAAGCCTTGCCATTTGGTCTAGCAATAGCTCCTCGCACGTTCACCAAAGTGATGGTGGTTGTAGAAGCCAAATTGCGAAGGAAGGACGTTTTGGTGCAACCTTACCTAGATGATTGGCTGAGGAAAGTTGGTGGGTGACAAGACAAGTTATTCTGCTGCTTCAGCAGCTAGGATGGGTAATGAACTTCGCCAGGAGTCATCTGACTCCCTTGCAAGATCTTGACTCCCTTGCAAGATCTCGTCCATCTAGGGGCACATTTTCAAATGGCTGAGGGGTGTGTGTCACTGCTGTTGAAGCGGGTACAGAAGATACAGGCGCAGGTGCTAAATTTCTTCTGTTGGCAGCCCCCTCCATGGGGCTCTACATAAGCTCTTGGGGTCAATGGTGGCCATGCTGAACCTGCTGCCCTGCGCAAGAGCATATATGCAGCCATTGCAAAGTGCATTGCTGGGGATGTGGTCCCCACAGAGGCATCTGCTGACCAGGAAGCTCATCCGTCCAATTGTCATCTGGATATCACTGCAGTGTGGCTGGATCTGGAGAACCTGCTGGCGGGAATGCATTTGGAGGCACCCAAGTGGCTGCCTCTGACAACAGACGCCAGCCTGGTTGGCTGGGGAGCTCATTGTCAACATCAGGTGGCTCAAGGACGATGGATAGAGGAGCAGATGGGATGGCCAATCAACCATTTGGAGATGAGAGTGGTGCTCCTGGCCCTGCAGTTCTTCCGATTGCTGGTGTATGGCAGAGCTGTTCGGGAATTCTCGGATAATGCAGCAACCGTGGCCTACCTGAATAGTCAGGGGGGCACAGGCAGCAGGGCACTAGAGGACAAAGTGTTGCCGATTCTGCTGTGGCCAGAAGTGAATCTGCTCACTCTGTTGTCGGCTCATGTGGCTGGCAAAGACAACAGGCAGGCAGATTACCTGAGTCGGATACGTTTGGATCCAGGCGAGTGGACCCTAGATCAGGCAGTATTCAAGCAAGTGGTTCTAAAATGGGGATCACCAGTGATGGATCTCATGGTGACCTTTGACAAAGTGAAAGCATCAAGGTTCTTCAGTCGTCACCGAGAGCGCATGTCCGAGGTGCTGGACGTGTTAACTCAGCTGACTCACATGCTGCTATACGTATTTCCACCATGGACCCTGATTGAGCTGTTACTACAGTGCATAGAGGGTCACAAGGAGCTAGTAATTCTCATCACCCCAGATTGGCTGAAGCGATCGCGGTATGTGGATCTCACGTGGTTGCTGGTAAATGCTCCCTGGCAGTTACCGGTGAAACACAGTCTGCTGATGTAGAGTCCAATCCCAATGCTGCAAGTGGATCAATTCTCACTTATGGCCTGGCTCTTGAGAGGGCTTGGCTGAGGAAGAGAGATTATTCTCTGCAGGTCATTTCCACACTGTTGAGGACCAGAAAGCATTCAACCTCCTTGGCCTATGTGCGAGTGTGGCATTTGTTTGAGGATTGCTATGGCGCTAGGGGGGGTCACACCATTGGTGGCCCTTTATCGGCGATTCTAGCCTTCCTGCAAATGGGGTTCGATAAGTTGCCTACATTGGGCTCGTTATGCATGCAGGTGGTGACTCTGACGTGCTATAGGGGTCGGCTGCAGGGCAAGTCGCTGGCTACGCATCCAGATGTGGTACGTTTTCTGCGGGCAATGAAGCAGGTTTAGCTGCCACAATGGTAACTTGTGCCAGCCTGGGACTTGAATTTGGTACTTTCTGCATTGACAGGTCTACCCTGATGGCTATTTGTTTCATGAGAAGGATTTCAGAACTTCAAGCATTGTCATGTCAAGAGCCCTTTTTGTCATTTTCCCGGGAAAAGGTGGTGCTTCGCCCAGTGCCATCCTTTCTTCCAAAAGGTGGTGTCAGCTTTTCATGTGAATCAATCAGTTACTCTTCCTGTGTTTGTAAAGGCAGAGACAGAAGGAGAAGCGATTGCATTTGCTAGACGTGAGAAGGGCTCTGAGTCTTTATTTGAAGCATATGGCGCCATTTCAAAAATCTAATCACTTGTTTGTGCTCTTTGGGGGACCCCGATGGGGTGAAGCGGCATCCAAGGTGTAAGTGGCGTGATGGATTAAGGAGGTGATTGCGTCCGTTTACCTGCTGAAACGAAGGCAGCCACCGCAGGCTCTTAAGGCGCATTCTACTTGAGAGCAGGCGGCTTCTTAGGCAGAATGCACATTGATGCCACCAATTGAAATTTGCCGGGCAGTGTCATGGTCTTCGCTGCATACTTTTGCGAGGCATTACCGCCTGGACGTTCAGGCAGCTCGGGATGTGCAGTTCGAGGCTTCCGTAGTACAGGCCGGGCTTGCGTGTCCCTCCTAGTGTTAAGGTAGCTTTGGTACATTCCACTGGTACAGGAGTGGACTGGAGGAATGAAAAGGAAGGTGAAATTTGACTTACCTGCTAATTTGCTTTCCTTGAATGACTCCAGTTCAGTCTTGGGCCGCACAGTTGGTGTCAGTTTGGCAAGGCAAGCCTGGGGGTAGGTAGAGTTATAAGTCTGTCGTTATGGTCTAAGTCAGCGTTTTTCAACCACTGTGCCGCGGCACACTAGTGTGCCGTGAGATATTGTCTGGTCTGCCGTGGGAAAAATTCCAATTTCATCCGTAACATGTGGCCTCGGCTCACAAATTAGGGTTGCCAACCGGCCGGTTTTCAGCCGGCCTGGCCGGTTTTTCCATGGCCAGGCCGGCTGCCGGCACAGTTGTAAAACCGGCCATTGAAAAGCCGTTTTTTTGCTCTGGCCGCACGTTCGGTACCGGCCAGAGCAAAAAAACGGCTTTTGTGCCGAAGTCCGCGGCGCGAACGCAATCGCGATTCCCTATAGCAGTGCAGCCACTGGTTCTGCTTTGTACAGAGCAGCGGCTGCACTACACTTACATTGAAAAGTAAAGAGAAACTGTGTCAGGAGCCCTCCGATCATGCAGAGCCCGAGGAAGTGATGTCATGGGGGCGGGCTCCTCACAGGCTGTCTTTCCTTTTCAAATTAACTTTAGCTGCAATAAAGTTAATTTGAAAAGGAAAGACAGCCTGTGAGGAGCCCGCCCCCATGACATCACTTCCTCGGGCTCTGCGATGACCGGAGGGCTCCTGACACAGTTTCTCTTTACTTTTCAATGTAAGTGTAGTGCAGCCGCTGCTCTGTACAAAGCAGAAGCAGCGGCTTGGGCAGAGGGGGGGGTGTGTGTGTGTGAGTGAACCAGCAAGGGGGGGGGGAGTGTGAGTGAACCAGCAAGGGGGGGGGAGTGTGAGTGAACCAGCAGTGGAGGGGGGGGTGGTGTGAGTGAACCAGCAAGGGGGGGGGGCTATTGTATGAGTGAACCAGCAGTGGAGGGGGGGGGTAAGTGAGTGAGTGACCCAGCAGGAGGGGTGAGTAAGTGACAGGGGGGTGGGTGAGTGAAACCAGCAGTGGAGGGGGGGGGGTGGTGTGAGTGAACCAGCAGGGGAGGGGGGTTGGTGTGAACCAGCAGGGGAGGGGGGTTGGTGTGAGTGTTTGATTCCTATTCAAGAGAATTACTTTATATATAGTCAATATAGGCACAGAGGTAAATTTTTTTAACATTTTCTAATGGTGGTGTGCCTCGTGATTTTTTTCATGAAAAAAGTGTGCCTTTGCACAAAAAAGGTTGAAAAACACTGGTCTAAGTGAAGAATGCTTTAGCTTGGGGTGATTCCTCGGGAGATCTCAGGGCGGTTCCAAGGGTATTCAGTACTGCAGGTTTCACTCTGGCCTTGGTCGTGGTCAGGCCTTAAGTCTTACGAAAAAAAAACACAACGTTGCCATACCAGTTGTTTTCCCTTCGTGGGAGAGGCATGTCCTCACAGTTTGTTGTGTGAGTGATAGTCTGCTACAGAGTCTTTACCTGTCTGCATGGCAGCTGCAAATACATGTTTTGTGCTTAAAAAAAAAAAAAGAGTGGGGCTGTTTGGCTTGGTTGGGTGGCCTGGTTGTTAGGACTGTAGCTTGGGCAATAGGATACTGGCTTGGTGAGTGGTACTGGGCCCTTAAGTAGGTTGACATCAAAGGTTTGAGCATGCTCAGCCTCCAGCTGCTGGCAAGGGGAGATAACCTACTGGTACGGTACTGGACTGGATTCATTCAAGGAAAAGAAATTAGCAGGTAAGTCTAATTTCACCCTTCATTGCTCCACCAAGGCCACTCCTCCAATATGCCCCCATTCTAACTGAGTCTCCTCATGCCCAGGACGTCCATATACCCAGTTTTTAAAATGGCTCCAGGGGCATTCTTGTGACCTGGACATCTGCGTTCCCATTTTCAGACATCCAAAACACGAACAGGGCTTCTAAAATAACCCCCATAGCCTGTATGCAGACTAAGTGGAGGCATTTCCGGGGGTGGGGTGGAGAAGGGGGTTTACACTTATGTGCATACTTTATAAAATAACATAAAAGTAATTTGTGAAAAAGAAGTACGTGCAGTCTTTGGTTATGAAAATTCACCAGTATCCACACAGGAAAGCTTCTGTGCATACATTTCACACTTGTGCCCATTTATAATATTTATGAGTTATTTATTTATAAGATCATGCTTACTGCTTCTTCTCATCAGAGGACATTCAAAGCAGTTTACAAAGAAATGATGTTCTCAATACTATCCCCAAGAGCAAAATAAATGCAATAAAATGATAAAACATGGGGGTTGGGGGAGGAGGCATATTCACAGTGTTATAGCCAATTAGCAGAACTGCTAACAGGTTAGTGTTCTTGAATATCCCCACAGACTGCATAAAGACTATCAAAGACTAAACTTCTACGCTCAAATCTAACAAGTCACAAGATCAGCAGTCCAAAACCTGCACTCCTGCGTAAGCACAGTGACTTCAGGGACGTATGTTAGGCACTTATCACCTCAATCCTCGACTATGGAAGTATATACCAAGGACTTCCCAAGACTACCTTACTCCCCTTACAACTTTCACAAAATACCGCCACTAGGGTTATCTCAGGCGCTCCTCGACAATCTTATATCACAACCATCTTAAAGCAGCTTCACTGACTTCCCGTTCACATGAGGATCAAATACAAATCCCCCTAAACATTTTCAAAATACTTCAGAACCTCTCTGACATCCTTCAACCACTCATTCTGACACCTCTAACCATTCTACCCCACTCATGATTTTATAAACTTATATCTTCCTCTTCATTTCTCCAGTCCAGTCCAGCTTGGAGACTGAGCATGTCATCATTTCATGACATCACCCCATATAGGCATCTGGCACTTCCCACTAGCCTCCAGTAGCTCAGTCTCCAAGCAGCTGGAGTGGCATGATTCTCTAGGACTCACTGAAGGAACAACTAGGAACAGGGGCTATGGGAAGAATTCTTCATTTTTAGCTTCCTTTTTAGCTTCATTGACCACACTGATTTTCATTGAATTGGCAAAGTTCTTTAAAAAAAAAAAAAAACCTTAAGATGGCTCCGGTCAGTGATCGCAGGCATAGAGCGCTGCAGCTACCCAGACAAAGAGAAGGAAAGCTCAGTACGTGCCACTCTGATATAGCCGGGGGGGGGGGCTTGCCGATGCCAGTAAGGAGCTGCTGACAACTCCGGATCACAGGAGCAGGGTGAGGAGTCATCGGTACACTGCAAAGGTCCAGTCACTCTCCCACCCGATGCATCGGCGCGGCAAAGTAGACTGCACATCGGAGCGTCAGTAAAAGCATCAGGCGGCACTGTTTCCTGTCGGGGGACAGTCAGATTGATGGCAGTGTGCTGCCATGTGGCTAGGTCTGAGCTCATCTCTCGCCCGTGGAGTGTGGGAACGGTGGCCATTTTGAGGAGAGCAAGTGGAGAGCACGAGCAGTCCTGGGCTTCCAGTGGGGGAGGGGCAGCTTTGCAGATGACGGGAATTGCACCCACGGGGTGTTTTTTGCCCTAGAACCCCTCCGTTTCTGGTGTTGTGTCCTAAAAAAAAAAAGAAGAAAGAAGTAAGCGAAAGAGAAGAAGATTCAATAAAGGCTCCGTATTCCTACCAAGACAATATCTCTCGCTTGTGGATTGTGCAGGGGTTCAGTCTCCACAACCGGGTTCTGCTGCAGCTGAGAGGCGGAATCCCAGTCGGCGGAAGCAGACTTGCAAGAGAAAGGTGCTGACAAGGCACAAGGGACTGGGGGTGGCCTTGAGAAGCCTTCTCAACCTTCTGCAGAATGTGGTTCACGTGTGCCTGGGGCAGGGATCACCTCAGGGGTGCTAGTCAACTCCCTCCTATGAAGAATCTTAAGAGTAAAGGTAAGAGAGCAGGGAGGGAGTCCATCTCAAAGGGTGCTGTACTGGAAGCCCTCTCGGGGAGGAGGGGGGGATCTCCCTGGAGTTTGTCCTCCTCATGCACAGGGCCTTTTCTATGAGGCAGCGTGGGGGGGGGGGCAGAACCACTGGATACTCCAGCCAAGAACCGAAAACGGCTGGTTCCAGGGATGCCCATGGAGGTTAGGGTAGAAGGGGAGCCAGGACTGAGCCAATTAAGATTGGGGGAGGACCAGTGGGAAGAATTGGGTTCCTTCCCTTCCGAAGAGCTGGAGGAACAGAAGGCTGAAACAGAGGTCGACTCTGATTTGGAGGAAGGTGAGATCCCACAGGGAGATGACTCACAGATTGTCTGGGTCTTCTGTAGGGAAGAATTACTGTCTTTGATATCTCATTTCTCGAAGGCTCTTAATGTCCACACAGAGGCTCCCTCAGAGGAGGAAGCACTGGAAGACCCATTATTTCAGGCAGTGAGGATGACACAGAGGGTGTTTCCACTACACTGGGAAGTGGGAAGGATGATTCAGGATGAATAGAATATCCCAGAGTCTCGTTCAAGGGTACGCAAACAATGGGCCACCTTTATCCATTGCTGGAGTCAGAGAAGGAGCTGTTGCGGGCACCCAAGGGTGGATGCAGTGATCACAAGGCATGTTAAAGACTTCAGGGGGAATCTCAGCCTCACCCGCAAGAGGTGGCCAAGTTGAAGTCTGGTGACACTTACTTGGCTGATGCCTTTTACGATATGATCACGTGCCTTTATAAGGACATGGCCTTGGTGGTTGCTGTGAGGAGCTATTTATGGCTGCGAAACTGGTCGGCGGACGTATCCAAGTCACGGCTCAGTAAGCTCCCATTACAAGGGAAGCTGCTTTTCGGGGAGGACCTCAAGAAGCTGATAAAGGATTTGGGAGAGTCCAAAGGAGGGTGGCTTCCGAGGATAAGCAGAAGCGAGTTAAGTCCTCAGTACCTGGGCATCGAGCGACTCCAAAGGTAAGATTTGCGCTATACCAAAGGAGACGTTTTTCCCTTGAGGGGGCAGACCTTTCAGGGATTTA
This sequence comes from Ichthyophis bannanicus, assembly GCA_033557465.1. Taxonomy (NCBI): domain Eukaryota; kingdom Metazoa; phylum Chordata; class Amphibia; order Gymnophiona; family Ichthyophiidae; genus Ichthyophis; species Ichthyophis bannanicus. The sequence continues at coordinate 72,162,014 of CM066044.1, read as the reverse complement.
GAGGGGCTGGCAGAGGTTTTTATCTCTCTTCAGCCTCGGCCCCAAGAAGACCTAATAAAGGGCTGATGGGCCAGACGGGTCTGGTGCCTGTAGGGGGTCAGCTACAGGACTTTTATGTCTCCAACCAGCGGGCACTAGAGATCATAAGAAACAGCTACTACTTGGAGCTTGCAAAGTCCATCAGGGAGTCCTTCGTCAGGACACGCATGAAGCGTTGGGCCGTAAGGCAGACTCTGTCAGCTGCAGGCGTTGCAAGCAAATAGTAGCAGTATCGCCATACCAGTGCAGAAGTGGTCAATACTCCATATACTTTATGGTCCCAAAGAAGGAGGGGTCCTTCTGGCCCATTCTAGATCTAAAACACATGAATCAGTGCCTGCGGGTGCTAGATTTTTGGATGGAAACCCTTCAGTCGGCAATAGTAGCAGTAAGAGCAGGGGAGTTTATGACCTCTCTCAATCTCACAGAGACTTATCTACACATTCCCATTCATCCAGAACATCAACAGTACCCGCAATTTGCAATTCCGATGGGCTCTGCCCTTTGGGTTGGCTATGGCGCCTTGAACTTTCACCAAAGTCATAGTGGTAGTAGCGGCAGCGCTCTGCCAGGAAGGCATTCTGGTACACCCCTATCTCAATGATTGGCTCATTTGGGCAAAATCCAGAGAGGAAAGCGAGCGGGTCACGGCATGAGTCATCAAGTTCCTCCAGGAACTAGGTTGGTAGACTGGGTAGTCAATTTTGCAAAGAGTCATCTGCTGCCATCTCAGGACCTGGAATATCTGGGGACTTGGTTCCAGACCGACATAGTTCGGGTTGCCATTACCAGTGGACTGAGTGCACAGAGTGCAGGATCAAATACCAAAATTCCTCCAGTTGCAGGCCTCAACAGTATGGCATTACCTACAGCTCTTGGGATCCATGGCCACATCAATAGAGCTGATGCCTTGAATGTGTGCTCACATGAGACCATTGCAGAGGGAATGTTGCACAGATGGTCAGTTGCCCTGTCTGGGGGAGGTTCAAGAGTCCCTACAGTGGTGGCTTCAGCCCAGCAAGCTACAGGGGGGATGCCCCTGGAGACAATTTGTTGGGTTAGGCTGACAACAGATGCCAGTCTGTTGGGCTGGGGGGCACATTGCAGAGCCCAGATAGCCTAAGGCAGAGGTTCCCAACTCCAGCCTGGAGGACCAAACACCATTCAGGTTTTCAGCCTGTCCCTAATGAATATGCATGAGATACATTTGAATACAATGGGGGCAGTGCATGCAAAGCATCTCATGCATATTTATTAGGGACAGCCTGAAAACCTGAATGGTGTTTGGACCTCCAGGACTGGAGTTGGGAACCTCTGACCTAAGATCCCTGGTCATCACAGGAGAACACGTGGTTTATCAACCGCCTGGAGTTGCGGGTGGTGTTTGTCACCCTGTAGATGTTTCAGACATTCCTCACGGGAAAGATGATGAGAGTGTTCTTGGACAATGCCACCATGGTGGCTTACATCAATTGGTAGGCTGTATGAGCAGCGTGGCTCTGGAGAGTGAGATCAGTCCATTGATGGTTTGGGGCAGAGGAACTAACATGGTAATGCTCTCAGCGAGACACATGTTGGCAAAGATAACATGGTGGCCAACACCTCAAACAGAGTGTGTCTCGACCCATGGCAATGTGGACACTGGAGTTGCAGTTGGTGTATTTGCACAGCTGGTATAAGGCTGTAGGGACCGGCTGATCATGGACTTGAAGGTGACCTTTGATCGTCACGGCGACAGGCATCCTCTGTTTTACCAGGCCAGAAGAAGGGGGAGAGCGCATGTCGGAAGGAAGGGTCTCAATGCACTAGTGCAACCCTGACCCATCAAAGGGGACTACTTTTGTGTTCCCTCCCTGGGATCTCATAGGTCATGTGGTTGCAAAAGGTTAGAGTGCCACACCTGGGGACTGAAATGGTGTTTCATTGCCCCAAATGGTCGCGCAATGGACCCTGACTATACCAAACCTGGTTCACCTAACAGTTTGAATACCCCTGGCGGTCTGCTGAACAGTGAGGGACAATTCTGCTCTCGCAAGGTCCTGTTCTGATGCTCGCCATGTGGGTCGATGCTTGATTGCAGACATGGCTCTTGAGAGGGCTCGGTTTGAGTCAGTGGGGAGGGGGGTTATTTGGTTCCTGTGGTTGCACGTTACTGAAAGCTCGGCAGAGAATTCTATGTCACTGGGCATATTACGGGCTCTGGGACGACAACGGAGAAGTTTCGTTAGGCGAGAACACAGGTACCCAGGAGAGGAAGTAGTGTCTCTTTGGAATAAGCATGAAAAGAATTGAGGATTCCGAGAGATTCCTCAGGGTTCCTGCAAGGGGTAGGACCGGGCTGGAACAAGGGGTCGGTGGCATGTAGCAGTCCTTATGGCATACAGCTGGGCAGCCCATTCTCCTGTTATTCACATCAGATGTCAAGGGGATCCCTCTGGTACTCACCGGATGTCGTGCGATTTCTATGGGCAGTGAAACTCGTTGGGAGCCGGCCTGTGCAGTCGGTGGTGCTCCCTGTGGGATCTGAATCTGGTGCTGGTCTATGTGCTGACACAGGCCAATTTGAGCCTTTGAGTGGCTGTTCCTTGAAGGACACCCTGATGTTAAAAAACAGTCTTTATGATGGCAAATTTGCGGGGCATGGAGGAGAAATCTCTGGAGCTTCAAGCCACTGTTGTGCTGAGCTTCCCTTTCTGGGTGTCTCCAGAGAAACAGGTGAGGTTGCATCCCATGCCATCTTTTCTGACCAGCGTTCTCTTTGTTCTTTCACCTTAACCAGTCTGATGTCCCTGCTGGTTATTTTTAGGTGGCGGGGGAACAATGGAGGACCCTCTCGCTGTGGTCGGATTAGATGGTCAGCGAGATTCTCTGGAGCGGTACTTAAGGTCTACCAAGCCATTTCGAAAATCGGATTGCTTGATTCTTGCTGTTGGTGGCTCCATGCAAGGGCGGGAGGAACCTTTCCAAGACCTCTATTTCGCAATGGATGAAGGAGGGACCAAATCTCCTCAGCTTACATTCCTGAAAACAGAGGACCATACCCCGCAGTTTGCAGGCTCATTCTACCAGGTCACAAGTGGCCTCCTGGCGTTGGAGGTTCGGTTTGGTACCACCTCTGGATATTTGTATCGGGTTGGTGAGTGCATCCTCCCTGCACTCATTTATCAAGCATTCCATCTGGGATGTGCATGCCCCCCGAGTGTCTGATGCGCATTTGTCTCTTGTGGGTAGTGCATCAGGCTGGGCCTCACTGGTCCCTCCACACAAAAGTTAGTACTGCCTATGCGTACAATCTCAGGTAACAGCGACTGGATCTGGGCAGGAACGAAAGAGGAGAGGAAACAAATTAGACCTTAACATGATAATTGGTATACTTGAGTTACTGCAGTCCACGTCCTGGACCTTCCCTGGTTGGGGTGTTTACATGATTTTTAGGCATTCCCACAAGCCTGATGTATGTTGTCCCAATTGTGTGTAGTCCAGAGTTGATGAGTAGCAGTGACAAATATCGAATTAGTGTTAAAATTTAAGATTAGAAGAGGCAGATGGTCGAAAAGAAAGATAAAGCACAGCGAAGGCCGGTATTCGTTGTAGGCCTAGTGGGACCAAGGGCGGGATACCCAGAGTGACTTGGTCTCCTGTGCATCTCCTTGCATGGCACAATTTTTACAGGT